>JAQISU010000225.1:3625000-4863750 GCA_029339505.1 Unio delphinus
TAGATATAGATATATATATTTCAGCAAGGAAAACCTGAAAGTGGATATACATTGCTAGGAGAATATCGAATAATTTAAAGTATTCAGCAGATTATGTTACAATTTCTGGCAACAATTAAAGATACGAACGTTGCAAATTCGCCTCTTTTTCAATAGCAATCGACAAAGTTAGATCATATCGTGAATAGGACAAAATTCATTAGTGAAAGTAGTGGTCTTTCAGCCTTGAATCAGAATAAAAAATATTTAAGAAATTAATGAATATATTTTTTCTGCCTTGAATTTGGCATAGGCTTTAAAAAATGAATTGTAATTATAATACTAAATTGTGCTTAAAAAATCTGAACCTTCCATGAATTTGTATTAAAATATCTCAATGTTTAATGATTTTAGTGGATTTTTCAGTTGAAAATCAGATGATTTGCACACTTTTAAAGGGCAAACTTAAAACGATTATCTAATTTGTTTAAATGCATTATTTTATTTTTCCATGTTTGCTCATAAATCAGCTGAAAATCAGTCGAAAATTGGATTTTTTAAAAAAACAACATCATTTCAGATTGTGTTGGGATACTTTATCAAACATCGTCCACATTAATTAGAAAAGTGCTCGAGATTTGACCTCGAAAATGATGAAATATTATTCATTTTTATTACTGTTTTTAGTACTATTTACCCAACAAATGAACGAAATCCTAGCAGGAAAGTAAATTATGTTACAAATGTATATTTGTTTATGTAATTATTATTTATCAGTCTGAAGAATTAGAAAAAAATTTAATCTGACCAAAATCAATACAAGAAATTCAGAATCTGATTGCTATCACACATAATCATAGTAATATGTTTTCGCCGTATTTCCTTGAAATGTTCCGTGTCAAAAATAATATATCTTCGTTCATCGATAAATATGTCCACACTAAATTGCTCTGCCCCGAGTGAGAGCAGTGTAAATATTTTTCTGATGACGTTCAAGTGCCTCTTTTGTTGAGTATAAAAACGCAAAAGTATTGGTACATTATATAATATATCACTTTGATCAATTCGTAAATAGCCAACTTGACTAAAAATCGTTTAGATTATATGTATATATTTATTGATAAAACTGCAGGTCTTAAATCATGAAGGTATCTGCTTTGGTCAGTACGTTTTAAATGTATTCTTCATAATATCTGATTATGTCATCCTAGATAAACCAAATTAGTAAATTGTATTAAAGGCGATCTGTTAAAGTAGTTCTTGCTCTGATGACGTTATTATTATTATTATTATTATTATTATTATTATTATTATTATTATTTTCTAAATCAGACACGGTCATTGGCTCCTTGCAAAGCTTGATCATAAGCTCAGTGAATGAAAGTATTCCATCACTAAGACCTGATATATCAATAAAGATAATTTGGAGTGTGTTAGAGTCACCGTATGCAACTATATTATGTATTCATGTAATTTTGTTTTTGCTGTACGTGGATATTCTTTTTGCTATGAAATTGAGAACAGCAGTATTTTGTGTTGCAGCAGAATCAAACACTGAAACAATTAGTGGTTCCAACACTAGCAATAAGCCGTTTCCAGCGATATACAATTATGTCAACAACAACTACACGCCTGCTTGATTGATTGATTAATTGAATTTTAACGGTGCACCAGCACTTTTAGGCTATTTAACACCATACAATAGGTTACATGTTTAAAAATACGAAAGGTTTAATATCGACCAGCGATATAAACACCATAATAGTTAAATATAAAATGGTAACATATAGGTAACAGAAAAATTTTAAGCTTCCCAATCAACGGGAGATGTAAATAGTATATGTTGATAAGATGTTGTAGATAAGGTGCGGTATTTGCATTAGATACAAATGCTTTTGGGGAAGGCATACTATAATTTAAAATAAAGATTTACTTCCTTAAGGAAATCTAAAATACTAGTGATTTGTATAGTATAAAAAAGTTCCTTCATGTCATGTACATTATAGTATTATTTATCACGCGTAGGTTGCAGGTCGGAACACTCGGTCATAAAGTGCTTAACAGTGAATGGTTCATTGCAAGAAACGCACTCTGGTGGATCTTCACTTTTTAGTATGTGGGAGTGGATAATGTATGTATGACCGATTCTGATTCTTACAATGACAACCTCCTCCCTACGGATAGTTATGTAGGAAGGAGTCCATTCTCCCAGGGTTGGTTTGATGGCATGAAGTTTGTTATTGACTGCATCATCCCATGACACCTGCCACTTCTGACGTAGGTACTTTTTGATACAAGGTTTAAAATCAGTAAACGGTAATTTAAAATCCGATGGTTCTTGGGATAGAGCGATCTTAGCAGCCCGGTCTGCTTGTTCTTTACCTCTAATACCAATATGGCTAGGTAGCCAACAGTATACTATATTGTAGAAGGTACTAAGCTCAGAGATTTGACGAGAATATTGACTAATAATGGATTATCCAGTTTTCTATTATGTAGCGACTGAAGCACTGATAATGAGTAACAGAAGATAATACTATTTAAAATGCGTTTTTGTTCGATAACTTTCAGAGCAAGGTCTATTGCTCTGATTTCCGCTGAAAATTTACACGTCTGCAATATATTTAATACTTTACTACTTTGCTGTATACTCATCAACTTTAGTTTTTTTTTTACATTCACGCACCTAATTATACATGTACTGTTGTTGTACGTTGATTGAGTAGCTCATTTTGTAAGTAGGTGGTAATTTTACGACTAATTCAAGACAACAATAGTAAATCAAGCCGTCTCTAGTTTATTCAGTTTACGATTCAAATTTAACTTCCTTCGTTTTGATCTAGTAATACTAACATAGATCCAGAAGATTTTGTTAAATGGATAACGCCGTGATATTGTAATAGATAATGTAAATACTGTAACACATAGTACTGAGAACCTGTTTATACTGGTAACCTCAGTGTGGCGTTTAATAAATTATATGTGGCGATCACCACAATACCGATCCAGACGCTAACCGTTTACTACGTTGTCGGTGATCTTTTCTATGTCAAAGAGTTTAATTTCGATAACCGCGGCACTTCCGAAAATTTAATTAAGGTTTATGTTCACGTTTTCACGAAAACTTAAGAACGTGTTTATGTGAGCAGTATAATCAGATCTAAGATTGATTACTTCTGTATTGATCGTCGTTAATTAATCAATCAATCATTGGGAAGACTCTATCATCGACTTGTTTTATCGTTGCACCGTCTTTGTTTGAGTCTGGTTTTCCTAGACCAGTAATTGTATTATTAGTCATACTGAGAGAACCAGTCAATGTATCACCGGGTTTTTGTACTCGATTACGAATATTATCTGATATCGTTGATATGACGTAATGTTTTCATTACTATCAAATACAGATATGCTGTTTTCTGTTACTCCAATAATCTTGGCGATTAAATATTGCAATGAAAGATTGCTAATTTTTAATTTTCCCTGCTTTTTATTGAAATTTGGATCTACATTTGCAAGAATTAATTAGGGGACGATCTTCCATAAATATCTACCATTATATTTTTTAAGATCTGTTTAAAATGATAGACGTTAAATGTATATACTCGAGCATGGCATTTTGAGGCGGTTTGGTTGATGTTGTTACAGAGTCGAGGACAGCAATTGCTTCACGGCCATATATTGGCTGATCTGTTATTGTTTGTATGTGTTGGTAATGTAGAATACCAGATCGGAATGGACTTTGTATATAACATTACAATTTTCGGCAGAGGAGGCGGCCATGCGAATCAGAATAAACATATCCATGTGGATTAATTGTTTACGCAAGCCAATGAGCTCCTGGACCAGAACTATTATCGAGATTAATGATTCCGGTATTAACTTGATTGTTCTGGTTGGGTAATTGATCACGCATAAAAAAGCTCTAATTTTTTTTAAATCTTTCAGCGGCATTAATTAAATACAATTAGACATTGGAAGTATCAAAGATGTGTTCCATAAAATCTCAGATATTTTCCTTATCGATGAATTCCTGGTGATCTTGGTCCTTTTCAACTTTTCTAAAATCCTTTTCCTGTTATTTTATCAACAAGCATACTACCTACCTTTCAGGCAGTACCCCCTATAACGTTAAGTGCAGCTGGTTTTGCAATGATTGGACAACAGCAGTTATTAACGCTGGTAATCTGCAAGACGTGGAAATATATCACTTCTTTTTATTGAGTCTTTAATAGAACTCAGAGATAGATGGAGTTGAACCCCGGCTTTTGATTCTAAAGCTTTGTTAAAATGTTTAAGCTGAGTTTTGGTAATAGTTACTTTTTTGAACCTCCGCTAGCAATTTGATCTTTCGTAATTGTTAGTTTTGTTCTGCATTTACTTGCAAGATTTTTTTTATCTGATCAGGATTTTAATTGATATTAAAATGTCTTTATGGCATTTTATAAAATCACGAGCGATTTAATTACATGATTTCCACTGGAGTATCAACAACTCTCATTCGTCCACAGGTGCCTTCAAGTAGCATCGATTTATCACTGAGCATGACAGCGATTGCTCTATAACCATCAGCGGGTACCTCGAAAATGTAAATCAACGACAGTTTGTAGTGTTAAATCACGATGAAATTGCGACAAGTAATAGATTGGATATATTTTAGTAAAATCTAATTGAGATATTTGTAAACCAGTATCTATATCTTGATCACGTCCCTTAAATGCCATCAAGTGATGATAAGCTCGTAAAACATGATTTTTGGTATAATCTAACAATATATCCTCATCTGGTTCTTGTTGGCTATTCATTCTTAAAAGAAACCTCGGTAACTCTGAGTTGGTCAAATATCATATGACTGTGTTCTTGATTGATTAATCGATTCATATTCTGCAAAGCAATGAA
This sequence comes from Unio delphinus, assembly GCA_029339505.1. NCBI lineage: Eukaryota > Metazoa > Mollusca > Bivalvia > Unionida > Unionidae > Unio > Unio delphinus. The sequence continues at coordinate 3,629,876 of JAQISU010000225.1, forward strand.
AATATAACGTGGTGCAGAAACTCCCTGTTGTGATGCTATCTGCCCTGTAAATACACACAGAATAGTGCTTTGAATAATATATGTAGGTACTGTTAACCATGACAATATTGATCTACCACCTTGATCCATGAAAGCAAGTAATGTTTGTTTTTCTGCAATCATTGGAGTCATTACAGACATCCACAGTAGGATTTTTGTCATATTTACTTTACCAGCATCAGCACATGAACCAGATTGCGGCATTATCATCACCGTTTCCTACAAGTATAACTAAATGTTATGCCTCATAGGTAACCTTTAAAAAAATTCCCGATAATCCAAAACTTTTAGACACTGGAATTACACATGAAAAGTTTCTACGTCCTCCTAACAACATTGATAAACGTGCTGCAAATCCTAAATTGAAATTTGCATTAATGCGTTCTATAATATCAACATTAGCAGCTGGTTTAAACTGCACGTTCAGATCAGCTAGCTGTGGTTCAACTGCAGTAGCTACCGGTGTCTGTAATCTAATATATTGAACATGATCAGAATGGTTGGTAATATCTTTAGCAAACAACATTGACTGGCAGCTCATCTTATGTAATCTTCAGAATATCTCGGTAATTCTATTATTGGTGTAGCAACAACATCTTTTGAATTGATTTAATAATATTTGTATCAATCATAATTGTCGCATTATCAAACAACGCCACAATTCCAGATTATCTGCAGATGGCGTATCTGATGCAACGTTTGTTCCATGTTCACCTTCTACTTCAACAAATGCTTTAGCGGGTAAGAAATATTTACTTGTATCATGCGTCATAAGAATAAAAATTATAATCAGGTATCGATTCATCTTTGAGTACTGGCGAATCCATGTTGAATGCTAGATCAGATAGATAGATATACGTTTAAATATTTTATTGCAATTATTATAGTCTGACACGAAGACCACTTTCTGCTATTAAATTTGCAGTTATATTTTTTGTACTCCATCAGACAACTATGCTTTTTTTAATTTGCGGCTTCATTTATTACTTTACTGACATTTCCAGGCATCAATTCAGTGCTGGGTAATTATACTGGTGGTGTGTTTTGTCGTATTAATTGTGCTAGTTTATCCGTAATTGCCCGAAACGCTTTACTGCAATATTATCAATCGAACTAGGAGCTTTACCACGAACAACAATATCTTGCATTCCTAGTTGCTTTCCAATCAGTATTGCTTTTGGAGTTATCCTTCTAAATAAACCCTGAACAACATCACAGAGTCCATCACCGTAGTTCGCTTTACAAGTAGGTCATCGCGAATCTATCACCCTGACCATTATAATCATCTTATTTGTTATCAATCGATTTAATCAATGTGACAATTATCAGCAATTTCATCAATAAGAGATCGATAAACATTAATATCCATGACGCCGCTTGTAAATCATCATCATCATCATCATCATCATTATCATCAGTCTCTTGACCTAGTATGGTTGTCGAGGCACTGTGCTGCTGAATATCTGACCAGTTCCCTCCACTTGTCTCGATCTTGTGCCAATGCCTGTGACTTCACAAAAATTGTCCTGGTCCATTCTGTGATGTTGTCACTCCACTTGTTTCTCTGTCTACCTCTCCTTCTACCACTTTGGACACTACACTGCAGTACTGTTGTGGATAGACTAAATAATCGTTGACAAATATAAACTGCTTCATTAATAATTTTTGGAGAATTATTACTGACTAGTTTTCCTCCGATCAGATTTTCTAATCGTTCAACATCAGAAAGGATGTTATTAGGACAAGAAATAAGGCCACTTACTTGAGCAGAAATAAAACTTCCAGTGGTGCTAGGATCAGGATCTACATGATAAAATTTATCTTCTCGTTTCTTTTCTAGTCCTTCATCGTCATCTTTTGCAGATTTATTGCTAAATATGTAGTATACATATTTTACCCAATTATCTTCACTTTTTCAAGAATCAGTATATCTTGGTTTTACATATTTTGATATTTGACTGTGTCCATGTGAGACAATATTTATTGATTATTCGCGTCTCGAATTCCTGATACTGTTAAGACCTTTAGACGTAAAAATTTTCCATAACGTTATCAAATTCTGTTTCTGGTGGATGCTGTTGAGGAGGTTGTGGTTTCTGCTGTTGAGGTTGTCGTTATTATTAAAGTGGTACCGTAATTTGTTATATTTGTTGATGAGATTTTGGTTTCGTAGAAGGTAGAGGCTTGAATTGAAACGTTTGTTGATATATTTCAGTTTTAAATTTGCACATGTTTATTTACTTCACTATTGCATTATATATATAATAAATAACAAACGTAATAAAAGCTATGTATTTTCATTAACAAAGTTAATAAGTCAAGTTATTAAGAAGACAAACGAAAAGAATGATTATATATTCATGTGTTCTTGTGTAGTAGAAAACAATATCACTTCTTAATGTAATGAATATTGTTTCATAATGAGTGTAAATGTAACAATATTACTTCTTAATATAATGAATATTGTATCATATGAGTGTAAATGTAACAATATTACTTCTTAATGCAATGAATATTGTAACATAATGAGTGTAATCGTAACAATACTAATTCTTAATGTAATGAATAGTTTATCATAAAGAGGGAAAATGTAAACAATGCTTTGTTCCTGAAACAAAATAAGAACCAAAGAAAGAGGTATATTTTATTTCAATAAATATAAAAAACGCAGTCGTTTCTACATTTTCAGTAAATGCATCAACAGTCTTTTGAAATAGGTCATTACTTTAAATAATTTCAGTCAATTCAGACTTTTGAAATAGGTCATTAGTTTATATGATTTTAGTCAATTCAGACTTTTGAAATAGGTCATTAGTTTATATGATTTTAGTCAATTCAGTCTTTTGAAATAGGTCATTAGTTCATATAATTTCAGTCAATTCAGTCTTTTGAAATAGGTCATTAGTTTATATAATTTCAGTCAATTCAAACTTTTGAAATAGGTCATTAGTTTATATAATTTCAGTCAATTCAGTCTTTTGAAATAGGTCATTAGTTTATATAATTTCAGTCAATTCAGACTTTTGAAATAGGTCATTAGTTTATATAATTTCAGTCAATTCAGACTTTTGAAATAGGTCATTAGTTTATATAATTTCAGTCAATTCAGTTTTTTGAAATAGGTCATTAGTTTATATGATTTTAGTCAATTCAGTCTTTTGAAATAGGTCATTAGTTTATATAATTTCAGTCAATTTAGACTTTTGAAATAGGTCATTAGTTTATATGATTTGAGTCAATTCAGACTTTTGAAATAGGTCATTAGTTTATATAATTTCAGTCAATTTAGACTTTTGAAATAGGTCATTAGTTTATATGATTTTAGTCAATTCAGTCTTTTGAAATAGGTCATTAGTTTATATGATTTTAGTCAATTCAGTCATTTAATATGGATTATTAGTTTGTATACTTTCAGTAAATACAGTCTTTTCACATTAGTTTTAAATTGATATAATTTCAATCAATAATCTTTGGATATAAGATTTTAGTTTATACACTTTCAGTCAATACATTGCTTTGATATAAGTTATTAGTAGTTGTATGAGGCTACTTGTAATTATTTACAGTAAGAAATATCACAAGCTTTAAGTTTAATAGCATCATAATTGTATATATGAAATAGGGTTATATTTTCCTCCACATAGTAGGTTGACAGTGTGCTAATCTAGATATTGGTATGCTAGATAAAACTCACTGTGTTCTAAAATTGTAAGACGAGAATTAATACACGTCGTCAATACTGTCATATCTATCACAAATCTGGCAATCGAGTTCAATGGCCTACTTTTTGTAATCTAATTTCGCACGGCAAGGTGAACATGCGTTGATGTCTGTTTTTACATTTTTAAATAGGGATGTACGGATCGTGTACATTTATAAAGACAACTAGGTCGAACATGCATTGATTTCTGTTTTACATTGGATAAGGATCGTGTACATTTATAAAGACAACAAGGTCAAACATGCGTGGATGTCAGTTTTACATTTTTAAATCGGGATGTACGGATCGTGTACATTTATAAAGACAACAAGGTCGAACATGTATTGATGTCTGTTTTACATTTTTAAATAGAGATATAAATATTACTTAACTTGGTATATATATACAGTATTCTTTATTTCATGTTCAAATTAGATGCCAAACGAATTACTATAATGGTCATCTTGTTTTAGTGCGAGAACGTAATATCAAAATTCCATATAAATTAGCATCACAATTAAATAATGAATATTAAATTAGATTCAGCAGCCGTTTTCAATGTTTACATCAAACCCATTTTTATATTGCTAAGGGAAAGTGTTCTCTTTTTTAAAATAGCAGATCTGCAAAATTTATGAAAGAGGTCTACGAAAAGGAAATGATATTCAAAGAGGAATTGTTGTTACTTCTCTAAATAAATGCTAGATATATTTAATATTATCTGGCAAAAAAGTGGGATATTCTAGTGAGTGCTAAAGTATACGTTCGTACGTATTCATTTTGGTTATCACAAAACTTGCTGATAAATCGAAACAAAGAAGATTAAGCTCCTTAACTGGCTTGTCTTATGTCACCTCCATGTGTATCTTATATTTATTGACTAATAATATTTTCAAAGAGCAAAATAAATTAGTGATTAGAGAGAATACTATATTTGGGATGACATAGTTGTATCAATAAGTTTCTATATTTTGCAAATATACAAAAATGCAACACCCTAATCGGTGGTAACGTTGGTATTTATTTAAGAATGTATTAATCTAAAATCTCTACTTGTGATCAAGCGTTTCGTTTACTTTTTTATTTGTTGCCACAAAAAATCCAGATAAAACAGGATTTATGTTAAAATTAATCAACCATCTAGGTAAAGTTCTTTTGAAATCTGTGCATATTTATGTAAGTTATATCGGTATTAGATATAAAATAGCAATATTTACTCCATACACATCATAGAATCGGACACGAGTCCTTGATAACTAACAATAAGCTGTTATTAGGGTCTGCAACACATGTAAACCGCAATGGATTGTGAGTAGTATAAGAGGCCGTATGACTCCTCTGAATAATGAATGTACTACAAACATAGACCATACTATATAAACTGTCGGTACAATTTATATCGAACAATCCGTAATATGTGGTACATACCAACTGTACTGTAATTAGTATGGACACATGGATAGTAAAGTGTTTTATTACAGAATGTGTAGAAAAGAAATAGTAAAGATATTTTTAAAATATTTAAACTTCTGTACCTACAGAGATAGAGAGGCCTGCAATTTTCATCTATTTTGACTTTTGAAGAGATTTCTTTTAACACTCTTAGGCATTACCCTGTTGAAGAAATATAAAATCAAAACGTTTGTCTGCTTTTGTCGCACTTTATCCAACGCGATGGATATTACAGTTTCCCCTCTCTATGTCTATCACAATGGTTATTACATTAGGCTCTCTCGATCAATCCTGATGGGTATTAAGGGTATTAACCCCCCCCCCCTCTCTCTCTCTCTCTCTCTCTCTCTCTCTCTCTCTCTCTCTCGTGTTCGGTATGAAAGTTGGCTCTTTATTTGTCATCATAAGGTAACGTTTGATCTTATCTTTATCTGTCGCGATAGTTATTACATTTAGCCCTCTCCTTAGCTATCGCGACGATTATTACATTTGACCCTCTCTCTTTATCTCCTGCGATGTGTATTGCATTTTGCTTTCTATATCCATCGCAATTGGTATTACACTTGACTTTTCTTTATATGTTGCCATGCGTATTACGTTTGGCCCTTTCAAGATATGATGCCATAAGTATTACATTTGGCCTTTTCTATCTCTTGCGACGGGTAGTACATAGTTTCTTTACCTAAATGTCTAACAAAAGTGTCCAAAAATATAACTGATCGCCATCAGAATTCAATTTTTGTATACTTTATGGATGTATTCTTAAAATCATGTATTATTGTAAATAATGCACTTGTTCTGTACTGATAGTCTTCCAAATATCTTTTTATCTCAATGTATGAAGTAACCATTAAAACGAATTGTGTTAAAATACATTTGAAATGCAAATTTTAATTGCGATAGAAAGATATGAAAAAGTTTTCCATCTTTTAAAAATAGAAATCTGGAAGAAATGTATAGTTTGTTCGAAGAGAAATATATAAGGACACGTGTTCACGCTTATGCAAACGTTAAAGCATTGCATGAAACTGATGCATACAACGTAAATGTATGAATTATATAAAATGAATCAACACGTAAATAACTGTGTTATCTTTGTTGAGTTGTGTAGATATATCCTAATGTTGATAATTATTAAAATTAACAAATATAGTTTTAAGGAAATCTTTTTCTGAAATATTAAATTAATGACATTTTATGATCCTCTTTAGTTTCAACACGAAAGAAATGACGTGTGTACATTTTTATTTTAATTAAATGTCTTTTGCATAAATGTAATCAATCTTCTGTATGATTATGCTCAAAGTAGATGAATGTGAAATTATTTGTATCGATCTTAGAGCAAATATTGAATGATAGTGTTGAACAAAATAATTAATGTACCTTAAAACTAAAATCGTTTGAGCCTTGAAGAAGTTTTAAAATTCAAATAAAATATGCATTGCATATGAAAACTGAATATACTGAATAATGAACATCATAGAAAGGCATTAATAAAATTAAGATTCAACCCGTGTTGTAAGTATTAGGTCAGACAAATATGAAACTAAGAGTCTAGAGTCGATATAATTACAGGACTTGTAAGTTTGCAAGAAAGAGAAAATTGAGAATGGATGGAATCTCAGAAAAACTGTAGAACTTGTTATACATGTATGTCTACCAATCTCTGGTAATTTTACAGCCTGATTTACTTTCATTTCCAGCAATCTTCAATCTTCATTAAAATAAATTTCCACCTATTTTCAGGACTGAAATTATTTTATGTTAAATAATGTATGTATGTATGTATGACCAATCCATTTGCAAATAGAAAGAATTTATCGATTTGCTTGATTGTTTATTTAACACAAATAGCTTCAGTACCGTCCAGTTGTCAAGCATTTTCTTTTCAAATAAAGTAAGTGATTATGATGGACTTATAAGTACCAAAGTCGTAAGTAGATATATGACATTTACAGTATGGTAACATCAAGTGAGGTATTCTTACAGTGACACATTAATCCCGATTGCTCTGTTAATTTCACTTGTCTTAAACAGGTAATGTATTCTTGAGAACTGTTAACAGAACTATGTGCCAGCAATTATTGGATATATTCCAATATTCGACCGTAGTTTTGTTGGCTTCTTTTCTTAAGGACCAGGTACTGGTGTACTGTAATATAATGTCTATTGTGATATTAACTTGAAAGAAGGTAATATGTTAACAAACTGATAACGATTTATGGGGATTATCTTTGATGTCTCGTGTAAGAAGGTCTCGACATATTACCCCTCATTCGTGGCGTTCTGTCGTGATCCCTTCAACTAAAGAGAGAGAGAGAGAGAGAGAGAGAGAGAGAGAGAGAGAGAGAGAGAGAGAGAGAGAGAGAGAATTCCTATTTTAGTGCCTTTATTATCCTTTTCATTGTCATTACTGGGCCGATATATCTGCTAATGTATCTAGACCAGCTAACTTGTTCTCTAAGCCTTTTTTTTTATTTTGACTTGGCGGCTTGTGAGACCAGCCGTACTCTGCATTGCCACTAAATGGTACTTTTCGTATCGCAAAACTGTGTACGATCGGATGCACGATATTAATTAATAAATTTATTTAGACTAACCTTTGTATCCAGACGGTAAGTATAATCCTTCTTCTAATGATCCACTGCGTTAAATCCTTAGAACACTCACTTTTTTTAGTATAAATCCCTGTCAGAACAGAACACCTGCGATAACGCGATAAAAACGTCTAGCGAGGCATATATCATTGGGAACTGAATAATGCTTGAGTGGGAGCTGTGTCCTTATGACCTATCAGAAACAGAGTGAATGATAAATAAATTGTATAATGACCACACTGTGTTCAGATGTGAAAATATGCTACACAATAAGAACAATAATAATATAAATTTATTATTATTAATATCGGCAGTATTTTCAATCATATTTAATAACATTTACAATGGTATAAACGAAAAGTTCACACACACACACACACACACACACACACACACACACACATTACTTATAAGAAAAACATGATTATTATAAAGAACATTATTAATAACATTTGCAATGGTATTTATGAAACATACATACATACATAAATACATACATACATACATACATACACACACACACACACACACATACATGCATACATACATACATACATACATACATACATACATACATACATACATACATACATACATACATACATATCTGTAATAATTTACACCATAAGTTATAACATGTGGATAATGTTATATTTAAATTATAAACAACATTTTCTTCTTCCCTTTTGTCTATGGAATATGACAAGTGTTACAACAATTTACACACACACACACACACACACACACACACACACACACGTTACAAATTTACATACGAGTTCGCAATAATTTTTTTCCATTTGTCAAATTTGCTTGATAACTTTTTTAAGTGTGATATGTACATGTATGGGTTCTTTATTTTTGCCTCTGATCGGAAATTCTGATATGTCCTGTAGCATCTCCCAGTGATTTCCCTGAAGAGTTCCTCACCCTTGAGTACTTTTACAAAAGTTTTAATATCATTTTTTCGGGAAAATTTTGATTTTGCTGTCTTGGAACTTTCCGATTGGGAGACTGTTGTTGAATATATTTGGTCTAGTACATGACCATCACCACCAGCCAACTTGCTATGTCTGTCCAATGTGGCATCAGTCAGCTGATGGCCGGCCGATCGTAAGCTTTCTATTAAGATAATAAAAGTCATCATTAATATTTTAACCTCCAAAATTAACAGTATGTGGTAGCTTTTAAATGAATGAACACGGAATATATAAGCCACCAAGAACCAAGAACATCATGTTAAAGTCGTATTTCCACGAATAACAAAATACTGCATATGCTAAGACTACATATACTTATAAAACACAATTCTTTCAATTTAAAATGAATAATAGTAATTCAAATGATGTACCTTTGAACTCCTTGTTCAAAAATTCGTTGACAAGGTCAACCTCGTCATTATTTCCGGCACCTCCTCGAAGATTAACAGTTCTATTCCACATCAAGTCTTGCTGCATTCTCTCTGATACGCACCCAGACAAGTCAACAACAATTTAATTTGCTTTGTTACTCTGGACTTTTTCTCATTGTTTAACTGATTTTTTTAAAAATACAAATTTACTGTTATTGATATAATTTATATACATGAAATAAAGATGTTATATATATATATATATATATATATATATATATATATATATATATATATATATATATATATATATATATATATATATATATATACTAATGTATCTAGACCGCACAATAATCACGCTAAATTCAAACTATTTGCTTCAGAGTATGTGATATATGCATCTGATAATTCTAATATAGTCTTAATGAATATTCCGCTGACATTGCCTTGATGTTCCAACATTTTACTAAATATAGGCGACTTTTAAAAAAAAAATTAAAAACAAGTTAGTCTTTACAGCAGATTTTTTTGCAACATCCAATTAAACATTTGTCATAACTTTTATATTTTACTTTGACTTGCATTGTTAATATATTTGATACAGTAACCCAAAATCAAACATTAAGCGCCACAAAAAAGACAAAAAATATAATGCAGGCATTTTGTAAAATTACTAGATGAACAAGCAAGCATTTAGTGGATTTTTCTTGTATTTGTTTTATCATGGATAACAATTTTGTTCCTTATAATAGCTGGGAGACTTAACTAAAATAGAATAATTACAGTAATAAAAGACTTCAATGGAGGATGTTTCTTTCATAAATGTTAGCTTGAGTTTGCTTGACCTAATTAGAACGTAAAGACCTTAATGCTCTGAAACATGGCTTACTTGTAATTAGATTGTGCCCCAGGATAAAATATTTTCTATGGTTATTGTTATGGAATTTGACCATATCCTGCTTCCAAAACGACACCATTGATGGTCCATCATTTTCTCTCACAGCATCTCTTCTTATCTTATCCTCCATCCCTCTGATGAGAAGTGCCTTTGAATATTCGAATTTTCGATCTATAGCCTTTTCACTTAGAGAGTCTTTCATGTTCTTTATTTTCTTAGATTTCTTTCTTGAAATCTTTTTGCACCATTCAGTGCAAAACCATTCTTCATCTGGAAATGAAAACACATGTATATTGATATGTATCTATGAAAAATGAGAATTATTTAAATAAGGTTCGAAGTACGTCTATATGACCATAAGTAACAGTTACGGCATGGTTTTAGATAATGTCATATCCTTTCCATTGATAAAGTTCCCTGAGATTAAGATTAATGAAGAGATACATTATGTTATTACCACTGTCTGGAAGGTCTTTAATCCCTTTGCAAGGAACATGAAACCACTGATGGCCACATTGCTCATTGGAACATTCGACCATTGGTTCTTCTTTGACTGACTGGCACACACAACATAGCTTCTCCTCTATCGTTTTCCTGCATGTGTCACCGCACACTCACTCATCTGGCAGATTGTCTTCCTCTGTGTTAAAACAACACGGATGGAAGAAGGAGCCTCTAGGGCAGGATCTGTTCAGACACTGTATCATTGGTTCATCTTCTCCTCTCATCTTCTGGAAATAATATATCTTCATTTATAACAATAAACCAAACTCAAGAAAATGTTGAACGAGCATAAAACAGTTGGTCATGTAATGTCTCCACTTTTAAAATCAGTATAAGTTTTATCTTATCATCCTAAATATATGTTCTGAAGCTCCCAAAAAATGTACTTACCCTCCTTGCATATGCAGTATTGGCAACTATCTTGCCTAGTCTCCTGAGTTGTGTTCTACTCCCAAAAATCGGGTATTTGCTCCCAAAATATGCCCACAACTTTCTTGCATATTTCTTTAAGATGTGATGTTTTGTCCTCATTATCCCAGTCAGCCATGTCGTTTGAAGATTGTCCAACCCTAACACCAAGATCGCTGCCAGCACTAAATACCCATCTGTCACGAAGTTGAGGAACTCACTAGCATAGTTGAAACAGGCTCCCACGTTCTTCGAAACAGAACGATGGTTAAAGACACTTTTTTAATGGAACAATGTTCCCTTGTCAGCTGCACTCTTCCCATCAAAGAGCATGTCCATTGTGTCCTAGTTGATAAAATTGAGAATATATATATATATATATATATATATATATATATATATATATATATATATATATATGTGTGTGTGTGTGTGTGTGTGTGTGTGTGAACTTTCCGTTTATACCATTGTAAATGTTATTAAATATGATTGAAAATACTGCCGATATTAATAATAATAAAGTTATATTATTATTGTTCTTATTGTATAGCATATTTTCACATCTGAATACAGTGTGGTCTTTATACAATTTATTTATCATTCAGTCTATTTCTGATATGCCGTAACGACGCAGCTCCCACTCAAGCATTAGTCAGTTCCCAATAATATATGGCCATACACCACAATTAATTTTACTATATGTTCTCTACATATATTTCTCAGCACTGACCTTTCCACAGTGTGACAATCAATACAAATCATATGAAAATCTAAAATACCCCCAAAGATGACTTCACGGTGAAATTCTTGTCAAGGGTTGACCGGCATTTTGGTGAGCTGCTGCACTGTAAACATAACAGCATGTACACAGACCACATATTTCACTTCCGGATCATTACCAAGGCCTTATTACTCCATGTGCACTGTCGCCAAATTACACACTGACAACCACTCTCTCTGCTCATATTCTCAAGAATAAACAATTACCTTTAAATCCCTACCAAATAAGCATCAATATAACTCTTCTATCACCACCAAAATGAGAGAGGAAAAAATGTTCTAAAAATAGACTGGAACTACGTTCGTGGGTACTGAACTGGAAGTATTAATCCAAAACACAACTAAAAAAATTGGATCAAATCCAACGAATGGCACTAGTAAAGAGCACCGGAGCTCTAAACACAACATCAACAGCCGAACTGCATGTAATCACAGGAGAATTGCCCCTACCCCTGAGAAGGCAAGAACTCATTTTAAAGTATGCAGCGCGGCTGTCCGCCCACCCCAAAACGCACCCCACCCTCCTGGCCATAAATAAAACCAACATCCCATTTAGAAAAAGCTTGAAACAAAAACTACCCATGGGAAAGCAAGTTCATCTATTAAAAACAATACTACCAGTGGAACTATTCCCATTAGAACCTAACGTAGTGTACGAACACGAACCTTGGAACAACGTACAATCTAAAGTCAACACCTCCCTAACTCAAAAAGGCAACAAACAAAATCAAGAAATCAACCTCAAAATTGAAGCCTTAGAAATTATAAACTCTCAATACCATCAATACACAAAAATTTACACGGATGGATCCAAAATTACTAATCCATATAAAACAGCTGCAGCTATGGTCATACCAGAACTTAAAGTACAAATAGGCAGACGTCTACCAGACCACTGCTCTATATACACAGCTGAATTCTGGGCCATCCTAAAACCATTACAGTGGATTGAAGAATTCAAACCCAACAAGACAGTGATTATTAGTGACTCGCTAAGTGTCCTCTCTTCAATTCAAACAAACACCACTAAATGTAGGGAAGATTTTCTCAATCAAATAAATGCCATACTAAAACAATTAAATAACGAAAATACCATTGTAGAATTCTTGTGGATACCCTCCCACATTGAAATTAAAGGCAACGAAATGGCCGACAAACTGACCAAAGAAAAACTAAACGAACCAAATTTCGAGCCACTACAATATAGTACATCAGAACTATACAGTTTAATAAACACTCAAATAGATTTAAAAAAATGGCAAAACGATTGGGATACTAGTACATTAGGGAGAGTGTTGTACACTACTGTCAAGGAAGTAAATAGGAATAGAAAACCGTCCAAGGGCTTACCTAAAGAACAAACAACCATAAATAGAATAACTATAGGTAAAACCAAGCTGGCAAACAGCATGGGAAAATACATAGGACCCTTTCCTCATAACATAAACTGCTACAATTGTAACACCCCTGAAGATCTCCATCATATCTTCAACAGCTGTAGTAAAACCAAAAACGAAAGGGAAATATTCAGATCAAAACAGCAAAATATAAAAGCCCCATATACATACCCAGAGATTATACTAAAAACAAACCCTAACATACTAGAAACACACAAAAATATGTTAGAATTCCTCAAAAACATAGAGAAAATAGGAAAGATTTAAATTAACATCAATAAACAGCCAAAATAACCCTGATAAACCAGGTAGTGTAGGCCCATTAGAATAAAAACCTCTAAAGGCAGGAAAGCTAAGCAACGGTCAGGACCATGGTACGGTTCCTAGGTGCAACAATGGAAAACCTTTGACGTGTCGCTTAACGGCCCCTTGAACTAGGCAGAGGCCCATTTGTTGTCACTTGGTCACCAAGCCTCGCGGTCAGAACCGTGGTGCGGTGCAAGGTGCGACAATGGAAAATCCCTGACGTGTCGCTTAACGGCCCCTTGAACTAGGCAGGGACCCATCTGTTATCACTTAGCCACCAAACCTCATACCTGCCAAAAAATAGAGGAAAAATAACTAAACAAAAATAAACCGCACTATCAGGGACCCATCAACGGGGGAAAATAAATACAATACAAAAAAGGTCATAAATAAATACCTCATAAATAACAACACAAGCAAGTTGTAGGGTGACATAAGAATAAAAAGCATAATAGACAGTAAGGACATAGGACAAACAATAACCTCTCCACTTCCTCTGCCTCATCCTTTCTCTAGAAACCTTCTCTCTAAAAAAATACAACCGAGTGTACAGTGTTCAAACATACATCATTAATAACTAACAGATTAAGTAGAACCAACCGGTGCACCGAGACCGGTGCACAAAAACTAGATAGTAAATTAAGATAGAAAACCCAAATTAGTACATATAAGGTAGTCTAAAAGTCCAAAGACTATCAGGCCCAGCGACACAAGGCTGCAAACCAAAAATAATATAAGATAGAAATTACATAGGACCTCAAAATTAGCTCATATAAGGTAGTCAAACATCCAAGACTATCAGGTCCAGCGGCACAAGGCTGCAAGTAAAACCGTACGACTTAAGATAATAAGGCTCAACTAGAACCCCAAATAGTGTATATAAGGTGATCAAATCCCAAGATCATCAGACACAGCAACACAATGTTGCACAAAAAAATATTAGAAAAAACAACAATAAATAAATACACACAGAGCACCACATACAAAAAACACTGTATCACAAAAGTTGTATACCCAAAAAACAGCACAGGGTATATGAATAGGGATAGGTCTCCACAACAGAAGTCGCCCTTGCCAGGCACTTCGACTCGCCCGCTACCTCAGCTGCAGTAACTACACGTGCTTAGCACGTCCATGAACAACCAAATAACACCGGATGAATAAAATATGAGTGTGTGCTGGAACTATTCCCACTCATATGGCATGAGGCCCTACAATCACACAGTAGTAGCTTAATAGCTACTCAGATGTGACGGCCTAATTTAAATAAGTGTTCCCTGAACACATAAACGCCTGCAGGGTGGTGGCTCACTTCCCACCCTCAGGACAAATTAAATAACCGTCCATTGACGGATAAAACAGCGATAAGAGCCCTCGTGACGAATCACTTTAAACAAATACTCATCATCATCATATGCCTCGCCAGCCGGTTTTATCGCGTTACTCTTGCCATCTGGTGTTGCTGCTTTACACGCATGCGTCGGTAATTTAAATCTGAGGTCAACAGCCGATAATACACAGGTGTTCTGTTTTGACAGGGATTTATACTAAAAAGTGAGTTTTCTAAAGGATTTAACGCAGTGGATCATTAGAAGAAGGATTATACTTTCCGTCTGGGTACAAAGGTTAGTCTAAATAAATTTATTAATTATTAGGATCGTTGGTAGTTATGGTTAACGGACGGTCCATATAGTGTTAATGCAGAGTACGGCTGCTCTCACAAATCGCCAAGTCAAAATAAAAAAAGGCTTAGAGACCAAGTTAGCTGGTCTACCAATGTATCCTAAATTACTGTCATCTTCCCTTTTCTCTGGTTTTGTCGTTGTCTTACGCTATCTTCCTATTAGTATTGGTCTATATAAAGCTGTTTGTATCAATGTAGATCGCTTTCTTATTCTGTTTATCAGTTATTTATTTACTTACATTTTGCATTGTCTTTTCCACTAAGACCTTACCAAGAGTATGCGCGTGCTGATATTATACATGTATTTGAGTCGTTACATAACCAGGACAAAAGAGCCTCCGATTCAAATCTTTGGTGGTGATATACTTTCACCTTTGTTATTCTGTAATAGGAAAATGAAAGCAATTGTATAAGTTCTGCATTTTTTTCAACGAAAGAATAAAAGTAAATTATAGAGCAAGTTTACAGGATTTTTAAAGCAGAAAGTAAGTATAGCTACATGTATTTTTCCTAATTATTATTTTTTCTAATTATTATCTTGAATGAAGTTGAATGGATACGGCGGTCACGGTTACAGTGGTAAGAGCAGAAGGCGGAGGAGCGGTTATCTGTGAGGAAGTAGATACGGCTACTCCAGCCCGGGAAGTGGATACAGCTTCACGGGCGGCAAAGTGGGACTCCTGTGGCGCCGTGCAGCCGGGGTAGGGGTCCTGGATGGTGGCGTTGTGACCGGAGATTACTACGCAGCCGAAAGCCATAGCGGTAGCGGTGTGGTTGGTAGTGGCGTTGGTGGATCTTGGCTTGGGTATGGAGGATACAGTTATGGAATTTATAATAAATTGCCGATGAAATATTGAAGGTGACCACATTTCTATCCATTTATATGTAAACTGGTTACAGTATTTGATTACATATTGGAAAGTGTACGCAAACAGGCTCATATTGCAGCCAAGAGTTTTCTAGCAATCGGCCTAAACAAATTCTTTGTATTCAACCTGTGCTTTCTCAGGATAAATAAAGAGTGCATCAATCCACTAAAACCTCGAATGCTATAATCAGGACTATCTATCAAAACCAACTTTATGCAGTTATTACATTAAGAAGTATTAAGTATTGTATCTAATTGCAAGGTTCAGCCTGGCAAAACCCCACGCCATTGACCTCACCTGCCTCTGTGCCTTAGTGTACTGTACTTGCAAACTGAAGAGTTTGGGTTCTGAGTTTATCGAAACAAGGGCAGGTAATTTGACCGTATATGTTTTCTTGTATAAGGCACTTTACTCCAATTACTTCAACACAGTATAACCTTTCTAGTGTACTGATAAAGCATCAAACATACACGCTACCTCCTAACACCCTAGCTGTTACTGACATGTTCTAGCCCATAGGCCGTTCCATTTTGTGCACGTTCTCCTTTTAACATTGCATTAATATGGTTTGGTCAAAATTATTCAGAACTGTTTCTGTAACTAACGTATTTGTCAATTTACACATTGTCCTCATCTAAGGACTCCAGGGAATGAGACAAAATATATATTCGTTTCTGCAAATGGCTACAACAGTTATAACAAAGTTGACGATGTTTTGCCCAACGGTTAAAGAGGAAGGAAGAACTTTCGAACAGACGGATATTTTTAAAATATCCAAAAAGTGAAGGGTAGAGATAAATATATTAAACTATGTTTATGCATCATGATGAGTGTACTGGTGGTCAACTCTATAATTCAGCAGTACTGCTACTCTATAAATGTATGGTGTCGTGTTCATTCAAAACAATTTATTATAGAAAGATAGAGATAAGTGTCTTTCGTAAAGACATAATGAGGCAGCAGACCTGGTTTAACCTGGGTGGGTATCGAATTGGCAACCCTTTTCTCACGAGTCCGATGCTCTTCCACTGTGATACCGTAGTTCCGCTATGAATGTATGTCGCCCTTGTACAACGGCCTGGTATGTACAGTATCAAATCATAATGTACTCTTTGTACAAAACCCTCGTGTGAACATTAAACATCAAAAGCATAATATAATCCTGTACATAACTTGGGTGTATACATTAAAACATCAAGGCATAATTTATTCTTGCACACAACCCTAGTGTGTACGTTACAACATCAATGCATAATGTACTCTTTGTACATAACCATCGTGTGTACATTACAACATCAAGGCATAATGTACTCTTTGTACATAACCATCGTGTGTACATTACAACATCAAGGCATAATGTACTCTTTGTACATAACCATCGTGTGTACATTACAACATCAAGACATAATGTACTCTTTGTACATAACCATCGTGTGTACATTACAACATCAAGGCATAATGTACTCTTTGTACATAACCATCGTGTGTACATTACAACATCAAGGCATAATGTACTCTTTGTACATAACCATCGTGTGTACATTACAACATCAAGACATAATGTACTCTTTGTACATAACCATCGTGTGTACATTACAACATCAAGGCATAATGTACTCTTTGTACATAACCATCGTGTGTACATTACAACATCAAGGCATAATGTACTCTTTGTACATAACCATCGTGTGTACATTACAACATCAAGGCATAATGTACTCTGTGTACATAACCATCGTGTGTACATTACAACATCAAGGCATAATGTACTCTTTGTACATAACCATCGTGTGTACATTACAACATCAAGGCATAATGTACTATTTGTACATAACCATCGTGTGTACATTACAACATCAAGGCATAATGTACTCTTTGTACATAACCATCGTGTGTACATTACAACATCAAGGCATAATGTACTCTTTGTACATAACCATCGTGTGTACATTACAACATCAAGGCATAATGTACTCTTTGTACATAACCATCGTGTGTACATTACAACATCAAGGCATAATGTACTCTTTGTACATAACCATCGTGTGTACATTACAACATCAAGACATAATGTACTCTTTGTACATAACCATCGTGTGTACATTACAACATCAAGGCATAATGTACTCTTTGTACATAACCATCGTGTGTACATTACAACATCAAGGCATAATGTACTCTTTGTACATAACCATCGTGTGTACATTACAACATCAAGGCATAATGTACTCTTTGTACATAACCATCGTGTGTACATTACAACATCAAGGCATAATGTACTCTTTGTACATAACCATCGTGTGTACATTACAACATCAAGGCATAATGTACTCTTTGTACATAACCATCGTGTGTACATTACAACATCAAGGCATAATGTACTCTTTGTACATAACCATCGTGTGACCATTACTCTTGTACATAATAGTTATGTGCCTTTTGTGACCATTCACAATCTCCTTTGCAAATTGATGAGTTGATTGTTTTCTTTCTGCGCTTTTTAATTCTCATTGAATGCATCAATAAACGACAGTTATAATCTAAAAATGAAAGATGGTTTTCAATGAAGAAAGCAGAACACTACAAACATGTGGTTAGCTTCTTGAACACTGAACAAACAGCTATTCATGTACTGGCACCTGAAAATTAGTTTGGAAGATAAACTAAGCAAATGATAAATCAACAAGAGGTAATGAAAACAGTTTCATATATTTACAGCTGATCTAACTCGTTATTCTGTTTTAAATGATATTACCTTGACTATAAACCTCTCTCTCTCTCTCTCTCTCTCTCTCTCTCTCTCTCTCTCTCTCTCTCTCTCTCTCTCTCTCTCTCTCTCTCTCTCTCATATAAAATTTGACTGGTTAATTCATAAATTTCAACCCAGATATTTTGAGATGTAGAAGAATATCGATCAGCACTAATCCTTACAAATTTTTTTTTGTTTAATTTGAACAAACACCTATTTACAATAACAGAATTACAGATTGACCACATTTTTCAGTATATCTAGCAACCCAAAAACTTAATTGACACAGCACATAATTTAAGACTTCGAAAACGCTGCCGGTTTTTCCACATGAAAGTATCTTTGCTTGCTTGCTTGGAGAAATATCAAAGGTGAATGCCATCTATATTTCATTACGTGATATGCAATTAAACTATTGTAAAATATTCCTTTCTTAAGAGCTGTTTTTTGTCCTTTATATTATAAAACGAAAGCTAAATAATACAGTCACTCACCAGAGAATACATATCAACCAGGTATGCGTCGTTAAATTTGATTGGTCATCGTTTAAAATTTAATTTGATTGATCGTCGTTTAATTTGATTGGTCATCGTTTTTAAACAAAATAAATTCTGATAAGTGAAGGTCGTTTCATTGCAAGTTTTTTACGGTTGAATGCGAAATGACGTCACGGATTTTATCAGTTGTGTAGTTTATTTTTCTTTACTTAAAACTATTCTATAAAAAAATAATATAGCTTGAGTTGATGAGATTTATACCGAGTCATTGTGATTTGATTAGTGCCTATTAATAACAGCAACCAATATTCCAATCAATTAGATTTAATACGGGTACATAGCTAAAGTGATCGTTTCTTCGGTAGATCGTATGTTTATCTCACACAATAATCTAATTGTATTACATACCTAAGTAATTTTCTTATATACGTTTAACTGATATATTTGTACACGTGAAAAATCTTTTATTTTCCAATGCGATAAAACAAGATTTATCATCAAGTTATGTGACGCTTGTTTGTGTATGCCAAAGAAAAAAGTTATGCATGCAGCAAGAAACACGAGCACTTTGTTAGTTAAATAAATACATGAAAACTGCATTACCTTTATGACATAGAGATTATTTATGTTGATACTCTTTGACTCGAGGTCCTTCTACTACCAGGACAACCATGATAATCCAGCTGGGGTACATTGCTGAATCAGTCTTGCTTTGTAGTCAGAAGGGTAAAATAATTGATAAAATAACAAAAATGTAATTTGTCTACAATACAGCTGATCAATGCGAGATATATTTACATTAATGGAGGTAATAGTGGCGTACAGAAGAATGAGGGCAACCTTCCAAGTCTCGATTAAACTCGACGCGAGATTGCTGAACGAGTGGAATTTTATCGATAACTTTAGAAGACGTTAATTTTGCCTCCATCCATCCATCCATCCATCCATACATACATACATACATACATACATACATACATACATACATACATACATACATACATACATACATACATACATACATACATACATAGTTACCTCCCTGTGAATCTTATCAGCAACCTTTATCAAGCAAATATTGAGTAACTGTAGCAAGATTAACTGAAGTACCTTCTTGTTCTGTTCTTTCGGCAATATGATATTCTTCAGTCTCTATTCCCGTCACTTTTTGAGTTAGGAAAGCAATGGTCTATTTTGCGAGTTTTTCTGAGGCCAAATATTTATCATGTTGTTAGACCTAGAAAGAAAACAAAAGTTTGTTAGAATGATAAAGAACAATATCTGTCCTGTTAGTAAACTGTCTTAATGGATTCCTTCCATATGTACTATGAAAAATTTGACAGCATGGAGAGGAAAAAACTGAACAAAATAATGGCAGTTCCGTTATTCAATGACTTTTTGATATTTAAACACACACACACACACACACACACACACACACACACACGCATTTTCATATTCTAACAAGAGGTTCTATTGCAATAAAATCTAGGGAGAAAGACGGAGAATTTAGACTATCCACAAAGAACGCTTTCTTTATAGAAATTTAAAATCGCTAAGTCAAAAAATGAAAGATTTAGTGTATATATAGTACTGTGTAAAATGTTTAAAATCCATATCAATATATATTTTAAACTCAGCTTGTACTTCCGTGCGAGTCATTCTACGTGGTGTAGGTGTTCTAGTGGATGCTTTTTTCTCATTCTTAATAAATACAATCAGATGGACTGCTAAAATTATTTCGAAATATGAAATCTCGTACTATGTCCGAATATTCAAAAGCTATGAAAAATTTGAGCAAGATTGAAAGACTTTATAATTTCTTTAATATAATCTTAATGATTATATTGAAAGTTTAATGCACCTCTACCTTTCCGATAAAATATGTCACTTAGAGATAGTCTGATATAACCTATATCACTTTAAAAAAAGTCCGATAAAATCTATATTACTTAAACGTAGTCCAAAATAAACCTCTATCACTTAAAGATAGTCTGATAAAACCCATATAACTTAATGTTAGTCCGATAAAACCTATATCATTTAAAGGTAGTCCGATAAAACCTATATCGTTTAAAGGTAGTCCGATAAAATATATCACTTCAAGGTAGTCCGATACAATTTACGTCACTTCAAAGTAGTCCGATAAAATTCATATCACTTCAAAGTTGTCCGAAAAGTATCTTCATTACTTCAAGGTAGAGAGATAAAATCTATATCATTTAAAAGTAGCCCGCTCTGGAAAATTCAGCGTGTACTGTGCAGCTTCGGAATGATTAATTGATGCTAGGAACAACTGCATCTAATGCTCTTTCAGAATATATGGCTGCCGGTAGGCTGTTTGGTTGTGACATCATCAATATATTGTGACGGCTGCCGTGTGTTAACTGCTAGCATCATCAGCCTTGTGATCCTTAATTGCAAGTTATGATTTCCTTACTTTTGTCCCTACCTACTGGGAAAAATAATATCATTATTCCCTAAAACTACCGTAGAGAAAAGATCCCAACAAATGCAATAATAATTTAATGCGGCCAAGTTATCAAAGCGTAGTGTTCTCATGGTAGCATTTTACCGCCAAAACTGCATCGTTGTGGCAGTTCATTAATAGTAAGGACCGACGGTACTAATTCATCTGCCATACTAAACGTATTCAAACTCAGTAATATTAGGAATTCAATAACATTACATTTCTGAATGACATGATCCAACCTATATTTAGCAGTCGAGACTCGTCATTGATGACAGCTTTGAAAGAAAACTAATGACAGGATATTTTTGGATCTACCTGTGTTTGAAACATGTTTCAATTCCGCACCAAAGATTCAGTTGCTGATTTCAGTAAACTCATGTCTGAAAGGACTGATAATCCATCAATTATTCATGGTCTCTATTTTTGGCAGTTACAACTATGATATCAAAATATTCTTTCCACATAAATTTAACTTTGATTATCAATCACTCCTAGCCAGCCAAATCCATATAGACTATTTTAGATTCCATTATTATGGTTGTCTTCCCAGTTGATATTTTTTTAAATAGCGTTGCAGACAGGGACGTCATTTAAATTTTTCAGGGGTGGGGACTTGATACAGGGAGGCAACGAATATGGAATCGCATCATAATTAGTATTTCTGGTTCAGTACGCACGAATGCAGTTCTAGTCTATTTTAGAACATTTTTCCTCTATCATCTTGCTGGTAATACAAGAGTTATATTTATTCATTTTTGGTAGGGATTTAAAGGTAATTTTTTATTCTTGAGAATATGAACTCAGAAAACAGTTGTCTGTGTGTATTTCAGCGACATTGCACTGTGTGTAGTTAGGCTTTAGTGATGATCCGGAAGTGAAATCGTTGTGCTTTTTACATGGCTGCTCTGTTTACTGTCCAGCCTCTCAAAAAAATGCTTGTGAACCTTTGCCAAGAACTTCACCGTGAAGTGATATTTGAAGGTTAACATATGATTTGCATTGACTGTCATACAGTGGAAAGGTCAGTACTGAGAAATAAGTGTTGAGGAAAATGAATTGTGATGTATGTCCATATAGGACATAGCCATTTTACAGCACATGCAAATTCAGGAAGATACGACCGACAACACCACACTCTCTTCATAAAATTACGTTCCAGGGTGCAGGCAAGTAGGTCCATCGTCCGAAACGCTTTTGATGTCATATCACATCGCGTTTCTATTGTTGTGCATTAAGCATTCGACTAATTATTGCAGATACATTTTCCCAGCTGCCACGCAGGCGGCATAGCAAACTTACACACAAAGATTGTGTTACACTTAAATACCATTGGGTTCTGTTTCCATAACGGCTAGAAAATAATGTATAATAATTGTTTTTATTTTTATTTTCAAAGCAACCATGCCTATGTGATATGCCTGGTTACAAGCACGCACACACTCACACGTGTGTGTGTGTGTGTGTGTGGAGAGAGAGTTTATATATTGGAGTTGATGGTATTGGTTATCAAGATATTAAAAACTTCGGGGCATGACAAATGGCATTCCCGGCAAATTTGTTGGCGGTAGTCATGTATGTAGTAGAGATGTAGGGCAGCTCAACACAAAAGTGGCTATATGGTGCTAACTAAAGGTAAATTGCGACAAATATCAAATGAACTGCACAAAACTTCAGGAGAGTCGTCTAAAACGCTTACTGTTACGGATCACTGCCATCTCACTTCTATCTACGTGGGTTCAATTCCCAGATTCGGCTATATTTGTGTGAGAGAAAGCTAGCCAGTAGCTTCTCATGGATCGGTGGTTCTTTCCGGGGGTTGTCCCGGGTTCTTCCTCCACCATTAATACTGGCCGCCATCTATATAGCCTATTGTGTGCTGAAAAATGGCGTTCTACAACAACAACAACAATAACGGAAGATAAAGCCGTTCAAATAAATGTAAACACTAGAACAACAAGATAAAATACAAAATGTAAAGATTTTTAAATTCTGCTAAATGTATTTAAAAAAGAAAGATAAAGGTAAAACATCAAACATTTTTACGACAAATGGTCAAAAGATGTTATTTAAACTGCAGCACCTAAACAACGGTAAAGATTTTCTCAGGTTGATATTCATTATATTTTCTTCATGCAGTTCAAGTGCAAATAGCTGTATATCTGAGAATGGAAATCTACTCACTGTACAAGAATCTGTACTACTGTCAGTGAACACTTATGTTGTATGCATATAGGTTGATGGACGTCAAATGTCCCCTTATGCTAATTTTCATTACGGGGAAAAGTCCAGGTGTCAAGGTGTCTGGATACGGATGGGAAGGAGACGACCCACACAATTATTCGTATGTGCAGTCCTTCTTAGATAGTAAGTGCGAACATATCAGCAGACAGCTTTTAATCTGATTTGGAACATGAACCTTGTTAAGGTTAGCACTCGGATCATAAACACAGTATTATTTTATTCCGAATAAATAGCTGTGAATGTCTCGTTTGGATTGGAATTGTGTTTCAGTACAATACACGGATCTTTACGCTGAATAGGTGTGATTTACAGATTATCTCGCTCACCGCATTGTCAATGGATACCCCCTTTATAGCCATGGTAACTTCGATCCCATTGTCGAAATCGAGATCAGTGTGCATGGCCTACAATAATATTATAACAGAGGAACAAGTCTGAAATGGTAAGATCGTCTTAATTTGTATTGCTCAACACTTTTTAAATTTTGGCATATTTTGTTATTATGTATACTTTATTTGCCAGAGATACAAAATCAATGATCCTGCCAAACGTTCTAGTCCGACGGTTGTGCCTGATTAACCACCGATGAAACATATATATGTACGAAAGACAGGACTTCTGGATTTAAACCTGTTCCCTTTCTGTTTGAGGAATTCGAAACGAAATGGTAAAAAAAATGTGTGTATTGTCTGCATAGTTTTGTAGTCGGTAAATCTACATATCTAATTTATCCAAACATTTACCATGGTATTAGGGTCGTGGTCTTTTCATGAGTCTCTTAAAAGAAACAAAATGGAAGCAATATTAATTTGCCCGCCCTCTTTCCCTCCTCTCCCCCTTGTTATCATATGCATGTTAAGAGCAATCACGTGATAAACATATTCACATATGTATGTGAGACATGAATTGTAGCTTTAGACGTTTTCAAATTTACAATCAATCCAGGTACTTCTTTATTCCTCTACTATAAATAAAATTAAGAAAGACCTATCTACATTGAATTTTTATATGATTTTATATACACTGACTTTGTATATGATTCAGAGACAACCTATGGCCAATTTATAACGAGATAGGGGATGATGAGAAGAATACAGGACAAGGATAACTGTCCTTAAGTGTATGTCTAGTACTCTAGTTGAATCGTGTTGGTCTGTCCTTAAGTGTATGTCTAGTACTCTAGTTGAATCGTGTTGGTCTGTCCTTAAGTGTTTGTCTAGTACTCTAGTTGAATCGTGTTGGTGTGTCCCCTTAAGCGTATGTCTAGTACTCTAGTTGAATCGTGTTGGTCTATCCTTAAGTGTTTGTCTAGTACTCTAGTTGAATCGTGTTGGTCTGTCCTTAAGTGTATGTCTAGTACTCTAGTTGAATCGTGTTGGTCTGTCCTTAAGTGTTTGTCTAGTATTCTAGTTGAATCGTGTTGGTCTGTCCTTAAGTGTTTGTCTAGTACTCTAGTTGAATCGTGTTGGTCTGTCCTTAAGTGTTTGTCTAGTACTCTAGTTGAATCGTGTTGGTCTGTCCTTAAGTGTTTGTCTAGTACTCTAGTTGAATCGTGTTGGTCTGTCCTTAAGTGTTTGTCTAGTACTCTAGTTGAATCATGTTGGTCTGTCCTTAAGTGTTTGTCTAGTACTCTAGATGAATCGTGTTGGTCTGTCCTTAAGTGTTTGTCTAGTACTCTAGTTGAATCGTGTTGGTCTGTCCTTAAGTGTTTGTCTAGTACTCTAGTTGAATCGTGTTGGTCTGTCCTTAAATGTTTGTCTAGTACTCTAGTTGAATCGTGTTGGTCTTATTTAACAGTTTGTATCATCTTCTTTAATGTAGCCAAAGACGTTGAAATTCTTGACCCATCACGGGCCGAAAAAAAAGGAAGGAAAATAATGTTTGTTTATAATTTGCATACCTCGAATCCATTAATTTTGTTGTTCATTACAGTACTTTAACATAAATAATATTTAAAATTTCTTTACAGGAAAACGTGCTAGATAGTGACACTCTAAATGGTAAGTATGAAAACGCAAATTGTGCCTATATTCGTTGTTTCTTTGATGTGCTATAAAATCATTTAATATCTATCAGTAGCAAATTTGATCAGTAATGACTGTAAGTAGTGAGTTTTTAATGGGATACAAATGGACCGGCAATGGTACAACGGAAATAACATTAATCAGCCATTTTTTGCAGCAATTTCTACAGGAGGAATTTAATGATAATCTTTAATTTTAGGATTAGGGGCAAGCACACGTACAAGTGGAATGATAACATTAAAGGGGTCCATTTTTAATGATGCGATGGTTACACGTGCACAATGAGAACGAAATATGAATATAATCTTACATTTATTATTGTATCCACACACACACCCACACACACACACACACACACACACACACTAATGAGAACTTTGTATAGCGTCTAATCTTTAGAAGCTCTAAGCGCTTTACAACATTAGACAGCATCTATAACATAAAAACATATAATGATATGATTATAAAAAAATCATGAAATTTGAAAACATAAAAATATGCTGAATATAGTTAACGTAGGAAACATCATTAGGTCATTAAGTTTGTTCTTGTTGTCGAAATTAGTGAGTTTAAAGAGCGTTCTTGAATGGAATCACTGTGTATTTGTGTCTACTTTCAGTGGGACATTCGTTCCATTTGCTGGGCCCTGGTATACAAAAAAAAAACTTTGTCCATATGACTTCGTTTTCATAGTGGACAAATGTGTATACGATTGTGAGAATATAAGCGTAAATATCTTGCTGGTGTGTACACATGGGTGAGGTCGGATAGGTATATTGGACTGGAGTCCGTCAGTGAAACGTAGCACAGATAACAAATGTTGTGTTTAATTCTGGATCTAATGGATAGCCAGTGTAGGGTACAGAGCAGTGGGTAGGGAGGTGTGCTCTGATCGTGGTACTTTAAGGATGAAACGAGCAGCTGTGTTTTGAACCTTTTGAAGTTTCTGGAGTAGATATGAAGACGAACTAGACGGAATTGAATTATAATAGTCCAGTCTGGAAAGTGCTAATGAGCACACACGTGTTCTGTGGCATCAACTGAAAAATATTTGCGAATGGAGTTGATGCATCACAGCTCAAGAAGTGTAGCCTTGCATATATATTCATGACATGTTGGTGCATTGTAACACCTAGGTTTCGTACTGACTATGTGAATTTATTGTTGGTGTTGCTGATATTTATTGTTTGAGGTAAATGATGTGAATGAGAAAGTCTTTATGTTGTGATCAGACTGGCCTCAATTTTCTCAGTATTCATCAGCAGCTTGTTACATGTCATCCATGATTTCACATCAGAAATGCATCTCTCTACACCATGGATGGTAGCTAGATACTGGATGATAATCTATGACACTTAAGAGCGGCTAAGTCTTTATAATTAAGAGAATAGGCCCAAGAACAAATCCACGTGGAACACCACAATATAGATCAGCTGGGCTGGAGTGTATTTCATATGCAGACACAATTTGTGTCCTGTTGACTAAGTAGGACTTGAGCCACAGTAAGGCTGTATCATGAATGCTAAATACATGATGGAGACGATGAAGTAATATATCATGGTTTATTGTGTCAAATGCTGCAGACAATCAACGAGGGTGAGGGTTGTAAACTTTCCATTGTCCAAAGCAGAGAAAAAGTCATTAACTACTTTTAGAAGACTAGTTTCAGTACTGTGGGAAGGGTGATATGCAGACTGTACATTGATAAAACGACTGCTTAGAATTAAGATGAGATAAAAGTTGGGATAGAACAACCTTATCTAAGATTTGTTGCATGAATGGGAGATTAGAAACTGGTCGGTAATTCTTTAAATCGTTATGGTCGAGTATTGGTTTCTTCAGAGGAGGATTTAAAATGGCAGGTTTTCAAAATGATTGGAATTTGCTGGAAGAGAGAAAGGTATTATTGAATTGGATCAAGTTCACATGACTTTGGTGCACTCTTTATCACGATTTTACGTAATAAATCCCTAGAGACAGATTCAAATGCTGCTAACGATTGCTGCTGAAATTTTGTATTGCAAATGTATGGTGGCGACGAGTCAATTGAAATTGTGTTGTGAATTTTTCCTTTGAAAAGAGATCAGATTTAATTCAGGCTGTTATGTATTTGACCTAGTGAATGAACTCATCACATCCCCCAGGATATCCCCTACAAAATGTAGCTACCTTTTGTGGCTATTTACAATCTCCTTTTCATTTTGATAAGGTAATTGTTTCTGTTTTAGTTTCTATTTTTCTTCACATTTATTGGATCAATATAATACTCACTTAAGGTTTAAACATGAAAGATGTTTTTAATGGTGACAGTAGAGCTCTACAAACACTTGGTTAGCTACACCATTCATATGTACGTTTAGCTATTCGCTTACCGAACAATAACAAGTAACGTGGAATAAAAGCTAAGAGAAATGACGAACCATCAAGAGGTAATTAAAGTATTTTGATATATTTATAATGGATCTAAATGCATATTCTGCTTTAGTAACAGCACCACCGACCATAAAACTTCTCTCTCTCTCTCTCTCTCTCTCTCTCTCTCTCTCTCTCTCTCTCTCTCTCTCTCTCTCTCTTTCTCTCTCTCTCTCTCTATCTCTCTCTCCACATTTCTGCGTCCGTTATGTCCGTTATGCATGAGAGGGGAGGGAGCAGAAAGCAAAAAAGATTATGATGAAATTGTGGAATATATTAAATTCAGTCAGAAAACCGGGATTATTAATGCATTTTATCCTTGTTTTAATACGTCACGAATGTTTAATGTGTGGACATTTATCATTGATCTAGAATCAGTTGCATACAGTCTCAAGAATTTTTCTATATTGATACAGTTATGTTGTACATTTATTAGTCATATTCTAAACGGTAGTGTATACTGATGAACATGGAGAATTTGAATAGTTTGCAAACTAGTAGGTTACCTAATACTGCCGTCGGGTTTATTTATGTTGAGCGACTCGCCGTTCAAACTAGCGCAGAATCGTATAATTTACATTCCTAGTTTGAACAAAAATATTATGAGGAAATAATTCTGCTTTGGATAATATAAAATTTGAAAATAAAACCCTATTAGCGCGTTAAGTGGAACGATAATGCATATAAGGTATATGTCACTAATTTAGAATTTTCTACTCAAGGAGTTTTTCTTTTTAATAATTGCTTAAACACTGTCACAAATATATAGAAACGGCTCGTGACATTTCACCTGAAGGTAGTATGTTTCTTGTTGTCGTCATTTTAGCAATATCTTTCAGCACATGATAGGCTATGCATGACAACCAGTATGTTTAATGGAAGAATCGCGAAAACCTTGGGATGAAGCCCCAATGCTAATCGGAAGCTACTGGCAAGCTTTTCCACGTACCTTTGTTGGCTGAACCCGAAACTGGAGCCCACGTGGACATAGGGGAGACGTCAATGTTATATAAAGGCAACAATATATCATATATCACTGCATATAGGTTTTAAGTAGATTTAAGAAACTGAAATATTCAAAAAGTGTCCTGCTACAATTTAGAATATATAGATAAGAAAAGAGGAAATACACTAACAGTTTTGAGACAAAATGTATAAAGAAATTTTATTTTTAAATATATATAAGCTTGCAATTCTAATGTTGGTCACGCCTTGCTCAATTTCGAGTGGATGTTGATTCATATAATTATCTAACACTGCCCCCTCTCAACAGTCTGTCAAGGGTGGAATACGACCCCCACTTGATGTTCCTTTGATCCGAACACAGAATTCAACCACTTACATGTGATCTAAATTATTACGTAACCTGCTTGCCCAAAATACAGCCAGTCAGGAATTGTATGACCATGTCAAATAACTGGCTTGACACCGCATTGTTCGCCGAATTGACTTTCATACATATTGACGGCGCAAAATTATTAGCTTCAGGATCTAACATGTACATCTTGAAATCTGTTTAATCCTTACAATGGGACAATCAACATCTTTCAAACTTAAAAGTCATAAACACGTGTTTATGACGTCTCGTTTGACTCTAAAAGGGTCATTTTGTTCTAAAATTTGAGCTTTATGTAACAAAAGCAAGGTATTCTAAATTCAGCAAGAAAGTCCATATTGTTTTCCTAATATAAAGGTATGTGTGAACCACCGTTTACTAAAATTTCCTTTTGGTGGCTGCTTATGTGCCATGTGAAGAACGATCAAATTTGAGTGCATCAGCGTTGATTGGTACTTTGCATCTTTACAATGGTCAAGTATTAATTACATCTAAACTGATGTTTCTGATACAATGGACGCACTGAATAGTTTGACATATAGCAAAATGACTATATATTCACTGTAAAATTATTAAAATATATATGTTATAGTGCAACCATGAAACAAACAACATTTTATTTCCTACGTTCGTCAAAAACCGCAAATTTTACCATATTTTCTGCATCTTCAAAAGACATCACAACCTACTGGCGCAATTGAGACCATGTCTTTTGTGTGGTAGGAAACACTTATATATATATATATATATATATATATATATATATATATATATATATATATATATATATATATATATATATATATATATATATATATATATATATAAAGAACAACAAAAATCTAACACATATGCAGAATTCAAACATATTCTTATTTCCGCTCCTGAGCGAGAAAAGAAGTTAGACAAACAAATTGGATGACAGTATCATGAATAAAGGTGTCACACGTATAGTTATGATTCACGGGAGAGACTCGCACCAACACCTTTGCGAGCATCATCTTCACGCCGCCAGCTACGTTACATCAAATCCGGAATGACTGGACAACTCTTCTGTGATTTTCGAACTTTTCACCCACACGAAGGGTCAGTTCTAAAAAATCAGCACCAGTAACATCACAAAGAGAACGAACACAATTACAACTGAGAGGCTTACTAGCATACAATGTATACATCGCCGATGAGAATTCTTCCTGCAGCAATACTTGAAAATTCCGATTTGTCCAATGTATACTACACCTAGTCCAGCCCCAAATTCAAGCTACATGCAAGCCAGACTGAAATACACATATATATGACATAAACAGAGATTTGCATGAGTCCAACAGCAAAATCTCCGCCAGGCCTAGATTCAACGACAGCCGCATTGACAGTTTCTTTCCAGTGACAGTGACTTGAACTTTTACAATTTGATCATCTATGTGTTTATGAGAACAAAACCGTAGAAAAGTTTTCGTAAAATAACTACAACTACTGTATCCACCACCATCATCATCGCAGTGTCTTTTTTTTTCACTGTGCAGAGTATAAGATGGCGTTTAGCTTGTTTGACAAGGACGGAGACGGGGCCATTGCCATCAGAGAGCTAGGCAACATCTTCCGGTCCCTGAGTCAGAACCCATCCGAAGAGGATATCATGCAAATGGTGAATGAAGTGGGCCGAGACGGTGGGTTTGTTAGTTTGTTATGAATTAAATAATTTTATTCAGTTATTTTCGGATTGGTTATATTTAGTTCAATATGGTGTATTCTGGTTTCAGGAACAGACATTATTGTAAACACGTGTTTGGATGAAATATTCAATATCCTTTTAAAAAAAAAACACATACTGAATATATATACATTTTATTGTACCTTTATAGAACTACATTTAATAATAACGTAAAAAGGGGAAGCATTATGAATACTGCATTCATATGGCAAGGTAATATAATATAATAAGCATAAATATAAAACCATTTAAAGGATTTTTTTTTAAATTTTCGGATGACTTGTTTGATTAAATGACGTCGGTGTTGGGGATATAGTCCTCAGCTAGAATAATTAGCCGATTGACAGGGACAAACGTCACAGAGTGCAGTGTTAATGAGATTTCCTGATGGTATGGTTGAATTTCATAGTAAGTTCAGGCCAGAGCAGTGGGGCCAAGTAGTCCCTATTAAAATCTAGTTGTGTGGAATGTTGTGTGACTCTATACACAGTATTGGTGCTGCTGACTTGTAAATGGTACAATATAATAATTGAGAATGGTTTTATTCCGTCATCTGGAGATGCATTGTATTGTTGCTATGATGGTAAATATGGAATAGAGTTACGGTCTAATGTGACTTAAAATCTTTATTTTACTTACCTAGGGTAACGTAAATCAAGTAATTCCCTGTATTTGGTGTTTGAGTTTTCACGGCGTGAAATACTGGCGCTACGTTACGAAAATGTATTAAGGAGAAACCATATAGGTGTGAGGTTGGCATGCAATTTTAAAGTTGCGATGTAAATATGGAGTTGTGATATTTATGGTCATGATTAGAGGAAAACATTTTATTGTCTCGACGCGTTGGAAATTTCAGTAGACAACAATTATTGTCCAGAAGTACTTGAAATCAAGGAAAGACAAGTAACTTGTTGCAGGATTCACGTCAGGGTTCAATTACCTCTATTATTCGCTCTATAAAAGACTCCTTCGGCTTATTACATTGTCTTGAATAAATTATTTTAAAAATAATAGATTTGTGAAATTTTGTATACGATGCGATTAAAACAGTCTCCATGTAGTTTGATATGGTTTATTTAGCTTTGTTTATGTTTTGCTGGGATGAGGTGTTTGTTTGGTAAATCAAAGGACTGTATATTTTCGTTTTCTATCTTTAGGCAACGGATATATCGATTTCGACGAATTTCTGGGAATAATGATGCGGTTGATGAAAGAAAGAGACTCAAAGGACGAGGTGCACGATACATTCAAAATCTTTGATAAGGACATGGATGGGTTCATCAACCACGACGAACTGAAGAACGTGATGCTACGCCTGGGGGAAAAACTTACAGATGAGGAAGTGACCGAAATGATATTGGAGGCAGACAAAGATGGTGATGGTCAAATCAGTTATGAAGGTAGATATTATCAATTACCTCTGATCAATTTGGAATTTAAGGAACCTGAAATGTAATACTGTAATTTATCTTTTATTTCTGATAGCGTGATATTTTTTTCTCATATATATATATATATATATATATATATATATATATATATATATATATATATATATATATATATATATATATTAAGAAGCATTGAGATATACTTCAGTGGTGTCTACAGACTCGGTTATGTCCCTGTACATGTTGCCCTGCCGGCGATTGCGTAAGTAAGGGGAACAAACCATGTTTATATGTTAGACACCGCGACTAAAGCGGGTTCTCTTGGAAAGGGTACGAGAATCCAGCTTTGTTGGGTGGAACTCGCACATGGGCGTTGAAAGCTTTGTTCACGAACAAGGACCCTTATAGGTGTCGTAAATCTCACCACGTTGACCAACGGCCCGTGAGCATTGTCTGCTAAGTTGAATAGAGTAGGGTAGAATCAACATCTAATCAAGAAAGGGTGTTGTCACCATATCAATCCGAATTTAATTTAGTATGTTCGAGCTAGGAGCTTAGTAATTATTCAAACATCGTGCTGAAGGTTGTAAGGCAATACTCTGGGAAAGCCACTCGCAATTTAGCGGGGACACTTAGGAAATTATAAGAAAGACAAAGCTTCATAAAGGAAGCTTTTAGGGGACAGACTTCCGGCATAGTTTAGTCTCGAGTCTCTACGAGAGGAGACGGAATAATGATTAGTGTAAACGTCGATGTGAATAAAAGGCTAGTCGGAAAAGAAGTCGAGGAGGAGAACGTGGAGAATCAGCAGTCAAGGAGAAGAAAGAGTTAGTAGGGAAGTTAGAAGGAGATAAGGATTTGGCGGGATAGGAGATATGAGTAGAAAACAAGGACAGGTGGAAAAGCTATCCCACACTATAAATCAATGATGTTACATGCTATCACTTGTTCGAGAGGAAGAAGGGTGATTGGGAAATCATTATCATTTGACTATTGAATTATGCTAAATTGTTATTTATTTGAATTTCACCTTTTTAATTTAAATGTCGACATTGCTGATTGGGAGCATGGAACTTACCCCCCACCCTCTCTCTCTCTCTCTCTCTCTCTCTCTCTCTCTCTCTCTCTCTCTCTCTCTCTCTCTCTTCCTAAAAATTGAGCCTGAGTGAGACTTCTATAATAATTTAAATAAAATATTGGGAGCACCCAACCCCAACTGTAACACACCTACCACATTGGCGGTTTAACAATCCCCGCCACACGCTACATCTATTATATCTACAAACTCAATTATATATTTCGGCAAACTTTACTATATCTTTGTTGTCTTCATTGATAGATTTAGTTTCTTTCGCACTTTTGTAATACAGAAATCTGATGAAGAATCTATTCATATCAATATACGATTTATACATGAATGCCAGAGTGAATTAAATAGTCGAGTTTATTCCTAACTCAGCGTCATTTTAAATATTCCAATGGTCGAATTGATGTCATTCAACCAAGGAGAATCCTATAGTAACCGTTGGGTCATTCTCCCGAGGTGGACAGGGTGTTGCAAAAGCTGACCGCTAAATGATTAATCCATGCAAATACTAGAAATTACGCAAACGTATTACATACGCGTTGAACGGGTTAATGTAACCTTTCTCCAATATACCATATATAATACTATCAACTTCATTTTTTTTCTTCAGAATTTGCTGCAATGATGGCAATGGAAGCGAAGTAGATTACTGTTTTCCGGTTAACCTGGCGATTTTTTTAATGAAACCAACAATGTCCACGCCTTTTGCCTCCAGATTATTGGGGGTACTAATATATAACTTAAAAACAAAATCTATGAATACCAATGACACAATATTTTTGCATACCAAATAACGTGCACTTTAGGAAGAAAACGAATTCAGAGATAGAATGTGAGAAGATTCAAATGTACCAACATATTGGATCAATTTATTTGATAAAACCAGGATAGATGTAACTTTAAAATGCAGAAAACTGTTTGTGTAGATTTACCCTTGAAAATGTATAATTTCAAATGGATAGATGTAATTTTAGAAAAACATAAAGTCACATGGATATATGTAACCTTACAAATACATAATAAGGCCAGGCAAAGAGATGTAACCTTAAAAATACCTAATAAGGCCAGGCGGAAAGATGTAACCTTAAAAAATACATAATAAGGCCAGGCGAAAAGATGTAACCTTAAACAATACCTAATAAGGCCAGGCGGAAAGATGTAACCTTAAAAAATACATAATAAGGCCAGGCGAAAAGATGTAACCTTAAAAAATACCTAATAAGGCCGGGCGAAAAGATGTAACCTTAAAAGATACCTAAGGCCAGGCGGAAAGATGTAACCTTAAAAAGATATTAGCTCAAATGGAAAGATGTAACCTTAAAAAGATTTTATGTCAAAAGATTAGGTTGTGAACTTGAAAAGTTCTCTTAAAATCTTCAAGAAATCGACACAATAACTTTATTTAAATTTCTTTATCTATTTTCTTTATTATTGAAGTTGATATTAATTAGTTAGCTTTGTTGAACACCACACTAAATTCTACTTTGTACAAAATTTGGTGCTCCCTTTCTTCATCACTGATATTTTAAGAATCCTTCTCCAGACAAGCTCAGGACAACTGTCTCACAATTTCCTGGGTATATTTTTCGCTCGATTCGTGTATCGAACACTTCAAACGTCAACACGTCTCTATCGCGCAGTTTTCTGGCTATAAATTTCGCTTGATTCATTATGTCTAACACTTCAGCGAATATAGCAGATGATATCACGATCTAGAATGTTCACATATTTCTGTGTGTCTGCAGCTTCTCTGTTCAATTTTCTTCCTCGTATGCTAAGGATATCAATCAAATTATGCAAAAATATCTCGCGGTTTTCCACTTGAGACGTGACCGACAATAAAAATAATTTATTTTTCGTAACCTTTACATTTTATGTGTGTTCCACAAAACCTCTTCTGATACTTGGTACGTGTTGACCGAGTCACGTATTTCGATACATTTATATCTCTTCACTTAGACACGTGTTATGGCCCTGTTCTTGCACAGTAAGATGCAGATTATTTAAAGCAAAAGAAATAGGTGTGAAAACGTACTGTCATTACTCATTTTACCTGGCTTATTGACGTTCATTTTACCTGGTTTATTGACGTTGGATCATTTCAAGCGACTATTTCACCTAAATTTAGCATACATTTTTCTCATATAAAGCTTTACATTTCAGTAAAGTCAGAATTTGTGAAGTTTTATATTAAAATTGAATTATATAATATTTAAACCATATATCAGCATTGATTTTGGAACGATCTGCCACGTGGCGAGGGAAACAAACGGGTGTGGTCTGAAGTTGCAATTAATATCCAAGTTCATTTTTGGTGAATAGTCGCTTTGGTCTCTTCGTTTCAGACGCCGTCTTGCTTTAACTTCGTTGAGTGACACCAATAGAGTGTTATACTGTTTATGTTGCTTATTAAATTCGGAGGACATGAACAATTTACAACAATAATATCTCAATACAATAGAAATTCTGTGAAATTTGGGATGTAGAAAGCTATTGCAATAGTAAACGTTATTAGAAGACTTATAGGGGCAACTTTTAGTAAGCAACCCGAAGTTCATAAAATTTTTGTTTTCACCACCTACTAACCAAACATTTTTTTATAATTTGCCCTTGTGACAATTGTACCCTGTTATACAGCCTGTTCATTCCACCTTGGATAATTCATCACAGGCAATCAATATTGAATATTTTGCTTTGTAAACTAGATTCGTGAGGTGTATGTTAGCCATGGTACTGACGCACACAAAAAGTGAAAACCATTTTCAGTGAGTTCAAGTCTCCTTTGAAACGTTCGATCCTGCAAAAACCTTACACTAACCAAAAACTACAATTGTTGTTACTTATTTCAGTGGATAGTGTTGTAGAAGATAGTTTATTCACATATTTACAAAATTCATTTAACATGTAATTTAATTTCGGGAGAAATAATATTTTCTCAGAAGTAGCTAAGAATTTGCAACGTCTACCTAGTTGCCATTTATGTTTTTTTACCAGATGATACTTTGATTTATGGGTTAACGTGTAAAATTTCTGACAAGAAGACTGTGGTAAAATTGAAATAAAAATAAGTTTTATATCATTATACGTTTTTCTCCGCATTATTTTTTGTTTTTCGAAAGATATATATACGCGGTGAATTTTAAAAATTTCAAGGCCGACATACCGTTGGAGAATGCAGATGGGTTCATTACCGAGGTGTGGGATTCTTTGTTAGCTACACTGAAACGCAACGTCATGCCAAATAAGACGATCGTTTAAGATCGTTGTAATGTGTATTTATTTGCTGTATTTATCCATTTGGCTTTTATGTATTTTTGTCTTTCGTGTTGTTCCATTATAAACATGTATTGAAATAAACGTGTCCTAATAAAAGTAATTAAAAAACCTCTTGTCTTTCCTGTGTTTATGTCTAAAGTGGTATTAGAAAGAGTGGAAATCGTTGTACAGTCTCTTGCGAGAAAGTCAAGGTGATTCAATTGTTTGTGGAAGGCATTCCTAGCGAAGACGACGGGATCGTGTCTGAACCCAGTCAAATTCATTTGGTCATTTTCGACATGTTAGGAGAAGACGAAGAAGAAATTAAACAGTGGTATACGCGCAAAGGGCATCATCGTATTGCCAGTGTCATTTACATTACACAAAATTTGCTTCAACAAATTAAAGCCCATCGTACCATTAGTCTCAATGCTCATTACGCGGTCTCGTTTAAAAGCTCTAGAGATAAATTGAAAGTACAAGTCTTGGCCAAACAATTAGGAACACCTTGGCTAACTCATGAGTACGATGATACCACTCAAACCCAACACGCCTATTTACTCGTGGATTTAAAACCTACTACCCCGATTATTTGCGATTTAGTACTCATCTGTATCACGACTGGTGCCAAGACGGAGGACCTGTCGTATACACGTCACCATCGTCGACATAACAACTAAAAATCTATAAAAACTTTGGACACTTTGACTCTTTCTCGCACGTCATCAACATGACGTCCTTTCAGCTTCATCTTCCCATCAACTTGATGCGTGCCTTGTACGGCATCAGTCGCGCAAAACAAATCCAGAATATGTGCTGGTTTCTTAGAAGCCAGTTAAAAAGATGTCTTAAGATGGTTTACGTTGACAGCACGTCAGTTACTCCAAGGCATCATTCACATTCCATATCAAACCAAACGCTTTTTTTGAGAGAAACAAAGAAGCCTTGACGCAACTGGCCGATCCTCTCATTGACACTCAAAGTAAAAACCAAATCATTCTGAAATCTAGAGGTAGCGGTTCTCTAGGAGGCGTTATCACTCGTTCTCTCTTAAAATGAGATCCCAATGCTCCCAGCCTTCCTCAAGAGTAAAGCCACTCCTAAAAATGCCAAACGAACCCAAACGAAAAGAGCAATGGTGTCAAAACCAGGTCACAGAAAAGCCCCCAGCAAAAGAATAGTCAACAGAAGAGAGTTTTCACCTGCAAAAAAGGTACTTACGCCGTGATGCAACCTTACATTCGCAAACCACGACCTGCAGCGATGTTGACTGCGTCTCCAGTAATCTCAGGTTCTTCAACTTCTTCGTTGTTGGTGATGCCATCACAATCGAATTCGGCACCTGTTCTTCCGCAGTTGATGAAACAATGGAAACCTGCGTCTGCCAAAATGTCTACTCTAGCGGTGACACCTTCCCCCTCCTTTTAGCGGCAGTGGCAGCTGCTCAAAAAGTACCTGCCCCCAAAATCAAAGTGCAAGAAAGATCGGGCATGTTACAAAGTTTACTAGATCTGTCAAAACAAGAAATGTTCCGATTTATTCCGTTGCCAACCCCTCCACGACGTATTATCTGTCATCATGTTGAAACGACGCAAGGACAATCAGTGGCGGCTAATTCCAGTATAAAAAAGGTTTGTGGTAAACGATGTGAATCAGCGTTTCTGAGCAACCAAAGATGCCCCCTCAGCTGTCCAGAGAAAAGGAGAAGTCACCAAAGGGGTTTCTTCTTTGATGACCATTTTCGAAAATGATTCGATTTTTGAAAAAAACACCCTCGCCTTCTTGACGAAGCGATAGTCCCAAGAAAAGATAAAAGAGCGTATTTCAAGTCATCGACGTCAGTGTGTTTTTTTGGAACGAATAAACAGCTGTCACCCCGCAGAAAACATCCTACACTCCCCAAAGAAAAGAAAAGGAAAGGACTACCTCTTCGTTGAGCCTAACATGGGGACGTGTCCGTCCTGTTGAAAGCCGCTCCACCCATGAGAAAACAAATCATTCAAACTGTCTCCAAAGATGTCATTGATACCGTGTGCGAATGTTGTTTTAATGTCTTGAAAGGCACAATAAATTTGTCTCCACATCAGAAAAAAATCCTTAGCCGAAACATCGACACGTTCTTATCAAAATGGCCCTGAACAATATACCCATTCGTCAAAAAAAAGATGTTGGTACAACGCGGAGGATATTTACCCATGTTCGGAATT
This sequence comes from Unio delphinus, assembly GCA_029339505.1. Taxonomy (NCBI): domain Eukaryota; kingdom Metazoa; phylum Mollusca; class Bivalvia; order Unionida; family Unionidae; genus Unio; species Unio delphinus. Next base: position 3,669,247 of record JAQISU010000225.1, read on the forward strand.
ATTGCCAAAACAATAGGCCCTGCGATGGGGCTTCTAGGAAGTGCTTTACCTACCTAAGCAAGAATGATGAGAAGATAAAAAGGACCTCTGGAGTACAACGATCTCAGACGTGCCACTTGGAAGCGAATGGAATGACGAAAACTGACTTTAGTACAATACAACGATGGATGGAATACCATCGTTGGCAAGAACAACGAACCCCACATTTACATCCCAATCCTCATTTAGCTGAGATGTTCCAATTACAACACGAATTGCAAACATAGATGGATCGCAACGATTTGTCCGAAACAGAAATATCTCAAAAGTACAGCGAACTCTTGCAACCACTGCAACTCTTTCACCAGAAATCTTTAGACCAAACCGATTTTACTCACTTTAAAAGATTTTAAGACTCTGATGAAATGTTTACCATCACTACCCCCTGCAGTCAAGATAGATGCAACCCCAGAAGTACTTGAGGAAGAAGAGGAACGAGAAGTCTTTCAAACACCCTGTTATTCTGTGACTATTAGGAATTGTTGTAAGGAGTTCAGGTCAATGACATTGTGATAGATACATTGGAGGATCTGAAATTCATTCTAAAAATTAATTTCTTTGGGATTAAGCTTCTCTCCCTCTCATGATGGATGCCTTTAGTTAAATATTGATGGAAATATATATGTGCATAATACACCAATTCATGTATAACCATGGCTCTCCAATGAGTCATAAAGGAAAACACAATCCCCTCATAACAGCTACAGCAGACAAGTCCTTATGACCTAAAACTGAAGAGCATAGATCTCATGTGACAATTGCCTTGCCCATTAAGTTTGGTTGTAGCCACAAATTTTGACATTTGAGTGAAACCATATCAAAAATAATCTTTTAAATTCAATTTACATAAAATACTTGACACCCCTTTAGGATTTAGGGACCCACAATATCATTTGATGGGAGAGGAGACATGGTCGCTTAGTTGGTAGAGCATTAGATTTGTAATCTAAGCGTGACAGGTGTAATACCTTCCAAAGCCAGTCTCAGTGTATCACTGGAAAAGGCACTTAACTCCTTCTTCCTTGGTATGATGAGTCCATCAATGTCTATATAGAGCTGTTAAACTGCACCCACTGACCCAACCCCACCATTTTTGACAACATTAATGCCAAAGCAGCCAGTTCAAATTCCAGTAATTTAACAAAAAATAATTCAAGAGTTATTTTAAAACTCCTAATTCAAACCTTTGGAAAGATAAACATTTGAGTCGTCATCAAAACATATTACAAATGGAAAGTTAAACAGAAAAAATGAAATGGCGTGTACATGAATTTACAGAAGAAAAAATAAAAAGATAGCATTTCTATTTAAATGAAGAAAAAAAATATAACATACATGATGCAAAAAGGTAGGAGTGGGTCCCTTAAGCTACTATCCAAAATTAACTTTTAATTTCACACCATTTCATATATCCAGTGTACATATGTTGCAGCTGATATTAAGTGGATATGACATAACCATAAGAAACACAAGCACTTTAATTTATAATTTAGGGGCCAAAATTGGCCTTTATAGAACCTGGTCTATTGTTACAATTGATTTGTCATTTGATAATTTAGGGGCCGAAATTGGCCTTTATAGAACCTGGTCTATTGTTACAATTGATTTGTCATTTGATAATTTAGGGGCCAAAATTGGCCTTTATAGAACCTGGTCTATTGTTACAATTGATTTGTCATTTGATAATTTAGGGGCCATAATTGGCCTTTATAGAACCTGGTCTATTGTTACAATTGATTTGTCATTTGATACTGGATATCATCTTTGATATTTAAACGCGGAATTGAATCTTTTCCTAACAAAAGAGAAGTCTGTATGCAAAAAAGTTCATCATATTTTCATCTGATACTAGTTTAAAATTCAATCACACAATGTTGTATAAACCTTTCACCAACTCTTAAACCTCTAATTGTAATTGATAATAGTCTCCTTCCAAAGAATTTTTTAAATCATGATATTAAAGATACTATTTCAAAAATGGACCAAAAGATGGGCCAATAATAGTTGTAGGATTCCTTCCAAAAATTAGCATTCCATGAACTATCAAATAAAACTAGCATTGTTAATTCATAGGATACCCTAATGATATAGTATGAATCAATTCATTTAGAGCATTTTTATGTGTAAATTTCATTCCATAAAACCCAGCTCCGTTTCATACATCTTCACCTCCCTGTTTTCTGCCAGAGATGATTGTAGTTCAAGTCCAAACACAAGTTACAAGAGATTTGGAAGAAAAACTGATCACAGAACCAACATTGGGTGAATAACATCTCATGATGTACCTTCCATATTTTGGCACAATAGAATGCAATGTATTGGAATTATATTCTGACATCTTCAAATAATCCTGGTAAGTGCATAACAGTTGCTATGTTTTGTTGTTTAAGATGCTGATGTACCATACAAGAAATTTACTCAAAAAAGGTATTGGAATTATGGCCTGAATACAATTTTAATATAATTTTGGAATAAATTATTTAAAGTACTACAAAGTGACTTAGTATTGGTATGTGATGCAAGGTCATCCAAGGATATATCATACTGTGCAAACTTTGTGTCAACAGATGCAGTTATATTGGAAATAAAGCATGGAAGAAAACAGACACAAAATTAAGGAACTTTTAATGAAGTATCAAAAGCAGGTAACAATGAAGCAGTTTATATGTAAAACTAACATTGATTCCACAATATGCAGTAATTCTGGTGGCAAATGATGACAAAAACTGTTGAACTTGCACCTTGGAAATGATTTTAAAGCAAATATTAATAGATGCTGGAAAGTAAATAAAACGGATTCAGTTTTTGTTTACAAGAAAATCACACTACAAGATGCATTACTCAAAGATAAAAAGTAAATTAATTTCAATAAAAAGTAGTAAATTCTACTGTAAATCTTTGATACAACAGAACGATAAATTACAATATTTAAACACAATACAGTAAATGTTTGTAGTTAAGATTGACCAAATAATTTATAATGATAAAAAGTTCTGAATGATAAGGAACAGTAAAAGATCTCAAGAATGAATGAGGGCATAAAGTTTGAACAATATTGCTCACAAGTAGTGAATATGTTCTGTAAACCAATGACATGGTAAATAAAATGGGAGAGCCTTTTGTATTCATGTGAACAAATTAATTCACTTGTTTACTCATATCTTTCAACTGGTTTAGCTCTTTCTAAATTATTAAACAATTCTTATATAAAGGCATTTCTGCTACTGAGATTAGACAATACTATCTATGGTTGAAGAAACAAAAATTATAAGAATAAAAGATTTTGTCAAGTGTTTTACTGTATATTTAACAAAACTCACCAAATTGTTAGAATTTCATTGTTTTCTATAGCAAGAATCAGCATAATTATTTTACATTTCAATGAATGAAATGTTTCATTTTGCAATAATATCTTGAGCTAGTCATGCAGAGTTGTTCTTCCTTGTCAGGGCAAGGATCCTGACTCGAGTTTAGCAATGAGGAAAATCAAGTTTTAAAGGCTTGCTAAAATATACAGATAATAGCACACTCATTTTCTGTACTGAGACCTCTATCATAATTAAGAATGCTGCAAATGGAAGTTTGTTCCATTCCATGATGGTTGAAGGATTAACATACAAATATCTAAATATAAACATTTATTAAGATAATAAACTAAATGAATTTTCTTATTGTAAGATTTCCAACTTTGCTTTGACAAAATGTACAAGTTTAGTGACATTAAAATTCTGTACATTTCTATACAAGTGTAAAGACTACAACAGGTATGACAAGAAAAAACTGTAATTAACAGCAATATATGTACACCCAATGCAATTTGTACATTTGCTATCACTCCATACATATATTCATGACAAAAATTAACTGAGTCTCAGTGTGCAAAGTATCCCTAGTATATGAAATAGATATACTGACAGCTTACAAAAGTCACTAACATTAATAACAATTTTATTAGTTACCCCTTGAAGCAGCTTTCTTCCAAATAAATGATAAACCAATAAATCTTCTCAGCAATTAAAACTTTGCAAATCTTCAATCCAAGCTTGCATAAAGAAAAAATGTTTTGAAAGATATATGAGATGCTTCTAAATTTAGTGCGAATTCCACTTGTGCCACTGATTCATTCACTCCCCATACTCAACAAAGAATGTTCTGTATGCCTTTTTTTGTAATTACACAAAAGAACATGAACAAACAGGCCATACAGATAAGAGTAAACAATAACTCCAGGTAGAAAAGTATACCAAAAGGCAGATAAGAGTAAACAATAACTCCAGGTAGAAAGGAATACCAAAAGGCAAATAAGAGTAAACAATAACTCCAGGTAGAAAGGTATACCAAAAGGCAGATAAGAGTAAACAATAACTCCAGGTAGAAAGGTATACCAAAAGGCAGAAAATTAAAATAAGTGATTGAACTTGTAGCTATTAAGCAGAGAAAAGAAATTATAAATATACACAGGGGCATGTCTGATTACAAAATTCTACATTGTATAAATATCTCTTTAAAATTAAAAAATATTCATGGATTTTATGAAATGAAAACACATAAGCGTATCTGAATATTAAACTGGCAGGAACAATACCTCACAAATTATGTAAATGAACCAAGAATAAATTGTCAATACATACGTGTACACATAGCAATTCAAAGGTCCACAAAGAACTGAACAATTCCACAACATTCATCTAGAATTTGTAATTATCTACCAATGAGCTTTGCTATTTCACAGAGGTATATTATCTTATGAATAACATAACTGCTGGCATCGAGAAAAACACACACACACACACATATGTACTCATGTACTCACACACACAGAGGATCTCAAATGGGTAATGATTTCATACTGAGTTTATACAACAAATTAAATAATGTCTTGTTTTTGCAAGCTTTGAGCAAAAGCTGGACATTATTAAACAAGTTTAGTAAATTATTACCCATTTGAGATTATATTTATCACATAGCTTTATTTTAATCTATTTTAATGAAATTTTGTCAAGAGAGACAGATGAATGATTCATTACTTTAGTTGTGACAGAGATGCAGCACTTTGTATTTGTTGCATGTACAGAATAGTCCCACATGCAGTGCTATAAACATTAACATTTGAAAGCTGAAATTTCTTAGAAATTATAAATCAAAAAGCAAGTGTCCTTTTGTATAAATATAATATTTAACACAGAAAAAAATAAACTTTCAACAAAGAATATCCAGTATATATGATGTCACATACATGAAATGTAATACCAGGTAAGGTAGACAATCCAAGTTACACTGAAGTTCTGTCAGTTTCACTTCTGAGCATTCCATTGTTGGGATATTCATGGTTTTTTTTTTTTGGTTTTTTTTTTATGGTTTAATGCCATTTTTCAGTACAATATAGGCTATACATGGCGGCCAGTATTTATGGTGAAGGAAGAAACCGGAAACCCCCTGGAAAGAACCTCCAACCCACGAGAAGCTACTGGCAAGCTTTCTCACATAACTACATTAGCCGAATCTTAGACTCGAACCCACGCAGACAGAGGTGAGATGGCAGTGATCCGTAACGGACAGCGCTTTAGACCACTCGGCCACTCTGGGCCCTCAGGATATTCATGTGCAAGGATGATTACTAAACACAGTAGTTCCCAGATTTACTGTAATTTTTTTAGACCAAATATTTGTATTTGTTGATTTGGAACAGTAGACTACTGAAGACATAACCATATTTTATTTAGAGTAAGAATTACATCAAATAAGAAATATTACTGTAGCTTGTTTGAGCTATTTTACCATCTAAAATTTTGGTTCGTTGGGAGACAATTTATGTCCAAATTCTTTGAACAGAGGTGAGTTTTCACTTAATAAAGTTAACATTTAAACCTCGTTTGAAAATAGAGTCGATTCCCTGTTACAGGTATACATCCCACCAACCACCCACTCATGCTATCAAGTGAGAGATACCTTTAGTTTTATTTGTTGTTCTTGTCTTGGGTTTTACACCATTTTTCAATGTATGATAACCAATACCCCTGTGGAGTAAATAGGCCATATTCAGACAGACGTGACCATTTGTTTCCAATTACATTTTGGGAATTGATTAAAAAAATGGCTCCCAAAAATGTTCATAGAAATCATAAAAATATAGAGTTCAGTCGAGTTCCAGGAAACTCTTCACACATTCTGAGCCTATCAGTAAACAGAATACTAATCAAGAATTTCATTGGTTTATTTGGGCTAATCAGAATCACATAAAGTGATATGTTGACAATTTATAATATCAAAACTATTAAACTGCACACACTATAGGTAAAGTGTATCAACTATGTGACAAAGTCAAAATATCTAAGGGACAATCAATGCAGCTAAATCCTTCATTAATTATAAAAATATCTCAGAACTGTTTATGAATGTGTGTGAAATCTTGTGTGATAATCACATTACTTCAGATAGTCACACTTCTGCCCTTCTCCCCAATTTAATGTAAGAGCCATATTAAGGCATTATAATTCTTCATGTCTTAAAATCACACAGGAAAAAAACTGCTAAATTTAGTTGCTGAAACTTAGATTTACAGTGAAACCTGTACAAGATATCCACAATTAACAATTGAATGACTATTACATGGCACTTCAGTTTATATGGAAATATTCTTCTGGGTCTTGAAAAATGTGGCTGTCTTGCAAACTGTATGAGCAAGGTTCATTGTATAAAGTAACTTAAGAAAGAGAAAAAAATAAGCTGATAATTTTCCAACTTGGACAGAAGTTAAAATTACTGTATTCTGCATCACTGACATGTAATAATCTTGACATAACTGCCTCCTAGTTGTGATTCTAAAGGTACAATAAAGAAAAAAATCCAAATTGCATAGAATGATGCTGTTTATTTATAGTCTTAAGTTAAATCATCCAATCACATTATTCTGCAGGTTTATATCACATGAAAAGTTGATTGCCTCCACTGGCTCAGCCTTGATGGGACTTTGTAGCGCCATAACACAAACAAAAACAGCTAAAAAACACAGGTAGATTCATAAGTTGCATTCATAAAAACATTTTTAAAAACAAATAAAATCTAAGTCAATAATAATAATCAAAAACACATTTTGAAAATAAAAATATGATTTCAAACAAGAATGAAATAAGAAGTGCATTTGACTTTGTTTGATACCTATCTAAAGTCTAAAAAAACATGCCAGAAGTCTGCTTCAAAGACGGAAAATAATATTCTCTTGGGCACCAAATTTTACTTAAATACAACTGAGTACAGACAATGAATCGGGTAATTTTAGCAAATGCGCATTTCATTTGTACTTCATTTTACATGCATTCAGATTTCATTTCATTTGCATTCCATTTATATTTGATTTTGAACTGTCAACTCAACATTTTTCATTTATGGTCTCTGAAATATAATACATAAAATGCCGAAGACAACATTGATTTAACCATAGTAAAAATGTTAACTGCAACTTCAATAATATTTTTAAAAAAAAGTCATAGAGTAACTTTGAGCAAACTGTTTTTTTTGTTGTTTTTTTCTCTTTTGTTTAAATATAAACTGTACTGATACAACCAGTGATGATGTCATCACATTATTATTGGCTTTAATTATGTCTGCCTCGCCTCTAAGTCAATTCTTGTATAAGGTGCAAAATTATGTCTCTGCAAAAAATTAAGTCTGGATTATGGTAAAAAAGGTCACTAAACCCTGCAAATTTAGCTGCAAAGCTTGAAAACATTTGATTTTCAAATCATGGTTCCCACACTTTTCTAAAGATAAATTTCCAAGTCATTTTCAGGTTTTTTCCAAGATGAAATTAATTTTTTTCAAGACTTTTACATGACCATTACTGAATGAAATTAATGAACATTTTAGATTATAAAACATTCATTTTCTTAATCTAAAGAATTTTATCTTTCGAGACTCCCCAAAACATAAGTCAGAAAAGATGATCATGTACAAAACCATAAATTGTATCACATGAAACAAGTTTGATAAGATTCCTATAAATTGACAAGTAAATTCATTTCAATGTACAAATTAAAAATTCTGTTTTCTAATTGGATTTCCTCTGAATATTCTCACCCAAATTTTTCATATTTGTAAATTTAGGTTATAGTGTAGGGTCATTGCAATTGCAAATAAAAAATTAAATTTGTAATTTGCTGCCACCGTACGTTACAGAAATAAGGTAAATGCTTATCAGTGGGCCTAGAAAATTTAAACTTATGTAATAACAACTTATACTTGCATGAAATTAATAGGAAAATGATTTTTTTTCCTCAGAAATGGCAAAGTATTATAATAATTATGTCTTAAATCTACTGACAGACTAGAAAAAACTACGGCATTGATGAAACCTTACCTGGTACTCACCATTTGTATTACTAGTCACATGACTTCACAAATCTCAAACGACATCGGAAGTCCAATAGTCACATGATATCAAAAACTCCTTTTGATGTTGTTGTCCAGAAATTCAATTATATTCAATGAAAGTCAAATATTTTATGTGAAAACCAGCAATCTGACCAGTCTGACTTATCAAGCATATATCAATGTGGTAGTCACATGATACAACTCAGTTGCACTCGGAATATATAAATAGGGAAAATGTTGCGTTCTTTCGCTTTTGTATTTTATTACAACCAGTATATGACTTTCATTTAATATTTTTTGTTTTTCTCTACAACATTTGAAACTGGGTGTTGTTAGATGTATGTACTCATTCAACTAGCAATGCAAATCTTAAGTACCAGCTCACATTTGTTAATGCCATCGTTTTATCTTGTCCTTCAGCAGATTAAAGACATAACAATTATAATAGTCAAAATTTCTGTGAAAATAAGAAATTTTCATATCAATTTCATGCATGTATCACTCGATCTAACAATATTTAAGGTTTGCTAGGGCATACAATAAGCGGCTATGCTTTGCCACCACCATGTTGGCCTCTTGTGATGCTAGACTGGTTTTCATACCTGCCATGTAAGGAAAGATACAGATATTGAGCTGACTTTGAAAATAAAAGTCTACTAGATAAATCTAATCCACTGGATTTACTCAGTATATACGTTTATTGCAAGCACCCAATGATCCATACTGCATCCTCCGAATATTCTGATTAGAACTCAATAAATTTAACTCACAATAAGTTTAGTTACAACTCAATTACGTGAATGTTTTGAGTGTAAAGTGCTGGCAGAAATTCCCTGGTTTTTTCTAAATTACTTCAATCTTTGCATAATCTGGGGAATTTTCACAAAAAAGTTATCAATCTCTCAACTTTTTCCCCGATTTATGGTAGCGTGGGAACCCTGTCAAATCCACCCAATAATGAATTTTTGTTTTGTTTTTGTTTCTCAATATCATTTTGCACATTCCGCTTTGCATTTGCTATCAACAGTTTCTTCAAAATGCATCAATCGGCATTCAGTCTTTATTTGCCCTGCATTACAATTTTTGTTCACTGAAAAAAGTATCCATTTAGTGGTCTTCCTTGCAATCTGCCTCCTCTGCTGAATATACCAACTCCCAGTCTTTAAATAAATTCAGTATTACATACAACTGTAAAATACGTTCTATTCCTCATCTGAATTTACTGCATCAAGTGCTAACAGTCAATAAGTTAAATATACCAAATAATAATTGCTACTGAAGAACAAAAAATCCATACTGCATGTAATAAATACTGTACAGCCACTAGTATGCTGAAGTGCTATAAAATGCTACTACTGCAAGTAATAAGATTTTATCAATAACAATATACACCTTCAATGGGAATTCTGACTCAATTTTGGTCACTGCACTGGACACATACCCAAAAAGGAAGCTCAACCTAGATAAACCTTGAAATTATTACCACTATCATTGGCACAAATAAACTTACATCACTCTTTTCTGCCAGGAAACAGAAGAAAGAAAAAAAAAATTGTTCATACATCAAACACGAGTTTCAGTTATTGAGGTACAGTTAAAATATAAATCAAATACTACCTAAAAATGGACTCAATAAAACCAAACTAATGATTGCAACATTTCCATGTCCTCTTCTCAATTCATAACTATTCTCTGGTTGTACTTCCAAACTAGTTTCTTTCTTTCGACCTGTCCTTACATGGGAAGATCATCTCACGCAGATACCAAGACAAAAATCATGCTGAAATAGTGAAAAAATACTTTCTAATTTTGTACAGAATGGCAGCAATATTAAAAAAAAATCAAGAGAACAAACTGAGGGAGCTTGCCTACATTGAGAAAATAATGGATATATATAATGAGTTGGTGAAAATACTTCATTTTTTTCACCCACAAAATAAAATATGTTATTCATTCAGAACAGGCAACATTTCTTTTTAATTTAGGCTCAAACATATTGGCCTTAAATACATATTTTAGACTGAGGAGGACAATTTTTTGCGGTATCCCTCCCAATAATGTCAGTAGTTTACCATTTTATATTCTGAGATGTTTTAATATATTTGCACAAATCGATAGTAACATAATTCTCTTTCCAAATTCAAGGCAATATAACAAAGATGACAATAAATTTAAGAAAAACAAATAAAAGCATGTTGTGGGATCTGAACTGTGTACTCCTGTATCATATGTGGCAATATGTAACAACAGACCAAGCAAGTGACAAAATGAAAGATCAGATCTCTTGATCATAATGTTATTATTTATACTCATTGTGATGAAAAGTTTTTATTTTGCAATTCACTCCAGTAAATTATCAAAATTATTTATAATGAAAACGCGACTAATTCATAGGCAAGTAAAAAGATAAAGAGAACAAATAATCCTGTTCACTGATGGAATCTACAAACTCGCAAATCCAAGACAGATGCTCAAACCACTACTAGGCCACTAGAGCAGTCAAACCTGTAATTTATGACAACAGTTATCATGCATGAACTAGCACCCGACTAATGCAACCAGCAAATATGACATGTAGGCAAAATAACATATTTTTAACACTGTAATGAATAATAAGACTGCATAAACGAAGATCAACACCAATGATCCTTACTTAATCCTTTGCAATTACAACCACTAAGAACAACCTGAAAGCAAAGTGGAGATTGTTCTAAACATCAATGACCACATTGCAAGAATGGAGCTAAACACTATGACCCTTTTATTTAATCAGCTGTGAACACAACAAAAACTGAGCCTGGCTACTAATTTTCTAAAACCAACAGGTCCCCCAGGTAGCATCATATGCTACAGACCATAAACCTGGAGAAACTACATGTTACTCACTACTGTTGTATTGCCAATAATATAAATATTACCTTAGTTAAAACTGCAATCCATACACTAATGCATGTACGCAGTAAATATGGGTCTTTCCCTTCTTAAGCCCTGGTGAAATTCTACATTGAAAACTGATCATCTTGCTCATACCTGTCACGAGTCTGCATTTTATTGGCAGAAGAGGTGGTCTCTCAAGACAGATATTACTGAACAAATGTCATATGTATTCATACTTGTGCTGTATAAATCTCGGAAAGAATGGTGAAAATACTGTGCAAATGTTTCTTTACAAATTGGCTCCATTAGTCTTTAAAACAGGTCTTGTGGTGTACAGGAACATTTCAAAGGTGTTATGAAGCAATGACGGTGAAGAAGCAACACAAATTACAATGTAGTGCAGCAAACGGAGATGTTGTGATGATGCATGACTTAACCAAAACCATAACAAACCAGTGGCGATGCTTGAAAATGAACCTGAAATGGACTTTGACGCCAAGCATCCCACTAATATAGGCATGACAAAAATCGTCAATTTATCAAGAGGAGCTTGACTTTTGGATGAGAATTACATGTTTTACTTGCAATAGTTGTTGCATTAGTTTTTACTGTAATTTCATTATATTATTAGCAATATCTTGGGAGTTAAGTGCCTCAACAGGAAAAACTAAGGCAGCCTGTGTGTATTGAACCTGCAAACCATAGATTACATGTCTACCTAAAGAGCCTACATGATTCCTTCTTACAATGAAAATGGCAAATTTAATCCAGGTGAAGAGGGATATACATGTGCATGTAACAGTTTCATTCATATTAAATAATTATCTGGCAATACCTGTACAGGTAATAAAAGAAGGAGATCAAGTAAAATGCCAGTTTGACCCATCCCTCCTTCTGAGCTCTGTTCAGTTCATCTGCATTCATAATGGAGGTGGGATCATACAGACCTGGGGCACTCATCACAGGGCGACTTGCATACCTACAATATGTGAAACAAATTACAAAAAATTATTCAGTGTAATTGTATCCCCTCCCCAAAACTTGCTTACCAATCTTTCACTACAAAATACTTGATTAGTTATCACTGTCTTCAATATTCGTGATCAAGTCCAATGCAAAAAAAAAGGGTCTGGGGCCATCCTAAATTAACAAATAAGAAAATAAATAAATGTTGAATAGACCAATTTCTCATCTGTACCTATGCATAAATGTTCTATGGAACCCATGTCCACTCCTACCCGTTTGTGTCAACATCCTTGGGACCAAGGAAATACTGTCGACATAGCGGATGTCAAGATAAGTGTTTGGGAAGTGTCTTAAAAATAAAGATACAAGTTTAATTCGTCAGTAAGGGGTGACCTGCCCTCAGTGAGTAGCATTTGCACTTTACGAAAACAATGGAAATTTTGAGTACATGGAGACAAAACCTGTTTGAAATACACTTGTATATTGACAAATTACATTTTGGTTACCTTTGTGTAATAAAATCAGCAATAAAATATTGCACTGGTCACATCTTGATACGAAAATCATTACGATATTCAATGCCAGCATTAGCACATGCTTCAAGTACATATACTTAAATTGGCCTAGATTTTGGTCAGTTCCCATTTTAATGAGGCTACCATGGGGATGGGGCTATTCACAGGGAAATCAAAACCTGTCAACAAGTTGGTTAAAACAGTACATGTAGTCTCCACAAATCCTTTTGTATCCGATGTTATGACTTAACTTGAAAACGAATGAAGCATCCATTTGTTGCAGTGAAGTTCTCCACACTAAGTTTGGTTTCGCAAATCCTTTGGCTTTTTCAGTGATCATATTACGATCTATGGATAAGGTGGGCTGTGCAATGTGGGTTTCATTGAACCATTTTGCTGTGGCTTCCTCCATGTCTTAAAATTTGTAAGTCTTCTCCTTCTTCCTTTGGGGAGCAAGGTTACCTTTAACGTATTCTTTCTTTATAGACTTAGCAGCTTTCATCCATCCTGAGAGGGTATGTTTAAGGGAAAAAGTTTCACAGACATCTTTATCTTTGCGAGATGTTCCTCCCTCAACTTACTTAACAGCCAGACATTTAGTTTCCTGAGAATGTAAATTTAATCTGCATTTTACACTGGTTTGTAGCCATCGTAAATATAAATAAAGTTAAAAACGAAACATTCACAGCACAATAAGCTGTCTTAATCACCTATTACTTTCAAAGGTCTTGGAATCATGCATATTTGGACGCAATTTTTTTTTCTGGGACGCATAAAATAACTTCAATAGGAGTCCTCTATATGCACCAATTTGCTGTACGGTAAATTCAAGGGCTTGCTTGTTCTGCCTCAACCACCTGTTGAGTGGGAAAATGTGTTGATCTATTGATCATTTTAGCTATACTGATATTTACAATCAGAAAATCCAGTAGATGAAAGACCCAAGATGTACATGTTGTCATTGTAAGAGTTGTTGTTGTTGTTGTTGTTGTAGGTTTAATGACATTTTTCAGCACATGACAGGCTATACATTGTGGCCAATATTAATGGTAGAGGAAGAACCCGGGAAAACTCCTGGAAAGAACCACCAACCCACGAGAAGCTACAAGCAAGCTTTCTCACATACCCACATTGGCCAAATCTGATCATTGAAAGAGTACATCTGAAAAACATGACCCACAAGCTAGGTGGCAAGTTCAAAGACTTGACTAGCTGCAGTGTGTTGAGAAAATATGCTGATATTTAAAATGACTGATTTCAGAGGTAAAATGACCCTTTGATGTACATGTACTTGTGTATAAGGTTACATGAAATGAAGAACTTTAGCTTTCATTATTGTGTTCGTTTCCAAGTGTAGCCAACTAAGTAGCGCATGTGACATCAAAATCAAAGCATGTTGAGAGTTTGACAAAATGCTGTTTGCAAATTTGGATAAGAAAGGTTAAATGGCAAATTAACGAATATTGTAATGAAATTTAACAAGAGTGCTAGAAGTTGCTAGAACTCACATTTCACATGGAATACTAATTTATTGCTATCTTAGTGCTTGGAGTAAGACCTTTCCTTGGCCTGACATAATTCACTCTCACTCTAATGGACAAACAAGGGCTACATGTCAGTGCTGTAATGAAGTTAGAAAATTAAACGCGATGACAACCTCTGTTTCTACTCATCCAGAAATATAGCCATTTCAGGTATGCCCAATTTGCTTATGGTAGGCGACTGCAACATTTGCTGATAGGACTCATGTTTTTCCCAAACAAGGAGTCCTGAACTCCTAGTTTTAAAATCCCAGCGAGACCTCTGTGACTTTGGAAAATGGAAAAACATCAGATTTCATTGCTTTTAAATTGCCACGAGAGGCCAACTTTATAGGCCCAAACAAAAGTCTGGGTTGTTTTGCTTTATCAGACCGCAACATTCAAGCCAGACGGCAAGAATAACTAATTGTTGAATAAAGTCCAGGTTGGAACTTGTCGCTAGCTAATATAAATGATTAGGCAGGAAAAGTAAAGCCAAGCAGCAAAATCAACTAAAGGCAGGAAAAGTAAAGCCTAGCGGCAAGATCAACTAACTGTTGAACAAACTATGGGTCGAAACAGACAGCTGGTCAATACAAAGATGATAGGCGGGAAAATTAAAGCCTGGCAGTAAGATCAACTAATTGTTGAACAAAGTATGGGTCGAAACAGGCAGCTGGTCAAAATAATGATTATAGATGGGAAACTTAAAGCCTGGCAGCAAGATCAACTAATTGTTTAACAAGGTATGGGTCAGAACTCACGTCCTGTCCACATGAAAACAAAGGATTTGTTCATGCCGAGACCATGGGCTTCTGTCAATGTAAATTTTTTTATCTTGACATCAACTTAAGCATGACAATTTTGAGAGTAATAGTCGACCAAGAGACTGGGACTTTGCTTTTTTGTTGAAATAGGTAGCTTGTCGACATAAGTGATGTTAATATTAGTTGGTAGGACTATCATATATTATAATGCCCTGCATCTGTTTACCAATAAATTTAACATAGATTATAAAAGCAAAGTCAATGACAAAAAAGTGATAACCATGACTCACAAGTTTTTACAGTTAAAATAATAAATAAATAATGGATAATAAATTGAAGATTGTCACAGTAGTTACCAGGGATGGTACTGGCTTTTAAAAAGTTGTCACCCAAAAAATCGCCAACCTCAGTATTTTGCCGCCAATTTTGAAATAATGTCGCCAGAACAAGTAGTGAATATATTTCCAAGTCTATTAATGTTGTTGTTTTTATAGGCTTCAACACCTATTTTCAGCACAAGAGATAGGCTATACATGGTGGCAAGCTGTAGTTGTTTTTGTTGTAGGGTTTAACACCATTTTCAGCAAAAGATAGGCTAAACATGGTATTATTAATGGAGGAAAAACCAGGGAAAACCCCAGAAAGAGCCAATGACCCATGAGAAGCTACTGTCAAGCTTTCTCATACCCACACTGGCCGAATCCAAGACTCTAACCATCAAGACAGAGGTGAGATGGCAGTGATCCGTAACAGAGAGCACTTTAGACTCAATGCCCAGTGACAGCAAGTAATAATGGTGGAGGAAGAAGCCGGGAACTGACCCACAAGAAGTTAATGGCAAGGTTTCTCACATAACACATTGACCGAGCCCGAGTCTATGAATGTAATAGGCAATGAAAATTGAAAAAGAAGGGATAGACAGTTATTACTTTATTGTCAACAAGCAGTACAGCCATAATATCACAAAATAAATCACTATACAAGTGTTTTGCACTTCTTCCATGGTCTTTGCATCCTGCATCACTGTTAGTGCATAGGTATGATTGTTGTCCCCTGAAATAAATGTAAATGTAAAATATCTGCTTTCTTGAATCTAGTCTTTCTCTCTCTCTCTCTCTCATTTTTTTAAATAGAAACATTTGGTATTAAGCAAATCATTTATTAGGTATATTATTCTCCAAATAAGTTTTGTAAGGAACTTTAGTTAATGACATTAAAATACGAAACCCATGATCGTCTTTGCAATACAAGTGATGTATAATGCAACTATCGCTTTCATGCATTCTGGAATTAAATGCCACCCCATTTTATGGCAAGCTTCACAAAGTATATCTCCATCAACCTGGAGTTCAGAAATTTTTTTGCCACGATTTACATGCTTTGCCTGTAGTGAATTGCTTCCTAAATCCCACGATGTTCACAGAATGCTGTTGTTTTCTTCGTTTTTTCGTGACAAGCAAACAAGTATCTCCATTCTCACCAATGAAACTTAACACGAGTCAACACCTGGCATTAATGTACTGTGTATATAAGCATTAATTACATTATTAAATTTTTTAAAAAGGAAATGAAGAAACATATCACAGAGCATATGTGCCCCTCCCACCCACCCCAAAAAATAATTCACAATAAATATGTTACTTAGTAAACAATGTTATATGCATATATGAGTCAATAATAAGGAAATGAGGTGGCATGATATAAAATGTGGGAAACAGTTTTCACAAGGATGGTAGGCTAAGAGCACATTTTAAATGTTAAGATATATTCCTACCCAATTTAGGGATTGGTAGTTATAACAAAAATGGCATTGTTTATTTGTCAATCAATTGCTAGTGATTTCACTCACTGTAGAACAGGCAGTTTCTTTGAAGTATGTTGAAGACACTTGAATCTAATATTCACCTTTTGTGCAATTTGGGCATAGCGGACCAGAATATGAAATGGGGACATGTTTGGGGGGGGGGGGGGAAATAACGCAATCCACAGGGAGAAAGGCATGTCCTTTGAGAATTTCACATGTATTAGACCTGAAAAATCTGTGAATATTTAGTTAAAACAATGCTTAAATATACAGCAAAAAACTTCCCAACGGTAATTCTCCATCTGCGTGTTTTTAGATTCAATCTCCCAACTTGGTTTTTGAAAAGATTCATTGTTTGCATGACACACTAAAATAACTTTGTTATTATCCAAATTTATTCAACGACTATTTTAATTCTTTGGAAATCTTTCTGAACATTTGAAACAAAGAAGGGGCATTTTCATTGGAACTTATTCAGATTTATTGGAACTATTGGAACTGAAAGGCCTTTTAGTAAATAGGAATTCATTCACCATTCTGAAAGTTAATTTAATTCTTTCCCGCCTGCATTTTGAGAAATAAATTATTTTCAATTAGGTATGCAAATATGTTTGTTTTTACTATTTCTTGTTGCATAGCTTATGTCAATGGTGTCATAACATGGCACTGATGGCAAAAGTAAAGATCAATGAACAAAATTAACATATTTTACTTACCCTGCCTGGATTCATGTTTGGTGTCACACTCCTTCAAAATAACACAACCAGTTGTAAATTAATTGAAGACTCATGCCTTGATATGTATATCATGGAACATCTGTACAAAAATTTTCGGGAACTTTTGACCTATTCATCATGATGTGGCGTTGCACTTGCAATGTTACTACCATCACTACATGTAGTTGATGTTGGACTGTCAGGTATAATATCAAGTTCAGTAATTGTGTTGTCTGATGAATTTGCACTAAATCCAAATGCTGTTCATTTTGTTAAATTGATCTTAGGATGAAATGATGAACATGCAACATCTAACTTACATTTACCTATGATAAAATTACAATTAAGATTTTTTTCCATTTGCTTTGTATTTATACACAGCAAACAGTAGATATGATATCATAACTTCAACTTGATTTGTATCGTCCACGAGATAGGAGTAGAGGTACTAATATTAGTACTAAGCAATCAGTACTTCAAATGTAATCAGTTTTCTCGGAATTTTCAGCAAAACCATTTTTTTTTAAACAACATAAGGACTAGCCATCATTCAATTAATTTGTAGATGTTTCTGTTTGCGTCTTCAGAACTCCGTCGATTGTAGGTATAGCATGACTTGAGTTTATCACAGCATATTGTACTCTGGTCAGATGTCAACATAAGCAGATTATGACAATGCACTGCAGAGATGGGTTTATGAATATGAACAAAGGATTTGTTAATGTAACATAGATTCCAGTGCATTGTGCATCCAAGTTTGTAGCTTCCTTTCGTGGTCCCACTGAATTTCTCCACTCCGTCTCCAAATCCATCATCATATGTACAAACTAAACAGCTATAAAGGCTGTCGCCAAAAAAAATCACCAGATGGTATATTTTGTCGCCAATAAGAGGAATAAAATCACAATTTTCGAAATCCTTAAGTTACCAAAGACAAGCTTTAACTTCTCTTTGACAACTATTAATACATACGAGACAAAATGATCTAAGAAAGATAATTGAAAATACTGATGGTAAGAAATCAACAGAAGTCTCAATTAGTAAAGATAGTCAAATGTATATCCTATTTAAGACTAATATATACATCTACTTAGGAATAATTTATACATGTACTTGTGCTACAGGTACATTGGAATAATGAATAATCAGTGTAGCCAAGACAAACATTATAAAATGAGCAACATATTCATATATGAAGATATGATAAACTGTCAACACGAGCAGTGCTTAAAGAAACAATTTTTCTGACAAAGGCTATGGATAGTGACTTAACAAGTCTCAGAAGCAGGACTCAAATTCCATACGTCTAACTCCAATCCTATGCTCCTACAAGGGCCATATTTATTTACTATTTAACAGAATTTTGTTCAGACACAGGCTCAGGACAAGTTACTTAAAAAAATCACTAACCCAGACTCTAATTCCACCAGATCCAACTCCAATTACAGGTCCTATCTTTTGTAATAATTTTGAAAAACGCTGAAATTGTTCTAATTTTGATAGGATTCTGAAAGAAAGCAAAACTTTTAAGTAAATTATGTTTCTCAATGAATACTTACCCAATCACATTATGAAAATTGTCTTATCCTGTCTATTTTTAGAGAGGCAAAGGTCAGAAACTCTTGCCTATTACCTCTCTTTGATATCACCAGATGTTGCCAGGTTTTAGCCAAGTGAGACATTAACATGGATACTAAGAGGCAGGGTGGTTAGGTCAGTTTTCAAGTAATGTGATTTGATTGGGTAAGTAATCTAAAGAATTTTGGAATTTGTCTTGGGTTCTAACTTGGTTAAACAGCCAACAGCACTGCCTGCATCGCTCTCCTGTCCTGCACTGTCAACATCACCACACTGCACGCTTTTCCACTATTGTTGGTAACTCTGGCCTTTCTCATACTGTTGGCATCAACGCACTACCGTCCTTTCTGCACTTCAGCACTGCAGGCTTTTCCAGCACCATCACTGCATAAATGTTAGTCTGGCACGCACCTTTGACGGCTGCTCCAACGCCGCTGATCAATGAGTAGATTTCTCATCAAAATCACCAGTGAAATAATGATATGTTGCTTGCTGTCCAGCTCAATGGACTGATCTATCAATAAGAACTGCGTAAATAGTGTGTAGTTAGCCCATTCTGGCCAAGAAGTCTCCATGCTTGGACGGCTGGACTGCTGGAAATGTTGGGGCAACTGCTGTCGTTGGCTAGACAGCTGCTGTCAGTGCAGCAGTATTATTATTATTATTTTTATTTGGGTCTAGCTGATTGATCGTTAATCCCATGTACCCCAACTTACTGACCCAAAGGCCATTCTCTGACATATGGCATATAACATCTGGGTTGCCTAAAATGGGGAATATTCCCCTAATGTTTTGCTCAGATTGATGAAAGTGCGTCTTTGACTGTTGTACTGATTGATGCATCTTATCCTGCAACAGATGGTGCCCTCCTTTATCCACTCCATCCTCTGATGTAACAGTATGTGTTGCTTCCATAAGACGAACTTTATAGGAGGGGATGGGGTAATTCCAGAGTTTTCCAGTCATGACTTCGATCACCTCTATTTTCTCCTTTGCTGCTTTCTGCAGTAGAGCAGTGCTTGTGTTTTCCAACCAAACAGCTTATTTCGCTCCTTCCCTTCAATGCCAAACAGGGTAATCTCTGTCCATGAGCATGTTATGTATATAGTAAACATTCCTCGTGATACCACACAAGATATGAGAAAACAAAGCAGATTAGCAAATTAGTATGTTACTAACTAGCTAATAGTATAAATCATCTAACTCAGCAGACCAGACTACATATCATAGACGCTGTATATCACAAACAATGTATACATAAGATAACAAGGCAGGAGTCATGGTGACATGCTCTGAAACTGCATATAGATCGATTAAATTAATATTCTGCAGAGACGACTGAAAAAAAGAGACTCAAACTAAAGCAGAAACTTGTAATGTGTTGAAAAAACAATGTCACTAAAACACTGTTATAAGTAACGGACCTGTAAATGTGTCTTTTAAACATATGGTCTGATATTAAGCTTAAATACACCGCATAGTTATTAAAGGGACAATGTGTACATAATATGAACCGACCCAGTCATATTAGGTTACCATGCTCTGATGCAAGAAACATGCCCATGTAGAAGCTAGTAATAGGTGTGGAAATTACTATGTTGCTGAAACAAAGCACAGTCATAACCACATGTTATAGATCCTGCATAACAGAAAACATGTATACATAACACAAACAAAACAGGAGTCATTGTAATCTTCCATCCTCTGAAGTGGCCTGAAGAACGCTTAAGTGATATATGCTGAAATGACACAAGACACAGAAACTAAAGCAGTAACTAGTATTGTCTTGAAATTACCAGGTCACTAAAAACAGTGTCGTAACCAAGAGATCAGTGAAGTGTCATATCAGAAACCGATGGCCTTGTTTAATACTTATGCTGCATGCCAGGTTAATAATTAAGCCATAATTCTATAAAAACAGCATGATATTTGAATAAAAAAATTATCAAGTAGCACTTAAGAATTTCGCTATTAAGAGCTCCATAGTGGACGGAGTAAGCGAATGAAGTCAAATGTATGCTAACATGTAATGACCTTGTTTAAGATCAATTATTGCATGGTGGACAGTGCTCCTACAAGACAAAGTCTTGATAAGTGACAAATCTCTCAAAATATTGGCAGAAATTGTAAAATAACGCATACACTTGCAGTAGATCAATAAATCTGCACTATAAATGCAAAATGAACACAGGATGGGTCCATAGTTACAAAAAAGGGCTGGATTATCAGAGGCTAAGATAAAAACTGCGACCCCTGGTAGTATCAAAGGAAGGTAATGGGCAAGAGTTACTGTCCTATGTCTAAAACTAGACAAGATGATTTTCATCTTTTAGTAGGGCTGGATTATCAAAATATCAGGCTAATATTCCTATCATAAAATGTGACTGGAGAATGTATTCAAAGGAGAAATAAACAAAATCATAATAAACTGAAGTGGGTGTTTATTTGCCTCTAATCTATGTTTTTCCTCCAGGTCACAATGTAAACCAGTCTTTTGAGAGACAGACCTGGGGTAATATATTTGCTTTGACTTAAAATCCCCTTACAAGACAAGGCCATATTTTATAAACACTAGAGCTGTACCGATTAATCACCTGTACGCATAATCGGGCCGATTATTAGCACAATCGGTATAATCGGGTATCGGCAAAAATAATCGGTGCCGATGCAAATAATTTTTTTTAAATAACCAATTTTTCTTGATATAAGTTGTAAATACAGTCACGTTTTGACTGACCGTAACTTAATCCTTTGTAACACTAGAACTCGGGATAAATGCAGTATGCAAACAAGTTGCTCATTAACTAACACTACTGTATAGTCGAATAACCATATATCGAGATAAACACATCGAACAATCAATTAATCTTTTGTAACAAAGAGATTGCTCTAATAAAGTATTTGAAAAGAATTTATCTTGCTGCCAGTTGTGCGAAATTTTCAACTCCAGCGTCCGGTAACATTTGTAAACTGCAGTAAACCAGACTAAAGTACATGTCGCTAACCGCCATTATAGTGCCAAAGTCATGTGAATAGCCAGTAAGATTAACATCAAAGGGAGTAATGGTGGATATATACACAGTCAATTTTGAGGTTTGTGTTTTTTCTTTATCTTTATGAAAACTCACAAAACACAGATAGTCCTTATGTCCCAGTGAGAAATTGTTTGAAAGGGCTTCAGTGTAGGTTTGAGTACGTTGTCTGTCTTTCAGTTAATCCGTAATGCCTGGAGGGTGAACGAACTCATTGTCTTTAATACTAGTAAGTGAGAATCATTTCCGGATTTTTTAAAATAATTTTTATTTCTTTTGTTAGTGTTTCACCAAGCCACCATCTGGCAGAAGGGGCAGTCTCTCATAAGTCATAACAGGTTTTACTGTACCTTTGAAGCACCGACATATACTAAACAAATAAAACAATTCTATATCAATGTTTTACAATTATCTGATGTTGCCGCAGCAATAACGAGTATTTGTTGTCGTCAAAGCAAGCCGACGACCTTTGCTCATAGAAAGTCGGCAAAAAACTCAAAAGCATTACCTCAATTTACATAGTGATTAGAACATATTTATTGTGCCGCGAAACTTTCCTGTTTGCAAAAAAAAAATCGCCCACCCCCAAGGTTTGTGGACAACAAAGTAGTAATTTATTTGGACACATTGTTTCAAGAGCCCGAATAGACTGGATTAAATAATCGGTCTCATAATTGATATCAGCAATTTTGATAATCGGCTATACGCGGTATCGGCATAATCGGCAAAAAGTGACATCGGTACAGCTCTAATAAACACACACCCCATGTAGAAAAATTAACTGCACCCTCATTCACACTCTGCCAACGAGAGAACAACTAATAATTCCCAAAAAAATTTCAATCTCATGTGGTGAATTCTCCATAATTATAGAACACACCTCTGCTCCTGCGATCTCCAGCTGTATACTTTCAGCTCTGCAATCAAGCTGATGATTTGTGTATATCATCACAATCTATAAGGGCCTTGTTTTCTGAATGCTGCAAAAATCTCAGTGTTTCTCAATCAAAGTTGAAAACAGAAATTAAGTCAGAGAGGCTCTGATAATTTTTTGTATTAATCAGTAAAAATAGTAACTTCAGGTTCATAATTAGTTCATATGATGTGTCATAGCATAGATGTGTCACAGTTACAAACAAGACTTGCTTCATGTTAATATAATCACCAGCTACCAACACTATGAACTTAATGGATTAAAATATAACATAATGATTTCTGTTAGATAACTCACCAGTTACCAACTCTATTAACTTAATGGATTAAAATATAATATAATGATCTCTGTTAGATAACTCAAGTGCTACCAACTCTATTAACTTAATGGATTAAAATATAGTTTAATGATCTCTGTTAGATAACTCACCAATTACCAACTCTATTAACTTAATGGATTAAAATATAATATAATGATCTCTGTTAGATAACTCACCAGTTACCAACTCTATTAACTTAATGGATTAAAATATAATATAATGATCTCTGTTAGATAACTCAAGTGCTACCAACTCTATTAACTTAATGGATTAAAATATAGTTTAATGATCTCTGTTAGATAACTCACCAGTTACCAACTCTATTAACTTAATGGATTAAAATATAGTTTAATGATCTCTGTTAGATAACTCACCAGTTACCAACTCTATTAACTTAATGGATTAAAATATAATATAATGATCTCTGTTAGATAACTCACCAGCTACCAACACTATTAACTTAATGGATTAAAATATAGTTTAATGAACTCAGTTCCCTTAGGGTGAAAATACAGTATTGGGGTCTCTTATAGGACACTAATGCTCTACCTTTGCTAATCTGTTAAACAACCACATATGTACTCCTAGATATATTTAACCAGTGATGCATTATGAAGTCAGCATGATCAACATACAGCTTATTTATTACTCACAGCATACAACTAATTATCTAATTATCAACAACTGATGAAATACAAAGAAAAGAAATAGAACTTTTCACCATTCATTGATCACATGCTTTGCTTTGTAAACAAAATTTGTATAGCTTTTAATACAGTTAGGCAGATGACCTTCATAACATGGAGGGACCATTAGGAAGTTGAATATTAATAATATATATACTCACTTATAATGCATGCCCAACTACAAACAGTACAGACCAAGATCTG
Organism: Unio delphinus; assembly: GCA_029339505.1. Taxonomy (NCBI): domain Eukaryota; kingdom Metazoa; phylum Mollusca; class Bivalvia; order Unionida; family Unionidae; genus Unio; species Unio delphinus. The sequence goes on from JAQISU010000225.1 coordinate 3,693,574, forward strand.
TCATCTGATAATCATGAATGTGCCCAAGACCTGGGTCTGTGCAGTTTGTTAGGAGTACTCAGAAACAACATAGATCCTGATCTGTAGGAGCATTATGATATGGTAGATCAAGATTTATGTTGTTTGCAGGTGTACTCGACTCATAAGCAAGTATATAATGCAATCTAACAGTGTTGTTAACAACTTCAAAATAAAAAACTGCATTTTTTCAGCTGGCACTAGGTTTTATTCGGAAAAATTTGATTAAATATAGTTTGGACAGGCCCAATCAGCAACTCTCAAAATATAGCAGGAGGGACCTGATCTAGATTTAGAGGCCCCCAGGCATCAGGCTAATTGATTCATTTTTAACTTCTATAATAAGACAAAATTAAAAACTAGTAAAACATGTAAAATATCACAAACTTCTTTTAACAAAGAAATTTTCTGCATTTATTTAGAAATTGCTGTTTTCTACAAACACTTTATTTGTAAGGTTTAGTCCATCAAATACCTGCCCATTATCCTGACAGTGTTGTTTTTTTTTTTTTATATATCATTGATGTACCAAACTTTACAAGAATTGGGTTGTTCCATTTTCTATGAGGTGTACCTAGGATGGCTATCAAGAGAAATGTTATAAATACCAAAGTGTAATATTTTCATCAAAAATATAGCAAAATATAAAATAACATGAATTTCTGGATAAAACATAAATATCATTTCTTACTGAAATAATCAATACTAAAACCCATCTTGTGCTTTGTTAATTCACTGCTTTTGCCCAAGAAGAAACAGGTAAACTTGTATATGACATAATAGCAATTCTACTCACATGAAAAACATCAAAATAATGTAACAGAATAATAGATAGAAGACTGGAGTGGGAGACTACTATTATTTTTAAAAAGTACATTCTTGTCTATTGTTTCTCTTAAACATCTGAAAAGGTTTTCATTTTAGAGCTCTAAATTTTAGATTCATAATATTTCATTCACTGAAATGAAAATACCGTGTACTGAAATGTATCACAAACTTTTTGAAAACTTCCATAATGGCAAATATAGTACTATTCATCCAAAATAATTTCCCATCTTGTAAAATGTTGACAGGATTCTATATTTTGCCCAGGTTTTATGGTACATTACCTTTTGATATGGTAGGCTATAAGAGGAATATTAAGAATGACCGTTAGCCATTCTGCAGCAAACAAAAACAGGCACGTGAAAAATATATGGATAATATATTCTGGTAACACCAACTGCAATGAGAAAAAGAGAGACAAGAAATAAGTACTATGTTTCAAAAGAATAAACAAACAAGTAACAGTAAAACAACTTACTTATTTAAACATTATATAACATTCTGAAAATGGTGCTTAATTTTCATGACCTTAAACTGAAATTATTTCGTGACTAGAACTTACTGGCAGTGTCAATAATTTCAGGAGACTAGGATTAAAATATATTAAAGCAGTAAAGAAACAAGGCTTGATTATCTAAGCTTGTTGTTTCTCAGAGAGAAAAACCTTGTAAAAAGACTGCAAAGTTACTAAAGCACAAAAGACAGGCCACATTGACCTGCTTAAGTTGGTGACCAAATGGTAAGCACAAGATGCATCCAAATACAAAGTGTAATCATTGTAGAATTGATAGTTAAAAATTATCAGAAGGCATGAATAAATAAAGTTGAACAGATAAAGGCTAGAGAAATAACTAGCTCTGCAGTTTTTATTGTCTGTTTTGTTATATATACAAGATAATACAAGAATCTAAAATGTTTAGCATTTTAGTCTCTATTCTTGGCTTCTATATATGCTTGTCTTGGTTGCCCTAATTGTTGGCTTATGGTGCTGATATTCTTATTAGTCATGTTTCTGAAGCATTAACATTATTTGCATATGTGTGTTTTGTATGTTTTGCATAGCTGTTGTTGTAGGGTTTAACGCCATTTTTCAGCACAAGATAGGCTATACATGGCGGCCAGTATTAATGGTGAAGGAAGAACCCAGGAAAACCCAGGAAAGAACCACCAACCCAAGCGAAGTTACTGGCAAGCTTCTCTGTCTACATATATGTATGTAAGAATGTAAAATAGTATTTATTATTTTAACCATTATATTTAACACTGCATACAGGTGTAGAATACATTCCATTCATGCAAAATGATTTCTCTGCATTCAACTATTAAAGAGAAATTATAAATTGAGGGAATGGAGTTTCTTTAGTGCATAATGGCCAGCCCTTATCCATGTGTATTTTGACACCATGTAAATTGTACAATGATTTTCATGCATCATATAAAGAAAAATGGGAGAGGGATGTACAGTTTTAGCATAGAAACTTAATTTTATAACTAACAAATTAAAAAGAATGTATCATTTCAAGTTCTTTATTTTTTTTTTATTACAATTTGATGATGAGATTATTGCTGCTGTAAAAATATAAGTTGCACTTAATTTCTTGACCATGTTGGACTCGAGTTGTTGCATACAATTTACCAATAAATAATACCCCTAACTAATGTTCAAACCATCCTATTCATTTGCTAATCCTACATGTCAGACAGTGATGTTGATTTATGTTTTGGCTTTTGTGTGCACTAACACATAATAACATGATGTCTTACATGTAGGATTATCATTTTGCCAACATTACACAACACAACAGCTACATATGCTCTGTATGCAGACAAGCTTTCATACTGAGACAGAATCCTCTCTCTATCTCATTCAATAAAAAAACAAAAAAATCTTTGAGTACTTTTATTTTTATTGTAATTAGATTCTTGAGTTGATAGCAGAACGAGACAAAAATATACATTGACTTTGTACGTTAGGTTGTCGAGTAGTATGTGTTCCGTAGAATTTGTTCAGTATGATCCCTTTATTTTTCATACAGTCAGAACCGCAAAACGATAATTATTTTTTTTGCATATAATTTTTCATACACTGAAATTAATAATTATTTTATTGTGTATGAAAAATTACATGAAATACAGTAGCTTCCCATGTCACAATCCTTCCATACTGGAATTTGAATTCCTCATGGTGTAGTAGCCATTCTCCTCTAGAATTTATACTGAATATTTGAGTCAATATTTTTTAATCCATAAGCACTGCTTTTGAAATAAAGACAGCACTGTTTCCTTCGAAGATTTCATTCTCGCTTACTTACATTTTCTATCATTAAGACAGCATGTGAGCCGGACAGATGAACAAGCTAAAGAAAATCATTTCTATCAGCCACTTAAACTGAATGTGGTTTTTTGGCGATAAGCACGCTCTATTCAGAAAGCTTGGGATGCACTAGATTCCGTCTAAAGTCAGCAATAATAATCTAACTTTATTTTCTCTTCTAAATGCCAAATGGGCACCATGGTTGGAACTTTTGGACATAAAAGATACCAAATAATGGTCACTGGTGTAAGGTCACAGCATAGAAAAATCATAAATAGGGTAGGAATTTCTTAAACGGGTCCTTTCAAAATGGGCCACTGTATGTACGTAAACACACCAATCTAAATGTACCTAGATTCAAAAGGCTACAGTATTCACAATGTTTTAGAAAGTTATTATCATCAGCTAAAGATTTCTTCAAAGTTAAACAAATAGGTTGGAGTAACAAAATTTTCGTCTCTTGGCATAAAGTTAAAGTCAACTATTATATGCACCAATTTACAATTATCAAGGTTACTATTATTATTATAATTATTATTATTATTATTATTATTAATTCCCCTTGTCTTGGAAAAAAAGGAAAAACTTGAAGGCAAGAATCATAATGCTATGAGACCTTCATATGAGGCTGAATCTTAATTATGTAGTCCTGAAAAAAGGATTTTCAAATCATCATAGATCTATATCAATTACTTACAGGATTTAAGCTGTTACATTGGTCTATTGGATTCTTGTAGTCTGTTTTTAGTTCATCAAAGGCAATTATCTAAAAGAAGAAATAAATCATGGCATGTATACATAACAATTGTGAGTGATGTATCATAATGTATTAGAAATTACACCTGAAACTACCTTATTCTACAGATTCTTGTGATATATTTTTTACATGCATTAAACGGCAGTTTTGTGCAACTTGATTCTTCTATCTAAATTTCAGCTGAATTGATGATATAAAAGACCTACATATTTCTATCAACCTGTACATGCCTTTAGAAGCGCAGGTCAGTCCTTATGTTGGCAATTATAACAAATGGTTACTTGTGCTTTGCGTAGTTAGAAATTGAACATGAAGAACTTATTTAGTTCACCACAAAGCTACTGTTATCTACTTTCAGCCATTAAATGATAAAGTGGCAATAAATGGTAGATAATACTATCAAAACTGAAGCAGATCTCTCCAAGTAAGGGTGATCTACATGCAGTTTTTGTCATCTTTAATGGACAGTTCAGTTGGTAAAACACCAAACTATTACCCACTGGGTGTCGAGTTCAGGTTTAAGATTTAAGTCTAAGACCTGTTTCTAATATGGATGAACAATACGCCTAATCTCAGCTCACTTTGTTACATTTGGCAAAATAGCTGACAGCTAGAATTCCTTTTTTAGGAATGATAAACTGTGTTAAAGAATAATTATTCTTATTAATACTATTAAACCCATACTTTTTGTTGACTTGCATATCCATTAAATACTATTTAAGTCTATCTGAATATGCTTTACTCTGCCATTGTGGAAACTGGTATTATAACTTGTAATACAAGGGAAGATAAGCTACTCCGTCATTCAAAATTGGCAGGAAACATGTTATTCTGGGAATTACAAAGGAGCTTCAGAATAGGACAGTGACTATTTGCTTGATTGTTGTAATATATTACAGCAAAGTAATTGTACTTTAATTATGTGCAGTATGTATACATCATTACTAGAATCGTTAGAACATATAATTACCATTTGTAGGGTTTGATTCATTCATAGTGTTGATCTACATGCATATTTTGAGACATGAGCAATGTTTATGTAAAGAATTAATATTGTCATTCGCTATCTGGTTAATTCATAGCTAGCTCATGCATTTATTCATTTGATATTTTAGATCTGCAAATGCTGAATTGAATTATAACTTTGTATAATGGTTGCAGTGTGCAAATTTAGTAGGGATATGACTGTATATTTTATAGAAGTATCATGTACAAGGATATATCAGCGCATGGATATGTGCATATCCGTGAATACTTTGTAGAAGTGCAATGTAAAGAAATGCATCTGATTATGTGATATTGTTCTGTATAATAAGATTGAGAATCTATAAATACCATAACATTATCAGAGAGAATGGGTATGACCAAAGAAGGTAATGGCTTATCTCATAATATTGTTGTTTAGTGTGAATCTAGATAGCTAGTGGAATATGCTATGCTAATGTCCTTGTGTGTTCGTACAGGAAGCTTTTAGGGACCAGAGGAACTTTCGGAGACTGAGGGAAATACCCTAGTGCAGTTGGCTCCAAGTCTCTGGGAGACAAAGAAAAAGGAAGAACGGAGGTAGAAGTTAGATGTACTGGAGGGAACTGAAGTACCAGTCCAGAAAGATCATACAGATTAGTCGGAACACAGGACAGGAGTAAAGTCTATCACACTAAGTCAGATGATGAAATAGGCCATCACCTGGTCTAGTGAAAGACGAGTGATAGGGTTTTAAATCTGAACTTTGTTTTGAGAAATGACGGTCTGTTATTGCATGATATTAGATTGTTGTTTATTTGAATTTCACATTTTGTGTATTCATTAATTTAACTGTTAGCATCGCTGACTGGGGGCTTGGAGCTTTGAATCTCTATATCACTATTTCAACTTCTGACAAACATGAGCCAGGGTGGGTCTTCTGTAATAATTTAAAATAATATTGGGAGCATCTTCTGACAATTGTATACCCATTATTCCCACTACAAAAACAAAGTCATATGGACAATGTTCTTTTGCATACCAGGGCCCAGCAACGTAGAATGTATTGACCATTGAAATTAGACACAAAGACTGTGATCCCTTTCAAAAGTGCTCTTAAAAACTCACCTTTCTCGACTGTAAGAACAAACTTAAATACCTAATAATGTTTCATACCTTGAATATTTTCAGCATTTTTTTTGTTTTATAATTTGATGGGGTTTTTGCTCTTTTGTAGTCATGTCTTTATATATATATATATATATATATATATATATATATATATATATATATATATATATATATATATATATATATATATATAGTGCTTAATTTGCCAAACATCATATATGTTATCAACTACAGGTGAATGTGGTGTACCACTAGAGATGAGTAAATATAAAACAAGTCAAGGTGGCATCACAATAGTAAGCAATATTTTACAATTCAGTAGGATATTTTGTGAGTAGCATACATCAGAGCTTATCCTATCAGACTGAGTCTGACTAATTTTATTATGGTCTATTCCCATAAATCATCGGCCACAAAAGATACAACGAAAATAGGTGATACATTAGCACTACTTTCATTTGGATACCTTGTTGACAGAAAATATTAATTTATTACATGTATGGTCTTAAAAATAAATTAAAACAAATATTTTGGAAGTTGAAAATGACACTGAATGAAGAAATTGACTTTGTTGAAGGATAAAATGTGATCCAGCTAAGAGATCATGTTCAGATAATCAACATCAGTCTCAACCGCCAACGGCAACGGTCTCTGCACCCCGCCAAGGCCTGAAGCATGAGGATAAAATATTTGACTATTGATGTTACAAGTAAGATTTTCTTTTAAAAAAATCCAAATTGACACATACGTGAAAAATTGCAAAAAATATCAAGACAGCGCAAAGAATAAGAGCAAGAATGTAGCAAAACGCTGCAAACGTGAACGCCATTTTCGATAGTGTCGGATTCCAACGTGCGGGAGATAACTGCGGTCTATCAAAACACTCGTCTGGTTCCCTGCTCATAATGCTCCCGCATTGTACTCCGCTATGGTGGCGCTCTACTGTTTCTTATTTTGCAAGTGCTAGTTTCACTTTTACATTTTCACGTCCTGAACTTCAGAGGTAAATCGTAGTTAAGAAAAAGAGCCCATAACAGATTTACATTAAATTTTATACATTTGGTAATTCATTCATTGCACTTTCACAAGCTGGTATTGTCTAGTGTGGCAAAATTCAGTTTCCCTATTTTAATAGCTGCTAAGGATATTATACTTCCGACATTTTTAAGCACAATGGAACAAGTCTTATTAGTTAGCAGCGTGCTTAGATCACGTACAACTTCCAAAAGTACAATATCCAAAGAAATGTCAGCCACATTACATTAAAGTAGCATAGAGGTATGCCAACATTATCTCCACTGTGCATGTTTTAAATGTAAACAACTTCACCTTACATAGTTCGCTTTCTCAAAAGTACATAAGAATGGTGAGAATATAAGTATTTTTATTGTATGATTTAATTTTGATTGTATGACTGAAACATTTAAGTCACAAGCATCAAAACAGTCGTTTTAAGTAATTCTCCTGTATTTGCCCATACACAACATTATTTATTATTGTCAAAGTCTCTAACAAGTACAGCACCCACCCCCCACCCCCCGATAAAAAGTGAGCTTTTTTAAAATGCACATTACATTTTTTAAACAAAGCAACCAATGTTTTGCTGCAAGACAGGAAGATGAAACTGCCCAGAATTATTCCCGAGATGTCAACAATACATCTTACAGTTTGAAAAGGCATTGAATAAATGAGATTCATAAAGGCCAAAGGGTAAAATATTTGCCTATTGTTTAAAATGAAAGAAGCGAATTTGCTTTTTCATCATTCAGTATTTAAATTTTATTGCAAATAAATGATAATAAACACTTTCAATATATATTTCCCTAACATAATGCAACAGTGTTAAATTTAAGTTGACTCTATTTCTATATTTAAGACATCTAATTTCACCATAATTAAGGTTACTACTTACACAAACATGCCTCATGGCAAATTATGTAAGCAAGAGCAAAATGAGCATAATTAGCTTTTTTCATGATTAGCATCAATATTTATGTACCATTTTATTCAGAACATCATACATAATGATATGAAAATAAGAAAATTCACAGCATAATGTTTATATTTGTTTTAAGGTGGCGCTCTACAGTTTCATATTTTGCATATGGTTAGAATCTTATAGAAAAATAATTTCCTTGGTTTTCTTCACTGGTAATACTGGCTATGTGCTGATTCTACTTGGTCATTTTCACGTCCTGAACTTCAAAGGTAAATTGTATAAAAATAGAGCCGATACCTTATTTTTGTACATTTATATATTTGGTAATTCATTCATTGCACTTTCAGACGCTGGAAATGTCTAGTCTGGCAAAAGCTATTTTCCCTATTTTAATAACTGCTAAGGATATTATACTTCCTACTAATTCAGGCTATTTTTTTAAAAGTCAGGCGGAATCGCATCACAATTAGCACTTCCAGTTCAGTGTAGTTTAGTCTAATTTTAGAACATTGTTTTCCTCTCTCATTTTGGTGGTGATAGAAGACATATATTTACGCGAGGTTTTTTTAGGGATTTAAAGGTAATTGTTTATTCTTGATAATTTGAGCTGGGAGAGTCGTTGTCTGTATGTATTTCGGCCACAGTATACGGTGAGTCATAAGGCCTTGGTGATGATCCGGAAGTGAAATCTGTGTTTTGTTTACACGCTGATCTGTTTACAGTGCAGCCTTTCAATAAAATGCCCGTGAAATTTGACAAGAACTTCACAGGAAAGTCATCTTTGAAGGTATTTTAGATTAATACATGATTTGTATTGATTGTATGAACATAAATCTCTGTGCTACGTTTCAATGACGGACTCAAGTCTGGCCTCACCCATGTGTACACACCAGCAAGATACTTACACTCCTCTTCTGACAATCGTATACTCATTATTCCCACCATGAAAATGAAGTCATATGGACAACGTTCTTTTGCATACAAGGGCCAAGCAACGTGGAATGAATTGCCCTTTAAATTAGACACAAAGACAAGAGTGTTCTAACAGCAGAGAGGGTGAGCCCTCCTTATGATGGAGGCGAGTATTTGTTAAACTAAGACTTCTTACAAAAACAAGAAGAAGGAAAAAATAACTTCAGAAAAAAAACGCAAATCGAAGAGAGGGTGAGCTCACCTAAAATAGAAGCGTCCATTTCTTAAATTAAGGCTTCCTACAAAAACGAAACAAATAACGTCAATAATGCCAAACCGAAGCTTCTAATTAACCGAGATAGACGTGTGTGTTTACCACCCGGAAATTTCATTGAGGTCACACCCTCTCTGCTGCTGTAAATTAAATCATTGTTATATCAATAATGTTTGGTGAAACAATAACCACTCGGTGGGCACCAGAGCGACTAGAAGCAATTAAGAAATTTCTACCAGTCCGTGATTCTGTCAGACAAAAAATTACGAGCGCGACAAGAATCTCAAAAAAATTGCAGAAGGTCCTGAACAATTATTCAAACCTGTCACAAAAGCTACTGGAACAGCTACAACTGCCATTAAATAGGATCTTCTTCCTGTATCAAAACAAAGTGCTGAGCAAACTGCAAAAATAGCAAAAGAACTAAACAAACAAAAATGATTTTACTAAATCTTCCAACTGATATATCTGCAGCAAAATTACATCCGCAAGCAGTATTGCTGACCCTACCCTTGACATGGTCAAGGGAAAAAAAACTAAAGAAAAATAACCAGAAGAAGTTAAACTATCTGAAAAATTTACTAATGAGACTATTAATGGGATTAAAAAATACGATAATTCGACTGATCAAGCTGTTTTTGCGTTTGCAGGTTTTAGTCACAAAGAAAGATACTTACAACCTGAACATAATAAATCTGTAGGCAGAATTACCTGGTATAAGTGGATATATCGCATAAATAGGATAAAGATCAATTTCAAATAAAGATGCAATATTTGTGGCATACATAAATAAAATAAGAGAAAATGAAAAAGATATTCAGAAAGAGAAACAACACAGCTAAAAAATATAAAATACAACCTCCTCCACCGCAGCAGCAGAAGAAAAAAATTACTCAACCACAATCTCCTAAAAAAAAGAATTTTATGATGCGCCTGACACTGGTGCTACTGGTAGTGGTATTTCTTCCTTGACTGTGTCAAGAGGAAGTGGTCTGGTTACCTGCCCTAATAATATTCTTTCCGACATAGCACGATTAGAAGTTCTTACAGGAGACGAACGGGCTGGAAATAATTCTCCGGAAATAATAAAGCCGTTGATATTTGTCTACGATTATTTCAAGGCGGTATCATGGATATCGGCATGGACCGTGAATTTATCGACGTACTCGTTAATGGTTATAATAGGGACTAATTGTCACTAGTGACAACCTGTCTGATTAAATATAATGATAACAAATAAGATGATCATACATCAACGACACCGTGGACTTGTAGTAGTCCAAGCAACAAATTCACGATTACCAGTCTATAAAGCAATTTATGGGGATGGTCTTGGTAATGTTATTCAAGGGTTATTTGCAAGAATGGCTCAAAAAATAGCTCCAATTGCAAAACAATTATCGATGAAGGCTGTTAATATTATTGGTGAGAAAGCTACTGGTGTTATTGGTAATGTTGCGAGTAAGGCGTTTTCTGCAGCCAAGGAAAGACTAACACGATTAATACGATGAAAACCATCGTCAGTAAAATTACTATCTACCGACATCATGCCCACGAATGTCAATAAATCAAGACGCAAATGAAAAACTAGCAGCTTTGATGATTCAAGGTTCTTATAAAGTACAAAGAAATATTACTGCAAATTTAATAGCAGGAAGTGGTTTGATAAGGTTAGCGAGATCACGATTTAGATCGAGAAATATAGAATAATATGTTAAACGTATACCCGACACAACATTTAATATGGACGCACCGGACGCAAATCCGTACGTGATTATCAATTTTATTCTTATAACGCAATACAACCAAATCAACGGGGATGAATTGAACTTCAAGTTCTCTACGAATAATTAGATTCACTGGCAGTAGATTTAGCTAATACATCATCATTCATATTTTTTTCTCATACGTTTCATGTCTAAATTTATCCATTATTTTTTAAAAGATGAAACATTTTCTTTCTATTGTGTTTTCTGCTGTGTTTGTTCTCTCTTTCGTTGTGTCTGTTCTTCCATTTTTAAAAAATGTTTTTGTCCTTCATATTGGCTGAAACGTCGTTTGTCGCATCAATATCTTATACACAATGCACTTTTGGTGTTGATTCGACCTGTTGTAGCTTTAATTTTATAAAACATCATCCCAGTGATATATATTGTTCATATATTTTCTATATGGTTTTTCTCATTTCATAGCGTGTAACAACAAGAGCCGTAAATTCATTTGGATTTGTTTTATCGATTACTTTTAAAGCATCTTCAGTAAATTTATTATGTAATTCTTCGATTATTTCTTCCTCAGTTGTTATCCTTTTGGCAACATGTTTTGCTGGTTGAAGCATTCTACCAGAATTATTTTGTAAAAGTCTCATGTTTCTTCATTTTTTTTCCAGCTTAAATAATTGTTGAGAACATTCTACATAATCAAAATAGACACCTGACATTCTTGTAAGTTCTTAATTACTTCTAATATTTCTCGAGCTAACCTTGCTATGTAAGATTCAGCTACCAATATTGATATAATAATGATCTAACTACAGTAGCAGAGATGGTGAACACGACCTCAATGAAACGTTCTATGGGTAAACATAACCCCTAAATTTCACGGAAACAAAACTCCGACAGGATTAGGTAACAAAATACACTAATCCAATTAGAGAAATTCTTAGTTAGAGGCTTCTGTTTGGCGTTATTGAACTTGTATTTTTCATTTTTATAGGAAGGCTTTTTTTTAAAATGACGTTCCAGCAAAAATGTATGTTCATCCTTTCTGCTGCTCATGTTGTAAAGATTCCCGTTAACTAGGTTGGGGTGGGGTGCTCCTCCCAGAATTATTTTTAATTATTACAGAAGACCGACCCTGGTTCGCTTTTGTCAGAAATTAAAGTAGTGACAGAGAGATGCAATGCACATAGCCCCCAGTCAGCGATGCCGACAGTTAATTTACTGAATACACAAGGTGAATTTCAAATAAACAACAATTAAATACCATTCAATAACAAGTAGTCATTTTTCACATGAAATTCAATATTTAAATCCCTATCACTCGTCTTTCACTCGACCAAGTGAACACCTATGTCATCATCTGACTTAGCGTGATAGAGTTTCCTCCTGTACTGTGTTCCTAATCATCTGTAGTATGCCTTTTCTGGACTGGTACTCCAGTTCCTCTCCAGTCCATCAACTTCTGTCTCCGTTCTCAACTTATCTCGTCTCCCAGATACTCGGGACCAACTGCAGTAGGGTATTTCCCTCTGTCTCCTACAGCTCATCTGGTCGCTAAAAGCTTCATGTACAAACACACAAGGACATTAGCATAGCATATTCCTCTAGCTATCTCGACTCAGAGTAAACAACAATTTATCATCAGATAATCCATTACCTTCTCTGGTCACGTATTCTTGCACGTCGAATTACCCATACTTTCTGATATGCTGTACACTGAATCAACCGTTTATCATGCATGTGTCAATAGATTTCATCACATCGGTATATATAGATTCTCAATCTTATTATACTGACAAATATCACATAATCAGCCGCATTTCTGTACATTACACTTCTACACAGATTTTCACATATCCAAGAGCTGATATATCCTTACACGTGATACTCCTACAAACTATACACAAATGATCAAATATCTCTAATAACTATTGTTTCACACTGCAACCATTATACAAAGTTATAATTCAATTCAACATTTCCAAATCTAAAATATCACATAAATAAACGCACGAGACTACTCTGAATTAACCAAATAGTGAATTACAATATTAATTCTTTACATCAACATTGCTCATATAAATAAATATGCATGTAGATCAAAGTATACACACTGCACCTAATTAAAGTACAATTACTTTGCCGTAATAGATTACAGCAATCAAGCAAATAAGTCACCTACCTGCTCGAACCTCCTTTGTAATTCCCAGAAATAAAAGGTTTCCCGCCAATTTCGAATGACGTCGCAGCAGCTTATCTTCCCTTATAATTACCACAAGATGGTTTAGCGACTACTAACTTTTAGTTCTCAAGACACTAGATTTAAGCTAGCGATTCCAATGGTGGTCACACCTTGTTAAACTCTGAGTGTTTGTCTGTCGAGTCACCCATGGTCTGTCATGGTTGGATTTAGGACCCTTCACTTGATGTTCCCTTGAAGCAAACAGTGGCAATTATTTTCACTTACCTGTGAATCGCCCTCTGCAAAAATAAGACGCCAGTCACTAGTTCCTAAGGCCATGTTATGAACACTGGCTTGACACCATATTGTTCGCAAGGCTAACATCGTATCCATTATGACGCGGAATTATTTGCCTCAGGGTCGCACATACACAAGTTGCAATCTGTTTATTGTTCCTTACAACGTGACATTTGTGTATCCGCTGTTTGTCTCACCAATGAAGGTCTATCCATTCTTTTTTTAAATAAGGGATTAGCGTTAATTTTCGTACTGTGATAACGTCAAACTGATTAGTGTCGGCATCCTTCGAGATTAACTGTCTCATTTGATTCACTGTGGCGTTGCCCGACCCAAAAATTAAATTAGAACCATGTGGTATCAAGTAAGTCGGACAAGCCACTATTTATTGTTACACATGACCGCAGGCTAACACCATCCCTTACGTAAGTTTGCCATAGTTAAGAGAGGAAGATGACTAAGGCCCGTCAGAAGTGTAATTAGCACCTTGGGCTGGAAGGATGTTTTGTACATCAAAGAAGCTGCCAGAAGGAGTGGGCGTGCCTTATCTTCTGGATACGCTGACGGACCGCCAGATTGAATAAGTCGAGTGGATAGGGTCCCAGCACTACCCAAGCAGAATCGAGATAGGGGTGGGACCCTGATTTATTCTAAAATATATATCTTTAACCCGGCCATCGAGCGTTAGTTGCCATAGTCGTTACAGAACGCACCGTGAATTGGAACTCCGGCGGCCATACGTTAATTGGCGGAAAAACCTTAGGAACAGGATTCTAAGTGTAGCTTCTAAAAAGGTCAGTGAGCTATTTGTCGATCTTTGCTGTCTGCGACTGCATTTAATTGTAGATCGGGTATATACGTATTATTACTAAAATCGTAGTAGGAATAATTATTTTGTGATGTTGATATGTTTGCATATTTGAAGAATGGGTTCCTATTTGTAAAGAATCGTATTGCTTGCTAGCCGTAGTAAGAATTAATACTATTAATACTATTATAATTCGCTATGTGGTTATTTTATAGTACAATAGCACATTATCCATGTAATTATAGAAATTGAATGGTATCTTTGAAATGATTTCACTGTGAGAAATTAATAATATGAATATTTGAATATTTGTGTACGCATGTGGGAGTGTAGTGTACAGACATACGTCTGGCTGTCGTAATATTGTAAGTAAAATGAGATTAAATATATATATATATATATATATATATATATATATATATATATATATATATATATATATATATATATATATATATATATATATATATATATATATATATTAGATATACTTATGTGATATGATGTATGGATATATGATATCGTGCTATTACGCCATTGTTTCCCTATAAGAGTGTGTGTGAATTTCGATGTGTATGTATGCGTGTCCTAAAAGGTAATAGCCTTATCTGATGGTTAATTGACGATTTAGTGTGAGGTGAGATGTGATAAAACCTATGTTAACGCCTTGTGATTTTCACAGGAAGCTTCGAGGGACAGACTAGTGAGTGGTCCCAGTGTCTCCGTTATAGACGGAAGGAAGAGAAGGAAAGAGGGAAATCTGGAGAGGAAGTTCGGGGAACAGACCAGGGAAAGTGGTCCCAATAGTAGTGATAAATAACGGAAGGAAAGTGAAGGGAGGAGAGGAGTCGGGAGAGGTGGAATCCAGAAGGAGTGAGAGGATCGAATAAATAGATGAGTACAACCAAAGGCCAGGTGGAAAATCGAACTCATACTGAAAATCATAAGATGAAATAGGCTATCACTTAAAGGACGAGTGATTGTGTGACATTTAAATTTATAGACTTCATTAAATTGTTATTGTTGAATTTCATCTTCGTGTTATATATATATATATATATATATATATATATATATATATATATATATATATATATATATATATATATATATATATATATATATATGCATATAATTTAACCGTCGGCAGTGCTGACTGGGGGCTCAGAGCCGTATACCTATTTGGTCTTTAATTTAAATTTAAATTCACAAGCCAGATGGAACTTTCATAATATTTTAATTAATACCTTGGAAGTACCCCACCCCAACCTTTGCAGAACGCTACAGTGGGCGCTTTCGTCCGGGATTTAATTGGACATAAATATTAGTTTAAAGACCTAAAGTTTATTTGTTAGGAGCATTAATGAACAGTGTGAAACAGTTGTGAGTTATTTTCCATCCTGTGTATTTTGAATTTTTATGATTTTCTCATCTTATGTTTGTTATATTTGATATTTGCATGCATTGTAGATCTTTAATTACCTGCAGTAATTGTGAAGCAAGTAGCGAGCAAATATCTTACCTGAACGGAATTAGTTGTCGACAGGTATTTGGCTAGGAAGTTGTAAAATCTGTCCATTGTTAGCAGGGTTGAGACAAGGTATCACTTCGTATTAGTATATAAACATGGCTACAGAAAGGCAAATGATCAAAGAGTACCGTGCCATGGGGTCGGAAGATCTTGGATACGAGGGAGATCGCCTGGCTGCATTTATCGAAGAAAGAATCAAGAAATGGAAGGCAGAGAAAGCGCTGGCCAAGGAAGCAGCGGAGAGAGAGAGAGAGAGAGAGAGAGAGAGAGAGAGAGAGAGAGAGAGAGAGAGAGAGAGAGAGAGAGAGAGAGAGAACTGGAGCTAGCCAGACTTGCTCACACTCTCGAAATGGAGAAGGTAAAGCTAGCAGCTAGGGACAGCGATAGGGACGATGCTAGTACGAGTTCCGGAGGGACCACCGACTGGCTCAGTTAAACATGCCGCGGTTGAACGATAAGGAGGAGTCTATAGACGATTTTCTCGTGCAGTTTGAGAAACTTGCTCACGCTCATCAAGTTCCTGAGCAGCATTGGGCGATTAATGTTTCAGCCTTTTTGCAAGGTGCAGCTCGTGAAGTCTACCACGGCTTAGCTGCAGACGATGCAGACGATTATAATGCGCTCAAGAAGGCCCTTCTTTGCCATTATCGGCTGACCGCCGAAACGTACCGTAAATTTTTTCGGGACTCGACGAAAAAGGCAACGGAAACCCACTCTCAATTCTACAACCGTGTTCGATGGTTATTTGAGAAGTGGATGAAGATGGCCGAAGTCGAACGTTCGTACGAGGGGCTACGCGAGGTTATACTCAAAGAACATGTCCTGAGTACTTACCGTCGCGAGTTGACAGTCTTCCTAGCAGAGAGGGAGCACCGTACGCTCGAAGAGATCGCTAGCATGGCGGAGCGATACGAGCAGGCGCACTCGAAGAGTGGAAGTTCCGGAGGTGCGGACCGACCCCGACCACTGAGTCGCGTCGGGTGCTTGAGGTGGAGTCGGCTTTCCATAACCGTCAGGGCGACGGGAAGGCCGGAGGGGGATCTACAGGTAGGGATGCCACCCATAGACCTGGACAGGCCTCACTCCCGAAAGCGGGATTTGCAGATCGGCGAGGGTCGCCGACGTGTTACAACTGCAAGCGCCCAGGGCATATAGCCAGGGACTTCCCAAGGGGAGACAGACCCAGGTGAATGCCGTCGCTAGGAATGATTATGAGCCGGGAGTAAGTTGCAAACCTTCAAATCTCGCGTCTGCAACTGTCAACGGAGAAGGTGCCACCATCTTGTATGACACCGGGTGTAGTGTCCCAGCCCTAGTCGACAGGAAGTACGTTAAGCCCTAGGATTACACAGGGGAGGTAATCGAAGTTCAGTACGCGAACAGCGCACGTGACTCATTGCCAGTGGCTGTCATCGACCTCGATTCACCGTACGTGAAGGGGAAAATTGAAGCTGCATGCTTGGATGGTCTATCACATGACGTCATACTGGGATGTCGTTATGTGTTGCCACAGCCAAATGCTGAAACTTGCACACCGATACCAGTGAGTGCTGTGGATACCAGGTCCAAGAGTCGACAGACGAAAGCGAAGCTGATGGAAGTTACAACGTCTCCGGTGAGTAACGTTCTTCCGGCCGAGTTGAGGAAGCTACAACAGGAAGACGCAACTCTGGTGCAGTTGCACAACCACGCTGTAGCAGGAACAGAGAAAGAAACTCCGAATGGCGCAGTGAAGTTCGTGTACAAGAAGGGAATCTTGTATCGCCACGCCAGGAAAGGCAGCGAACACTTTAAGCAAGTTGTCGTGCAGAAAGAGAAGCGAGGCGAAGTATTAAAACTCGCGCACGAGAGTCTCATGGGAGGGCACATGGGAATTGCCAAGACGCGTGACCGCCTTGTGAAAGAATTTTACTGGCCAGGGGTCCTGTGACAAGTGTCAAAGAATGGCACCGAAAACGGATCATCGACCCGTCCCCTTGGGGAGTACACCCCTGATCGATGAACCCTTTCGACGCGTCGCAATGGATTTAATCGGACCGATAAAACCCGCGTCGTCGCACGGAAATAGGTATATTCTAACGGTCGTGGATTACGCTACACGCTATCTGGAGGCCGTCGCGTTGCGTAATATTGATTCGGAAACCGTCGCGAAAGCGCTGTTTGGGATTTGGTCAAGAGTCAGTGTACCCGACGAGATCCTGACCGATCAAGGGACACAATTCATGAGTCGTGTGATGGCGGTAGTGAACCGACTAATGTCAATCAAGCACCTCACGACTACACCGTATCACCCCCAATGTAACGGACTGATCAAACGGTTTAACGGGACCCTAAGGAACACGCTCAAAAGCTGTGCGAAGGCCGTCCCAAGGATTGGGATCGGTATATTCCTGCCATGCTTTTCGCATACCGGGAAGTACCACAAGCGAGTTTAGGGTTCTCTCCCTTTGAACTCTTGTACGGGAGGACCGTACGTGGCCCAATCGCCGTACTAAGACAGCTGTGGACGGACGACCACGCTGTAGAGGAGGTACGCACTACCTACCAGTACGTCGCGGACTTGCGCAACAAACTGGAGGAAGTTTGTTCCCTCGCACAGGACAACCTCAAGCGAGCGAAGGCGCGTCAGGCGAAGAATTACAACAAGCGCGCAAAACCACGCCAGTATGAAATAGGAGACAAGGTGTTGTTGCTGTTTCCTCAAGAACACAACAAACATCAAGTTTCCTGGAGAGGTCCATATGTCGTCACCGAGAAGGTCGGAGGTCAAACATATCGGATACGGCTACCAACGAAGGAGAAATTGTACCACGCCAATCTGCTCAAGAGATACCGGGAAAGAGAGACCGTCAGCAATTTTGTCATCACCACGATTGTCACCGAGGACGCCGAAATCGATACGTAGGGCGCCAACACTGTCCCGAACTGTCCGTTAACGAGGGCTGAGACACCTTCGGACGTGAAGTGTGACCCCATGCTGACCGCGGCACAGCGGGAAGAGATTGAGACGTTGCTGCCCGGGTATTCGGATGTGCTTACGGAAATACCCGGGAGAACTTCGCTTGTCGAGTTCGGGTTAAAACTGGTAGATGATGAGATTAAATATATATATATATATATATATATATATATATATATATATATATATATATATATATATATATATATATATATATATATATATATATATATATGCATATAATTTAACCGTCGGCAGTGCTGACTGGGGGCTCAGAACCGTATACCTATTTGGTCTTTAATTTAAATTTAAATTCACGAGCCAGGTGGAACTTTCATAATATTTTAATTAATACCTTGGAAGTACCCCACCCCAACCTTTGAAGAACGCTACATTTACATAACACTCCATTTGAAAGTGGACCCGCGAACAGTTCTAAGAAGAAAGAAGCTACTATAACTGACAATGAGTCCATCTTCAATGGAAGAAACAATCCTCGCTGCACGAACACTTTTTATTTGGATGACATTTCGTTTTCGAAATGTGGCGATGTTATTCTAATCAATGTTTATGTGTGTTTGTCAGTGAACTGTTTCTTTCAACACGTCTAAGCGATATTCGCATGAAAATATATTATTTCTTTTAATGTCTTTTGAATCGTTATTTTTCGCATCGTTGACGTTAGTTAATATTCACAACATCAAACGATCGGCTAAAGGGTGGGAGTCCCATTTTCCATTTTTAGAAGTTTTAGACGACGAGAATGAGGATGGTGACGACGACGAAGACACTATGGGAAGGGCATGTTATTATAATGATTAAGGCAATACGTGTCCAAACGTCTTTTAAACAGGGACTCATTTCCAGTATATGAACAAAATACTAGAGACTGGATAATCAGACAGGAATAGCGTAGACCTGCATCTGGAGTACTTTTAGTGATGCTCTGACTTAGGGTTTACTAATAAAGATCTTAAGATTAATCCCGAATGACGTCATCAGCTACCATATTAGTGATATTCTTACAGATTAAACGTTGATTTTATATGGTGTTTTCAAGCTTAAGCTGTAGGGTGGTGGTGAGTTGCATATTTTGGACTGAAATGGGCTCTGATCTCCATTATGTTTGTTGTTCGTCCGTCGATTCGACAAGGACCTCTCTAGTCATCCGAGATTTGGAGGGGCTGGTTCTGTTATGCGCGTGCCCAGCCGGCTGATGAGGCCAACCCATGCAAGGAATATTCGTTTGCATAAGGAACAGGGGATGAGTGGGACATCTCCAGGAGGGTTGATGGCGCGTGCATTTCTGGATTGCCTCTTCAGCTCTGCAGCTGCTGTCCTGCTAGATTCGCACAACTTGGAGCTTTTGTGCACAGATAAACTCGATCGCTTGTTGTTTGCTCCCATGAATCAGGGTTTATGTTGCATGCTTTCAATGCAGCTTTCATGTTGTCTTTGAAGCGTTTCTTCTCACCTCCATGTGATCGCTTGCTGTAGCTCGCCATAGAAGAGTCTCTTAGGCAGCGGGTGGTCTGGCATGCGTACGATATCTCCCGCCCAGCATAGCTGGCACTTCATCAAGATGGTGTAGATGCTGGAGATACATGCTTGGGCGAGTACCTCAGTGTCTGCCACCTTGTCTTGCCACTTGATGTTGAAGATTTTCCTGAGAAAATTCTTGCTCTGACCCCAAACACCAGCTTAGATGTCAAAATATCCGATATAGGATGGGAAAGGTGAGAAGAGACTAGGACTAAACAAGGGAGAATATTGCTCGCAGGCCAGACACCAAGCTGTTTTAATCTAGGATAACTATAAACATGAGGTTTATAAAAATCAGTGTCGAAAGGAAGCGAAGTGTTTTGAAGCAGAGCGAAATGTTTTTTTCAGAGACAGCTTCAATAATAATAATAATAATAATAATAATAATAATAATAATAATAATAATAATAATAATACATTAGTTCTGCAAGATATACAAGATATAGGTATCAAGTAAATACATATTTGAATCGCAAGCTCATTCATAGATTTGTCGAAGCAAGAACTGGAAATCGGTAGAGAACATCCATCAACAGTTATTCTGTACAATTTTGTATGTCTCTCTTGGAAGACAGTCTACAACATGAGAGTTACTGATGATGAATTGTAATATATATATATGGCTGCCTTCAGTCTAGACTTAATATTTACCCCATTCTAGATAACTGCGCTCATCCCCAAAGTCCATACACCCGCATTGCCATTATTCCATTACAAAACCTAATCCTGCGGATAACGTTAGTTTGCGTACCAGCACAGGGTCGAGTACTCGGATATTAGCATTCTAAGGACGATTCGAACAGCAATGTTTTTAACGTTTTGCAGTTTCTGTAATACATACTGAGATCAACCATATCAAAGAGAATTACATTATTCAAGTCTTACGGTAATCGAGTCTAGCATACGATTGCAGAGATTCAAGATAGTGGTTTTATGAAATTTTAGAGTGTATAAAATGAAGAGAACGGGTCCAAGAACAGAACCTTGTGGGAAAACAAATCATAAATCACACGGGTTGGAATGTTTTCATTACGAATACAATCTGTGTAATTTCCACTAAGTATCATTTGAACTATAATAAAGCTGTGTCGCACGACTGCCAAATACGCTGGAGACGGTTAAGTGATATAGCATGGTCTTTTGTGTCAGGTGCTGCATGTAAGTCAAGGAGGCTGTAATCTTTCAACCTTCCAAAGCTAGTGGAAATTATTAACTACTTTCGGAAATGTAGCTTTGGAACTGTGGCGAGAGCGATATGCAGAATGTAAATTGCTAAAATGACCATTTAAAATCAGATCATATACGAGTTGAGACAGACCAAGAGGTTTTACATAAACCAGAGGTTAGAAACTGGGCGTTCTTTTCAATTGTTAAAGCGTTGGTTTCTTCAACAGTGGTTTTAAAATTGCAGTTTTTGAAAGATAATGAGAATACCCGGATGAGTGAGAAGTAATAATATCAACAGTTAGTCGTGACTTTGGAGTGATATTCAACAGGATTGTACGTAAGAACCCACTATTCTAAATTACTTCAAAAAACTATCTTAAACAGTCTAATCTAGACTATTCAAAGGTTTTAATGTTTACGACCGCTATGAAACATATGTTTATTCAACAATGCTATAGCATTTAAAAGAAATTCTTAGTCAACAAATACACATAAACTATTTAAATAAAATTGCACCCCTTTTTGGATTAAATTTATACATAATATTATCTATTTACTTATTTATTTATTTTTTCATTTTTATTATTTTAACTATTATCATAAAATATTCAAAATTACACCAAAACTTACATAAGGGAAACAACTCAACAACTTGGAATAATTAGTGCCGTCCATACAAAACACTCTACAAACATACAAACTAAAAATACAATTTGCATACATAATGGACAAATGACTTTGGCAAAGTCAACTGTAAATTGTTATATATAGAACAATATATTATATTAAAAAGGAGAGGAAATTAGCCCTGGAACTTTTATAGTTCTAAGGGAAAAGAGTACGATCCTAAGTTTAAGGAATTAGACTGGAAAGAAATCAATATTCTCTATAGCTCGAACAGAGAATTTGAAAGTATGATCGGTCGAAATTCCTTTATGGGTAATAAAACTTTAATAATTTGACAAACAAAGCAAAGATTAACCGTCATCAAAATTTATTAATATAAATAAATTTAAAACACAAAAACATACACCAAAAAATGCATTCATGGGTGGACAGGGATCCACTACACCTCTTTGTACTACATATTCATTATAGACGTTGTTCCTCTTATCGACTCAAACCAGCTGTATGTGCTGGGGAGAGTCACGAGGATCAACACCCCCTCCCCCCAGAAGTTCTACTTAACCTAGCAATGATGCTATGGACAACTAAAAGTAAGCGCATTTTCACAATAGTAACTGTAACTGACTGACTGACTTGTTTGTTTTATAGCTGCAACCGTCTACTAGAGACATATGTGCAGCTTTTATAGACACCATATCGGTGTCCATTTGGTTCCCTCGAAGAGGGGAAAAAGCACTCCCTCCCCTTAGGATTAAAGTGCTTGATACTACAACTAAAACTAAAATTAGATAACTTCTTCTTATAGACTACTACTAAGAATCTTTGAAGTAATACTACAAAGGCTTTTTCATTGCAGATTGCTGCTATGAACTCATTTTACTACATAATGTTACTTCTCAATATATTTGGAATACAAAGAAAGCGAATGGAGATTTTCTTTTCTTTTTCTTTAATCCCTAGTGCTAAGGCACTACCAAAATTTTCTAAACAAAAGAAACTTAAATAGGGCTAAGGTCCTATGAAAAACTTAAATACCTTAATAGTTTGCTAAAAACTATTCTAAATTACTTCAAAAAAACTATCTTAAACAGTCTAATCTAGACTATTCAAAGGTTTTAAAGTTTACGACCGCTATGACTGTGACAATCCGAATGACCATGTGCTGGGGAGAGTCACGAGGATCAACCCCCCCCCCCCCCCCCGTAGAGACATGTAAAAATACTATTATAAGCTACCATTGAAATTCGCTTAAAATTGTGTGCTCAAGTTCTAATTGCTTGAACTTTGTCATAGACAAAATTGCAAACAGTTCTGAATGGTCGACAGTGGTGGAGATCGTTGGAAGTGGTTACATTTGTTCGTTGATATTTGCTTGCTCGTAATTTGGAAGAGCTCTTTGCAGATAGAACTTCCATTGCTCTTCTTTCTGTGAAGTAGGTCGATTTCGCTGCGTGAACAATGTTTGTGAGGTTCTGTTTAGCTGTTTCAGTACACATTTAAATCATACGAAGCTGTTTTTAATATATTTTGTAGCATTTTATAACTGGCTTCAGTATTATTTATAATGTTATCAAGGACTACTGATACATAAGAGCAGAGCTTAAGAAGCTGTTTTTTCTTGCCAACAGTGAGTATAAAAGCATTAAAATGGACCATTACTGGGACATGAAAAGTCGTGCCGAGACAACGTGTAGACTTGTGAGATGCACGTGGGAAATTAATTTAGCCAATATGCGAAGGCTGTGATTAAAGAGAGGATTTCATTGTTCATGATAAACAAATCTTATGACAAATAAATATAATCGTGAACCCGAGATCAAAAGACCCATTTCTGTCCGGAAAGATGTTCACATTTTTCACACCTGGATGTAAACGGAAATAATGCAGTACGGGAAAACTTCAAACAATTTAAAGGACAAGTGGACAAGAATACAGGAACATGGGCACAGACGCCTTATAGCCTAACGGAAAGAGTACAGGTTGCAAATCATATATAGATGATGCAATATTAACTATCATGCAAGATCTTGAAGATATATTATTAGACATATTAGATGGTGTTAGGTTACATGTGGAATAATAAATTACATTATCTACCTAAAGAGTATTTATATAGAGAAATGGAAGAAGAGGGGTGGGGTAGTAAACCAAAGGATTAGAAAATATCTTAACTAGATTTAGGAAATAAAAAGGTGACCCAGAAAACGTTTTCATTGAAACACAAGCCTGAAATATACACAAAACAACAAATTAACGAATGTTTTGGAAAACATAATTCTTTAAATTAATAATAACGACATACAGAGACAAGGAGTTTGTATGGGAGGGAAAAAAAATATTTTAAAATTTTTTACAATAAGATACGTGAAAAAATTATAAGGAATAAAATATCTAAAATGCAATGGAGAAATAGCCAAGTAAAATGGGAGAGGTATTGAAAATGTGGGCCAATATAAAATCGTTAAATTACAGAGCATGATTCTCAGATACATTACGTATCGCTTCACTGTTGAAACAGTCTTGAGAAGTGGGTCATGCCCTAAGGAAGTGCGAACGAGGCTACCGTCCTTGGGCCTTGCGCTTACAGGTAATGCATTTTTTTATTGCTTGGGGTTCTGCTCATCGCTTTGCTGCCTTGGCCGGGCCTGTTGAGAAGGCATATGACCAGGTTAATGCCTAATTACCCAGTTATGCAATTTGGGCAGTTTCACTAAAAGACATGTAATAATTCAATGTGAATCAAATAAAGAAGAAAGAAATAAAATCACAAGTAAATTACATGATAAAGGGGTGGGAACGGGTTTTAATGAAAACAACGTTGTTGTAGTTAGATATTATCCAAAATAAGAGATACTACATATTATTACTGAAACTTTGACAAAATGCCGGCAAGTGATTATAATTGAAAAATATAATAGACACATACGTTTATAAGACAGAAAGTCTTGTCTTTGGGGCGGGGGATGGGTGGGAGCTGCGCCGTCATGCTGCACCATTCATGTATTGGTACTAGAAGAGGACCGTGCGCCGTAACCCACGTGCTCTGGGATGCCCATAACATGAGGAAAGTATTGAGAACAGAAAATTCATTATACCCTTCTTTCTACGCATAAATATCTAATAATCACATTAATACAAGGAGAATGTCACAGTAATATAACAAAACATGCACGTAAGAGCTGAAAAGTATAATACGGAGACAGAGACATGTCGGTTTTTGTGAAGTAGCGGATGTAGACACTACGAGACTATATGACAAGGCACTACTTGAAGTAAACAGGCCTGTGGAAGAAACAGCGAGAATCGAGCCGGCAAACGTAAGACAGACAAAAGGGGAAAAGAAACCCAAATGTGTGTGTGTGTGTGTGTGTGTGTGTGTGTGTGAAATCTATAGGCAATATAAATCTACGTGTCAAAATATTTCCGTTATGTCATGTATAATGTATAATTTCAGCACATATTTATGACTGAGTCAGTTTGAAGTAAACGTACATGCATTACACAATAAACATTTCTGATAATGGGTGGAAATTTTCCACAGAAAGTAACAAATAAAATGATATTTATTCTGATCTTAAAAGTACCTCCAATTCAGTAAACATTATTTGTCACAAGAAATTGCAAAACTGGCGGCTTTTATCCCTAAATTAGTCTTCTTTGCGAAATGCTCACTGTCTTCGTGGCGAAACTGTCCTTTTCTCACACAGATTTGTTTTGCAATCACTGTCAAAGTCTGCATCAAAAAGGTTTTACTCTTTCTCAAGCATAGGGTCTTCACCCTGGTTTCACGTGTTCAAAATTAATAGCATTCATGAAAAGAACTTATTCAGAAAACAAATGCCATAAACTTCGTCAAAAAGTAATATTCAGCGTTAAATATCATCTTACACGAAAAGTGTACATTTTCGTAAAAGATGTGACCTACGATTTCTTGAGAAAAGTTATTCTTTGTGAAAAAAAATTGGTTTCGTAAAAAGTCACTTTGTCTTTTAAAGCTTACATCGACATGTACAAACACCTCGTAGTGAAGAAAGTGACGCTGTTCTTGATGATTACGTAATTTTGAAACTGCTTTTCATAAAGAATTGTTGCAACTTTTCTTAATGAAAGATATGTATCTATGAAAAAATATATATATAAGTACAGATATTTAGAATTGACAATAATTTGCTTATAATTTACTTGACACCGTGTGACGTAATACAGGACTTAAAACTAAACAGTGATCAACAAATTGTCCTTCACGTTGCAAACGCGCTGCGATTGGAGCAGTTTCACGTTCGGAAAGTCATATGACCATCACCTAATCTTCAGCACTCAGAAGACTGGCGCCAGATAATGTAAATTACTCAGAATATGACGGCCGATCGATGGCTTATTACATCACTTAGTAAGGCGCAACATCTTATCCGCGCGACTAGCATCCTAATTGGACGAGCTTTATCACTGATTGAGGTGCGTCTCTCTCTCTCTCTCTCTCTCTCTCTCTCTCTCTCTCTCTCTCTCTCTCTCTCTCTCTCTCTCTCTCTCTCTCTCTCTCCATGTAAGTTTTCTTTATTTCATTTTCTGTTTCTGCAAAAAAGAACTTTGAATTTGTGTTCCTAATAATTCCGATGTTTGGTATTGTTATGTTGTTTTTAACTTTATATTTTGATCTTTCGGAAATAAGCAGTTTTATGCAATTTTACGTTTAATATTTTCGATCTGTGTAAACACGGGGTGGGTGGTAAGATACGATAGTTATACTGCAGGTAAATTTCTGTTCTTGAATCAAATGGATATACTTGTTTTTATTCCGTTTAATCCAGATACAATTTGTTATAAAAATTAATACGGTTTTATTCCACTTCTGTTGAACGGATATAACCAACAGCACTTATTCTTGATATCGAGAAATAGATAAAGGATATGTTACTGTTGGATTTTATAAAAGCATATTACCTGGTGAAACGCAATAATCTGCTAAATACACTAGCAACTTACTGATATTCAAATGTACACTGTCATGTTTATTATTGATGATCGCATTTACACTCATGTTTACTTGATCGCATTTACACTGTCATGTTTACTTATTGATCGCATTTACAGTCATGTTTACTTACTTGATCGCATTCACACTGTCATATTTACTTACAAATGTTCACATTTACACTATTCGGTTTAGCTCCTATTTAAACAGTAGTCGTCCGACCATTTGTTGCAATGGTGTTTATGTGGTCCATACCATGTTACTGATTGGTATCTGACCATACTGATATGTTTAGATACGCGAATAACACACCTGCTCCAACATTAAGTATAAAGATTTATAAATATGAGAGTAAGCTACCAAATTTTACGATGCATCAGTACTACGTACATACAGTTTTTAGGGTGAGAAAACGGGTTTCACTACTCGGCACAGTTCAAAAGAAAGAGAATGCAAACAATTCTGTCTATGCACTGCTGATATGACCAACTGAAATATGTTGATCAGGGCTTTATAGACAATTCGGACCAAAGACAATGCGGACCAAGACAATTTGGCCCAACTTGGACCGAAAATAAGACAATTCGTCCCAACTCGAAAGACAATTCGGCCCAACCAAAGACAATTCGGCCCAATTTTAAACTACAACTGACAAGTATTTGTTTGTAATATATATTTTGACAATTCTTATATAATATGTTTTATAATAAAATTTGGAACATTTTGTGAACAAGATAAATGTTTTCCGAAGTTATAATGGTTAGGAAAAACCGGAGAAAGAAAAGAGTATACTAGAGCTGTACGCTTGGTCTCAAAACTTAATTATCAAGCAAAACATGAGATATTCTCGTATTTGAACGTATTTGTTACAAATAAATTTATACAGATAAAATGGTTGAAAACTGCATAATTAGTTATTTTGCGATAATTTGACAAATTTAATTCAGAACATTATCCCGTTTTGCTGTTATATGTTACGAAAAAGACAGATAAATGTGCACAATGAAAGATGCATCTTTACCAAACTTTCCTGTATTTTAAATTTCATTTAATTTGATAATGAATATTCAAAACACCACAAACATTTTAAGTTGTCAAATTAATACCATTCTAGTTATAATAGTTTCCGATTCAAAATATTAGCGCGAAAGTTTACAACGTGTAGGCTTTTTTTAGTCAATCCAAACATATAACGTATGTATCAGAGACATATGATAAGAGACTGTTCATTAAATATGTAATCGCTTTACTCAGTTTTCCCTTTTGATCATGAAAATATGGCATGAAATTATTATATCTGCATGTACGTACGTATGTATGTATGTATGTATGTATGTATGTATGTATGTATGTATGTATGTATGTATGTATGTATGTATGTATGTATGTGTTTGTGCGTGCGTGTGTGTGTAGATATATATATGCCTTCAAGCTGGTGAGTCTTATGTATACGGTCTGATGTATTTTGCTTTGTTTCACTTTATCACTTTCAGGCAATTATTTTCTTTTTCATGAGAGAGAGAGAGAGAGAGAGAGAGAGAGAGAGAGAGAGAGAGAGAGAGAGAGAGAGAGAGAGAGAGAGAGAGAGATGTAGCAGCTTACATGGAACAAAGACAATGAGTACCATAATTAAGTTAAGATTATTAATCAGTTTATTAATTTCTAATTTGTATGACATAAAGGAGGAACTATGAATAAAACATAAACTTAACTGATACGAGTCTCTCTCTCTCTCTCTCTCTCTCTCTCTCTCTCTCTCTCTCAGACACACACACACACACACAAGAAGACGGAATCTTGTCAGATGAAAACTCCTTGTATGCAATGCAGTTTAGATCTGAAACAAAGGCATTAAAGCGTCACGTTCTCTAAAATGACGCCGTATTCTATATTAGATTATTTATGGGTTGAATATTCATAATGTCTGATGTGCAATACACGCGCTACCTAAACAGTACACGTGAGCGGACTCCTCGTTTTCATCGACTAAAAATATTGTTTTCTATATGTGAGACTGTAAATAAGTTCAGGCCATTTTAATTGCACACAAAAGTGTAAATTTAAGTTGTTTGAACTTTAAAATATATCCGTGTTTTACACTACGACACATACGTTACCATTCTACGTTACAAAACATTTTTAACAATACGTTATTTTTCATTTTAAGTTTCGTGAAAGAACTTAATTAAGTATAAAAATGTGATTCACTTCATCTTCTTATAAAATATAAAATAAGTTATAATGATTATATCAGAAACGATCATGTGAATAATTATGCTCCGCAGTCACATACAGGATAAATAACTACAATGAAGCATGTACGTGTTTAATATGGTTAAGCAAACATATATGTAATAATTTCATGCCATATTTTCATGATCAATAGGGAAAACTGAATGAAAACGATTACATATTTAATGAACAGTCTCTTGTCTTGTGTCTCTGATAGATACGTTATATGTTTGGATTGACGGAAAACATTTATCTTGTTCATAAAATGTTCCAAATTTTATTATAAAACATATTATATAAGAATTGTCAAAATATATGTTACAAATAAATACTTGTCAGTTGTTTTTTAAAATTGGGCCGAATTGTCTTTGGTTGGGCCGAATTGTCTTTCGAGTTGGACCGAATTGTCTTTAAAGTTCGGCCGAATTGTCTTATTTTCGGTCCAAGTTGGGCCGAATTGTCTTGGTCCGAATTGTCTTTGGTCCGAATTGTCCAATAGCCGTTGATCAGGAAGACGTTTTAGAAGTCAAATTTGACGACACTACCATGGTATAAACAGTTCAGATCTAAGCAACATTTTCTTTCAAATTAATTTGCTTGAAACGAATTAAGAACTTTTTAAAAATTTCCACATCAGCAATGAATTACAGTTTTACATTTTGTCTCATGCTTCCTCGTTTGTCTATTAATTCATTTTTTGGGCCAATGCTAATCAGGTATTTTTAATCACACTTGATGTCTGCATACTAGAATATGGTTTAATATCTGTATAATATAATATGGCTAAATTCACTTGAATTTAAATCATTCAAAACTCAGTAAAATATTTTTTGAAAATCTCGTGGTTTTCTTTTTAATTATAAAGTAAAATATAATGAATGGTAACTCGTGTGCAATAAACAACCTGGCACCAGATTGTTTTACATTGAATCAGGTCCCATATACACTAAAGCTAATGAGAAAGGGGCAATTTGATGTCCTAATTACATATATGAACAGTAACCAGGTAACATATTTTTTTTATTCCATTTTTAGTTGAACGTCTTGCGAGGTTTAAAGCTATTTTTAGCACATGATATATTTGGTTGAGGAAGAACCCAGAAAAGCCTGGGGAAGAACCACCGATCCAGGAGAAATTAGTAACAAGATTTTTTTTAGATACCCACGCTGGTCGAGCTGAGTTGAAATTTCAATGATTTTTAAAAGCGAGTACCGTACATAACTCAGCATACATGGCCCCTACTCCATTATGGAAATAATTCTTCTACTAAAAGTGAACATCTTATCCCAAAACAACATTGAAATGTATTTTTTTAAAAGCCGATTTTCATACAGCGATATTTTAAAATTGTTTCGAGCAAAAAAAAAATTGTTTGGTTTCTGTTGCTTTTTTTTTTGGAGGGTGGGTGTTTTTTTTTGCGACTTTTTTGTAGTTTTTGTCTCCACACTATAATGTTACTTAACTTGCATATAGGGCCAAATCAAGGTTATATTGGACTAAGACTAGTAGGAAGGACGGATCTTGGTATGTATTATATTTTACACAAAATATTAACCTCTCGATTATTTTGGTATTGCTTCCGTAGTTCATTTTTTTTTAAAAATTGTAAGTATTGTGAATAATGTACAGTTTAATACATATCGACCCTGCATAAGATTATAAGATGAACCTTCGAATCAACTGTACATTGAGAATATGCGATGTCATTGATTATTATTATTATTATTATTATTATTATTATTATTATTATTATTATTATTATTGATGTTTTTATTATTATTGTTAATTCATATGGATTTTTTTAATGGAAAGTCGCACTCTTCTGTTGTATTTTAAGTATATCAGTCTGTTTGTTGTTTTTGTTGTTGTTTTTAGTTTAACGCCATTTCTCAGCTCAAGATAGGTTGTACAAGCTAACCAGGATAACTGGCGGAAAAAGAACACTGGGAAAACCCAAGTCGAAGCGTACTTTGGCCAAAGTGTACATAAGGAATAACAAAGACAAAATATACTCACAGAATCAAAACGTTACGTTACTCAAATTTAACAGCTTTCTGCGATTTATTATAAAATAAATTACATTATTACAGTTCACATACACCCCACCCCACCCCCACCCAAGATTATATTATCATTCGCATAGTGTAAGCCAAGACAATTCTACTCTGACCCGATGACTTTTATACAGCTGGTCGTATTAAATCATTAGTGATAATTTTCTCCTGTGAAAGGTGAGCTTCATTAAAATTCACATATTCCAACAAACATTTACATTAATCAGATCAGCTGAACTGATTGCACAATATAAATAATCTACCTTAATCCAAATTAACTTCCGGTAACTGTTGATTTTGAGCAGCGATTACATGATGTTGTCAGTTCAGTATTATAACCTTCATCATGTTCATTGCTGTAACCTTTGCAGGAGTGCGAAATATCGGTAAAAACAATTGAAATTCACTGGCGCAGACATTATTAATCCAGTTTAACTGTTATTATCCCAAAAGTGTACTTTTCAAAGAACGAAAAAGAACTAGCAACTGGAAGATTTCAACATTTTTGAAAATGTATAATGTTTATGTTGTGTTTCCTTTATTGTGTTGCATGTCAATTTCGTGGGATATTATTGTCACTTGGATTTCGACGGATATTTTCTTTATTGATGCACTTAAATTCATTAGCCTTTTTTAAATTTAATTACTACGGTATATACATGCCTATAAGTCCATGGATATTTTGGTTCTTTTTTTAATAATGAAAATCCATTTCTGTAGTGGTCGTGTTATAAGCGCCACTTGCTAATAGTTTGAATGATCTAAGAGTATTATGGGAAATTCAATGCATTTAGTAAATATAAAACAAAAGATGTATAATAAAATATTATTATTTTGTCATGCTACTCTTCACATATAGAAATGCATGTATGATATACACAGTTTACCAGTTTTTTTTACGGTATTCATTATGCAATACTTGTATCTTACTTTATTTTGATTGTAATTAGCTGAAAGCTTAAACTATTTGTTTTAATATTACTACCCGCAAACTGAAGCGTCCTTGAATGTTGTGTATCTTGGCGTGTTTACTTGTATCTATTGCTTCCATTTTCGCAAATTCAGATAACCCGTATATGTTATATTTTTTAAATTTTTTTTATTTATAATTCTAACCGCCGTAACTCCAACCTCCGCAACGCCATGAAGTCATACTCCTATTCCCGGACAAGAAACTGTATGCGTTTTCGTAGAGTATATTATCGCCTTTCATAAGCCACTCGCCAATCACATGAAATGTTTAAGAAAGTATTTCCAAAGACATGACCTCTATAACTTAAAGTAACATCAATGTTTTATTAAACATAGCATAACTAAATAACAAAGTTTCAATTTGTGTGCAAAAATTTAAATTGAAAAAGAAAAATAAGTTTCTGATTAAGAATAAATTATTGTTTGTCTTAAAATCGATACTTTATATTTTGTAAATTTTCTAATCTTAATTGTAACCATTTTCCAGAAATGACTGGTCTATTTATCTAGTTTAGTTTCTTTATTTTTCATTTTTTACCGACGGATTTGATTTGCAAATTACATCTCTTAAAGTACAGCATTGAGTTATTCCAAATTAAATTATTTAACGGGATATCAGTACTAAAGAAAATATCAAATGGCAAGATGTTGTTACATTATTTAAAATATATTTTCATCAATGATCAAATAAATGCAATTTGAAATCAGCTATGCCTATTTAGAACTTACTGAGAAGTAGTATATAATGATACACGTAACGTTCAACATAAACAACTTAAAATGTACATCTCGATTGTCAGGCCTTGCTTTAGTTTTGGTACCGTTTCGCATAAATCCACCTTTTGGTGGTACTGTTGTAACTAATCGATGTTAATTTATAACTTTATTGCTTAAGAAAATTTTCGAATATTTATATTGTCACTTCCATATTATAGATAGTTTTTTTAAGATGCTTAAGTTTAATTTACCACTCATTTAATATATTTAATTCGTACGTTAAGTTGCTTTTACTTGCAAGGCAATACTTCGATGCCGCAAAGGAATTATAAACATATCAATAAAATCGCTTACAAAATAATTTGTCATTCAAGATCATATATTGGGACGAGTCGAGGGATGGGTAATAATGTGGGTGGTAGTGGTGATGGTGGTGGATAAAATTGACTGATAGGGAAGAACTAATCCTAATATAATAATATATTCAGTCGCTTTATTGTTTTGTTTAAAGTACAATATTATACAGTAAAGAAAATATATACTTGAGGTAAAATCACACAGGTATTTTCCAAAATCTACAATATGATGGTAAGTCTTATTCGCACAAAAAGGAGAAAATATACATAATCACGTAAAATATATCCATAGCATGAAGGCACAATTTAAAATCTGTGCTGGTTTTCTTTTCGGGGGGGGGGGTATTACCTCATCAGGTATATTATTAAATAACTTGCAAAATATTTCATAAAATAGGCATTTTAACAGTACTCTGAAAGAAATACAATTTTAATTCTGTGTTGTTTTAGGATTGTTTTTATAAGAAATGGACTTCATCTTTAATGTTCACGCTGTCACATAAATAAGATAATCTACAGCCCAATGGACATTTTTTGCGGTCTGCCAGTAACTTTATTAATATGAAGCTTTGACCTAAAGAGAGTGTATGACCATATTATTTCGGTATTTTTTTATATCAACATATGAGAATTTTGTACAATCTATACGGCTGTGTGAATTCATTCAATTCTTTCAAATGTCTGATCTTCATGCCATTCTCGAAAGTTATAACCCTTTAACTGTTGTTTAAACCGTCCTTTAGATAAACCTACAATGCATATATCTTGCGATATCCACCCAAAACTAAACCCATATTTTATTTTCATGGTGGCCGTCAAATATAAATTGGCACGCAAGGGGTCTATTGCCGAGCTTATGCAAAACACCACCCACCCTATTACCTCATACAAAGGATTATTCGGATATCAGACTTATAAACAAATACACTTAACAATATACAGAGTGGGTCCATTTTACGAAATTAATCCATGTTGGGTTTATTAGAATACGAACATCAAATAATTTGAACACACTGTTTGCTGATCCGATATCCGATTTTTTTAAAAAAAAAAAAACTTTTAATTTACTGGGATTAAGGATTTATTAGTTTGCATTGTAATGTTTTTCAATTGCTTCAGACCAATTCAATGCTGGAAAACATTGATTGCAGATCTCTCTCTCTCTCTCTCTCTCTCTCTCTCTCTCTCTCTCTCTCTCTCTCTCTCTCTCTCATATAGCCGAGGTATGCTGGCTAGGGACGTTTAGAGCAATCAATGTTTAGGACACGTTGTCTAGCCCATACCTCATGAAAGGGAGGTCAGCAGTGCATTCCTGAAAAAGGGCTGCTCAGTCGCTTAAGGGTCTGCCGGACTTCACTGAACGGCCTGTGTGCAGGTTTGCGGATTCAGTTGCCAGTGTATCCACTGCTGCCACTTCGTCGTGTGTCTGTCGCCACAGGACTTTAGTGGGTGATGAAATGGGATGGGTGGATGACAAGAATGACTTGCGCGATGACTTTTGTTTAAGTGAGGAAGAGTTTCACCGTTCGTGGACCTCACGTTCATAAGTACTTATATATGATCGAGTATAATTTTCTAAACCGACTTTTTGAGAAAGCTTGTTTTTCGCGGCATGCTTCATTCACGTCACCACAGAAGCCATGGAGTATAGCAGAATTGTTTATGTTGTGTTTGATAAAAGTCTTCTGTTTCAATCAAATACTTCAGTAATTTCGTTCGTAGTCGTCACTCTCTATTGGGTAGTGCATTATTTTATGTTTGCTTTACTTATGGCAGGAAATCATTAATATGCCTTTGCTAAAACAATAAAGTATGGATAAAATATGCATTCCAAACACAAGTCCAGATCCAACGATGTTATTTTGTGTGACCATTTTAATAGTTTTTATTATAACTGAAGTATATCTGAGTATACTGGAGTATAAGGACGCCTGCAAAATTTGGGTTCTTATACAGATCATTTCATTCTAAAAATAACATCTCTGTAAAACGCTGGCTATTTGTGAACCAAGAGTGTCCAGTTTAGGAAAAGTTGACGTGTAACCCTATCGTATGGTGGAAACAGCAAACTGAATAATGAACGGAAGAGCATTCTTAACAAAAACAAGGAAGAGCATGGAAAATACAAAACAATGATGATGATGATGATGATGATGATGATGATGATGATAATACTACTACTAATAAAAATAACTCATATCGCCCTGAACTTCGTCTTTTTCTTACTCTTCAGAATGTTCTGTTTATTTTTATTTATAACCAGTAATAATTAATTCCGTGACAAAGTTTTTAGGATCATTATTTGCGTCGTTAATTAAATGATACAATTTATTTGAACCAATCATTGAATAGAGCAGGTGCGCCATATTAGAGCTATGACAGAAAGCGGGAACTTGGAAACCGTGGGTGCAGAAGATAACAGCTTTAATGACGTTTGTTTTCTGTTACTAGACATTTAAAATTATTTATGCAATAAACAAAGCACTTTATGAACACTGTCAACATTGTTACCGATGCGCAAAATCCTGGAGAAGCATGCAGAATTTGTAAGCATCCGACATGTTTGACCAAGGCTGTTCATTTCGCAATCGGGTTTAACATACTGCACCGATGTATTCGGGTTTATAGTGTCGAGTATGTGGTATTACATTGGTATTGTGGAATGGCCGATTTGATAGTTTGAATTTGTTTTTATTTTTGAAAGGATGAAATCTTCAACTGTCAAAAGTCTATTACAACTTATTAAATAAGTTACGTAATCATAATGTTTAAATGTATGCGCAAAAACTTGTCCTCAATTTAATTTTAATTACATTTAGAAACAAAGACCAACGTTAAACTATCATTGATTTTACCCAAATTTTCCCTTAATTTGAAGGGGTTTTATTCTAGTTGAGTAAATAATTTTAGATAATACTTTCTGATTTGTCAATGCTTAACGATTCTATCGAATTGAAGGAAAGAGGAAATTTCGCAATTTTAATGTTTTTTTTTTATTGTTTCGGCTTTTCATCAAACAATTATTTCCTTTAAGCCTGCTAGCTTAAGCTCTAGACCATCAGATGTCAACATCTTCAATTATATACCCTTTTACTTGAGTAAAACGTTTGTATTACACTCTGAATATAAATGCATATTTTATGAAAGCAGGTCAAAGAACCATTACTGAGAGAGAACATAATGAATGAAATTTAAAGGTCAATGGTACATTAAACTGTAAATAACAGAACTAATTTTTTTTTTATCCTATCAATTGACACTGGCTAATTCAGCCACAAGTGGGTAAATACAACCCAAACTAATTCCACCACTACAACACACACATTAACAAATCACTTCTGTATATTCTAATATTTTTTTAAGTTTGGTAATTAAAATCTAACAGTAAATACAATATTTTATTTAAGGGTTATTTAGTATCAAGTACTTAATATGTAAGAGGGAGGTAGAGAGAAATTGGGAGATATGAAACTTAAAGATAAAAAATGTTTCATAAAACAAATATTCATTAGGAAACATGACTTTGTGTTTTAAAGTTTTGTATTTTTGTGATAATTGTTTTATTTTTTTTTAGCATTCAGTATAACTGGTTTGTGTTGTGGGATTGGACAGCATCAGAAATCTTTATAAATTTACATAGCATAGCTGCTGTTTTTGTTTGTTTGGAATGAGATGCTTCCAGATGACAGTATACAAGCATAGCTGCTGTTTTTGTTTGTTTGGAATGAGATGCTTCCAGATGACAGTATACAAGCATAGCTGCTGTTTTTGTTTGTTTGGAATGAGATGCTTCCAGATGACGGTATACAAGCATAGCTGCTGTTTTTGTTTGTTTGGAATGAGATGCTGCCAGATGACAGTATAAAAGCATAGCTGCTGTTTTTGTTTGTTTGGAATGAGATGCTGCCAGATGACAGTATAAAAGCATAGCTGCTGTTTTTGTTTGTTTGGAATGAGATGCTTCCAGATGACAGTATACAAGCATAGCTGCTGTTTTTGTTTGTTTGGAATGAGATGCTTCCAGATGACCGTATACGAGCAAATGATAATGGGGTGTCATAATTTGGACCTGCAATGCTTGTGTGCTGGAATTTACCTCATTTAGATATTCATGTACAAAGAGACAATCCATTTTTGGAGAGTTTGCAATAGCTGATATCAGAAGGACTTTATATGTAAAGGTTGGAATTAATACTAACCCACTGGTTAGGAATGTTCCTTGGAAAAACTCCACTGAAATTTTAACTAACATATTCTAAGTTTTCTGTTACAAATTTGTAATGCATGCACAGTAAAGAAGTTTTACCATTACTTGTGTCCTGTGTATTGTACATGTACACTAAAAAGTCTGTTAATATGTTTTTCTATTAAGGTCTCACATGGCTAAGTCTATTTTTTTTGTCTAGGTTTTTTTTTGTGGTAAACAGGCTGAACATTTTTCACAACGTCCATCCAGTAAGCAATAATTAGCATCCAATAAGCAACAGTTTGAGGCCCATCTCACAACAACTTTTGATTTAAATATGTATGTCTGCACTTGTGCAAGCAGGTGAAGTGTAGAAAATCTTTATTCAGAACCTCAAATTTTCAATGATTTTACTGTCTGAAGCAAAGATAAAGTTGCACTGTTGTTAGCCAAGTTAAGGGAGCAAAGTCTGTATAGGTTCTTCTGTGCAATAATGCATGACTAATTTTACTACCTGTTTCAGATACCTGTATAGTTAACATATGTAACATGGCTTAATGTCTGGACTAATAAACTGATTTAGATCTGTCTTTGTAAAAGTGCTTTCAGTGAAATACCAGTGTTCAAACAGCAGACACAATTAACTGAAAACTAATTCAGCAAATCCTACATTGTTGAATTAGAGATTAGACTTAACACAATTGACTGAAAACTAATTCAGCAAATCCTACATTGTTGAATTAGAGATTAGACTTAACAGTTGGAGTGTGTTGATAATTAAATGATAAAATACACAATTACAGTTACAATTGAGTAGATCCAACATTTATTTAGACATGCTAGTTGTAAGATGTTCTGATGTAATGAACAAGTGATTTAGGGTACATACTCTGTGCAGTTGATGATGATATGTAAACAAAAATATTTAAAAAATCATTCAGATATGATTTTTAATGATTATTGGTTCGAATGATTTTGATTTGAAGTTAATGATCATAATCAAAATATCTGAACTAAATCAAACTAAACCTGTGTAAGAATAATAAAAATACTCAGGATTGTGACCTACATTTAATGTTGTCCTAGCTTACATTTTGCTTGTAGCTCATGCCCATATTAGTATTTTATCTCCTGAATAATGCTAATGTAACTGGAATCATGAAATATAGTTACAGGATCCATCTACAACTTAGGTTTAAAATAGACCATTGCCTTTGGTTCGTTTGATATTTTTTCTCTGTCCATGCTGTAATTATTAGAGTTGGGGTCGGCACCCAACAGCACACATGCCACAAGATGGCGCGTCTAGAGGTTTTGTGTGGCACACAAAGGGCAGCCATAAATCTCAAATTTTAACAATGTTACTCTCTTGCTGAGGTTACTCTCATTTATTTTGTAATTAATCCGGAAAAAAGTGGTACGCTATGTAAACTAGGTTGCTGATCCATGCATTAGAGGAAGCTAGAGTGCCATTTTTAAGATTTTATTTTTGGCATCCAGGTGTATTTTGGTCTGTTTTTATTCTTTTGTTGAAGAATATTTCCTTGGCTCTTTCAAATACTGGGACAGTAAAATTTCAGCTTAATTATTATTTTATTATCAGCTCTGATATTAATAACTTTATGCTCAATGTTCAAAAGAAACTTTAATCACATAAGAAACTTGTATATGTAAATAAATATAACAATAATGTCAAATTAAAAGGTGTACTAAATACACAGCTTACTTGATCATTGTCTTATTCTAGTCAGATCTAACTCAAACCTGTAAAACATGAAGATAAATATATATTGTAAACCTTTTATTTTCAGAAAATAATCACTGATCTTTTTGATATCATCTATCAATATAGGACAACATTCTATGATGCATTTGTTAAGAACCATGTGTGAATGTGTAGCAACTGTTGAGCATCAATTACTTTGATCTGCATCTTTTAAATAAATGTTCAAAAGTGTTTTCAACTCACATTAATATATATGTTTTTTTTACTTAAACGTTCATCAGAACTGGGTACAATAATATGTCTTGAATTTACCATCATTATATATACCATTATGGTAAAAATAGGTTTTACCATCATTTTATATACTAATATGTAGTGTTAATCCGATAATCGATTATAATCAATCATCAGTTGGTTAAGGGGAACCGATTATCGATTATGAATTTCTGACTGATTCCCATCACTACTAATATGGCAAAAATTGATTACCGGTATGCTCCATAAAAGGTAATTTTTCCTCTATCCCTCTCATTCTGTTGTATTTGGTCTTATAACTCTTGTATATTTACATTTTCTAGTGTATCCATTGTATATTTACATTTTCTAGTGTGTTCAATCTTTCTGATTGGAGGGGCCCTGAGTGGCCAAGTGGTTTAAAGCGCTTTCTATTATGGATCACTGCAATCTCACCTCTGTCTGCGTGGGTTCAAGTCTAAGATTTGGCTAATGTAGTTACGTTACAAATCTTGCCAGTTGCTTCACGTGGGTTGGTGGTTCAATCCGGGGGTTTTCCCGGGTTCTTCCTCCACCAATAATACTGACCACCATATATATCCTATTGTGTGCAGAAAAATGGCATTAAACCTTACAACAACAGCAACTGATTGGAATTCAAAGCTTTCCTCAATTGAATTAATCTTATTTTCAATAACACCATCATTACTTCTATTCCCATGTTCTTCTCTTTCATCTCTTCAGGAATCCCATTTATTCGAGAAAAAGTCAGGAGAAATGATAATTTTTTCCCCTAACTGTGAAATGTTTTTTAATTTCGCAAATATTTATGAAAGTTGGGAAAAACCCAGGAATTTACTCCCAACACATGACGCCTGAAACAATAACATACCTAAGTTGTAACTAAACTGATTGTGAGTTAAATTTATCAAGTTCTAGCCAGAGTATTCAGAATGTACAGTATGGATAGTTTGGTTGCTTGTAATAGACATGTGCTGAATCAATCCAAATGGCCAGTGGATTAGATTTGTCTGCTAGACTTATTTTCAAGGTCTTGATAATCGTCTCTTTCCATACATGGAAGGTATGAAAACCAGTCTAGCATCACAAGAGGACAACATGGTGGTGGCAAAGCATAGCTGCTTACTGGATGGTCTAGTAAACTTTAATATTTTTAGATCGAATGATACATGATAAAATGTCATTGATGAAATTCAACCAGGTTCTTGTGATTAGCATTGCTAGTCGCACAAGTACACAAATCTAATAACTCAGATTTTCAAATGATATTCAGAAAAAAGAGAATTTTTAAAAAAAAATGAAAGTCATATACTGGTTGTAATCAAAATACAAAAATGAAAGAACACAAAATTCTCCATATTTTTATATTCTGATAACTAGAGTTTTGTTGTATCACATGACTACCACGTTTACATGTGCTCTCTGCTGGTTCAATTAGACAGGCCAGATTGATGGTTTTTACAAAAAGTAGCTGATTTAATTTAATATCATTAAATTTCTGTGCAACATTATTACAAAAGAGTTTGTTGCTGTTATCTTGTGATTATTGGATTTTCGATGTTGTTTGAGATTTGTGAAGTCGAGTGACTAATAATGCAAATGACGAGTACTGGGTCAAGTCTCATCTATGCTGTAGTTTCATCGTGTCTGTCAGTGGATTAATGATTATAATACTTGCTATTTATGAGAAAA
The DNA here is from genome assembly GCA_029339505.1 of Unio delphinus. Taxonomy (NCBI): domain Eukaryota; kingdom Metazoa; phylum Mollusca; class Bivalvia; order Unionida; family Unionidae; genus Unio; species Unio delphinus. The sequence continues at coordinate 3,734,704 of JAQISU010000225.1, forward strand.
TAAAATCATTTTCCTATTGATTTCATGCAGGTCAATATAACATAAGTCTACATTTTTTGGGCCTGCTGATAAGCGGCCACCATATGTCGCTACAGAATAGTGGCATAAAATTCCAAATTTTCGATATGAAATTGCAGTGACAACACACCCTCATCTTAATGTCCAAACATGAAAAATTGGGTGGGAATATTCGGAAGAAACTCAGATTAGAAAACGGCCTGCTATTACTTTTAAGCCAAATTTGTATTCCAAATTGTTGAATCTCAGAGCTGAAATGAGAAATTACTGTCCCTTGTATTATTCATTAATAGACAATATGAGCCCCTGTATTAATACAGGTTTGAGGACTAGTTTAACACAAGAAGGAAAGTTGATTTACAGAAAATTCAATCCAACAATATGTAATTTTGAAGGTCTTTTGTCAAAATTTAAATCAACCCTTTTGAAAATGTTCTTTAAATGAAGGATTTTTATCCAGATCAACTTAAGGAGATTAAGTTGTTTTAAATTTTTGGGAGATTTTATTGGCACAGATAAATTTAGGGTTCAATTCTTTTTCTTTAAAAGACCAGATTTCTGATTATTTGCATTTGTTGTTTTTTATAATTACTGTAATAAGAAATGTTGCACTCTTATAATATATGTATTATTAGAATTAAAGGTTTGAAAGAAAACAAAACATAGTTTATGTTCATTATGTTTCTACTTGGCACCATAATCAAGCAAAAATAAAGTTAAAATTTTTATTCTGTACATTGAAATGACTTTACATGCTAATTTATTGGAATATAATCAAACTTGTTTTATGTGATACATTTTGTGGTTTTGTCATGATCCTATTTTCTGATTTGATGTCTGTGGAGAGTCTTGAAAGAGAAATATCTTTAGATTTAGAAAATGCATGTTTTGTTTTTTTTATCTAAAATGTTCTGATTCCTTTCAGTTATGGTCTTATTTGAACCATGAAAAAAGTAATTTCATCCTGGAAATGACGTGGATTTTTTTTAAAGAGTGGAAACCATGGAATTTTCATTTCCTTTACTGAGCTAACCTCTTTGATGTACAGTTCCAGTGACCTAGTTGTTAGAGCATCCACCTTGGATGCAGGAGGTCATGGTTTCAGATTCCACCAAAGTTTTTAAAAATGCTATTAACAGCTGCCTTACTAGGCACTCATTATTATGAGGTTGATGTTAGGACTTGTTTCAGAATAAATTTCTGCCACTGAGATAAAAATCAGTTTAATTCATTTTTTATATGTAGTTAGTACCCAGATAAATAAAGTGTTTGTAGAACTGTAAGAAATCAATGTAAACTTTGTAGGGCTGCAGATTTTCTGGTGAATTTAGAATTTGAATTTTCTTGCTGTTTTAGGGTTTAACGCCATTTCTCAGCACACGATATGCTGTATATAGGGCGGCCAGTATTATTGGTGGAGGTAGAACCCAGGGAAAATCCTGGAAAGAACCACCAACCCACGAGAAGCTACTGGCAAGCTTTCTCACATAACTACATTAGCTGAATCTTAGACTCGAACACACGCAGACAGAGGTGAGACGGCAGTGATCCGTAACGGAAAGCACTTTAGACCATTTGGCCACTCGGGGGGGCCCCCAGAATTTTGATGATCAAACCATAATGCTTTTTATCTGTATCTTGGGGTCAGTATGTTTTGTCATTTGGAAATAAGTTTTATTTGACAAAAGTTACAGAGTTGGTGTTGTATTTTGGAGTGTAATTATCATCATCAACAGCTCTTGGTTGTTTTATGCGAGCTGTGTAAATTTTACTTTTAGAAAATCCAGGTTCTCTGTAATGCACTGGCACATCAGGCTTCTCATTTCATTATTCATGAAGTACCATTCTTATTGTTGTTGAACTGGCTAGTTGAATAAATCTTGGCATACCAAATAGGTCATGATCTACTACTTCATTTCAGACCATGGTTTAGTCTTCACTGACTTGGATGACATTTTTCGTTTTCATTTCTCAGACAATGTTCTTGCAATATCATATAATTGATGATACACATATCTGTTTTATCAGACTTTTATAACAAAAGAAATTTATTGTGACCTAATTTTTTTAACTGCCATTCCTTATGCATGAGTTCAAGAGTACATATATTTTGGGAATATCTATTCTTTCTCTTCCACCTAAAATCATGAATCTTGGCAGGTGGATTCCTGTTGACAAGTTCTACATTCTTTTCACAAAGAGATGTCTGAGTGATTTGTATTTTATGCTATGTGATATTATATGGTGCCCATAGTGGCCGCATGGTCTAAAGTGCACTCCATGATGGATCACTGCCATCTCACCTCTGTCTGCATGGGTTCGAGTCTCAGATTGGGCCAATATGGGTATGTGAGAAAGCTTGCCAGTAGCTTCTCGTGGGTCAGTGGTTTTTTCTGGGGTTTTCTGGGTTCTTCCTCCACCATTAATACTGGCTTTCATGTATAGCCTGTCTTGTGCTGCAGTTAAACCATACAAAATGTGATGTTATTCACATACTGTGTTAATCATAATGCATTTCTTGGATCTTTGTTTATTGTTAAAATCATGAAACTTAATAATTGGAAGCTTTATATTTAGTTTTCACCAAGAGTAAGATGGTCACTGCCTCATCAGTGCTATACATTCAGAAAAGGCCTTATTTTAATTATTGTAGGAATGAAATGTTTATTCAGTGGTTAGCTTTTCATTTTTATTGCAGAGTTTACTCAAGCAGGTTAACTGTATTGTACATGTGAATGAGTATAGGAATTGTGTGAGTGGACTGCATGCGGCATGCTTTTCATGGGAGCCCTTACCTGTAGTGGCTAATCAAGGTAATACTGACACATAATGTAAGCTGTCACTCCAAGTTACTCAAAGCTTGTGACTTTCACCTAGTAAAAGCTGACCTCTGTGTGGATATTGATAAATGTCTTTTGAGGAGATTGTAAGAACAACGCTATTGAAAAATTTATTCAAAATTAACACTAATCTTTTTTCTTTAGCAGAATGTTACCTTTGCATTGTTATGATTGAGATTTTCTTATTTACTATTTTATATCTTGGATTTGTTGTCCCAGTAGGTGGGTGGGTGGGTAGGTAGTTGAACAAAATGTAAAAACTGTATTGGCTTTTTAGTCTTCATCTTTTGCATTATTTAGTTTGCAATGGCAACTGGAGACAAATGAATGTAGAAGCTAGTTTACTAGTCATTGGTTATACAATAATAATACACCACTGATTACAAAGCTAACCTCTACATTCACTTGTGATGTCTGCTTGGTTTTAAATGAGCATGGTGTCAGGCTGATGTTCACTATGGTCACAACACCAGCCATCATGAAAATATTGTCTCTACTCTTGGAAACAGTAGCATTGGTGTGGGCTTTTGGAAAAAGAATATTATGTATATTGTGGTCTTAATGAAAATGCTTCCATTCAGAAATCTGTGGTCATCTTGAATATATTGTTATTACTACTACACAAGAATAGATGGTTGAAACAACATGTACTGGCTCCCTCCCATTCCCTGTATACCCTTTTATGGGCATGTACTGGCTCCATTTTAGTGTAAACCCATTTAAATTTTTGATCAAAGTTTTTCATTTGCATAGAATTCCTAAAACCCCAGAATATATACTTGTCATGAATTAACATGAAGCTAAGTCTATTCATTATGTCACCTGCTCATCTGTCTTTTTTTCCTGTAATGTTTTTGGTGAGAAATCGCATCTGGCCCATCTTGAACTATAATGTTTTGGCAAGATATCACCTCTGGCCCATCTCGAACTGTAATGTTTTGGTGAGATATCACCTCTGGCCCAACTCAAACTGTAATGTTTTGGTGAGATATCACCTCTGACCCATCTCGAACTGTAATGTTTTGGTGAGATCACCATCTTGAACTGATTATCAGAAATAAATTGAAACTTACTTTTTTTATCCAATGCTCTGGTGATCTAGTGGTTTGGGCATCTGTCTCTGATGCAGGAGGTTGCGGGTTTGAACCCCAGTTAAGTCATACCAAAGACTGATAAAATGGTACTAGCAGCTGCCTTGCTTGGCACTTGACATAAAGAGGTTAGTTTTGGAGTGGTCTACCTAGTCTTGGGATAGCATGACTGGGTGGGACATCATGCTACATGTCTGATTCATGTTGCCCCAGTGTTTTACATTACTATAAACTGTGACGCTGCAGACATCATTGTGATATGACACAAAAATTGCTTTAAAAATCAACAAAAAAAGACTCGAACATGAATACACAGACACACACACATGCATGTTCATTACTGTTATCCAGTCAGATTATTGGCATTCTCTCTCCATCATTTTACACAATTGGTCCTGTATCAGCCAATCAAAAGTTGAAATTCTTTAGTTAGAGGTTTTAGCAGCTGGGTGAACCCAGGATATTATGTGGCTGTTATCTTAGTAACTTGAGGTTAGTCACTCAAGTTGTTTTGTATGCGTTTTTGCATGAAGCATGGCTTATATAAATTCGACAATAATGCACCAGATTGTTATATCATGGGGCTATATGCATCACAAATCCTGAAGATTCAAAACATTTTGACATTTTCTAACCTCGTATTAAATGATAATGATCTAACTTTGTATTAAAATGATAATGACCTAGCCTTGTATTAAAATGATAATGATCTAACTTTGTATTAAAATGATAATGATCTAACCTTGTTTTAAATTGACTATGATCTAACCTTGTATTAAAATGATAATGATCTATTCTTGTATTAAAATGATAATGATCTAACCTTGTATTAAAATGATAATGATCTAACCTTGTATTAAAATGATAATGACCTAGCCTTGTATTAAAATGACAATGATCTAGCCTTGTATTAAAATGATAATGATCTAACTTTGTATTAAATGATAATGATCTAACCTTGTATTAAAATGATAATGATCTAACCTTGTATTAAAATGATAATGACCTAGCCTTGTATTAAAATGACAATGATCTAGCCTTGTATTAAAATGATAATGATCTAACCTTGTATTAAAATGATAATGATCTAACATTGTCTTAAAATGATAATGATCTAACTTTGTATTAAAATGATAATGATCTATTCTTGTATTAAAATGATAATGATCTAACCTTGTATTAAAATGATAATGATCTAACATTGTATTAAAATGATAATGATCTAACTTTGTATTAAAATGACAATGATCTATTCTTGTATTAAAATGATAATGACCTAGCCTTGTATTAAAATGACAATGATCTAGCCTTGTATTAAATTGACTATGATCTAACCTTGTATTAAAATGATAATGATCTATTCTTGTATTAAAATGATAATGATCTAACCTTGTATTAAAATGATAATGATCTAACCTTGTATTAAAATGATAATGATCTAACCTTGTATTAAAATGATAATGACTTAGCCTTGTATTAAAATGACAATGATCTAGCCTTGTATTAAAATGATAATGATCTAACCTTGTATTAAAATGATAATGATCTAACCTTGTATTAAAATGATAATGATCTAACATTGTATTAAAATGATAATGATCTAACTTTGTATTAAAATGATAATGATCTAACCTTGTACTAAAATGATAATGATCTAACTTTGTATTAAAATGATAATGATCTAACCTTGTACTAAAATGATAATGATCTAACTTTGTATTAAAATGATAATGATCTAACTTTGTATTAAAATGATAATGATCTAACTTTGTATTAAAATGATAATGATCTAACTTTGTATTAAAATGATAATGATCTAACCTTGTACTAAAATGATAATGATCTATTCTTGTATTGAAATGATAATGATCTAACCTTGTATTAAAATGATAATGATCTAACCTTGTATTAAAATGATAATGACCTAGCCTTGTATTAAAATGACAATGATCTAGCCTTGTATTAAAATGATAATGATCTAACTTTGTATTAAAATGATAATGATCTAACTTTGTATTAAATGATAATGATCTAACTTTGTATTAAAATGATAATGATCTAACCTTGTATTAAATTGACTATGATCTAACCTTGTATTAAAATGATAATGATCTATTCTTGTATTAAAATGATAATGATCTAACCTTGTATTAAAATGATAATGATCTAACCTTGTATTAAAATGATAATGACCTAGCCTTGTATTAAAATGACAATGATCTAGCCTTGTATTAAAATGATAATGATCTAACTTTGTATTAAATGATAATGATCTAACCTTGTATTTAAATGATAATGATCTAACCTTGTATTAAAATGATAATGATCTAACCTTGTATTAAAATGATAATGATCTAACCTTGTATTAAAATGATAATGACCTAGCCTTGTATTAAAATGACAATGATCTAGCCTTGTATTAAAATAATAATGATCTAGCCTTGTATTAAATGATAATGATCTAACCTTGTATTAAAATGATAATGACCTAGCCTTGTATTAAAATGACAATGATCTAGCCTTGTATTAAAATGATAATGATCTAACCTTGTATTAAAATGATAATGATCTAACCTTGTATTAAAATGATAATGATCTAACGTTGTATTAAATGATAATGATTTAACTTTGTATTAAAATGATAATGATCTAACTTTGTATTAAAATGATAATGATCTAACTTTGTATTAAAATGATAATGATCTAACTTTGTATTAAAATGATAATGATCTAACTTTGTATTAAAATGATAATGATCTAAGCTTGTACTAAAATGATAATGATCTAACTTTGTATTAAATGATAATGATCTAACTTTGTATTAAAATGATAATGATCTAACTTTGTATTAAAATGATAATGATCTAACTTTGTATTAAAATGATAATGATCTAACTTTGTATTAAAATGATAATGATCTAACCTTGTATTAAAATGATAATGATCTAACCTTGTATTAAAATGATAATGATCTAAATTTGTATTAAAATGATAATGATCTAAGCTTGTACTAAAATGATAATGATCTAACTTTGTATTAAAATGATAATGATCTAACCTTGTATTAAAATGATAATGATCTAACTTTGTATTAAAATGATAATGATCTAACTTTGTATTAAAATGATAATGATCTAACTTTGTATTAAAATGATAATGATCTAACTTTGTATTAAAATGATAATGATCTAAGCTTGTATTAAAATGATAATGATCTAACCTTGTATTAAAATGATAATGATCTAACTTTGTATTAAAATGATAATGATCTAAGCTTGTATTAAAATGATAATGACCTAGCCTTGTATTAAAATGACAATGATCTAACTTTGTATTAAAATGATAATGATCTAACTTTGTATTAAAATGATAATGATCTAGCCTTGTATTAAAATGATTATGATCTAGCCTTGTATTAAAATGATTTTGATCTAACTTTGTATTAAAATGATAATGATCTAGCCTTGTATTAAAATGATAATGACCTAGCCTTGTATTAAAATGACAATGATCTAACTTTGTATTAAAATGATAATGATCTAGCCTTGTATTAAAATGATAATGACCTAGCCTTGTATTAAAATGACAATGATCTAACTTTGTATTAAAATGACAATGATCTAACTTTGTATTAAAATGATAATGATCTAACTTTGTATTAAAATGATAATGATCTGGCCTTGTATTAAATGATAATGATCTAACTTTGTATTAAAATGATGATCTAACCTTGTATTAAAATGATAATGATCTAACCTTGTATTAAAATGATAATGATCTAACTTTGTATTAAAATGATGATCTAACCTTGTATTAAAATGATAATGATCTAGCCTTGTATTAAAATGATAATGATCTAACTTTGTATTAAAATGATGATCTAGCCTTGTATTAAAATGATAATGATCTAACCTTGTATTAAAATGATAATGATCTAACCTTGTATTAAAATGATAATGATCTAACTTTGCATTAAATAATAATGACCTAGCCTTGTATTAAAATGATAATGACCTAGCCTTGTATTAAAATGACAATGATCTAGCCTTGTATTAAAATGACAATGATCTAACCTTGTATTAAAATGATAATGATCTAACCTTGTATTAAAATGATAATGATCTAGCCTTGTATTAAAATGATAATGATCTAACCTTGTATTAAAATGATTATGATCTAGCCTTGTATTAAAATGACAATGACCTAGCCTTGTATTAAAATGACAATGATCTAACCTTGTATTAAAATGATAATGATCTAACCTTGTATTAAAATGATAATGATCTAACTTTGCATTAAATAATAATGACCTAGCCTTGTATTAAAATGATAATGACCTAGCCTTGTATTAAAATGACAATGATCTAGCCTTGTATTAAAATAATAATGATCTAACTTTGTATTAAATGATAATGACCTAACCTTGTATTAAAATGATAATGATCTAACCTTGTATTAAAATGATTATGATCTAGCCTTGTATTAAAATGATAATGATCTAACTTTTTACTAAAATGATAATGATCTAGCTTGTATTAAAATGATAGTGATCTAGCCTTGTATTAAAATGATAATGATCTAGCCTTGTATTAAAATGATAATGATCTAACTTTGCATTAAATAATAATGATCTAACTTTGCATTAAATAATAATGATCTAGCCTTGTATTAAAATGATAATGATCTAGCCTTGTATTAAAGTGATAGTGATCTAGCCTTGTATTAAAATGATAATGATCTAGCCTTGTATTAAAATGATAATGATCTAACTTTGCATTAAATAATAATGATCTAGCCTTGTATTAAAATGATAATGATCTAGCCTTGTATTAAATGATAATGACCTAACCTTGTATTAAAATGATAATGATCTAACCTTGTATTAAAATGATAATGATCTAACTTTGCATTAAATAATAATGATCTAGCCTTGTATTAAAATGATAGTGATCTAGCCTTGTATTAAAATGATGATCTAGCCTTGTGTTAAAATGATGATCTAACCTTGTATTAAAATGGTAATGATCTAGCCTTGTATTAAAATGATAATGATCTAACTTTGTATTAAAATGATAATGATCTAACCTTGTATTAAAATGATAATGATCTAACTTTGCATTAAATAATAATGACCTATTCTTGTATTAAAATGATAATGACCTAGCCTTGTATTAAAATGATGATCTAGCCTTGTGTTAAAATGATGATCTAAACTTGTGTTAAAATGATAATGATCTAACTTTGTATTAAAATGATAATGATCTAACCTTGTATTAAAATGATAATGATCTAACTTTGTATTAAAATGATAATGATCTAACTTTGCATTAAATAATAATGACCTAATCTTGTATTAAAATGATAATGACCTAGCCTTGTATTAAAATGACAATGATCTAGCCTTGTATTAAAAAAATAATGATCTAACTTTGTATTAAATGATAATGACCAAACCTTGTATTAAAATGATAATGATCTAACTTTGCATTAAATAATAATGATCTAGCCTTGTATTAAAATAATAATGATCTAAGTTTGCATTAAATAATAATGATCTAGCCTTGTATTAAAATGATAATTATCTAACTTTGTATTAAAATGATAATGATCTAACCTTGTATTAAAATGATAATGATCTGGCCTTGTATTAAATTGATAATGATCTAGCCTTGTATTAAAATGATAATTATCTAACTTTGTATTAAAATGATAATGATCTGGCCTTGTATTAAAATGATAATGATCTAGCCTTGTATTAAAATGATGATTATCTAACTTTGTATTAAAATGATAATGATCTAACCTTGTATTAAAATGATAATGATCTGGCCTTGTATTAAAATGATTATGATCTAGCCTTGTATTAAAATGATAATGATCTAGCCTTGTATTAAAATGATAATGACCTAGCCTTGTATTAAAATGACAATGATCTAACCTTGTATTAAAATGATAATGATCTAACCTTGTATTAAAATGATAATGATCTAACTTTGTATTAAAATGATAATGATCTAACTTTGTGTTAAAATGATAATGATCTAACTTTGTATTAAAATGATAATGATCTAACCTTGTATTAAAATGATAATGATCTAACCTTGTATTAAAATGATAATGATCTAACTTTGTATTAAAATGATAATGATCTAACTTTGTATTAAAATGATAATGATCTAACTTTGTGTTAAAATGATAATGATCTAACTTTGTATTAAAATGATAATGATCTAACCTTGTATTAAAATGATAATGATCTAACCTTGTATTAAAATGATAATGATCTAACTTTGTATTAAATGATAATGATCTAACTTTGTATTAAAATGATAATGATCTAACTTTGTATTAAAATGATAATGATCTAACCTTGTATTTAAATGATAATGATCTAACCTTGTATTAAAATGATAATGATCTAACCTTGTATTAAAATGATAATGATCTAACCTTGTATTAAAATGATAATGATCTAACCTTGTATTAAAATGATAATGATCTAACTTTGTATTAAAGTGATAATGATCTAACTTTGTATTAGATGATAATGATCTAACTTTGTATTAAAATGATAATGATCTAACCTTGTATTAAAATGATAATGATCTAACCTTGTATTAAAATGATAATGATCTAACCTTGTATTAAAATGATAATGATCTAACTTTGCATTAAATAATAATGACCTAGCCTTGTATTAAAATGATAATGACCTAGCCTTGTATTAAAATGACAATGACCTAATCTTGTATTAAAATGACAATGATCTAACCTTGTATTAAAATAATAATGATCTAACCTTGTATTAAAATGATAATGATCTAACTTTGCATTAAATAATAATGACCTAGCCTTGTATTAAAATGATAATGACCTAGTCTTGTATTAAAATGACAATGATCTAGCCTTGTATTAAAATAATAATGATCTAACTTTGTGTTAAATGATAATGACCTAACCTTGGATTAAAATGATAATAATCTAACCTTGTATTAAAATGATTATGATCTAGCCTTGTATTAAAATGATAATGATCTAACATTTTATTAAAATGATAATGATCTAGCCTTGTATTAAATTGATAGTGATCTAGCCTTGTATTAAAATGATAATGATCTAGCCTTGTATTAAAATGATAATGATCTAACTTTGCATTAAATAATAATTATCTAACTTTGCATTAAATAATAATGATCTAGCCTTGTATTAAAATGATGATGATCTAGCCTTGTATTAAAATGATAATGATCTAGCCTTGTATTAAAATGATAATGATCTAACTTTGCATTAAATGATAATGATCTAGCCTTGTATTAAAATGATAATGATCTAGCCTTGTATTAAATGATAATGACCTAACCTTGTATTAAAATGATAATGATCTAACCTTGTATTAAAATGATAATGATCTAACTTTGCATTAAATAATAATGATCTATCTAGCCTTGTATTAAAATGACAGTGATCTAGCCTTGTATTAAAATGATGATCTAGCCTTGTATTAAAATGACAGTGATCTAGCCTTGTATTAAAATGACAATGATCTAACTTTGTATTAAAATGATAATGATCTAACTTTGAATTAAAATGATAATGATCTAACCTTGTATTAAAATGATAATGATCTAACCTTGTATTAAAATGATTATGATCTAACTTTGTATTAAATGATAATGATCTAACCTTGTATTAAAATGATAATGATCTAACCTTGTATTAAAATGATAATGATCTAACTTTGCATTAAATAATAATGATCTAGCCTTGTATTAAAATGACAGTGATCTAGCCTTGTATTAAAATGATGATCTAGCCTTGTGTTAAAATGATGATCTAACCTTGTATTAAAATGATAATGATCTAACTTTGTATTAAAATGATAATGATCTAACTTTGTATTAAAATGATAATGATCTAACCTTGTATTAAAATGATAATGATCTAACCTTGTATTAAAATGATAATGATCTAACCTTGTATTAAAATGATAATGATCTAACCTTGTATTAAAATGATAATGATCTAACTTTGTATTAAAATGATAATGATCTAACCTTGTATTAAAATGATAATGATCTAACCTTGTATTAAAATGATAATGATCTAACTTTGTATTAAAATGATAATGATCTAACTTTGTATTAAAATGATAATGATCTAACCTTGTATTAAAATGATAATGATCTAACCTTGTATTAAAATGATAATGATCTAACCTTGTATTAAAATGATAATGATCTAACCTTGTATGAAAATGATAATGATCTAACCTTGTATTAAAATGATAATGATCTAACTTTGTATTAAAATGATAATGATCTAACTTTGTATTAAAGTGATAATGATCTAACTTTGTATTAGATGATAATGATCTAACTTTGTATTAAAATGATAATGATCTAACCTTGTATTAAAATGATAATGATCTAACCTTGTATTAAAATGATAATGATCTAACCTTGTATGAAAATGATAATGATCTAACCTTGTATTAAAATGATAATGATCTAACTTTGTATTAAAATGATAATGATCTAACTTTGTATTAAAATGATAATGATCTAACTTTGTATTAAAATGATAATGATCTAACCTTGTATTAAAATGATAATGATCTATCTTTGTATTAAAATGATAATGATCTAACTTTGTATTAAAATGATAGTGATCCAACCTTGTATTAAAATGATAATGATCTAACCTTGTACTAAAATGATAATGATCTAACTTTGTATTAAAATGATGCTGCTCTAACCTCCATTATTGCAGCCTTGATGGCATTCCTGGTTATGTTTGAAATTGTTCTGGTCTAACATTCAGCATGGTAAAACAATGGAAATTATATATTCCGATTTTGCATCAGTGGTGGCATTTACTTGTTGTTTTTTTAATACTAAAACACTTGTTAACAATATTTTTAATTGATTCTGAATGCCACATGTAATTGACCTTGAAATCAAGTAAAAGTTGATTTCCAGCAGTTTTTTTTTATTTCACTGAACTTGTGAACACAGTGACTTGAAGTTTTTGTGGGGGTGGGGTTGGGTGGGGTAGGGTGGGATATGTTTTGCTAGACTTTGCTTTTATAGCACAGGCACTTGATTCTTAGTAAATTTATGTATACACTCACCATATAACATATGGTGAGTGTATACATGAATTTACTCAGAATCAAGTGCCTGTGTTTTATAGTCATTAAAATGCACAAGTAGGTAGCACTGATGATGATTTAATGCTCAAAATCTTGACTGGTGTCTTTGCTTACATTGATTTCCGTGCATGATGATATAAACGAGTATGAATGGCAATGCAATAGCAAGATCCAAAATTGAAGTAAACTATCTTGCCACAACACACAATATCAGCCAGTCTAGGTTTATTAAATAGCATCAGCCAGGTTCTGCACCCATCTGGTCACAAAAGTCCGGCATGCTAAGCCACTGGACAATGCCAGCTCAGGAGTATATAATAATTGTGTATTGTTGGATGCTGTGTTCTTGCCTATTGCACACAATTTTGTCCTGTTGTACCATAGTCTTTCTAAAACTTTTTAATGATACAAACAATTTGAGATAGGAACTGTAGAATCTTGTCCTGTTGTGCGAAAATTATTCCAAAACTACTTGACAGTACAAACAGTTTAAATTATAAAGTGCACAATATTATCTTGTCTTTTTGAATATATAAAACAATTTACGGTAATATATATAGTACACAATCGTATCCTGTTGCATATTAGTCTTTGTATTTAATGGTAAATTGTTTTAAATATGTAAATATTTTCAGTGTCGTATGACTATCTAGTATCTACCATAGGTTACAGCTTTTGCAAATGTTTTGCCTCTTGGAATGGCTACCATTTAATGGCATTGAACTCCACTGTAGTGCAATCTGGAATGATTATGAGGTCATAGTATCATTAAAGGTTTAGGGGTCAGAGACATATATTTAAGCACCAAAAACTAAATTTATTTTAAGTTTGCTGACCATCCAAGTTTCTCAAAGCCAACAATAGCACTTCACCATTATCCCCCTCACATTAAAAAAAATTCCCAAACTTGATTTGTGCATATAATTAAGCCAGTTTTGCCCATTACTTAAAAGTACTTAATAAATTGTGTGTGTGTGTGTGTATATATATATATATATATATATATATATATATATATATATATATTATAATCATTATATATATATATTGATTTAAAAAAAATTACCTGCCTATCCTAATGCAATAGAAAACATAACATATTTGGGGGGGGGGGGGTGCTAACTTTATTTACTTGATATGGTATTGATTGTATCTGTATATTTTTTTCAGATAATGTCCTATTGGACAACCAACAGACAGAGAACAGTGTTTACCAGCAAACAGTTTACCAGCAAATAGAGAACAGTGTTTACCAGCAAACAGAGAACAGTGCTATCAAAAGTATCATGGGATTGTCATGTAAGGAACCTTACACTTCTAATGAAGTTTCTCAATCAATTATTAAAACAATGTGGCAAGTAACATTTCCCAGTAGCATCTTAGTAATAGCATAGTAGTTCTCTGATGAATAAATGATATTAATTGCTAGTATGGAGGAATCACAGTCTCCTACTACCAATAATGTGTGCAAGGCACAGTCCAGTGAACAGTGTGGCTCAGTACAAAAGGTACTTGATAACAAGGAGCAGACTGTATGTGTAGCGAAGGACAGTGGAAAACACATAGAAGAAAATGTTACACAGTTTCAAAATGACAGTGATGAAACTTTATATGCCAAGAATAGACAACTGATAGAGGAAAGCAATGAGAAGCATGTGGATGAAAATACAGAACAAGAGGGGTATCAAAACATGGGACAGCAGACAAATATAAACAATAAACAGAATTTAGTGAACATAAGTGTTGATAATAAAATTGGACACTTATTAGCAGAAACTAGTGACCAACTTCAAGAAAAATGCAGCATCAAATCTGTCATGGAAATAAGTGGACGAAAAGAGGATGATAACAATCAACAGTCCTACATGCAAAATAATGAATATTATTATGTACTGCGGAGTAAAATGGAGGAAGAAAAAACAGATGGTTGTTTCAATAAAAATGGTGTGCGACAACCATTCGGAAATGACATTGTCACTCAGAGTGTTGAAGCTATTGAGGCATCAAACACTGGTACTCTACTTTCAGTATTTGTGGATGTTAAAGACAAACAGATAGAACAAGACTGCATCACTATTGTCAGTTCTTCAGTACTAGAAGAAAGTTCACTTTTAGTGATGGGCAGTCGTGAAGACTCAATACTTTGTACTATGGAAAGTGAGGACTCTCACAATTGTGTTTGTAATAGTCCTGACATAGACAGTAGCAGTGCTCTTGATAAACCATTCGAGTCTGTCTGTAGGACATTAACAGGAATTGAGAGAGCTTGTGCCATTAAGGAATGTAAAGATCTCAGTGATGAAATCCCACAGCAAGATTCACTTACACCATGCTCATCAACACCTGACTTGCTAGAGGGAGGAATAAGCCTTGAAGACCAAAGGTCTCCTCCCAAGTGTTGCAGATTGCAGCCAGGCTGTACTGGTGACCATGTATGTACTAGACATTCTGAACAACAGCTCAGGCCTACAAGACCTTTATCAGAAAGAGAAGGGATATTTGTCTCGCAGCCAATGCCAACTGATCAGGCCATTCATCCAAGTCAGGGAAGTCAAATGGAGGACATGGATGTTGGTCTTAATGAACGGCTCTATTATAGCTCAGACCTCCCAGACCTGAATGGTACTAACCTCGAGGAATATCTTCCTCTCACAGATGTCACCAACACTAGCAGCACACTGGATGACACAAATGAGGTCCCCATCGACAGCACGGTTGATGAGCATAAGGACATGAATCATGGTGATAATATCAGGGATGAGTGTGTTGATTCACAGGTAGACAATAATGGTGGCAACAAATCCTTGAAACATGATCATGGGAACCAGGAAGAAAGTAGGAATTACCCTGGTTATTTTGAAGTTGTCCAGCATGATGAATGCATTCGGCTACAAGAAACATCAGCACATGGTGAGGAGGCTTATCAGTCCTCAACTGAGAACCAAATTAAAGAGGATAGTGAAGTAGAAAGTTCAAGTTGTATGTCAGAAGATGGAGGGGTCACTACTGATGATGAAGATACGCTCAGCTCAGAGGAAATGCTTTCCATTCAGAAGTCAGAAGACACAGGAAGAACATCATGCTTCACACCTGATGTTGATGATCATCGGGGACCTTCTCCTGAGATGGCATGTCTAAGCCATGGAAGTTCAGACTACATGTGCAGAAAGCAGAACTATGCTAGGATAATACCACATTTCATTGTGCATCCTGGGGAGCTGCAGCAAAATTATATGGAGAACATCCACACACCACTCCAGTTTGATCAGAATGAGGAAAGTACCTCCTCCAACTCTAACACATATCCCTTTCTGAATGCTTATGCTAATAATTTACGTTATGGAGATGTAAACCTTGCTGAGATAAATATAGCCAGAAAAGGACTGAAACGAAAGTTTGATGACACATATAATCAACACTTTCCAGAAAGTCGGCATTCATATTACAAAGATGGCGTATATTCCTCACTTTCACAACATGCAGAATACAACTACCTATGTCAGTATTACCAAGGCTATGGCAGGCCCCCAGATGTTTCCACCTGGACTGCTGTTACTTCTCCATTCTCTCAGTATCCCTACACTGCGCCACCATGTTCAGCTTGGAAAGGTTTAAATTACAATATGATTGCTTCAGACCAGGCTGACTCCAGAGACATTGGGGTACTTCATAAAAATCCACCTGCTTACCCCAGTGATCCATTCTTTTCATCTCACTACTATCCACCCACAGCTTGCACATCATCCAAAGCAGTTTCTGAAGGTTATCCTCCATCATATTATAACCACATGACAGCCAATATGTCTGTGCCAAGTAGTTTCTCTGCAGTGAATCCTAATGAAATGTTTTCTACCCCCACCAGTGTTACCCAAGAGACAAGTATGTATGATAAGCAAGGTCTTGTTAACTATAATCAAAGATACCAATACGCCAATACAAACATGCCAGGTCTTCAGCAGGCTTGGTCTGACACAAATCTTGTGAATACTGGTCCAAACATCCAGGTTTTCACTGAGAATACTAACCCTACTAACACACAATATACATCTTTTAATTATTGTGGCGAAGACCAAAAGCATATGGACACAAAAAGGTCCATTTCTTCAAGTCTTCGAGACACTTTGGTTCCATTCAAAGCCAGGAATACAAAGATTGTATGCACAGTGAATGACCTGTATACAAAGACTGTAAAGTCCATATTGAAGAAAGCAGAGGAAAATTATCAGCAAGAAAAGGACGGAGTTGTACTACCTCAAGATTTGTCTATTCACAAACCAACAGAGGCTTCCCTGAAGCTGACAGAGCAGTATAGATCAGAATGTAGGTCGAAGTCACCCATATCTGCTCTGAGCTCTGCATTGGATCTGTCACAGAAATCAGCAAATAAGAGGAAACAATTACAGTATGCAGATGGTGAGATGATTGGGCAACCAGCAGTTGCTGTTCCAGTTGTCCTCTCCTCTTCCATGATTACCTCCCATAATGAATCCTCATGTTCATCAGATGCTACCTCCATCTCTGCCACCTCAGTAGTTTCATCCTCAGTCAGTCGGCAGGAGGTTTCAGGGACAGAAGTTTCAACAGAGTATTGCATGCCTTTATTTCAGAAAGGGGCATACCCAGCAGGCACTTTGTTGCAAGCTGTGCCAAATTGTTTTGGACCTATAAGGTCCAGTCTGGTCAGTCCCTACTACAGTGTTTTGCCTGTCTATCCCAAATCCTCCCCATATCAGCATTCAAGTGCCATGATGACAGCCATCCCTCTGTATGCTAACAAAGTGCCCAGTGTACAGAACCAGGTCCAGATTCAGCCAGCAGCAGCAGCCAGCCCATGCGAGGAGGTCACAGGATGTGCATCCCAGCAGTGTGGTACACAAGTTACTGGCTACCATAGTTATCCACTGATTCATGCAGCAACACATGGAGATCAGGGATATGACCCCACTAATGTGGGTGAGTATGAATATAAATTTTTCAACTTTTAATTTTTTATTTCTTAATTTTTCAGGTTATATACTGGAAGTGTTCATTCTGTATTATATGTTATGATGTGCGAGAAATAAAATGTGGCTTGGCTAGGATTTGGAGTTTTCTTAGATGGAAGGATAATGATGCTTAGATTAAATTAAACATAACCTCAGGCAATATAAACCTAATTTTGTATGTAATATTGAAAAGAATTACTTTAAGCTGTTAATCGTATGCTAAACTTCATTATATAGGTAAACACTTTGCAGAGGATTCATTGATATAGCTCTTGATGACTTGATTATTGCAGTGAAGCAATTGATATGATTGTTGATTAATGCAGTGATGCAATTGATATGGCTCTTGATTAATGCATTGTTGCTATTAATATGAGGTTTGAATGTTGCAGTGAAGTAATTTATGACTTTTGATTATTGCAGTGAAGCAATTGAAATGATTGTTGATTATTGCAGTGAAGCAATTGAAATGATTGTTGACTATTGCAGTGAAGCAATTGATATGATTGTTGATTAATGCAGTGAGATGGCTACTGATAAATGCAGTGAACTTGTGAAGTAATTGATATTGTTGTTGATTAATGCAGTGAAGCAATTGATATGGTTGTTGATTAATGCAGTGAAGCAATTGATATGGTTGTTGCCTAATGCAGTGAAATAATTGATATGGTTGTTGATTAATACAGTGAAGTGATTGATATGGTTGTTGATTAATGCAGTGAAGCAATTGATATGGTTGTTGCTTAATGCAGTGAAGCAATTGATATGGTTATTGATTAATGCAGTGAAGTAATTGATATGGTTGTTGATTAATGCAGTGAAATAATTGATATGGTTGTTGATTAATGCAGTGAAGCAATTGAGATGGTTGTTGATTAATACAGTGAAGTAATTGATATGGTTGTTGATTAATGCAGTGAAGTAATTGATATGGTTGTTAATTAGTGCAGTGAAGTAATTGATATGATTGTCGATTAATGCAGTGAAGTAATTCAGATGGTTGTTAATTATTACAGTGAAGTAATTGATATGGTTGTTGATTAGTGCAGTGAAGTAATTGAGATGGTTGTTGATTAATACAGTGAAGTAATTGATATGGTTGTTGATTAATACAGTGAAGTAATTGATATGGTTGTTGATTAGTGCAGTGAAGTAATTGAGATGGTTGTTGATTAATACAGTGAAGTAATTGATATGGTTGTTGATTAATACAGTGAAGTAATTGATTAGGTTGTTGACTAGTGCAGTGATGCAATTAATATGAATATTGATTAATACAGTAAAGTAATTGATATGGTTGTTGCTTAATGCAGTGAAGCAATTGATATGGTTGTTGATTAATGCAGTGAAGTAATTGATATGGTTGTTGATTAATGCAGTGAAGTAATTGAGATGGTTGTTGATTAATGCAGTGATGCAATTAACATGGCTATTGATTAATGCATTGAAGCAATTGAGATGGCTGTTGATTAATGCAGTGAAGTAATTGATATGGTTGTTGATTAGTGCAGTGAAGTAATTGATATGGTTGTTGATTAATACAGTGAAGTAATTGATTAGGTTGTTGACTAGTGCAGTGATGCAATTAATATGAATATTGATTAATACAGTAAAGTAATTGATATGGTTGTTGATTAATGCAGTGAAGCAATTGATATGGTTGTTGATTAATGCAGTGAAGTAATTGATATGGTTGTTGATTAATGCAGTGAAGTAATTGAGATGGTTGTTGATTAATGCAGTGATGCAATTAACATGGCTATTGATTAATGCATTGAAGCAATTGAGATGGCTGTTGATTAATGCAGTGAAGTAATATGACATGGTTGTTGATTATACAGTGAAGTAATTGATATGGTTGTTGATTAATGCAGTGAGGTAATTGAGATGGTTGTTGATTAATACAGTGAAGTAATTGATATGGTATTATGGATGTTGATTAATGCAGTGAAGCAACTGAGATAGTTGTTGATTAATACAGTGAAGTAATTGATATGGTTGTTGATTAATGCAGTGAAGTAATTGATATGGTTGTTAATTAGTGCAGTGAAGTAATTGATATGATTGTCGATTAATGCAGTGAAGTAATTCAGATGGTTGTTAATTATTACAGTGAAGTAATTGATATGGTTGTTGATTAGTGCAGTGAAGTAATTGAGATGGTTGTTGATTAATACAGTGAAGTAATTGATATGGTTGTTGATTAATACAGTGAAGTAATTGATATGGTTGTTGATTAGTGCAGTGAAGTAATTGAGATGGTTGTTGATTAATACAGTGAAGTAATTGATATGGTTGTTGATTAATACAGTGAAGTAATTGATTAGGTTGTTGACTAGTGCAGTGATGCAATTAATATGAATATTGATTAATACAGTAAAGTAATTGATATGGTTGTTGCTTAATGCAGTGAAGCAATTGATATGGTTGTTGATTAATGCAGTGAAGTAATTGATATGGTTGTTGATTAATGCAGTGAAGTAATTGAGATGGTTGTTGATTAATGCAGTGATGCAATTAACATGGCTATTGATTAATGCATTGAAGCAATTGAGATGGCTGTTGATTAATGCAGTGAAGTAATTGATATGGTTGTTGATTAGTGCAGTGAAGTAATTGATATGGTTGTTGATTAATACAGTGAAGTAATTGATTAGGTTGTTGACTAGTGCAGTGATGCAATTAATATGAATATTGATTAATACAGTAAAGTAATTGATATGGTTGTTGATTAATGCAGTGAAGCAATTGATATGGTTGTTGATTAATGCAGTGAAGTAATTGATATGGTTGTTGATTAATGCAGTGAAGTAATTGAGATGGTTGTTGATTAATGCAGTGATGCAATTAACATGGCTATTGATTAATGCATTGAAGCAATTGAGATGGCTGTTGATTAATGCAGTGAAGTAATATGACATGGTTGTTGATTATACAGTGAAGTAATTGATATGGTTGTTGATTAATGCAGTGAGGTAATTGAGATGGTTGTTGATTAATACAGTGAAGTAATTGATATGGTATTATGGATGTTGATTAATGCAGTGAAGCAACTGAGATAGTTGTTGATTAATACAGTGAAGTGATTGATATGGTTGTTGATTAATACAGTGAAGTAACTGATATGGTTGTTGATTAATGCAGTGATGCAATTAACATGGCTATTGATTAATACATTGAAGCAATTGAGATGGCTGTTGATTGATGCAGTGAAGTAATTGACATGGATGTTGATTAAACAGTGAAGTAATTGATATGGTTGTTGATTAATACAGTGAAGCAATTGATGTGGCTATTGACTAATGCAGTGTGGCTATTTGATATGGCTGTTAATTAAAGCAGTAAAGTTGTATGAATAAAGCTGTCTAAATTGCCGAAAACCTCTGAGTACTGGTCAGACCTAATGTTTGGTTAACTAGGTACCCAATCAAGGGTAGATTGTATTAAATGTGTATAAAACTGAAGTTAAGGTATGATTGTATCAAATGTGTATAAAACTGAAGTTAAGGTACTATTTTTTTAAATTGACAGTATTCAGCATATATAATACTACATAATGTTATCTGCTACAAAGTCCAAGATTCATCCTCATTCTCTGGTAAAGTTTTGAAATGTCTGATAAATCATCATATTCTAGTCATACTCATAGTAACTATTGTCCTTGACCTCGCTTTCATATGGGGATGTTTATTTAGAGACTGAAATTAACCTTTGTAATTACAGTACAATTTGCTGGGTTTTTTGGACCTCCGCATATCACTCTGGGTTACTTAATTCCTCCAGTTCTGCTCTGCGATAACGCTTTGTGATGGAGCAATAAAATACTTAAAAATCAACACAGTGCCTCAGCTGGCATAGCAATGGCAGCTACACCATGGTGCAGCTGATCGGCATTACTGATTGACATTTTAACAGCTATTCAATGAGGACAACTCATGGAAAGACCAATACATCATGAGTGATTAACAATCAAATTCCATTTCCACAATCAGTAACAGTAATCTTTATTTTGATCCTGTGCATGGAAAATAGAAATTAAATGTTAAAGTTTTGTATATTTTGTACATTTAGAAAACTTGCATGCTGACTTGAGATTTCCACCTGGTTGAGCATCTTTTGAGCATTTCTCCAGCTGTTTAAAAATTCATTTAATGTTTAGTCCTTAAGAGGTACATGGCCTAGTTATGAGATTGAATATACATGTACATTACTATAAAGTAGTTAAATTCTGAATGCACTTATACTGTAAGGGACTGGCTATTTAATTTTGTGGGGTTAAAATTGTTATTTGTGACTGGTATTTTATTTAATTCATCACAAGATGACTTTGTTTCAAGTAAAGCAAGGAATGGCACAGCATCTTTTTTTAAATTACCGCATAGCAGAATAATACAATAGTTTTCAAAAGCATTTAAGCCCCTCCATCCCAACCCTTTCTGCTTGGGAAAGGTGCATTTTGATCACACAAATGGATTGTTATGGTCTAGTCATTAACAATGAAAGTTTTCTTGATTGACATTGAAATAGTCAATGAATGATGACCACCCATGGAAAGACAAGATATGCATGATTTGCAATCAGATACCATTGCAAGAATCAAATGATCTTAATTTCTATAAAATATAATGAGACAATAAAAAAAAATGCACTGAAAGCCTTTATAATCTGGACATTTTGTGAAATTTGATATTCTTTTACATGTTTACACTTTATTTATTCAAAGAAATCTGAACAGATTTATGCACTGACTTGACGAGAGTCACACCACATTGATCTTCTCTTGAATAGTGTCAATTTATCTTGCTGTTTAAACATCAGAAGTAATCCTCGCAGTTTAGATAATTCCAGTTGACAGACACTTTTTGTTTTAAAACCCCCAGCAAAAACAATATAAAATTCTGAATTTGCAAATCGTGTAATGTCATGAGGTTGAATATATATATATATATTTTGTTTGAGTTTTAACTACACGTGTACTGCAAGGCCATTTAATTTAAGAGGATTGTTCTTTCTAACCCTGGTTATTTTTGGTACTTCATTCATGATACATTTATTTCACATAAGAAAATGAATGGCATGGTGTCCTTTATATAATACAAATCTCAAGTTTAAATTACTCCAATATTATCCTGTGATTTCAAGAGAAATATTACAATACATTGCTGCAAACACATTAGGGCCAGATCAGCTCTCCCCCTGCCCCCCATTGGCTAAAAGAGTCATACAGATAGATACTGTCACTTGAAATTTGACAATTGTTTTATTCTTGCACACATATTAGGTAGTATGCATACTTTGAGTAAATAGTTACTGGTAACAAATCTATGCTCTTAAAATAAGTAGCAGAAAAGAGTGAAAGTCAACAAGCTTTGTAAATGTTTAAAAATATATTTATTTCCTAGAATACAAAGTGAAAATGAGAAAGAACAACTTACAGTTGTGCAAATTAAATTCCCAAATAATCCAAGAATTGTAGACATGTCCTAGTAATTTAAAGTTCTGAACTAAATTCAGTCCATCCAGAAAATAGCCCAAAACTTAAATTCGTGATATGTCTGTGGTAGTTATTGAAGTGTTGATGTGTCAACAGTCTTTTGTTGAATCACAGTAACATATTTCCAAGTTTGATTATGATATTAATTCCAGTGAAATTGTCTTTATCCAATAATTATATCAAACATTTTTGTATTTCAGAGAAAATAATTACTTGAATAATTTGAAGAAATTAAAATTCAGCCAAAACTGGTAACAACATAATACAACTTGAAAGTGCAAGATGTTAAGCACGCATTATAAAATCCTCACAGTTACAATATACATATAGATCTAGACTTGACTTGAGGTTTACTTAATACACAGTAACCTGTAAAATTCACTTAGAACAATCCAAAATCCTGACACTAATCAACATATTTACTACTTATATTAATAATTATATCAAGCCAATACACATAGACAATAATTCAGCTATGTATTAGTTGTTGACATATAATGAAATAAATTTTAAAAAATTGAAAAAAGTCCATCAGGTCCAGCAGAAATGAACTATGTTTTGGACAAGGTTAAGTCCAGCTTACAATGGTGCATTACAATAGCATGTACATGTAATGAAATAATTTTAAAAAACCCAATTAAATTAAATATACATAACAACACATACTTTTGCTTTGGTGCCCTTCAAGGAAAGTGATGGCCCGCTTGAAATTTTGAAACACCCCTGCCAAATACTTGACCTGATCCCCCTATCGGAAAATATGCAATATTGTTTCATATATCAGTCAAGTATTAATGTTGTTGTAAAATGTTTGATGTCTTTCATTCAGTATCATTCTTTTCACTGCAGTAAGTGCAATATTACTGAATGTAATATCAGATATATTGTGCGAACTGAAACAAATTTGGAAATGAATGCATCTTTGAATATCCTGATAACATAGTATTGAGAATTTTTTTTACGGATTCATTGTGCTATTGTACTAGAAATAGATCCATTAGCATTTTTGTTTTTGTTTCGTTTTAAGTACAGGATTCCATAATTTGCACTGGAAAGTGCTAAAACAATTTCAGATAAATGTAGAGACCAAACTTGGTATTACTGCTTTTAACAGGTATTTTTTACGTGTTAAGTCTTTACATCAGGTTAGAGAAATATAAATTTAACAGCCATCATTTTATAAATCAGTCGAGATGAGGAATCAGTCTCGTGTCTTCTACTTAATCCATTTTAGCTGCAAAGTAGTATAGGAAATACACAACTTCCACGATAACTCACACCCTGATAATTTGCAAACCTGATTATAATGCAAGGTCAGTCATATATACTTTTTTGTCCTCTAGAAAGTACCAATAATTTGACTCGTAATTGTTGAACTTTAAGAAAATCATGATCAAAATTGGTAAATGAAACCTTGATATATTGTTCATTTTATCATCGGAAATGGTTATGACCTGGAAATTTGAGTCGACATTCTGAAATTATAAACTTTTAATAAGAAATGTATTTTGTTAAAATTTCTTTCCGATCTACATTTATGGTACATCACAAATAACAGTATGCAACAAAATTTTTATCTATTAAAATAATGCTAATGCCTACTTGAGGCAACACTATAATAAATAAATACCAATTAAAAAAGATTATTTTAATTAAGTGAAATGCATGTATTAGTCATCTTTTAGTGCAGTTTAAGTGAAATGATCAAAAATACAATGGGCATATTGTTATAGAGATCTTTTGATAATTCATTCCCTCGTTTATAATGTGGTCAATATTTTTGGACCAAGTTGTGCGCGAGTTATTGAGGGAGAGGTGTACAGAAATCATCTAAAAATACTTTCAAAAGAAATTTGGTTGCATGTTTCATTTTTTTTTTTTTTTTGGGTCTCGATAGCCAAATGCTCCAATATTTACAAAAAGGAAACTGAAACAGTTTATGTCTACATTACAATTAGGTTATTTATGCATCATTTCCATGACAGATTAATTTTTCTAAAATGATAAAAATGTTTGTATATTTTTCCTTACACGAATGAAACAAAATATATATGACACATATAGCCATGCAGATTGCACATCTAAGATTTGAAAATATTCAACATTATTGTTCATTTAAACAATATGTTGAGGTCAAATTAATTAGCAACAATTACCAAACTTGTGCTGTAAATGATGTGAGACCTTAATTTGAGGTGTAAAGTACAATGCACAAGTCAGATGGAAATACACATTTCCAATGCTAAAATTGTCATTGTCTTTCGATGTTAAAATTTTAAAACAGTATTTACAATGGTCACTTGTCTTTATTTCTGTAGAACATCCAATCAAACAAGTTCTTTGTTAGGGAGAAACCATTTTAAGTTTCCAGAGGGTTATAATAATGGAAACAAATTTGTCTTGTTATGAATTAAAGATTTATTTTTTGCCCAAATCAGAAAGAACAATAAATTACCAGTCCCTTGCAGTCAGTAAAAATGCAGTCAGAATTGAACTGAAGTTTGTAGCCATGTATGTTACATGTATATTCAGCCGTGTGACTGGGTTATTACTTTTTAAGGACAAAACACATGGTTCATATTTAAGTGAAAATTCAGTGTTTCAGTTTTGATGGATTTCGTTGATGGAAGTGGCTGTTGTCAGGAATTTAAATGTACATACCTCGTAGGATTACTTTTAATGTTCAAACAGTAGGACAACATTGTGCTGTTCAAGAAAAAATCAGCAGGGTCTTGTCAAATCACTGACTTGCCATGCCAACTCTTACAAACTTCATGCAAGTCATAGAAAAATTATCCTGAAAATACTGACTTACGGCATAGTAGCTAAAAATAAATAAAAATGATTGTTGCCTAAAAACCAAATAATTGGTTCATCTGTGTTTTGTTTGAATCTGGGTTTCATCTTAGAAATAGTGAAAAATGTAATAATAAATATAACTGTGCCATTTCCATCTTTTATACACAAGAATCTGAATACCCTTTTTATTCATCTATTTTGGATATTAACACTTTTCTAGAGGCTTATTTTCCTTTTTGTCTTAAACATGCATGACTTTCTCTACGTCATTTTAAAAACATTCTATAAGCAGCAGTTTGATCATGCAGATGCTTCGCATGAACTAATAAATGCAGTTTACAAGCATCTGGAGTGCAGCTGTAAAGTTAGTCTGGTTCCCTAACTAATTTTACTATATCTAATATGAAATCTGTATCAAATAAAACAGATAAATCATCCAATGTTTTGATAACGATCATTTTTCTGTAGTTTTTGCTTGCATGCTTAAGTGTGTGTTTTAATGGTTAAATTTCATAAGACGTGGCAAAATCGTAAGAGTTGGCAGGTCTGAATGAATCATGGCAGTGTAACAAAAGAAATCTTTCTTACTACATCAATTTGACTTTTTTCTTGGAGAATCTTTGGCAACTTGAACAAATGGTATTTGTACTTAGAGGCAGTAATATCTTTATAAAATAACGCACAGATTATTGGAAATTATGTGTATGCTCATGATGAACATGATATTTAACTTTAAACCATTGTGCACAGTATATCAACTTGTATTTTGTAATATGGGGTGGTGGCTTAAATTACTGAATACAGTATACTATTATATTAATACATAATCTTCATATGAACTTGGAAATATGTATATTCATCTGATAACAGTATAAATAACTTGGTGCCCTTTCCCCTCTCCCTCCCTCCCTCTGTCTCTGTCTCTCTCTCTCTCTCTCTCTGTTCATTAACCTTTAAAGAGCATGCTTGCAGAGTTATACAGTAAACCATGTCCATTCTGTGGTGGTCAGCCTCGAAAACTACACAAAAAAGTGTATGCAGAGCATTTCTTCACAAGCTGCTGCAACATCATCAGGATGTGCAAAGAGATGGTGGAGTTTTTTCTTAATCCTCTCCACTCACTCCATTCCCACCATGATGCGTGGAGTTCTGAAAATACACATGAGTTGTGCTATAAAACTTTGATCATACAGTTTAAGAAATCTATTCAATATTGTAACTGAACATCTCATTTATGCATTAAGATCCAAAATTAATAGCCACTTGGCCACTTGCTCACTCAATGGGTTGTCACATGGGAAGACAAAATAATGGAGGTCAGTTTATACTGGGATACTTAAACCTATACTGGGTACTGAAAAGTAGACATATTTGAGGCTGTCCTGAGGATTGCCTGCTTGAAAACAATGTCAGTGTTGCCTTACCCAGCACTGACAGAAAACTTGTATAAAGTAAACTGGTACCAAAAAATTATTTCTAACTTAACAAATGAAAATTAAATATTTAAATAACAATATGGGAGAAAAAATATATAAAAAACACATAACTACATATCAGGGGGAACACACACACATATGAAAACGTTTTACCTTTTGTTTTTGAAGGGGTGGGTGGGCATCTGTCTGGTGCCCCAAAAAAGAATGTTTTTTTTATTACCTGGGTAATTATGAACGGGCTAGTACCCCAGTACCTTTTGACAGTTAAGTATGAAGAAATAAAATGGATATGTGAGGTTTAGTACTATACTATGTGTGACCCTAAGTTTCTTATCTAAGGCCCTATACTATAACAGTTCCACTTTTAAGGCCCTTCATTATAATAGTTCATGTTATAAGGCCTTTTATTATAACACTGCTTCTGTTATAAGGCCCATCATTGTAACAGTTCCTATTATAAGACCCATCATTATAAAACAGTTCCTGGTACAGGGTAATGGTCATGGCTCCCATTTCCTTAAGTGGTATTAAATTTGTAATGTATTTTATTTTAGGATGGTCTAACTACAGTGTTTGATACCCTTTGGCTGCATTATACAGCATCAATATAAGATGGAGTTTTGCATCTTTCATTTACAATTGGGAATCTGATTTTTAGGCATCTATCAGATTCTAGTGGAGAGATTTCATTTTCATTCCTTATTATAAGAAAGACATGCCATGTTTTGCTTAATGGCCAATTAATTTTGGTCTTTAATTTCAGGTGTTCCCTCCTCCGTCATATCCTACCTCCCAGGCCCAGCTTGTAAGCAGGATGTAAAGGTTGTTCCTTCAGCAGGTCAGACCAAAAAGACCTTCAAGCCACGTCACTTTGACTTTACAAAACTCTGTATTGGCACATTTATGGTAAGAGGAAACTTATTCTGTTGTTTAACATTATTTTTCTTACACAGTTTCTTGGAACAAGTCATTTATCCATTGAAATAAAGCTGCAGTGGTAAGAAAATAGTGTCTAGATACAAAATACAGTAAGGATCAATAATACACAGAATTCAGATGAAAGATGATTGGATTCTATGAATGGACTTGAAAGGCTTATTTACCTGTATTTTGTACTGCCACAAAATTTCTGCAGTTGATTGACCCTGTAAATAGTCTTGGATCCAGTAATTTCTCCAGGGTTTTAGGGATGCAAGATTGTTAGTCAAAAATATCCTTGGTGTCAGAGCTGGTGATTGGAAATTAGGAGGTCTTTGATGGCATATATGAGGGTAAATGGAAACACTGGATTAGATTCTTTATGAAGATGTACAATTTTTCACAACTTCAAGCTCCAATATTTTTTTAAAACAACTTTCATTGATTATCATTTGCAATTTTATCTGTACAGTGTTCATTTGAATGAAAAGGAAGTGGGAAATAAATGTGCTGACTCAACTATATAGATTTTTACAACTATTTCAGTTGTGGTTGTATATTTTTTGTAACCTTAATGCTGTTTTGAGTTGCATGCACTTAAAAATTTTATTATTAGTTTCGATATGGCAAGCTGTAAAAGTTTTTCATTTTAATACATTTTTAAAAAAATGGAAGTCATGACTGTTAATTTGTTACAAATTACCAAATAAACAAAAATGAAATGAAATGAAAGAAGAGATAATACAAAATCAGAATGCAGTTTGGAGTTTGTACATGGAAACCTGATGTATTAGTTGAAATGCAGATGTGAATAGAATGTAAATGAATGAATATAAATAATGCACATACTAAACAAAAATTTGGGAAAATTATTTGTTTCAACATGTGTACTAAACACCAATCTGAGTAACAGATGCAGTCAGAATGAAAAAAAAATGTTTATAAATGAATAAAAAACAATGCATATTAATTGCCTCATTTAAGGTCTCCATTTTAGACAATTCTCAGTTTAAACAATAAATGGTAAAGTGAAAGAAATACTAAAGATGAAATCATTTAGTTGCAGTGTTGAAAATAATTTAAAGTGGAAAATATAAAGTTGGATATGTTTGTAAATCCTTTGCATGTAAAGTAAATTTGCTTAGTAAACTTTGACATAGCTACCCATAAAACTAGAATCTTTATTGAAATTTCTATTTTTCCAGTTATTTACATTTTTTGGACAGTATGGGAAACTGCACTAAGAGCTACTTCACAAGAATAAACACAATTCAGAAGCTTGCTTCATTTTGGGTGCTCCTTTTGACATACCAACTGAAACTTTGCCATAAATTGAAATGGCTGAAAAAAGTGCAAGGAGAAACTTGTTTACAAATGTTTTGACTATAATCTTGGGTCCCTATACTTTACGATTAGTCATACAAAAATCATTTGAAACTGTTGAAACCCAATATTGAATGGTCTTTGTATAGTATGAAATATTCTGGGCCAAGGATCTGGTACTTTTGGTCTGCTTTAGTAAAGCAGCTAAATCTGTTGCAAGTTTTAAGGAACAGTATCTTTCATCTCTGAACCTTGCTTTTGGAATGAATTGTTATACTTTGGGTGTTATTGTAATTGTTTCACCATTATGCATGTGCAGTACATATCGTCATCTGTTACTATTTATATGATAAGGTTCTGCTGGATGTTGTATTTTTGGTGATGGTAATGTAGGAGACCTGACTCAGACAATTAGAGTAGTCAAGGGCCTCAGGGGAGACAATCCAATCATATTCTAATTAAGCTATCCTTATTAAGTAAAGAATTAATATACGCATACAAACATGCATTTTTATTATGCATTTTTGTAATGTTGAGCCTGGAATGATTAGACTTTTAGCATTCCATTTCATAATTTATACAAGTTTTCGTCTCTGAATGCCCAATTCTTCTATCTTTGTCTTCCTGAACCATTTTTTTTTTCTTTTTTAATGCCCAATCAGGTAAATTTACAGCATATCATTCATTCCCTTTTGCAATGTTCCTATTGCAAATAATATTTTATTTTCATGAACAAATGATACTAAAGTGCTTTAAGTAGCCTTAAAATGTAGGGAAGGACGCTAAATTCACCTACCAGTATTTAGTAAATAGCCTGATATAGACATACTTTTCTCTTTCAGTATACATGTGCCCTCAATGATTACAGCAGGACGGCCAGAATAAAGTTCCTGTTCAGTAAAAGGTATTTTTAGTAACTGTACAAGGCAAAGTCTATCGTAATTCAGATTTACATAAAATAATTCAATAAATCAGCATGCCCCAGTACTGTCTATGCAGCTGTTATTTGCCAGATCACATTTTATGTCTAGTTACTAGTTGCACATCATGTTATAGTACATTCAAATGTATACAGCCGTCAGTGCACATTGTGTTATGACATGCCCCTGCATTATTGATGCAGTTGTCATAAGTCAGGATTCCATGTTATGCTTGTGCAATTTGAAAGCTTATCAAAAACGACCCATTTTTTAAAAATAATTTTTATTCATTGCATGTTTTATGTATAGAAACTGCAGAAAGTTTTCTTCCTGTCCAAATTCCAGTGGTGAGTAATATTTGATCTTAATGTAATATTAAACAAAGTGTTAAGAAAATGCTGGCTGGTAGAATAATATATTTATCAGCTGATGCCGGGTGATTATTGATTAATGTTATACAGTGTATTTAGGCACATAACTTTAGTCTTGAACATGCTGAATAAAACACCTTTAAAATCAGCGTGTAACCTGAAAAAGGAAAACATACAAATTTTAAAGATTTTTTTCCATTTTTTTCCCCCAAAGTTACTAAAGGCCTGATTGAAACAGTCTCTGATTAGCAATGTTTGCATATACAACTAAGTAATATTTTTAACAGGTACTGCTAAGTTCATTTTCTAACCCTCCCAGATCTTATATCTGGTAATTTTGACTTCATTAAGATGGCATTACTCTGGGTGGAAAAACACTAATTTCTTGTGTGTCTCGTTAAAATGATGTCCATCAAAGTGGCAGTGTAGCAGCACTGATCTACTTGAACAAATAGCAGTGGTCAATCTAGACTTGAAATTTAGGGAGAAGTGACTTGTCCTTTTGGACAGAGCAGGGAGAAGTGAGAGCTGAACAGAGAAAAGTGGGTGTAAAACGATATATGTGTGTACGTTTAGTTTTCATTCTCTTATTTAAATGATGCCATCTATTTCCCAGTATACACATTTATATTTAACATTGGTTTTAAGCAATACTTTATTTTCGGGTAAAACACAATTAGTGCATGTTTAAAAACTATCATATTCATATTCAGTGTGTTTGGCAATATGACTTAAAAAGACAACAACAGAAGTTATAGATTGTAATTAATTTTAACCGAGTAACTGGATTACAATACTGTAATTGCAAGTTAGTACAACTGCTTGATCAACTACATTTAATCAATAATATTTCTTTTTAATTTCTGATAATTCATTATAAAATAGTACTGTAGTTGAAAAGATTTCTAAACATGTTTGAAACAAGGCCAGTACCATGTACTTGAGAGCAAATGCACACATCTTGCAGATCTCACTGATTGTCCCAATTTCTATGTTGCCGATTAAACTTGACCTTAACTGTTCGTTGACGCCACCAAATGAACAAAGTCTGTATAAGAATGAATTTAACCCTTTTTCTTTCAATCATCAATACAGCCTTCAGGGGCCCTGATAGGCAAAATAGTCTCCATTACAAATCACTGCCACCTCACTTCTGTCTGTGGGTTCAAGTCTCTTATTCAGCCAACGTGGGAATGTGAGAAAGCTTGCCAGTAGTTTCTCGTGGGTTGGTGGTTCTTTCCGGGGGGGGGGGGGGGTTCCGAGTTCTTCCTAGCTATTATTACTGGCCACCATGTATAGCCTATTGTATGCTGAAAAATGGCATTGAAACCTACAACAATAACAACACAGCCTTCATGCATGTGCATCTATTTTTAGAAGGAGGGGTTTTCTTTGTAACCACTCACTATGGCTTTGTTGCAACACTCCATTGATAGGATTACAAATACAAGGTTGTATTATTTGTCTTTATACTTGGTGTATTGTTAGGCATTTGTTAAATAGTAATTGCTTTGCTTTTTTGTTCTTCATAATTTCACAAAAAAAAGTGAACTCAGAATACAACCATGACCCTACAGCATCTCTCGAATTCCACATATCATTTTCCTGTATGTTTCTGACCTTCATAATTGCATTTTAAAGCTAAATATTTAAAAATGTAATGTTTAGACTGAATATATTTGCTCAATGATTTACAAAAGGAGACAGTCTTATAAAACGGTACTTCCCAGAACAGTAATGTCTGCCATTATTTCCCAATGACAGGTTCACCTAGAGTTCCAAACTGATTTTTATGCAGAAGATAATGTACATGCAGCTGTTAAAATATTCATTTTACCGATTCAATTCTTAAAACTCAGGTTGTTATTACACAAGTTTAAGAAGGGGCCCCGAGTGGTCTAAAGAGCTCTACATTACAGATCACTGCCATCTCACCTCTGTCTGCATGGGTATGAGTCTCAGATTCGGCCAATGTGGGTATGTGAGAAAGCCTGCCAGTAGCTTCTCATGGGTCAGTGGTTCTTTCCAGGGTTTTTCCCGGATTCTTCCTCCACCATTAATACTGGCCGCCATGTATAACCTATCATGTGCTGAAAAATGGCGTTAAAACCCTACAACAACAACAACTACTCATTGCAAACATAGTCTGTTGAGATGGGGTTTTCACCAGAAGACTTGTCTATTGTTCTAAATGAAAATGGGCTGATCTGATTTCTAATCTGACCACAACAGTAGCAGTTTTGAAATCTTTTTATTGTGCCTTCTCCTGAATTTATGGTCATGTCAAAACATTGAGTTTTCACTGAATTCTTCCAATAATATCTACTTGTTCCTAATCAAAAATGGGCCCTGGATGGCAGAGTAGTTCAAGATGTTCAGATTTACAGATCATCCCCAAATAACAGTTGTCCGTATGATGTTGAGTCTCAGCTTTGTGTTATAAAGTTTGCCAGTAGCTTCCCATGTTTCAGTGGTTTTTTCTGCACCAAATAGAGACGGATGGAAATCGCCAAGCAGCTACTCGTCAAATATGACAAAGTGACCATATTTGTGCTATGTCATGTGCTGACCCCCCCCCCCCCAAGACGAAGACATCAATGAAAAGGGTGTTGTTCTTCTTATATCCAGTATGGCCGTCATAACAAGCAGCCATCTAGAAAATCTTATTGTTTACTCCTACTTAAAAAGCCTTGATAATGGGGCAACCAGAATAAATATTCTTCTTTACAATTTTCATCAAGCAAGGAGCAGATGCATATTGTATTTCATGTACTGGAATGCCACAGAAAGAAGAGATGCCCAGCGAGCATCTCTGTTGCCAAGGAAACAACCATAGCAGGGGTCTTAATACGATTCATTGAGACTTTTTAAAGTGTCCAGGAAAACCTCCATTGCAGGTGGAGCAGCTCTGCTGACAGTGCCGTGGATAAAGACCAAGCGTGTCTCAGTGTTTTGGCAACCAACTGAAGCAAGTGCTGCTTTGCAGCTGAGACAGATTCTGTATGTGAGGCTATGGTGACTAGCAACCTAGGCTTTTGTTCCACCACTTTCAGTGTCTTAACTGAAAGGCTAACCCAGGTTCCTATCAAGGTTTCCACTTGTGATGCCCCATTGTCCGTATTGGTGGTTGGGGTGCTTAGGGGGCTAAGCAGGAGATAGCACTTTGTAGCTAGCTACAGAGACCAGTGGTCAGAGCCAGAAGAGGGTATGGATCAACACTTGGCAAACTCCTGGAACCTTAAATCTTTGAGAGAACTCCCTAACTATGATTCAGATTAGTTTTAACCCCCAACCAGCAAAAATACCCAACTATGCTGTAATATTGTAATACTTGCCAGTTATTTCCCTTCTTCCATCCCACTTTGATGGCCCAAGTTTAGTCTGGATCAGAATCATAAGTGAAAATGATGTGCTTGAACAAATGATGTGGTAGTTGCACTGAAGCTTTCTATATAATTGGTGGTTGGAATTGTGAGTTCAACAAGGGAAATTTGCATCCCACAAGGAAAGCAAGTCTTTAATGAAAAATAGGTATTAAATTTTAAAAACATTGTTAGCCCAGAAACAAATAATATTTTTTGTGAATATCAGTAATGGCTTAAATAGTTAAGATGTTAAAAAGATTCGGTATCTTGGATTCCTGGAAATTCATTTTGGTCTCTAGAATGTTGATCTCACAAGGACTGTAACAAGTTCTGTCAGTTTTCTTATGAAATGTTGAAAATAAATGGCCAAAAGTATTCTTAAGTTATAGGTCTGGCTATTTCTTGAAGTCTCAGAATCAAGATTAGATCAATTCTAAAAATGCATTAGAACAGTTTTTATAAACACTATAAATATTGTTTATACAGATAGAAACTTTTATTCCCTTCAGAAAATTGGTGTATGAATTCCAGCTGAATGACATCAATGATGTTTCAACAACGGAGAGAAAACAGTTGACAGAAATAGACATACCATTCAGTAGCATTGTGGGGTTGTGGACATGTGAAAGAGAATTGAGGCTTGAGGTCAGCTGTCCACCAAAAATGTTCCTTGGGCACAAAGGCCACGAGAAACAGCGAAAGTTTGGAGTTCAGACCTGTGCAGTGTATGACAGGAAAAAGACAGTTGATTTGACTAATGGCCAACTGACCAGTGTTCCTTATCATTATGTAAGTTAAAACCACTGTATTCACTTGGCCAGCATTACCTGGTAGTGAAAAATAGGTTACACTTTATGGCGGTAGTGTTGATGTTGTCAGTGTACTGAGAATGTATGTGAAGATTTTGTGTAGAAGTATTTAAAAGTTGTAATACTGGTATGGTATACAGTACTGGTAAAGTACATTTTTTGAAGCAGTTTTCAAAGAAGTAATACTGGTTAGGAACATTATTTTTGGCATGGTGCATCATTGTGCAAGTCACAGATGACAATACTGGCATGGTGCATCATTATGCAAGTAACAGATGAATACTGGCATGGTACATCATTATGCAAATCACAGATGACAATACTGGCATGGTGCATCATTATAGAAATGACCATACTGGCATGGTGCATCATTGTGCAAATCACAGATGGCAATACTGGCATGGTGCATCATTATGCAAGTCACAAACACATGACAATACTGGCAAGGTACATCATTATAGAAATGACTATACTGGCATGGTGCATCATTATGCAAGCACAGATGACAATACTGGCAAGGTGCATCATTATGCAAGTCACATGACAATACTGGCATGGTGCATCATTATAGAAATGACTACTGGCAAGGTGCATCATTATGCAAATCACAGATGACAATACTGGC
The DNA here is from genome assembly GCA_029339505.1 of Unio delphinus. Taxonomy (NCBI): domain Eukaryota; kingdom Metazoa; phylum Mollusca; class Bivalvia; order Unionida; family Unionidae; genus Unio; species Unio delphinus. The sequence goes on from JAQISU010000225.1 coordinate 3,770,849, forward strand.
AAGGTGCATGATTATGCAAATCACAGATGACAATACTGGCATGGTGCATCATTATAGAAATGACCATACTGGCATGGTGCATCATTGTGCAAATCACAGATGACAATACTGGCATGGTGCATCATTATAGAAATGACAATACTGGCAAGGTACACACTGATGATGTTAAAATAAGTTATAATAATGGTCAGTACACAATGGTTCAATTATCAGAGCTCAATACTAGTAAGGTATATATCATTGTGTGTTTTACAATATAATGCTGGCAAGGTACATCATTGTGCAGTTCACATTCATTGGAGTAGTTCGTATAGTCATTTTGCAGGTATGATACACCATGCTGTTGTTCACAAAGAATTTACAGGGAATTAAGTACAGGTAAGGTACATCATTGTGCAGTTCACAGGGATTTCAGTACAGGTAAGGTACATCATTGTACAGTTCACAGGGATTTCAGTACAGGTAAGGTACATCATTGTACATTTTATGGGTAATTTAATACAGGTAAGGTGCATTATTGTACTGTTTACAAGGAATACAGTTAATATTGCTATTAGAGGGCTCCTGATCAAAGATTCTTAACATAGCTGATGTAGTGATCGGGTTTGTTAAAGTGTTTAGATGCCAGGGTCTCCTTCCTGTTATGGATATCTTCAAGAAGTTTGTTTATTCTCACTTTTAATTTTCTTTTATTTGTATGCATGTAATGTTTGCCACAGATGTGGCAGATGAATATTAAGTAGATAACATTAAATATAATACAATGGCCTTTTAACTTGGAAGTATATTTAAGGTTTGTAAAATTGCTTTGAATGATGATAGGTTTATCCATTTTCATGCAGGAGGCGCAGTAAATGATCTTGAAATCTTGTTCTCTTTTTGCACTTGATTTACATATATGAAACATGGGTTTTAATTAGAAAATATAGCTCATATTAAATGATTGTTTAATTTGAAAAGGCCAAGTTTCTGTGCAGAAATGGGATGGTTTTTGGACATATTTAGCTGAGTCGGATTACCCGTTGGCCAGTGCGATAAAGACAGCCAATATCACATTACCAGATTTATTAACCTTCTGAATGGGTTTATTTAGATTTGAAAAGGTTTTATGTCGTGCTTTGATGAAGCTTTAGTTCAAATTAAAGTTAGGTACCCACACATCTCATAAAATTTGATGTGATTACAGTACACACATTGCATTTTAGGCAAAAGTCCACATTCCCATATTCATGCTGATTCCATCATAGACCAGATAGTGTGTTCATCATGGTTTCGTGATGTTGCGGCTGATAGCCAATGGATTAAATTTTATTGCTCCAGTTAGAAAGTTGCAGCAATTAAATTATGTAGGAATGGACATCAACGACATTGCATGGATCTTATGTCACCTTAGCTGCATTACAAATAGCAGAATTTTCTTTTTCTTTTTACATTATGCCATTTAATATTTAAAGACTTGTACATCAAACATGTTTACAAGCAGTTATTGAGAGAGATGAAGCAGAGAATGCTGAAACTATCTAGATAGAGAGTGACAATGTTTATGAAGAAACAAAAAGGAAAAGAGAGCGCCACACAGAAGTATTAGTGGGTTTCATTCCATTAAAAAAGCAATGAGAACATGCAGTGATTTTTTTTTTCATTCTCCCAGTCACTTCTAAATTATTTCCTTAACATGTTCCCACATAACAAAATATACGCTATGTAATCAATATAAACCTTTCAGTTAGTCCCACTTGTTTAGTACTTGTAACTCAAATATATATTACCATGTGCCACATTTTCTCAGGAACTACCGTATTTTCGCGCATATATCCCGCGGATTATACCAGATTTTACAAACCCCGCAGGGGGGTTGCGGGTTATATAAGGGTGCGGGCTATATCACAATTTTTTTTACACATGATGATATTTCAACATATTGTTCGAAAAACGTAACTACATAACATATATTGTTCTAGTTTTGTTTTGCTAGGGTTGGATATTATGGCTACTACGGTGACTTTACAACCTACGGTATCGGGACTAAATCAACATTTCGGGATAAAAACTTAAAATTTTGTATCCGTCACGTTTTCATAATCAATATTTTCTGTTTTCAATCGAAATAACTACGGTACCTAATTTTACCGCTGGGCCACGATCCACTGCTTCAGGTCAGCTTCAAGGTGAGGCCACTTTGCTTTAGGTCCGCGACGAGCACGTTTTCGTGGATTCATCTTCTCCAACGTTCCTTTTTCTTTTCTCCAACCTCGGATTACACTCTCATCAATATCAAATTTTGTGCCTGTGGCTCTATTGCCATGCACTTCAGCATACGCAATGGCAGTTAGCTTGAAGTCGGCTGTGAAAGACTTTCGTTTCGGCATTTTTTAAATTAAACAGAAAGAAATTATTTAAACTCGAATCTACACCTCACAAGAATACAAGATTATTTAAAAATGCCCGTGTTTATGTAGCCTGTAGTTGAGGCACAGCTCCTACGCACACAAGCACTGTGTACCGTGTTTTTCCTGACTTTTATTGAGCAAAGGTTGTCGGCTTACTTTGATGATGGCGCCGCTAAAGGCTCCAGTTGAAGGGTGAAACAAATACCTGTTTGTTATTGCTGCGGCAACTTCAGATAATTGTAGAACATTGAAACAGATTTGTTTTATTTGTTTAGTATATATCAGTGCTTCAAAGGTAATCAGTTCTCTTTGAAGTGTCAGCAAACGTATTTTTTCTTCTTCCATCTGGTATTTGTTTTTAAATTAGTGTCATCTGCTTGACTGTACTCATTTTACGTTTTCGCCTTCTGCGGATTTGGATTTTGACTAGTCAGTTGCATAAAGTAATAAGGCCAGATATCATCATTAGCGGATTATGATATAACAGTGCACTGTTAGTGTGGTTTGCCAGTATGAGACAAGGACTTGTTATTTTAACAATATATTCCAGTACATTGTTTCCTGTCATGGTGCCTTTGATTTTCTCTACTCCAAACGCAAGACTGTATATACGGTTTTTATCAGCCAAAATTGGTGTCGCCACAAATATCACCAGATGGTATATTTTGTCACCAAAACGGAAAACAGAATCGCAGTTTGCTACATCAGCGAAGCCCCGTGATCCTGTAATTGATTTCATTTCCGATTGTAGCTGTATAAATATATCTATGGTTGCGGGTTATACAAAGGTGCGGGTTATGCCAACGATTTTTTACACAAAACCCCAAAACCCGCGGGCTATATGAGGGTGCGGATTATCTGCGTGTGCGGGATATATGCGCGAAAATACGGTAGAGATGAGTGTACTTTTACCTAAGTATTTTTACACAGCAAGCACATGATGCTGTATTCCAGTGCTGTCCAACCTGTGTGGCTGATTTTAAATAACCCACCAGAGCTAGACCATCTCAGCTGCAAGAAAAATATTTCAGTGGCCCATGGTGTCAAAAAGGTTGGACAGCACTGCTTTATTCTGTAATCCCCAGCTTAACAAATATATTTGGGATTTCTGGTATAGTCATCAGACAGGTTTAATATTACCAAATGGACAACTGAGAGTGATAAAGAAGTGTCATCACCTAAATATCTTTGGTAGGAGATAAATTTGTCTTATTTTCAGTGAATGTAGATGGAATTTATTTGGTACTTTACATTATTTTAATTCATGTCAAATACAGCAAACAGTAAATGAATGTCGAGTAAATATCAGTTTATTTTAAAATTTGTTACATTGCAATGTAAATATTTAATTGTTTTTTTAAAAAAAAGAGCAGTCAAAATTTTAGCAAGCAATAAACATTTAAATTTAAACAATGCACTTTGTATTTCAAAAGCTTGTAGTATAATACAGCATTCATAAACATGTCATACCGTATTTACTGTATATTATTGCAACGCGATAAAATAATTGTTTTTACCTGTCCCAAAACTTTTGGTAAAACTTTTTTCATCTCTGTTTTACGTCCCAAGACTTAAGAAACAAAATAAATATGTATTGAGTTTGTGCCCTCCACCTCCCCCCTTTCGAAAAAAAAAATGCTTGTCTCATACTAAAAGAAAGAAACTAACCTTGCATTGTTAATATTTTTTATTCCTTTTTATTCATCGTCAGCATTAATGAATAAAATATATCCACAAACTCTGTATACCTGTATGTAGCATAGGCTTCCATACTATAGTGTGTATAACACACGATACATTCATTGACATGACCATTGAGAAACAAATCATGTTTAGTTGTGCTCAACGGTTTGAATATGTTATCTGACTGAAAACTGGATCCAATAAAATCGCAAACGAGAGGGAAATAATCAACCGCTATGTTGAAGACAACCAACTTTAACACATGACATGGTTTTAGGAGCAAAATAACCAAAATTGAATTATATCCAGGTAACTGTAGGACAGTATCTCAAAAATAAAAATCATGATGTGAAAATACATTCATATCAGGATCGCTCCGGTATCCTAATGGTTAGAGTGCCCGTTGCAGAAGTGGGTGTTCGTGGGTTCGATCTCCGGCCGAGTCATACCAAAGACTTGCAAAAATGGTAGTAACAGCTGCCTTGCTTGACACTCAGAATTATGAGGTTAGTGTTAGGACTGGTCAGCCTGGTGTCAGGATAATGTGATTGGATGATACATCATGCTACATGTCTGTAACATGATGTCCCAGTGCTTGACATCACTATAAACTGTCTCACTGCAAACATCATAGCGATATGACTGAGAAATTGTTAAAGCTACATTAAAAATCCTAATCACACACATTAATTTGAGTGCAGGTGACACATTTTTCACTACAAAAGTATCAATAAAGCAAGTTCTTACTGTGTATCATATATACCCGCAGACATCATTGCCCATTCGTATAACTACAGATGCCAAGCAATAGAAGCCAAGGTGGTGAATAAGCACAACTGGTAGTGAGCATTAAACTGATTATTTGAACTTTCTGACAGAATATCAAAGACAAAGGTTATGTTTTTTTTTACAAAACAAGCCATCCTCGAAAACTGACTCTGGATACTTTGAAGCTGTTTTTTTAAAAAAAATTTTTAAAGGATATCAATTCAGAGTTATTTTATTGCAAAGAAAGATTACCTTGGAAGCTGATATTGGATTATTTTAAGTGCCGATTTTTTTGTGTGATTAGTTTTTTCCTTTTTTTTATTTTTGATATTCAAAGATGGCCATGATATGAAAGCTAATTTTTTTATTCCTTTTCACCGGCATTCATGTGAATTTCAAAAATAATTGAAACATTAGGATTTTTTTTAAAGTGACTCAAAATATATTGCTTCGTGCACAGACATTGATGACCCAGCATTACCCAGAAAATAGTCATTTGATGAATTCGTGAAGGCCAGAAGAGAAGCAGATGATTTCACTGACAATATGATCATTAACATGGATGAAATTCTAGTAGACTTTGATCTCGTTCCTGGATGGAAATAAGATGAGATGAGATCAGAAGTGTGAGAATTAGCATGAGTGATACAGATTTGAAAATAAATCTGACTTTAGTCCTTGCAGTTTCTGTTTTAGGTGATGTATTGCCTCTATTAATAATTTTCACGGTATGAGGAGGCTAAAATAATTATTCATGGACTGAAAGAATGGTTCGTACATGTGCAGTACAATGATTGTGTTGATGATCTGATGCTGCAGTGGATTAAAGTTTTGTATATTTTTTAAATTTTTGAATGATTTAAAGGTTTCCCACAACTTAAGGCTCAAGAAAATGAAGTGTCCCACAACATACTGTGCACAAAAAAATTACTTTCCAAAGTAATTTATTGTGTCCCAACAAATAGTGTCCCAATATACATGGTAAATATGATTGCTTTGTGTTGCTGGGATAGACATGTATGAAGTGTTTGGAATGATTAATGGGATATAACAATTTTATATGGTTTTATTTCATATATTGCTGGACACCAATTTTATGAGGAAAATATCACAACCACATTGCTTTTCTCAGTTTATAAGTAAAATATTTGTATTTTCCATGAAACAAAAAAGCTACATTCATTCTGTACTTAATATTTTCTATGAAACAGCAGTGCCAAAAATAAGATTGAAGCTCAACACCTTCCTGACTGATCATTGCTAACAAGCATAGCAGCTGGCTTCAAAGTAAAAATGTCACTCCTTAGTCCGTGCTTGATGATAGATTGATGAAAAGTGACAAAGGTGTCTTTTTTCATAAAAATCACTTCTGTTATGGCAACCACTCCAGTGACCTACTGGTTAGAATGTGCACTTTGGATGCAGGAGGTTATGGGTTCGAACCCTCGTCAAGTCATACCAAAGACTTATTGAAAAAAATGGCACTAATAGCTGCCTCGCTGGAATTCAGAAATAATTATTAGGACTGGTTGGCCTGGTGTAATGATAATGTGACTGGGTGGGACATCATGCTACATGTCTGCCGCATGATGCCACATCACTATAAACTGCCACATTGTAGCGATATGACTGAAAAATTGTTAAAGCTACATTAAAAATCTAAATCACACACACACACACACAAATCATTTATAGCATAAGCAGTCTCTCTTCAGCTAATTTGACATGTAAAATTTATTACTAATAGGGTTGTTCAGAAGTGTTTGATTTTGTGACATAACATTTTCATTCAACAGTGTTTATTTTGAATATCAACACGCAGCATTGACTCACAGCAGCCTAGAGTGAATCAGATTTGCACTTTTTTAGAATGCATTATAATAACAGACCTGCTAACCCATATGATTTTAATTTAAATCTTTTGAAAATGGCGCCTGAAATATAGACTCTGGAACTTCTAGAATAAAAGGAAATGTGATTGTTACGGTCAAGTTTGGGTAATCAGCTCATTCATGTTTGAGAGGCCCAGAGTGATCTAAAGTGCTCTCCATTATGGATCACTGCTATCTCACCACTGTCTGTGTGGGTTTTAGTCTAAGATTCAGCTAATGTAGTCATGTGAGAAACCTTGCTAGTAGCTTCTTGTGGGTCGGTGGTTCTTTCTGGGGTGTTTCCCGGGTTCTTCCTCCACCAGTAAAACTGGTAGCCATGTATATAGCCTATTGTGTGCTGAAAAATGGCGTTAAACCCCAAACAACAGCAACAATAACAACATTCATGTTTGATTTAGATTAGGTTTTCATATAAATATTAGTGGAAACAGTCAGGGAAATGAGACTAATTTTACACTGGTATCTCAGACACGTTAAACTGCACATATTTTGTCATGCAAAGTATCTGCATGATCAACAGTTGATTACAGAATATTTTTTTAATCTTGTCCATCTACCGATAAATGTTAAAGATTAATGGAAAAAATAAGTTTCTTAGAAAAATTTAATCAGAACTGAAGAATAAAAAGGAATATTCAGATTGTTCTGGATAAAAAGAAGGAAGAGACCCAATTTGTTGATTGAAATGATGCGTCAGTTGGAACTGAAATTTGTGCAACTTTACAAGAGGTAATTAAATAAGGTCAATGTTTGCTTTACAATCTTTTCAGATGAACGTAATGTTTCCCATCAATGAATCTGTTTGAGATATTTAAGTTTTTAAATACCCATTTTCCAACTTGACAATATCATTACATGATATTTTGTTATACCTTACTCAAAACTGGTGAGACATAAGGAGAAAGATCAACTTTCTTACTGAAACGATCTTGTAGGGTTGCTTGTCTGTAATAATGGCGCGTAGTGCTGGTTTCATTGCATTTATTGTTGTCAGTATTTTGGGTGGAGTATTGCTGATGTTCAATATTCTCTGACCACAGGTCTCATAAGTTTCATCAGTACCATACGAGGCAGGTAAAGTATATTTTATTAAACTTAGTTTCATAGATATTACAGTTGTCATTCTTTTTTTTGGTGCATTAATTGTGTTCAAATGAATCGATATGTTTAGAGCATATGAAATTCCAGGCATAGTTTGACACGTGGGATGCATGCACCACCTACCTGTCTACGACTCGTTAACATGCATAGATGCTGCTAGGCATTTTAAAAATCAGTTGGGTAAAGGTCAAACAAATTTTTTGTGGTTCATGCAATTTGTTTTTCCTGGTGTGCTCAGTTTTTGTGGGTTTTTTTTGGTTTGGTTGTTTCTTTTATTAAAGTCAGAAATAAAAAATGACATTTTGTCAAAATTAAGTCATCCATTTGCCAGTTAGCTCATTCAAGCTTTAATAAGGCAGTTAACGAGTTTCAATTCAGGCATCTGTAAGATTGAGATTGTCTGCTGTTTTTATATCCTGGTTCCTGGCCAATATATAGATACTGCCTATAATTTGTAATTATATAAGTATGACAGGGGACCAGTCCAAATATTTTTGCAGAAAATATCAGATAACATATTTCTTTGCCATAAGATCATCTGCTTTGTATGACACGACAAGATTGTCTGCTACGGTTGATACTATGGAGCAAGAGGAAAGTTCTCGTATTCCATCATGAAATGAAGATGTCACACAAATCAGTGATGCAGAACTAGATGACGGCCTCATCATCAGGGCATGTGGATGGGGAACCATAGATGGAGAAAGAGATAATATGTAGAAAACAAAAATTCCAAGACAAGTTGTTGAGTACCTACAACTGGTTATGGAAATAACCAAAAGGAAGGATGTTATGTGTTTTGTGTCAAGAACATCAGAAAGATAATCCATTTACTAATGATAATAGTTGCACAAATTTTTGAACATCAAATATGTCATAGAGATGGATTGAGTTGCAGGAATTGAATGGATATAAAGCATTATAGTCCTAAGAAATGCACATTATGAATTTCTCAGCACTGACATTTCTATCAATAAAAGCTTGTTATATATGCTAAAGTGGTTAATGATGAATTTAGTGCATAAACACTTTTCCTTGGAAACTTGAAGGAAGCAAATATTCTCTTTAGTGAGCTGGAGAAATATGATCTTTACACCTTAAATATCCTATAGACAACATGATAGAGTTGTGGAAAATTGTGTTTCACAAAGACAAGTTCCTTAATTTGTTTAAATCTGGCAAAATCGCAGTGGTTGTCTCATTAAAAACAGTAGATTGTGAGGGGATAACTAGTTTATTACGAAACCAAAATCCCACTGCCATGAGGAATAGGTTAACATCAGAAACGTGGAATAAACGGATGACTATTCAGGTACAAGGGGGTCATATTGACAATTTCCCATTTGCTGAGGCTTTGAAGAAGTAGATTGAGAAGAAGCAGAGAATAATATTTACATGCTCAGCAAACTAAGTTAGGTATGCAGATACCTTATATGCTGGTTGTGAGAAACAAATTCTTTAATATTTTTAAATTCTTGTCCTAAATTAGGTACAGTATTATATTCTTTATAATACTGTTGTTACCTAGCAGCTACTATTCAGCAATGCCATCCCCCCCTCTGGAAGTAGTATGGGGGACATTCGCTTAATTAAATTCCTGACAGCATCTCTGTGGATGATTAGTTTGCTGCCCTGGTCAGACAAATTTTGGAACAGCAAAGAAAGAAGACATTTATGATGTGAACATAGAAGGACCTTTTCTCTGCATCTCATGGAAACACACATCTTAATCCTCCATGCCCTGTCTGCTCAAATCCCTAAAGTAGTCTTCCCAAAAAATAATGATGGCTACTACACATGTATGTTTAAATAGAATAGCCCTTAGTGGGAAGTGTTGTTGTAGTGTTTAATGCCATTTTTCAGCACACGATAAACCACTGACCCACGAAAAGCTACTGACAAGCTTTCTCACATACCCACCTCGGCCGAATCGGAGACTTGAACCCATGCAGACAGAGGTGAGATGGCAGTGATCTAAGAGAGAGTCCCCAGCCCCTCTAGCCTGTCTACAGGATTGAGTGGGTGATCTGCAGAACATGATGCATGTACTGTGCTGGGCATGAATTACTATAGAATTCCTTTACAGTAGAACATAAAATAATGGTCTTCAAGACAGTTGGTCTTTCATAACAGGTTCACAGTGCTATATAATCATTAAATTTGTGCATTGAGAATATGGTCTCTCAAGACAGGTGGTCTTGCATAGCAGTGGTCTTTAAGATAGGTTTCACTGTACTAGTTTATAGATTCTTATACCCCTTGATAAATTTTCGTCTTTCTTGGTACAAGTTACTGTAGTATTCCTGTACCCCTTAATAGATTCTTGTCATACTTGGTACAAGTTAATGTAGTATTGCTGTACACCTCAATAGATTCTTGTCATACTGGTACAAGTTAATGTAGTATTCCTGTACCCTTTAATAGATTCTTGTCATACTGGTACAAGTTACTGTAGTATTCCTGTACCCTTTAATAGATTCTTGTCATACTTGGTACAAGTTACTGTAGTATTCCTGTACACGTTAATAGATTCTTGTCATACTGGTACAAGTTACTGTAGTATTCCTGTACCCCTTAATAGATTCTTGTCATACTGGTACAAGTTACTGTAGTATTCCTGTACCCCTTAAAAAATTCTTGTCATACTTGGTACAAGTTATTGTTGTATTCCTGTACCCCTTAAAAAATTCTTGTCATACTTGGTAGAAGTTACTGTAGTATTCCTGTACCCTTTAATAGATTCTTGTCATACTTATTACATACTTTGGGCTGTTAAAACTTGTATATACAATCTTGTCTTTGAGTGTTGAAATTCAAAGACCATTTATCCTAGACGTAAATGTGCTTTCCTTATTTTCTTTTTATATGTGACACATAGAAAAACCCAGATGGGTTTCTTGTTTATAATTTGACCTGACAAGTTCATTATTTTGATGATATAATATTTTAGCAGACAGTCTGTATTTTTAAAGAAAAAGGCTCCAGTTGTTGCGTGCAACAGGCAGTAATGGGGAGTTTGGATGTTCTGTGACTGAAAATGTTAGAGCAGATGGATCTTTTCAAACTTAAAATATGTCAGATCAAAAATAGGACAAATTGAAACCATTTTACAAATTTGAAAAGATAAATATTGTGATGCAATGCAGCAGTCAGAATGATAACATCATTATGCTTATTGGAGAATGTGTGAACTTCACAATCATTCAGGAAAGTTAAGACATGTTGACTAGTTTGAGTGAGTATTGAATATAAATATTTTGTCAGTATGTTTTGGTTTTGTATTTTGGTTCTTATCCACATAGATTTTATCCATCTGTAATAAGAATTTTGACCAGTCACAGAACTAGGTTAATAGCAAAAAAATACATTCTTTTCCATACAGTGTGTACGCAATTATGGCATGTACTGGTAATATATAGATTACACCTTTAATGCTCAGATTTTCTATTTGGCCAGTTGTATTAGCAATAACGGTAATTACATTTATACCACCATTGGCATGTATGCCTATTACGTTAATAGACATGGAAAAGTATTGACTCCTTGCTTGGCGACATTTAAAAAAATTGATGACAATATTGAGGTTTGCAGTTTTTGATGCAACAACTTTTTAAAGCCAGCACCATCCCTGAAATAGATTTGATGTATCACAATGATATCATTCTGATTGACTTTGATTGAGAACCCAATAATTCCAATGTAGTGTTTTTGTCCAAAATGTCAATGCACACTATGTAATTCTAATGAATAATTTTTTAATAAAAGAATCGTTGGAAATTGTATCTGAGTAAAATAGTAGGTACTTCTACAGGCTGAAATTTAAGAATGCATGAATAATCTTGTTCACAATCTTGTATACACCAAATTAGCTGCTTCTTTAAATAAAGTATTATTATTATTATTATTATTATTATTATTATTATTATTATTATACATTACCCAATTGACTTGTGTCAAAACTTTCAAAACTTTGTTTATGAAAAAATGATTATTCCTAATGGATTCCATCGTACAGTGGAACCCCACTATAACGTGATGGCCCCAAAAATTGGATTGCATTAATAGCGGGGCCGCTTTAGTTTGGGATTTTACAGTATTTTAATAATTTTTCAGAAAATGCTGCATTGGCATATATATGTGTGTATTCATGTCTAATGTAAAAAAAATCGGAGTATTATCAGACGAATATTAAATGAAATTCATTAATAAGACTTATTCAAAATATTAGATGGAAAATATATTTATTGGTTATTACTTTGCGCTAAATAGTTTTCCTAATTGTTTTTTCTTCCCCGAAAATACATGTTGATTGATAATACCCTGACTGACGTTATATCATAAATAGGTATCAACATCATTTACTATCGTGCTGGCATGGCATGCACTTCATCCATAAATTTAAGATTTAAAATATTAAATAATTTTGTCTGAATTCAATGTCCATATATAGCATGAACAGAGTATCAGCACTGTCTATACTTACCGTCTGATATAGTACTGTTGTGGCATGCAGCTAATCCATAATATCTGTAATTCCATTGCAAAAATTGCAAACGTATTTAAACTATTTGATATTTTTGTCATAGATCATTATATGTCTAAATTAAATGGGAAAAATTAACAGAAAATTAAGTTAAGAAAGACTAAGCACGTGTACGTTTCATAAAGTTCCATGGTCTGTGTTTTGTTTTTTATGGTTTAATGCTATTTTTCAGCACACGATAGACTATACATGGCAGCCAGTATTATTGGAGGAAGAACCCAGGGAAACCCCCCGGAATGAACCACCGACCCACGAGAAGCTACTGGCAAGATTTCTCACATAACTACATTAGTCGAATCTTAGACTTGAACTCACGCAGATAGAGGTGAGAAGGCAGTGATCCGTAACGGAAAGCTCTTTAGACCACTCGGCCACTCAGGGCCCCTCCATGGTCTATAAATGTTGTCTATAAAAATTGTAAACTTGATTTTCCATTAAATATATTTTAACCCTTAAAGTACGTGTCGCGTCTATAGTCGCGCTGTTGTTTGTGGTCCCGTAGTGCGTGTCGCGACAATTGACGCACTAGAGGTGAGCAACACTGATCGCATTCAGTAACTTCATCTTGCCATAAATGCCTGTAAAACTATATTTGATTGGTTTAAAAAGGCCCGGAACGAGCATTCTGCAGTACTTTACTATATTATTAACGATGTAATTTTACAAATGCTCGCTTCTAAACACATGGTACATGTGCAAAGCTAAAATGGCCGACACTGAATACGACGGTGATTTCTTGCAACAAATATTCGCTTCTGATAGTGATGCTAATAGTGATTTTGAATAATTTGAGAAAAATGACATTATTGGAGCAAGCGAGGTATTGATGGAAATACACACGAATGATTTTGAGCCAGAAATTTACGTGGAACTGGAGTCGGATGTACATGCTCGCTTGACGTGAAAAAATGGCGCGCTTGTCAACCCCCATTCACTGGTAATTCAAAATTAAATGTCGAGATGGTGAAAAATGAATCTACGGACTATTGAAGACTTTTTCTTAGATGACGAGCTATTTCATCTGATAGTAGATCAAACAAATCGTAATGCAGATCAGGGAGTTCATGGGGCAGACTTGAACGAAAAAAGTCGCATGAAGAAATGGCGGCCGGTCTTACCTGAGCATTTAAAACGTTTTCGCATCGATTAAAACAATGGGTTTGGTACATATGTCTGTTCTCGATTCCTAATGGGCTATTGATGATGTGATATCAACCACATACTTCAGCAAAAAAAAAAGTATGGGATAGATTTCAAGCTATTCCAAGCAATTTACACCTGTCAGACAATGAGAACAATTAAGGTGACTCTTCACAAAATCAGCCCAATGAATGAACAAAAATAAAGCTGTTGCTGAGGTTTAATCACCAGATATGGACCTCAGTTTGATGATATTATAATAAATAACAGATGATAGTTTTTCATGAACATTAATTGCTGACTGGTGGGTTTAAACATACATCTGACATTCATGGAGTGGATTTTTGCAAAACTTTCACCTTGCCTTTACCTGTGATTTTCACAATTTATATATAACATTGTGACAGACATAACATGTGCATGTTTGGACTACTAAAGAATATAACATTTCGTAGATATATTTGAACTTTTCCATCAAAAACAAACAAAAATACTGATGAAATACAATTGTAACTTGTCAGTTTACCTGTATTTACACCTGTACCTGCAAATATGTTAAACCTACACATGTGTCTTGATGCTAATCTTAAAGTATAGACACATACCATCATTTTTTATATAGGGGTTGTCTATCAATAGTGTATATTTAATGAAATACATGCAATTTAAAGACTGTGCAGTTTTCTGCTTTTCTTCCTTGAAACAATTCAGCACTGAGGGACCTTTTACTGCAAAACAATGCAGCACTTTAAGGGTTAATTAAAAAGATAGGAAATTAATGACTAGTTCATAAGCAAACAAAAAAAGCATTAAATCTGAGAACTAAATGCAGTGAGTTTGTAATGGTCAGGAGTCACTGATATAAAGTTTCTTAAGCTGTACGCATGTATAATTTCATACCCTTTAAATTTCCAGCTAATAAAGCGGACATTATTTACTAGTCAAATGAGTGTGTTTAATAACACCGCCAAGCCCAGAAAACATGTTGGCGGCTTTCATTATTTTTGTGTTTATTAAATTGTAAGAATGTTGTATCAACCACCACAGTGACTGCTACTTGGTTGTGTATGCAGTTTAAGAAGAAACACATGTTGTCTATTGTTTGAGCAATGATTGTATACAGATTTAATTTACAGCAATCAGGAAGACTATTTACTGGCTTACTCATGGATCAATAATAAGTAACAATTCTGATAATGTTTACTTAGGCATAACAATTCAGTAACCTGGATTTTACACACTATTTCTCGCACTGTATCGTATTATATATCGTGTTATTTTAGAATTCATACACAATCTCTTCCCCAAAATCATAATAAACTTTCTTTGTGCAAAGTGCATAGAACGATTTGTGTTTGTGAACTTGCTTTGCCATAACAGTAAAATATTTTTATATTAAAAAAAATAAGAAATTAATAACGAGTTCATTAGCAAACCCCATACACATGTAGAACCTGAGAACTAAATGCAGTAGGCCTGAAATGGTTACGCGTCACTTTTATAATTGTTTTTGAACTGAACACATGTACAATTTCATATCCTCACAATTTCCAGCTTGTAAAGCGGACATTAGTTACTGGTCAACTGATTGTGTCTAAAAACACCACCAAGCCCAGAAAACATGTTAGTGGCTTTTGTTTTTTTATGTTTATGAAACTGTGAGAATCTTGTATCAACCACCGCATTGTCTGCTGTTTGGTTGGATATGCAGTTAAAGAAGAAACACATGTTGACTATTGTTTGAGCAACGATTGTATACAGAATTAATTGAAGACAACCTCAATGACCACAATGCTTATTTTGGCATAACACTTCAAGAACCTGGTGAAATTGTTAAATTTCAGAAGCTGCACCACGATCGTATAATAAAATTCATATGTGAGCTCTTCCACAAAAATGATAATAAACAGTTTACACACTATTTCTTGTACCTAAATTTTAAAAGAATTCCCGATATGAAAAAAATACACATTTAAAATTTCAGGAACTGCACCACAATTGCATTATATTCTAATTCTGACAAGCTCTCTTCTCCATACACAATCTATTTCCCAAAATGTTAATACATTCTTTATACATTATTTCACATACTTTGAAGAATGTTTTTTTTTTTTTTTATGTACGAATGAATAGATAAAAATTCCAGGAGCCATGCAGCGACTGTGTTATATTTGAATTCGTGTTGTGGTGCTGTTACCGTGTAGCTGGTATGAACTACTATAGATTTCCAGTGCCCCTTGATGGTTGTAGTTCTAGGGTTTAAATCCGTTTTTCAGCACATGATAGGCTATACATGGCAGCCAGTATTAATGGTTGGGGCAAGAACCACTGACCCATGAGAAGCTACTGGCAAGCTTTCTCACATACCCACATAGGCCGAATCGGCCACTATTACCACCACCCCCTCCCCCTTGATACTTGTTATAATTACTACAGATTTCCTTGATAGACTCCATCATACTTGTGATTAATTACTACAGATTTTCTCTATAGACTCCATACTTGTTATTAATTACTACAATTTTCTTGATAGACTCCATCATACTTGGTATTAATTACTACAGATTTCCTTGATAGACTCCATCATACTTGTTATTAATTACTACAGATTTCCTTGATAGATTCCATCACTTGTTATTAATTACTACAGATTTTCTCTATAGACTCCATACTTGTTATTAATTACTACAGATTTCCTTGATAGACTCCATCATACTTGTTATCAATTACTACAGATTTTCTTTGTAGATTCCATCGTATTTGTTATTAATTGCTACAGATTTCCTTGTTATTAATTGCTACAGATTTCCTTGATAGATTCCATCACACTTGTTATTAATTGCTACAGATTTCCTTGTTATTAATTAATACAGATTTTCTTGATAGATTCCATCACACTTGTTAATAATTGCTACAAATTTCCTTTTTATTAATTGCTACAGATTTGCTTGTTATTAATTGCTACAGATTTCCTTGATAGATTCCATCATACGTGTTATTAATTGCTACAGATTTTCTTGATAGATTCCATCACACTTGTTATTAATTACCACAGATTTTCTTGATAGATTCCATCATACTTGTTATTAATTGCTACAGATTTCCTTGATAGATTCCATCACACTTGTTATTAATTGCTACAGATTTCCTTAATGGATTCCATCATACTTGTTAATAATTACTACAGATTTTCTTGTTATTAATTGCTAGATTTCCTTGTTATTATTTGCTACAGATTTCCTTGTTATTAATTACTACAGATTTCCTTGTTATTAATTACTACAGATTTCCTTGTTATTAATTGCTACAGATTTCCGTGATAGACTCCATCATACTTGTGATTAATTACTACAGATTTTCTCTATAGACTCCATACTTGTTATTAATTACTTCAGATTTTCTTGATAGATTCCATCACACTTGTTATTAATTGCTACAGATTTCCTTGTTGTTAATTGCTACAGATTTCCTTGTTGTTAATTGCTACAGATTTCCTTGTTATTAATTACTACAGATTTCCTTGTTATTAATTGCTACAGATTTCCGTGATAGACTCCATCATACTTGTGATTAATTACTACAGATTTTCTCTATAGACTCCATACTTGTTATTAATTACTTCAGATTTTCTTGATAGATTCCATCACACTTGTTATTAATTGCTACAGATTTCCTTGTTATTAATTGCTACAGATTTCCTATACCCTTTGGATGATCCTTCTCATACTTAATAGTAGTGATTATTAAAGCTAAACAAATTCATCCTGCAGCATGTATTCTCTACCCCTTTACCTTGGGTTCAAGAACAGTCCTAGAAAGTATTTGGTTAGATTTGTTTGTATTTTCATTTGCTGATGTTTCCTAAACATCTTGATATATTCTCATCATATTTGGCATGAATCAATATAACGCAAAGACTTTTTTTGATGATGTCAAAAGTCACATTGAGAATTTGTGTTAAACTTTTGGTTGAAGTTTTTAATTTTCTTGTAGCTCTCCGTTACAGATCACTGCCGTCTCACCTCTGTGTGGGTTCGAGTCTCTGATTCGGCCAATGTGGGTATATGAGAAAGCCTGCTAGCTGCTTCTTGTGGGTCAGTGGTCTTCCCAGCATTTTCTCGGGTTCTTTCTATACCACCGATACTGGCCGCCATTTATAGCCTATCTTGTCCTGAAAAATGAAAAAAAACCTACATTTGCTTGTAATTCATAAACCATTTCACTGGTTTTTTTTTATATACATGTACTTACTTTATGAAGCTATTTGGTGACATCCATTCTTCATTTTGTGACCATGTGATCAGATTCAGTTAATAGAAAATATGTATTAAGGCTATGATTAAAATATTTACATTGCTTAAATTTCCTAAACTTCATGAATTTTCTTTATGCTTGGAATTATTCATTTTGAAGCATATATGCATGCTTGCAGTTGCAAAATGTCTGTTCAGGCTGGTCTCACATTGTTTTTCAGATTCACTTGAAGATGTGTGTCGGAGATAAGATCAAGTCAGAGCTGTGCAGTTTTGACACAAGGTTTGAGGAGCTGCTGAAGAAATCCTTCATAGTCAACACTAACAAGTCCTTGGTTTCCCCAGACTTTGATCCTTCCCCGAGTCACCCATTGCTGTATCCCATACCTCCCAGGTCTGGCCTTACACAGGTTCCTGCAGGTAAGTTTGCTGACTCTGAACCTACCCCGAATCACCAGATGCTGCACCCAGTACATGCCAGGTTGGCCCCAACATACGCCCCATTATGTAGGTTCCATGACTGGAATAAAATCCAGATGTGTTTATAATGTCCTTTTGAGATGATACAAGGAAAATCTCTGTTGACTTTTTGATTTGCCAATAAAAGTACATTTTCATATTTTTAAAAGTGGAACACGAGTTATATATGAGTCTATATAACACAAGTTAAAAATTTCTAGGCCTGCTGGTAAGTGACTACCATATGTCGCTACTGCACGGTGGTGGCAAATTCCAAATTTTTGATGCAGTTGCAGTGACCCCACACCCCAACCTAAATGTCCAAAAAGAAAAATGGGTGGGAATATTCAGAGGAAACTTGATTAGAAAAAGGACTGCTGTTTGTTTTAAACCAAATTTGTAGTCCAAATTGTTGAATCTGAGAACTGACATGAGAAATTGTCGTCCCAGGTATTTTCTATTAAAAAAACTATTCGAGCCACTGTATCAATACAGGTTTGGGGAATAGTTAAACGAATTACACAAAGACATGTTGATTTTACAGAAAATTCAGTCCTTGTTTTTATAACGGTAAATATTTGAAGGTTTTTTTGTCAAAATTTAAATCAACTCTTTTGAAAATGTTTTTAAAATGATGTTTTTTTAACCAGATTGTCTTAAGGAGATTAAATTGTTTGAAAAATTTTGTTTGGGATTTTATTGGCTCAGATAAATTCAGGGTTAAACTCTTTTTTTTTTTTTGTTACAAGGCAAGATTCTAATTATTTGTATTTATAGTTTTAAAAAAATACTGTATTAGAAAATGTTACTTTCTATGACGTGTGTGTGTGTAAATGTTTGAAAGGAAACAAAACTTAATTTATGTTCATGATGTAGTTCCCACTTAGCAACATAATGCAGCAAAATAAAGTTATAATTTACATGCCAATTTTAAACGGAATATAATCAATCTTTATTATCCATTTAGTGATTATGTGTTGTCACCGATGTTTTCCTATTTGCTGTGTATGTCACTAGCAAATTTGTAAAAGCACTGTCCTTGTGTTTAATTTAATTTTTCAAATAAAGCAGTGTTCTATTCTTGTAGCGAAAGGAATAGCATCAATCACAATTACTGGTAGATAATAAGCAGATAAACAGTTTTTCTCAGATGGCTTACCTACCGGTACAAATGTTTAGTTATTGACATGTGTAATTAGATTGTACAAAGATTTCAGGTTATCAAAATGTGAGACCTAATCTGTGTTGGCAGGCATGTCAAGTGTTTTTTATACCTCATGTTTACTAGCAAAGATAGAAGAAAAGTTTGTTGTGAAATCACTGGAAGCATTGTCTAAAGTATTTGGGAATACCAATAAGCACCAGTTGTTGAAAACTTCCATATTATGCAAATTAATGAAAATAAATTCACCATTTAAAAATGTGTTGCCAGGAGATGATTGGTGGAAAGGTCTAAACTCATGACATAGTCTGAATTAGCAGTGTGGCCAAAAGTATGATTTGTAAAACACCCAACTCGAGGGGGAAAAAATCTGACAATCCTTGCCTGCATTAATCCAGCAGCAATTCATGTGAATTGTGAGACTGAATTCTTCTTCTTTTAATATGATCTCAGTCACAAAAGTCATGCCATGCTAATGTCATTTCAGGATTCCATTGATGCCAAAACAGATTGCAATTTTTTAAAATTTTGACTAGAAGTACCAGGGGAAGTAGTTGAACACCTTCACCATGCATCACCAGCTCAGATGTACTTTTAGCTAGCACAGACTATGACATGCTTGATGTAATCACACTACTCATTGAGTTGGCAAGGGAACATCACACCTAGAAAGCAAGAATAAGAAAGTGACAAACTTCTGGTGACTTAATTGTCATCAAAGAATAGCGATGAGAGCAAATTTTGAATATAGGGATATCATCAAATCTGGAAATTAGACAATATATTTGATACTAGCATTACAAAAGAAAATAAATCCAAAGCAAAGATTGTAACATGCCATCACATTTCATCATACTTTAACAAGTGTTGAAACTATCAAAGAAAAGAAAATAATGGCGCTCATTCTTAAAGGAAAGATAGTATTTGAGAAAGAAGATAGGAAAATAACACATGGGAGATAAAGGCTGAAAAAAATGTTACAAATACTATAAATGAATGCAGGATTTTGAAGAAGAAAGAAATATTAGGTGCATTGGAATGAATTTATTTTCAGATTAACTGGCTTGCATCAAAATTTGGTTTGATTTAACCAATTGTTTTTACACTTTTTTTTTTATACAGTCAAATAAAATTAAGTGCTTACCAGTATGTTCACTGGTGGTTCATTGCTACACAAATTCTCTACCATGATAGATCAGTGTGTTAAATAGCTAATATGTTGGATTATTAAAACAATTTTCTTGATAATGGAAGAAAATATGTTCATCAGGGACTTTGACTCGATTTTGAAGAAGGGTCCAGAGTAAAATCTAAATGAGAGTATTTAGAGTTCGTAACACAGCATCACAAATGATGTCCGTGTTTGTAGCTCAGTGAATTTTCACATCTGCATCTTTAAATGTAAAATTACTTAATTTTTTGCAATTATTTCAATGTCATTTGTATCCAGAAGCAGTAACATTTAATACCCAAATTACACTATTTTGGCATTAATAATAATGATTACGTTTTTACCTTACACGAGGTTGGCATGTATGTTTCTGTTCTATGGATGTACCATTGATGTCTCAGTCTAATAAACTTGTATATACGTCTACAGTGCAGTCGTTTACCAGTCCTGGCAGGGTAAGAAAGTCTCCATTGCTGCCTAAGAAGAAAGGCAGCCTATTTGCTGGCTGTCACTGTATCCACAGCTGTCGGAGTCTACAGTGCAGCTGCTGTGCTCACACAGAGTCATGTACACCAGCTTGTGCTTGTCGTAACTGCCATAACCCACTGAATTTGCTCCTACGTATGGGGATTCCCACTGCCATAGCACAGACAGATTTATGTCTGATGGATAACATATACACGGTATGTTTAGCAGAGAGGAAACGTTTTTAAGGTAGATTTAACTGGAATTCAATGTTTTTTATAGCTCATCTGGTTACATGTTGTATGATGGTATGAACCTTTATCAACTTACATTATTGGTTATCTGTCATAAATCTTTCCACATTTGCTATTTATTCCAACACTATCTGGGGATATTGTGATATCCTACTTATGTCCGTCTCATACATAATCTGTATGTCACCACATTTCCTAAGCATGGGTTGAAAATAAAATGTTGCAAGAGGCATAGATGTTGTGCTTGTCCCTCACCTCCTACATAGAAGCTTGCATAAGCAAAGTTATTGATTATGTGTATAAGACAAATTTTGTAATAATTTATGGTCACTATCAGTGGGAAACGGGATGGAATGGAAATGTGCCTTCAAATGGGGTTTTGCATTTTCAAATTGAGTGAAGGACATATTCTGGAATGAAGGCCTAGCAGTTCAATAGAAACAGGGTTCCCACGCTACCGGGAAATCGGGGAAAAAGTCGGGAGAAATGGCAAAAAAAATCCCGACCGTGAAAAGCCCGGGAATTTTGCAAAAATTGACGAAAGTCGGGAAATAACCGGGAATTTTTATGTAACCACTTCATTACAGAAAAAATCACATACCGTATTTACCGTATGTTTTCGGAGTGCAACAAATAATTACTTTTTTTGTTGTCCGAATACATATTAAATTCTTTGATTAGGTGTCCGAAAACATACAAGTGAAGATAGAATTATGCCGCCCCCCCCCCCCCCTTACCCGTCCGTAACGAAGTTACCGTTAGCTCACATGACAACGTGCTGCCATGAAGTAAAACAAGTATTTTGTCTAACACCACAGAAAGGATAATTAATGAAAAATTGGCATTACTTGCCTATTTTGTCAATTTGATACATGTCCATCCACCAGAAAACAAAGCCATACATGTATTAGAGCCACGATTGTGTACGTATTTTCCGAAAGAACCGCCATATTAACATAGTAATCTTGCAATCCAGTTTAACCTTCTGCTAATGATCATTAAAATCTACATTACAAACGCACTCAAGCTTTATTTCTGTGTAATTAAGATATTAATACAAACTAAATAAAAAGATTTTGGAGTTATAATTCTTAAGATATTTTGAGCAGAAACATTTTAGTATCGCGAGTCGAAACACCGGTACATGTATGATGGCTATTCTTAGAGCACCAAGGGTGAGAGGCTCCAAATGGGGTGAGTTGTTGTATGTACGCCTACGAAGGGTAAAAATAAAAAGCAATTTGCAATATACGAGTCGGCGTGATTAATATGTTATTTGTTTTAAATAAAGGTGATGCATTTGTTGTGGTTCTCTCTTTTTTTTTTCCCACCTAGCCGAGGGTAGATTAAAATGAGCAAAGCTTGCCGGCTGGAAACGATCTACTGCTCGAAGATTGTAGTGATGCATGTCAGAGATTTCAAAGTGTCTGGGTGTTAATTGTTAATAATATAACTGGTGGGATTTCTTTGACAGATGTGTTCGGAAATAAAAGGCAGCCATCTGGATTTTATTAAAAGAGCACACGATGTACCTAACATTTAGCACCCACAATCAAATATATCGTCTACCAAGAGGTTTATTACCTGTAGAACAATAACTATGTTTAAACCTTTGTATATAATGCCTCAGGGATAAGGGGTTTGTTTTGTTGGACAATGCCAATGAATTTTACTAATCCATACCGACTCTGATGTATTGTTTAATGATATAAAGCAGGGGTCATGGTTTCTAATCAAAGCCATAACTGTCACACCTGTATGAAGTGGTTTCGTGTGTAACAATGTCTATACTGACAACCAATCATATTTTTGTTAGCTGAATCAAACTATTAAGTTAAAAAGTATAAATAAAATACCCACCACATACAAAAGTTAGTATACTGGATAGCTATCGTTGTGAAACATGATAATGTTAGTACTGTAATAAATTTGATGAATAAGTTTATCATACGTTATGCAACAAGTTCTTGGAGGGAATCGCCCTTGCCAAAATCGTCTCCAAAGAGACCAGTAGGCCGTCCACAGAAGTGACTTCGAATTAATGATTCTGAGGAAGCATCACAAAAACAACCGCCTACGAAGAAAGCTGCTCTAGATGACGAGTCTGATCAAAATAAAATAGCACGCGTGTATCATCGTATGTTGTCATATATGTGACGCGATCAAAATGTCGATACCGGTCTGCAAATATCACAATATGATTTGAGAAATCTATATCCGATCTGTTATTTTTCGTTGGAACATCTTGATTTAACAAGACAATCCGTTGTTGAAATACACTTTAGAGCTCGTGTAACACGTCCGACTAATGCAGCAGGTGTTGTCACTATCCCGAATTTGTCACTATCCCGAATTACATGTAATTAATAATTTTAAATTATATTAGTTCATGGACGTTCATGATCGCATTAAATAATTGGCGACCAAATGAAGCGAACTTTGTATCAGTTAAATTAACGGCAAACACGCTGTAAATTTTACATTAAAACGACGAAGCAGATCATCCAAGATTGTGTCCGAAAACATAAATTGTAGAAACAATTATAGCGGGGCAACGTCTGAAAACTTACAAGGCATTTAAATATGATTTTTCCCCGAAAAAAATGGTGTCCGAAAACATACAGTGTCCGAAAACATACGGTAAATACGGTAATCAAGTGGAAATTGTAATTGAACAGCTGGTGAAATTATATTTTTTCGAGTTATTACGGTACCGGAAATTTCGAAGGTTGCGTTATGGATCAATTAGTTGCTTGCCTGACACATTTGTTCAGTCAATCCAAGCATTCGGTCGATTAGATTGATCTATTAGACTGGTTTTTCGATGTACCACTACAGATTAGTATATTTTTATATTACGTAGAAGACTTGAAGACCAGTCTATCATCTCAACAAGCCAGCATCATGACTGCGGTACGTGATCTCTGTAAGTTTTTGAAATAAAAGAAACAGCTCTGCAGTGTTTGTTCTGATTTATAAAGTTACTGAAAATGTCCTGTTAAAGCTTTTAATCTGGTGCTTTTGCATGCGAAATTAGCCATTATTGTCAGTAGTAACCTTGGACACCTTTGCGGTGAATTTTACTTGGCCCTGTCAATTGAATCAACCGATAGCCTCATTTTGGTGGACCAATTAGAGAGCAGCATTCAATTCAGTGTATTAAAGTTGCATATTAAGCGGATGCATTTGTAGAGTAGTTTGGCGGGAATGTAGTTCATCAAATTCTTGACGTAAGTATCCAATGTTGAATGTCCGAGCTAAACATTGGCGCTAAATTGTTATTCCGTTTGAGGTGTAGCTTGAAATATCTGCATTAATTCTTTAATTATAGTTTGCAGTCAATGTTAGTAATCAGAAGAGGTTTGGTGACTGCTTTATCAGATTATAAGCAGACTCGAGTGGATTTTCAGGCAATTCAATCTAGTAGGATGGTCATGATATATACTTTTTGAAGGGCTTTTTGTCAGTTTTAATCAACTCTATTATCATTAACTTATTTTCTTTTTCAAGAGATGGATTTTAAACTAATCCACTAAAGGTGCTTAGAATGTTTGAAAAATATTCTTTTTTACAGAGGTTTTTTTTTTATTGGCACAGATTAATGCAGGATTAATCTTGATTTTGTATAAAGATAAATTTTCTAGCAGAGTTCTAGCTTGAACATGAACTTGAGGGAATTACTTTCTCATATAAAAGATGCATGCATGTTATAAAACGTCTTGTCTGTCAACATTTTACGGTCAATCTCAATCAGCCAGTATATAACTACTGATATTTAATTTTCCATTTGTTGTAATATCATGCACATAGACTTAAAGTGTTTACTAATTTCTTTAGAATTAAAAGTTTGAAAGGAAAACAAAACTAGTTGCTGTTGTTCATCCTGTTAGATTTCCCATACCAACATAATGCAGTGCAGTTTCAGTCTGTACATTGTAAACAGTTACATTAGACTTGTGATTTTCAGAAGTAATATCTGTTTCTTGTGAAACATTTTGTGGTTTGGTACATGGTTATTTGCCTCATTTAAATGATATAGAAGAGACTTGGAATAGAAACAGCATTTAATTTGAATTTAAAAAAAATTCTAAGCTAAAATGTTCTTTAATTTCATTTTGTATTGGTCATAAATGAACCTTGAAAAACTGAATTTTATCCTGGAAAAAACCTGAAAAAGACCTGGAAATTTTTCTTTAAAAAAGTGTGGGAACCATGTAGAAATGTTGTCAGTTCCTCATCTAGTATGGCCATCATTACTTGACATTTAAAAGCCTTTGAACGACTTCACAAAAACTGATCAACAGGATTGAGCCAAATTTGAAAACATCATGGCATGAAGGTTAAGTTTGTACAAATGATGCAAATTATTAGAAATAGATTAAAATGGCTTTCAGTGGCCACTTCCTCAAATGTCTTTGTGCAGCATTTAGTAGGCCGACTTGTTTGTTCTTTGTAACTGCATTTTAACAAGCCTATATGTTGTTTGTTCTTTGTAGTTGCATTTTAACAGGCACACTTGATTTTTCTTCTTTAACTGCATTTTAATATACCCACATGTTTGTTCTTTTCAACTGCATTTTAACATACCCACATGTTTGTTCTTTTTAACTGTATTTTAACATACCCACATGTTTGTTCTTTTTAACTGCATTTTAACATACCACATGTTGTTTGTTCTTTGTAACTGCATTTTATTAAAACAGGCCCACTTGTATACTCTTGGAAAATGCATTTTTACAGGTCTGTTTGTTGTTATATATTTTATTTTAGTGGGACCATTTCTTGTTTGTTGCTTGTAAATGCATTTAAGCCAGATTGCTGCAGTTTACTATGATAAACATGTCAAAGTACTTTGTTCAGAGCATTCCAAAACCATTAAAAAATTAACCAATTTGCAGAATAGTGGTACACCTCTCACTTGGTAACTCGCTCACAACAGGGTCCACAAACATTGGCCACATTATATGCAACAGCACAAGTTTACTGAGGGACCGATGAAAAAATGAACGAATCTGCACTTAGAAAAAACCCATTAAGGAGGAGTTAGTGATTGGGCTGTTTAATGATTAAATGATTTGCAATCATGTTGATAATAATGTCAATGCTTTCTCTAATGAATTTGTTAATTATTTTGTATTAATAATATTTATTTTCAAAATGTCCAACATGTTAAAGATTCCAATTGGTTTCAACAACCATCACATGTATGCAAAAACATCACTGCTTTTTCTTTTATTGATTTGTCTGGTTCCCAGAGTGGTATTCAATAGTATCCTGCCAAATTGAAGATTTTGTTAGTAGGGAACTAGACTAATTGTTGGTACACCACCAAACAAGATTAATTTTTTTCTTAAAAAAATACGTGACATTTATTTTGTGAGACTATTGTCTACATCAAAACGCAGTTTTTGATTTGTTCAGTTTGTACATTACTGATGTCGTGATTTCATTGGAAGTAATAGCAAAACTTTTTATCATCCTTGAGGATATCTCTTAGTGACAGTTCAGGAATTCTCTGAAAATCACTTGCCCACAATGGTCCGTATCAAGCTCTTTATTTTACAAAGTATTTTAGCTTGGTTGCCTTGCTATCTTTGATCACAGTTATGAATGAGTCAGTTAATTGAATGTCCTATCTTCCATTTTTGACTATAAAACAAGTGATATATCTACGTTTCAGTTAACAATTTTGGTCATGATTTTCTTAAAATTTTAGGAAATATGGATAATTTGCTATTTTGTATTTTCTGGTTTCAAACATGGGATCTATGCATATATGACCCCACAGTATAAGTGGGTTTGCCAGTTATCAGGGGAATGGTGTTGTTACTTATTTCTGATTGTTGTTGTTGTAGGGTTTAATGCTATTTTTCAGTACAATATAGGCTATACATGGTGGTCAGTATTAATGGTGGAGGAAGAACCCGGGAATACCACCGGAAAGAACCACTGATCCACGAGAAGTTACTGGCATGCTTTCTCACATACCCACGTTGGCCGAATCTTGGATTTGAAGCCACGCAGACAGAGGTGAGATGGCAGTGATCCGTAACGGAGAGCACTTTAGACCATTCGGCCACTCATGGCTCCTATTTCTGATTGTATTAAATAAATTTAAATTTGAGAATTATTAAGCTTGTAAATTGTTTTCCATTTAGCATAGTATTGTATATCTGACGTATTGTTATGGCATTTTGTGAGAAGCTGGCATGTGGTATAGGTTATATAAAAATTGAGGGAACAAATCTCACCTGAGGTCACATGTCAAAAACTGTAGATGCATGTTTCTGGTTCCAAATTTTTTATTTTTTTTATTTCAATAAAAATAAACTCAGTAAAACAAATAAATTGTATGTAAAGTAAAAAACAAGGCACTTTTTGTCCATTATCACACATAAAACTGAACCCTATAAGAATACAATGTGACCAGGGTTTTCTTTGGCCTAATGGAGTTATTTTTTTTATCTCAAGTGTTTTCATTTGGACCAAAGGGATTTCATTGGGTCCCAATGGATTTATTTGATCTAGTGGAGGGACTTTTTTTGGTCACAAGGTTTTCATTGGTCTCAAGTAATTTCATAGGGTCAGATTGAGAGTCAACTAATATAACTTAAAATTTGTAGATAGTATTTCTCACTTGGTAATTATAATCCTTTCAATTTTTTTTATTTTATGAGATGCACATGTTTGTGAAATTGTGTTACTGTTTGTGTTTTCTTTTTGCAGCTGGACAATCTTGATGAGTACTTAAATGCTACGGTGAGGTTGGAATGTTGTGGGATACAGATGCTTCTACTTAGATGTGTGCCTGGCTCATTCAAGTGTCCCAACACGCACTGTAATGTCCATTACCGTTTCTCATGGTGTCATGGTTGGTAACATTTACTCACATTGAAGTGTCTTGGCAATTATATTGCCAATTATGCATTCTTGGTGTCAGGGTTGGTAACATTTACTCACATTGAAGTGTCTTGTCATGTTATGATGCCAATTATGCATTTCTTGGTGTCATGGTTACAACTGTGAACCTAACTTTAGGTGTCTCAAAACCCACTGTCCTGCCCATTGTTGCTTAATTTGAAGTCGTGGTTAGTGTTAGTGTTGTATTGATATATAAGTATTTTAGTATGCATTGGTAAACAACCATATTACAAATATTGGTAAAAATTCTTCTATATTATTTTTTTAACTCTCACTCTATATTAGACAATGTTCTGGAACCATCTCTTTTGATTCAAATCTTTACATGATCATATTTTTTAAAAAATGACACTAACTCGTCCAATGTTTGGTTAATAACTATCAAATAACCCTGTAAACAGATCT
The DNA here is from genome assembly GCA_029339505.1 of Unio delphinus. NCBI lineage: Eukaryota > Metazoa > Mollusca > Bivalvia > Unionida > Unionidae > Unio > Unio delphinus. The sequence goes on from JAQISU010000225.1 coordinate 3,799,456, forward strand.
TACAGAATGCAGGCCAAAAAGCCTTTGGACTCGATTTAAACTGTCTAAATTTTTGAAAACTTTGTACCTGATCAAAGGGAAATTGCATTAAATGTGTACAAACCTGATAATGTCAATATATTTACAGAAATTCACACTATCCTATAAAATTATTACCACTTGTCGTCTGGTAGAATGTCCAAGAATTTGTCCCCATTTCCTGATAAAATACTGAAATCTCTATCATCATCTTGTAAATCATTGTCGTCTAGTCATGATAAATATTGTGTGACCCCCTCTCCTTTGCCTCACTGTCATACACTGATATTGAACTTTGTAAGTTACACTTTTATTATACAATTTGTGAAATCTAAAGTTTGCAACTTAACACATTAGTTGTGCAATAAGATATAATAATCACCCTCTGCTACTTGACATTTTACCACACTTGCAGATCAAATCAGAGTTGCCACATGGGAAAACAAGCTATGGGATTAAGTTCAGTTACAATTTGGAAGAGACCAATCTCTGCATGGCACTGAAAAATTACATGTATTTGCAGTTCAATCAAATAGATTATCAACTTGAAAACAAAGCAAGTTCTGCCTTTACAAGCACCAGCAGAAAACTGGCTATTTTATTAACCAGGAAGGACCCATGAAAACCCCCGGACCACCAACCCACAGGAAGCTACTGGTAAACTTTCTCACCCACATTAGCCGCATTCTGAGACTTGAACCCATGCAGACAGGTGAGATGGCAGTGATCTGTAATGGAGAGCGCTTTAGGTCATGTGTTCCCCCCGCCCCGTTTTTTTTTGTAGAAATCATCCTAGATATTTGCACATAACATCATGATAGCATAAACATTGAAACTGAATACAAGACATCACCTCTTAAATTCAAACTTTTGTTATTTGCACGTTTTTCGAATATAAATGAATAAATAAGTAAAATGAGAATTAGAAGCTGAACTCTAAAAACCTAAAATTTCATTTTGGTTTTGGGAACCTATTAAAGAAAGCCTTTCCAAAAACCTAATTTTGTAAAAAGTTATTGAATACCTCTTTAAAAAAATACTTTTCTGCACACATTAGAAATTCCCACTCTATTTCCATCTTCCAAACCCAATATATCCAGTGGCTTCTGAGATGCTGTTGAATTAAATAAATTCCTTGTATGAGGGCCTCAAGGTAGATCAGTTCTTAGCTAATTGTGTTAACCTCTTTAAATAAAGTCATTATTATTATTATTATTATTATTATTATTATTATTATTATTATTATTATTACATTGTTTTTGTTAGGCTAACGTAGTGGTTTTGAACTTGCAGAGATTTTTCTTTCTTCAGTTATTTATTAGTTTTCATTTTGGGATATATTCTCTTAGATAAGCTTGTATTTGCAAAACTGACGATGTCACTATACTTGAGATCTGGTGCATTTTCCTTGGTTTGATGCTTGGTTCATTCAGACCCAATCCTGCCTTTAGGCATGATGAGTCTGTACCCTACTTCCGAGCTCTGTAGCATCAAGGTCATTTAAGATAAACCAAAGTGGGTGGTATTACAAAAAAGCAGATAGACGTAGCTCTACAATGATACATTATAATCTGGACTTTCTTTCTCGCATTACAAAATTAAAAGGAAAAAACTTTTATTTGAGACCCGATTTTTTTTTTACACCAAAAGTTCACCTATTGTTGGAATCTGATTTTGTGTCTGGATTTTTAGACTTTTCAGCCTGTGATCTGATGCAAACCAGTCTGAACTGCACACAGACGGGTGAACCTTTTGAAAAAAAGTAGGAAAAGTCTGGGAATAGGAGTAAGAAGTGGCCAGGAGATGAAAATGAATGGGGTCCGTAAGCCACCAAAAAGAAAAGAAGAAAAAAATCCAACTTTCACCTTTCTGTACATGCGCAAGCCTTAAATAACCATTGAAAAACTATGTTTCTGGCACAACTAGCCATCAGTCTAATTGAAACATTCTTGAAAGCAGATGTAATTAGATTTATTCAGAATTAATCCCCAAACTTATTTTCCTATCCCCATTTTAGGCAAAAATGACAAAAACTCCAGGGTCAAATGAATTAATGAAACTCGTATGTTTCGAGTATCTTGCTCAGACATTTCATCTTGTACACATTGTCAAGGACAAACAACAGGATTCATTATATATAGAGTTTATGGGTTCCGATCGAAGGTTTTCCTATAATCCAGCATAATGATTGGATAATGCAAAGTCCAGTTATGTCAATCACTGAAGGTTGAGCAAATTGAAATATTTGAGAGGGGTACAGTTTCAAAGTACAGTTTTAGAAAGTTAAGAAATTCTAGCCCCTTCTGATGCTGGCAACCATTTCTTTGCTGTATCAGGCACCTTGAACTGAGATGGGGGGAAGAAGGTTGTTAGTGGCTGTCTCGGAGATAATGCCACATTTGAAACAAATGAAATGTGATCATGTGTTTCAAACAAAGTAGACTGGGAAATGACTATTGCTATCAAGGAACAGTTTAGAATGGACATTCAGTGTACATGTCAAGCAATACAAATAATACAGGTCCTGGATTGCTGAATGGTCTCAAGTTCTTGACTTTTAAGATCACTGACATTTCACTAGAGTGTATGTTAGATAGCTTGCCAGGAGCTTCCCATGGGTCAACGTTTTTTCCCAGGATTTAACTGGTTTCTTGCTCCATCAGATATACTGGTCACCATGTATATTCTACAATATGTTGAAAAATGGTATTAACCCAAAACAACAACAAATAATGTATTCATGACAGGATATACAAATTACCAAATTAGTACTGTTGACAGAAGAATAAGTAACAGCTTGTAATGTTGTGTTGGCAAGTAAGAATTTTACATATCACAGGTATGGGCATTGAGTATAATGTCATATATGGGCATCGAGTATAATGTCACAGATATGGGCATTGAGTAGAATATTACATATATGAGCATCAAGTATTGATATCACAAATATGGACATTGAGTACTATGGGCATTGAGTATGGCATTGAGTATTGGTATCACAAATATGGACATTGAGTATAATATCATGGATATAGGCATTGAGTATGATATCACAGAAGTGGGCATTGAGTATTGTTATCACAAATATGGACATTGAGTATAATATCATGGATATAGGCATTGAGTATGATATCACAGATATGGGCATTGAGTATTGATATCACAAATATTTAGCATTGAGTATAATATCACAGATATGGGCATTGAGGAGAATATCACAGACATGGGCATTGAGTATTGAATATCACAGATATGGGCATTGAGTATTGAATATCACAGATATGGGCATTGAGTATTGAATATAACAGATATGGGCATTGAGTATTGAATATCACAGGTATGGGCATTGAGTATTGAATATCACATATGGGCATTGAGTATTGAATATCACAGATATGGGCATTGAGTATTGAATATAACAGATATGGGCATTGAGTATTGAATATCACAGATATGGGCATTGAGTATTGAACATCACATATGGGCATTGAGTATTAAATATCACAGATATGGGCATTGAGTTTTGATATCACATATATGGGCATTGAGTATTGAATATCACAGATACGGGCATTGAGTATTGAATATCACAGATATGGGCATTGAGTATTGAATATCACAGATATGGGCATTGAGTATTGAATATAACAGATATGGGCATTGAGTATTGAATATCACAGATATGGGCATTGAGTATTGAATATCACATATGGGCATTGAGTATTAAATATCACAGATATGGGCATTGAGTTTTGATATCACATATATGGGCATTGAGTATTGAATATCACAGATACGGGCATTGAGTATTGAATATCACAGATATGGGCATTGAGTATTGAATATCACAGATATGGGCATTGAGTATTGATAATAACAGGACCATATTGTAATCTTTCAGCCATGCTATGTAATGAAGGGGTGGCGCCTAGAAACCACTGCACAAAATGTGGAAGGTGTACAGACTTCAGGAATGTCCACTGTCAGGTAGATATAAAATTTGAGTTGTATTGTAAATAGAACTTCATTTTTATAATTTCTCTTCCTTAGTATGCCTTAATAATAACATTACCCAGATGAATGATATTAGACACACTTGTGCCTCTTTCTTGTGTCTCTTTCTTAGTATGTCTATATTGTAACGTATGGAAATTTTAATTTTGTTGAGAAGACAGAATTAGTTGAACTGCAGAACAGAATCCAGTGAGTATTTTTAATCTTGGACTGTACTGATGTATTTTAGAGTAATACATTTGAATCCATGAATATGTGCATCATTGGTTCGCAACCATTTTTGGCCTTGACCCTAAAAAATATAGTTTCTTAATCCTCACAATCGGTTTTCCACAGTTTAATAAGTTTTGCAGCCCGACAAAAATCTTGGCAACCTCCAAAACATCCTTGGGACCAAGGGGATAGGAACTGTTGATCTACACTGTGTAACTGAATATTTTGGTCATTGGAAATGATCAATGAAGATTGAGCTTTGTGTATGGAGCAATAGGGCTATGGAAATTTGAAGGAAATCTGTATTCGTATTTTCTATGTCTTCATTGTCCTGATTATAGAGTCTAAACAAGGTTGCCTTATGTCTTTCTTTTTACATCAGAAATGTAACAAATGTTACTTTGCTGGAATAAGTGGATTCAAGTGTCCTACCTGTAACGTGGAAGAGATGGAAAGAAACCAAGAGTCACCAGCTGAAGAACCATAACATTTGTACGTACCTTACATATAAGGTGGAGGACATGAAAAACAACAACCCCAGCTCGATAATGGTAACGGGTGTGTTACATTACAGCAAGCAGCCATCATTTGAGCTGATCCAGAAACAAGCAGAACACAACTAGTACCAGGTTCAACTATTCAGCATACATCAGTGAGGATTATTTTTAGAAGAAAATCAATTGTTCCTAAGTAATAATTTTATGTCTGTGTTTGTATATATATAAAAAAAAGGTTATCACCTTTTTCAAATACTATGTTAGTAGGTCTGGATCCCATGCTGTTTGGGGTGTAAGTGAAGATCAAATAGCAGTTTAGAGATTTCCAGCTGTCAGCCTTATACAGGGTTTTGTCTTGCTAGTCCATTAAATAAAAGTAATATTTAGATATTGTGGGATTGGTTATTGGGCTAAGAAACTGCATGCCATATATATTTTATTCAGGTCTTGCCTCATGACATTTACATCTGAATTTACAGTCTGCTTCAGTTGCTGATTTACATTTAATCTTTGCTTTAAAATGATAAATAAGAACAGTATTTGTTGTTATTCATACATGGTTGGTATCAAGGTTATTAGTTCTGTATAGCTTTGCTGGCCAATCATGAGGAGGTTTATCATACGTACTTTCAGAATCCTATATTTTATGCGAATTTAATCTTTGGATAATAGTTTACCTTAGGTGCTCTCTGATTTTCAGATTATGTTTATTTTTCATCAGTTATTGCAAAAACCACGAGAAACTTTAAATAATTTAGTTTTTTTGTTCTTTTTAATGTATGCAATTAATATCATTTAAAAAAATGTTTTATTATACATCCTATTGATCCAGATTTTTCGGCCAACAAGCATTTAGCTGTTGGGCAGATGATGGTGATTATAGCTATTTGAATGGCATTCTACATTTAGCTGTTGGGCAGATGATGGTGATTATAGCTATTTGAATGGCATTCTACATTTAGCTGTTGGGCAGATGATGGTGAGGATAGCTATTTGAATGGCATTCTACATTTAGCTGTTGGGCAGATGATGGTGAGGATAGCTATTTGAATGGCATTCTACATTTAGCTGTTGGGCAGATGATGGTGAGGATAGCTATTTGAATGGCATTCTACATTTAGCTGTTGTTACATACTTTAATCATTTTGATCTGTGACACACTTGTACATATTTTCTTTCCATTATACAAATTACAATTGATATGTGAGAAAATTATTTATCCTTTAGGAGCAGTGAGTTATCTATTACTCTGTATTTTGTAGAAAATAATGTGTATTGGAATAGATTGTTCATGTTTTTGTTACTCAGTCTCCAGTATCGCAAGCTGTTTTATGTAGAAGGTAGTTAATACATTTTCTGAAGTCTTGTCTGTCCTGTCTGTCATGGTGAAATTTGATTTTTCATGAGATATGCAGATTAGCTTCTTGATACATGTGCAGGAATATAGTTTTAAAAAATTGCCAATGCAGTTCAACATGGCACATTTTCCAGTGGAATTTATTTGATAACAAGAATTGCTCTTTAATATTTTTCCTTCTGCTGGAGTAAGACATTAGACAAAGTACATTTTATGAGCAAGATGTTAGAAATGGTAGAAGTAGTTCAAAATCGCTGAGAAAACCAAAGGCACAAAATTGTATGCCTATATGATTTTTGTTGAGCTCACATTAGTGGGAAGCAAGGTATATCAGTAATTTTATGCTTTAGCAATGTTTATATTTTCCTCAGGTTTTTATTCTCGTTTTTGATTATCCTTAGTGTTGGTTAAATTCTGTGATTTAGAATATAAAAAACCCACAAACACCAATAATTCAGTGCAACTAGTTTTGCATTTAATATATCCTTTTTCAGACACAAAATCTTTTGTCATAAATGATATGCATAATCCTAACTATTATTTATATATATATATATAAAGAGAGAGAGAGAGAGAGAGAGATGACAGGATCTAAAAGGTATGAGTCTCTAATGAAACCTGAATCAGTAAAATACTCAAGTAGAATAGAGACAAACAGTCATACATATAATTAAATTGTTATGAAGGATTAAAAATATCTCAATTTTTTTAAATTAAAAACTATACAATTTTATATAGTACATTGGTATTAAGTCCATTAGGATACAACACATTTAACTTACGAATCCATTAAGTTTCTTTAATGAGTCTATTAATGTCACCATGCACAATATCGATCGGAATGAAAGAAAAATTGCGTAGCATAGAGAGTGATTATTGGTGTTAAAGTGTGTTGAAATATTAGAGGAAAACTGAGGATCTCTATAATTTGTTGATATTATTTTTGTTGATAAATTGTATATGCTTTATACCAATATAATTAAATGTATGACTGTTTATCTCTATTTTATTTTATTATTTTACTAAACTATGTGAGATTTATCATTGTTTGGCATGAATCATTATCAAGCTAAGACCAATCATTCTGTTACATGCTTGTTTTACCCTTTTAACCTGGAGGACAAGGTCAGTCAGAAAACGTGTGAAGGTCTTGGATAATATTTGTTAAAGGCATATATTTCCTAAACTCTGGATGGATTTTGTTCATACTTAGAACGAGTCAGATAAAAAAAATTATTGAGCAACATGCATCCTCATTCCTTTGATCTTGGTGTAAGGTCACAGTCATAGAAAATTTATTTTAATGTTTCAGTTACAGTTCTGTTGTTTGCTTATATTTCCTAAATCAGTGATATATTTTCTTCATAATTGGGCTGCACCATTATGAAGCAGAGACATATCATTCAGCAACAGACCTGTTTGACCATTGGGTCATAGAAAGTTTTTGTTATTGTTTTGGTTAAAGTTTGTCATTTGCTCATATTTCCTACCTCATTGATAGATTTATTCATAATTTGGATAGATCTCTTTGAAGCTAAGACGAAAACATTCTTCAATATGCTGGCTCATCATGTTGACCTGTGTTTTATAATATGCAAACTCTGTCTGTCTTGATCAAATGATAATATCCATTTTTTTTATCTAAGATTGAATACATGCATAAATTGTGCATGAAATTAAAATGTAGAGTTTTTGCAGCTCATTCACATAAAAATTCATAATTAACTTGTTTTGTGTCTTGCAGATATATACACATGTTCAAAAGTTATCTATATGCCCATAATAACAATACATGGTTCTGAAATACAATGCCTTCCTTTACAACACATTAACAGTCATAATATGGCTATAGCTAAGTATGTTGTTTTTGTTTCTATAGGGGATCTCTAACCTACTCAGGTCCACTTATTTTGTTGCATTTCATTGAATAGAAAATTTTAAGTTTGGTTTTTGTTTTCTTGTTGGTTTGTTTGTCACTTTTTTCTCCACTTTTTTTGTTGGTGTTTTGAATAATGACTTTCATAAGAGTATAGCCTGAATTATGATAATATTTAAAGAGATGCTCTCTTGGGATGTGAGTGCACAAATTGCAGAATTTCTTATGAATTTGTGCATATGGAAAGCAGTGATATGTGCGAACTCCTACAAATTCAAAGTGGTGCACTCTGCATAATATAGCATTTTTATTGAATTCTTTAAGATAAATTGAATAAGTAACAATTTAACAAAAATTTTAAAAGTTGAGATACTTATTTTATCACAGTACATCAGTCCTTTCCAAATTTATGCAGAAGTAAATTGATAAAAAAAAAAGAATGCTGGGATATCTCATTATTTAGAACTGAAAACGTGTACTTGAAGGGTTCATCAATTGATTCTATTTCCTCATATTTGCACATGCATAAACTTTGGTCCATTTTGGTATTGTGAGATTCTAGTTAAGCATGGCTGGGCAGAAAATTATTGAATCTTTCAAGTCAGTGCAAATGTGCACAACAAATGGCAAATGAAGAAGAGATGGACGAAGCGTTTCTTACCAAACACAGGATGATAATTTTAAAATGATATTAGATGCCAGGTTTGAGGAACCACTAAATAAGAAACTGAAACATGATGGAACATTTAAGAATATCTTGATGTTACAACAGAAATGGTTACAACACCAAGAGGAAATTTATGGTGCATAATATTTGGAAAAATAACCATTCTTGATTAGAAATCAGTTTTAATTGTAGGATATCCATTTTTACACATCAAACTGAGTCACAAGATCACATGCATTTTAAAGACGAGATATCTATCAGAGACAAAATCAGCAGAGATGGACTAGAATGGAGGGAAGCTGTCACTAGAACTTGGATGTTTGTACTCGATGTAAATATTTGTATTAGAATGTATAATCATTGATATAAGCAATATAGTGTCTTTAGTCAATAAAAAATATAATCTGCCATTGAAAAAAAGAAAACATATTACATTTACCAAGCCATATGCATACTTCCTGACAACAACAAAAAGTTAAAAGATTCATAAAATTATTTTTTTACAAAAATTGTTTTTCATTTGCAGACATGAATTCTTGATTGAAATTCTTTAAAAACTAAACATTAAAGACTCTTGAACAAAATTGATGCTCTGTTTCCATAGTAATATCTAATAAGATGCTTAGATTGGGAGTAATATATTTGCCTCTGAAAAAAATAAAATAATATAAAACAGTACCCCATATTTATTTCCATATAAAGATTCATCCGTTCGATTTTACAGTTCATGCCAGGGGCCCTAAAGCGCTCTCCATTACAGATCATTGCCATCTCAAATCTGTCTGCATGGGTTCGAGTCTCAGATTCTGCCAATGTGGGCATGTGAGAAAGCTTTCCAGTAGCTCTCATTGGTCAGTGGTTCTTTCCGGGGGTTTACCCTGGGTTCTTCCACCATTATTAATACTGGCCACCATGTATAGCCTATCGTGTGTTGAAAAATGGCGTTAAACACTACACAACAACAACAGTTCATGCCAAAGTAATACTGTTGTACATAAGAAAAACTAATTCAAGTGGTTTTATCCATACTACTGCAAATTGGACAATTCAACAAAGTAGCCATAATAAACAGTGAAATGTGGACAATTCTACAAAGTAGCCATTATAAACGGTGAAATGTGGACAATTCTACAAAGTAGCCATAATAAACGGTGAAATGTGGACAATTCTACAAAGTAGCCATTATAAACAGTGAAATGTGGACAATTCAACAAAGTAGCCATAATAAACAGTGAAATGTGGACAATTCTACAAAGTAGCCATAATAAACAGTGAAATGTGGACAATTCAACAAAGTAGCCATAATAAACAGTGAAATGTGGACAATTCTACAAAGTAGCCATAATAAACAGTGAAATGTGGACAATTCTACAAAGTAGCCATAATAAACAGTGAAATGTGGACAATTCAACAAAGTAGCCATAATAAACAGTGAAATGTGGACAATTCAACAAAGTAGCCATAATAAACAGTGAAATGTGGTCAATTCAACAATGTAGCCATAATAAACAGTGAAATGTGGACAATTCAACAAAGTAGCCATAATAAACAGTGAAATGTGGACAATTCTACAAAGTAGCCATTATAAACAGTAAAATGTGGACAATTCTACAAAGTAGCCATTATAAACAGTGAAATGTGGACAATTCTACAAAGTAGCCATTATAAACAGTGAAATGTGGACAATTCAACAAAGTAGCCATAATAAACAGTGAAATGTGGACAATTCTACAAAGTAGCCATTATAAACAGTGAAATGTGATAAACAGTGAAATGTGGAAAATTCAACAAAGTAGCCATAATAAACAGTGAAATGTGGACAATTCTACAAAGTAGCCATTATAAACAGTGAAATGTGATAAACAGTGAAATGTGGAAAATTCAACAAAGTAGCCATAATAAACAGTGAAATGTGGACAATTCTACAAAGTAGCCATAATAAACGGTGCAATGTGGACAATTCTACACAGTAGCCATAATAAACAGTGCAATGTGGACAATTGTACACAGTAATCATAATTAATGAACAGTGCAATGTGGACGATTCTACAGATTAGCCATAATAAACAGTGCAGTGTGGACAATTCTACACAGTAGCCATAATAAACAGTGCAATGTGGACAATTGTACACAGTAATCATAATTAATGAACAGTGCAATGTGGACGATTCTACAGATTAGCCATAATAAACGGTGCAATGTGGACAATTGTACACAGTAATCATAATTAATGAACAGTGCATTGTGGACAATTCTACAGATTAGCCATAATAAACTGTGCAATGTGGACAATTTTAAACAGTAACCATAATAAACAGTGATGTGTGGACAGTACTACACTGTAGCCATAATAAACAGATCAGTGTGGAAAATTCTACACGGTAGACATAATAAACAGTGACATGTGGACAGTACTACACTGTAGCCATGATAAACAGCAGTTTAGACCAACAGAGCAATGTGGACAATTCTACAAAGTAACCATAATAAACAGATTCTTAATTCATTAATGCTGGCTGAATGATTTGCATATGTCCCTTTAGATGGCAAGATATGAAAGGCGGTTCTGAGCAGTAAGAAATAAAAATTGTTACAACTTCACTGGGAATATTGTTGGCAAGACCAGACAAAGTGGAGCAGGAAGAAATTAAGATGGAGATAAATCTTTGCAGTATCAATGAATTTATATTTTGGTGGGTGTTCTTTTTTCATTGTGCGGTTAGTAGATGTAGTCCATTGTAAATTTGCTGGCATATCGGAGTATGAATTAGCTTTTTATCACCGGCTGGTTATAATTTATATGGTCATTTCTTTAGTTACATATTGTTTGACTATGAGAGAGAGTTCAGTCATTAATATATAGACTTTTGTTTACATGTTGCAGGATGGGTGATCCATTAAAGAAGAATATGGTAACCTGGCTTTTACAAACTTTGTTCACCCAAATGATAATTTTATATTTAGGCTTAAATTACAAACCTGTCAACTCTATTAAGACCTTAATAAGACAGCATTTTTCCGTAAGTCAGACCAGTTTGCAGTAAGGTGTATGAAAATAGGCACTGATATTGTCAAGTTGGAAAATATCTATTTAAAACGTTCAGAAGCGTAATCAGAGACAATTGCGATGGCGATAAACACATTCATCTCAGAACTTTGAAAGTTCACTTAGACCTAAATTACCTTCAGTTTCACAGACTACAATTCCAAGACCTATGGAGCGAAAGGGCCCCTTACTGTCAACTTGACATAATCTTTGGCTTTTTATTTAAATTTCATGTGGTGACAGCGACCATCTCTCCTGCTACGAGACATACACAAATCGTAACATGTTGTCCAATAAAGTGTTGTTTTTTTTTGCCCTACCAGGTCTTTTCCATGAATTCTGAACATTCCATTTGAACTTTAAGAGGCTTATCATTCCTTCGATCATGCATTGTTTGTTGGATGTCACTTTATGAAAGTTCTATAAGCATTTGCTTGATGAAGCAGATGATTTGCATTTTATTAAAAATTATCTGCACTTTAAAGCATCTGAAGTACTCTGTAAAGTTAGTCTGGTTTCCTGACCAACTTCATTGATTCAAATATGAAACTGGATCAGCATCAAATATAAACAAACCAGTAACTAGATTTTATTGCAATAATTTTGTATTTAAGTAATTTTTGGTATTATTCTTAAAGTCTGTGTTTTACCAGTAATTTCCACAAGACTTGTAGTAGTAGTTGTAGGGTTTAACGTCATTTTTCAGCACACAATAGGCTATACATGGCGGCCAGTATTATTGGCGTAGGGAAAACACCCAGAAAGAACCACTGACCTATGAGATGCTGCTGGCAAGCTTTCTCACATAACTACATTAGCCGAATCTTAGACTCTAACACACACAGAGGTGAGATGGCAGTGATCCGTAACAAAGAGTGCTTTAGACCACTCTGCCACTGTGGGCATTCTGGGCCCCCATGAGACTTGTCTACGGTAATCATAAGGGTTGGCAGGTTTGAAATTGATGTATTTTCCAAGAGAAATAATTTTCATAATTCGCTTGTGTCAGTTGACCAAATTATTTTTTCCCCTCCAATCAACAGATATTAATAGCATTATGACCAAGAATTGTCATCTGTTATGTTGGAAATAACTTGATCTAGAGGTGAGCATGGCCACATTGACATGCAGGAGTACTCGGTTAATATTCAAAATTATTATATGCTCATTTTTGTCACTATTAGCTTTACATTATCAGAATTGTGCAGTATCTTAAGATACTGAACGCCTTTATATTGCATGCACATGCATGACACATGTACCTAAATATAGTATAGAGTATTAGGAACTACATTGTAAACAAGCCATATACACTCGTGTAGTAGATGCTTTAGGTTTTTGCTGGATAAATTTGTTTGTGAATGAACTAAAGCAGCTATTTTGTCCATTTGAAAGTATAAAGTTAACAATGTCGATGTACCACAAGGCTCAATTCTAGGTCTATTATTGTTTATACTGTTTATTAATGACCTATCACTTTTACTAAGATACTTAATATCATCTTCAGATCTCTGCAGATGACGCAACTTTGTCAGACATTCAAAACACAAAGCATGAACTGGAAATTTCTTTACAAAATGCCCTAAACAATCTGGACAACTGGTGCACATGCTTCAGAGATGCAGATACATATATTCCTTTGTATGAGGGTCTCTAGTAGATTTGTTCTTTCTAAGTAAAGTCATTATTATTATTATTTATGTGTAATGAATACTGTCATATATGCTTTCTTAATGGGAATAGTGACAGAAACAAAAATATTTGAATTGACAATATTTCAGTCCATTGGGAAGTTTGATCAAAAGAGTTCCCTTTCTTACCAGGTGAATGGATTAGATCTTTCTTACCAGGTGAATGGATTAGATCTTGTTATGTATATATACAGTGATTTCATCATAAGGTGGCTTCATTATGTTACAGTATGCTATTTATAATGGACCCCATGGAATTGGTCTTAACCTTTCTTATAATGTACTTTAATAGGTTTAATATCAGACTGGAATGTCTGCAATTGGCAAAGCTGATTGCTTCCAAGTTTAATTTGGAGTTAGTATTGCACACTTCCGATTTTGAAATCATTGTATCCTTCATCTTTTGTAAAATTTTAAAGGTTTTATATTGTCAGCAATGAAGCGAGGCATCCCTATATTTGAATGCATCATCAATTTCAGGATTTCTCCTCAAGTATGGACCATTTATTTTAAGTCACAGCAGTTGAATTTTTATGCTCCAGCTGTGTCTATTAGGGACATATAATTTCATAAATGTCAGTGCATCTCATCGCTTTATATGAGAAAAAAATCTCATCACATTGGTCACATATTTTTTGGGATTCAGTAACTTTTAATGGACATCATTGATTGAAATCATCGGTCATCTTGTTCTGATAGGTTGTTAGATATAATAGACTTCAGGTCAAAATTTCAATGTCATTAAGTTTTGTACAAGTCATAACCTTGGTCGAGTTCAATTTCATCATTGTTTGGCAACATTTGCCAAGTTCAAGTCCATTTGACTTTACAGTTGCCCTTCATTTTGTTTCTCCTTAATTACTTTTGTAGGAGTTCATGTTTAAAATCAAATTTGATACAAGGCATTGCAATAAGGAGGATAAGGGCATGTTTACAAAAATATCATGAAGTTGTTGATCTTGTTTGACTAGGAATTTAACCCTTAAATTTTGTTTCTGCTTTTTTTTATATTGAAGAGATACAAATTGGTGTTGCGGTTTCTCATTAAAAATACAATGTTCTCTCGCTAATTTTACTTTTCCAAAAGGTGGTTGCCATTTTCCAATCAAGCACATCTCAGCTAAGTTCATTTGGGTTCGAGTCTTGGCTTTCACTCCAGTGGTTCTTTATGGCGTCTTCCCAGGTTCTTCCTACACCAAATATACTGGCCACCATGTAAATCCCATCATATGCTGAAATATTACATTAAACTCTGCAAAACCACAATAACAACTATTTTCCAGACATGTAGCACCTGTTTTCTTTACAATTTTGCCATTCAGTTTTATTTGCAGACAGTAAATTTCAGAGAGATATGGACTCTAATCAAATTTGGTGAGACTTTTCAATAGGAAAAAGGATCTGAAGTTTATTGCCACCCTTCCAGCCAAGCTATAAGAAGTTGTGGTGCCAATTTTTGAACTCTGTTCTTCAGTAACTTTTGAAGACCTTGAAGCAATAAAACCACAGCGTGATATTGAGTTTTGGCAGTTTTATTTTTGCTGTTTCAAGGCAAAACAGCATGTGACCCCTGTTAGACATCGTTCTAGAATTGGAAGCTGATATTGGTCATGTATTGACATATTTTTAGTTTGAAGAATACATTACAAGCATCTTGCCATGAACATTTTTCAACACAATAGACTTTAGGTCAACATGTCCATATAGGTCATCATGCTCTGACAAGTTATTAGATATAATAGACTTTAGGTCAACATGTTCATATCAGTCATCTTGCTCGGACAAGTTTTTAGATATAATAGACTTTAGGTCAACATGTCCATATTGGTCATCTTGCTCTGATAAGTTGTTAGACATATGAGTCTTTAGGTCAACATGTTCATATTGGTTATCTTGCTCTGACAAGTTGTTATACATAAGAGATTTGAGGTCAACATGTTCATATTGGTCATCTTGCTCTGATAAGTTGTTAGACATAAGAGACTTGAGGTCAACATGTCCATATTGGTCATCTTGCTCTGATAAGTTGTTAGACATAAGAGACTTGAGGTCAACATATCCATATTGGTCATCTTGCTCTGATAAGTTGTTAGACATAAGAGTCTTTATGTCAACATGTTCATATTGGTTATCTTGCTCTGATAAGTTGTTATACATAAGAGATTGAGGTCAACATGTCTTGCTCTGATAAGTTGTTAGACATAAGAGATTTGAGGTCAACATGTCCATATTGGTCATCTTGCTCTGATAAGTTGTTAGACATAAGAGACTTGAGGTCAACATGTCCATATTGGTCATCTTGCTCTGATAAGTTGTTAGACATAAGAAACTTGAGGTCAACATGTCCATATTGGTCATCTTGCTCTGATAAGTTGTTAGACGTAAGAGACTTGAGGTCAACATGTCCATATTGGTCATCTTGCTCTGATAAGTTGTCGGACATAAGAGACTTGAGGTCAACATGTCCATATTGGTCATATTGCTCTGATAAGTTAGACATAAAAGACTTGAGGTCAACATGTCCAATTTTTTCATCTTGCTCTGATAAGTTGTTAGACATAAGAAATTTGAGGTCAACATGTCCATATTGGTCATCTTGCTCTGATAAATTGTTAGACATAATATACTTGAGATCAACATGTCTATATTGGTCATCTTGCTCTGATAAGTTTTTAGACATAAGAGACAAGGTCAACATGTCCATATTGGTCATCTTGCTCTCACAAGTTTTTAGACATATTAGACTTTAGGTCAACATGTCCATATCAGTCATCTTGCTCTTATAAGTTGTTAGACATAAGAGACTTGAGATCAACATGTCCATATTGGTCATCTTGCTCTGATAAGTTGTTAGAAATAATATACCTGAGGTCAATATGTCCATGTCGTTCATCTTGCTCTGAGGCAGATTTTTAAATTGTGCTCCCTTTTAAAAGTAAATGAAAATTTTGTTCAAGTATTGTTGAAAAATAATAAACTGTATAAAATATGGATGATATACAACAAAATTGGTTAATAGAAAAGTAACAAATGGAGATGGTTCAATGCTGCAGCAGGAACAGGAGTGGCCTTTTTTAAAGAGAATCACATAGTAATAATAATAATAATAATAATAATAATAATAACAACAACAATACTACTAATAATAAATACTTTATTTATTGAAAGTAATTCAATTAGTTACAGAACTAATCTACATTAAGGCCTTCTGTTTGTTAGGTACAATATTATACAGTATTTACAACATGATGTGAAGACTCTAGCTTGACACTAGATAATTAGGTGATTTTGAAAGTCAAAGTATTAAGCCTGGGACACATGCACATGTCTCTGTGAAAACATAAACTAATATAAAACAAAAAATATCCGCATTGAAAAATTCAACAATGAAAGCTATGCAAAATTATAGAAAAGCAGGCAGTAATTATTGTACTAGAACTGTTCAGTTGTCTAAAGATTTCATCCATTTGAGACATTGATTATGACAAGAAGAAATGCTAGTTGCCTGCCTTGTGTCGCTGGGAATATTGTTCCATACCAGTGGACCAATATATTGAAAACTCTTTTAAACAATTCCTTCTTTGGCCTTGGTATAATGTAATTTGTACTTCTTATGGACCTTAAATTTGTAGTACCATCAGCATCTCTTTGGTGAAAGATATTGCTTTGATAAACAGGAATGGCTTTTCTGGATGCTTTAAATATCAATTAGGTCTTTCTACGAAATATTCTTTTTTTTATTGTTAAAATCTGTTGTTTTTTTTTAATGTGAATGGACCAAGTAAGATTGTTATCTATGAATACATAAAGAATTTTATCATGAGAGGTCAGGCTTACATCATTTTTGTTGCCTTGTAACTAATAGAGCCTTGGTTTATTTCTGTATTTATGATCATACTATGTTATTTGCGTCATAGTTGAAGTCTGTTGAAAGCATCATGTAAGTCATTTTCAAGTACAGTTTTGGTTTTACCCATCTCAGTGTAGTATCATCTGCATTGTGATAAATGGAAGAAATTGAAGTTCCAATCGTAAGACCTAAGTCATTGATAAATATAATGAATAATTATGAAAGATAGAGCCCTGTGGTACTCTACAACTGATATTTTTACTTTGAGAAAGTTGACCATTTAAAGATACTTTTTGCACTCTACTGGTTAAGTTTTTGTTTTTTATGGTTTAACACCATTTTTCAGCACAATATAGGCTATACATGGCAGCCAGTATTATTGGTGGAGGAAGAACCTGGGAAAGAACCACCAACCCATGAGAAGCTACTGGCAAGCTTTCTCACATAACTACATTAGCCGAATCTTGGACTCAAACCCATGCAGACAGAGGTGAGATGGCAGTGATCCGTAACGGACAGCTCTTTAGACCACTCTGCCACTTGGGGCCTCTATCTGTTAAGTAAGACGTAAACCAGTTTAGGGAGTTTTCACTGCATTGATAGGTTTTTAGGTTTTCAAGCAAAATTTTATGGTCTACAAGATCAAAAGCTTTACAAAAATTAGCCGTAATACTGCCTTATATTTCACCTTGATTGAATGCTTTCAGCTGTTTATCAATTAATGATACAAGTGCATTTTCACAGGAGTGATCATGTTGAAAGCCAGACTGATTAAATGTATCAAGAATAGGATTATTAGTGTTTAAACAGTTGAGAAAAGAATCATATATGCATATAAAAAAGGAGTAACTTTTAAATATTTAATATTTTCATTTAAAAATCATATGTATGTTGTGGAGTCTGTGATCAAACTTGCAATAATGTCATTTGAAAGTTATTAATAATCAATTTTGCAGTGCAAATATGAAATATTTTGAAAATCCCAGTCAGTACATTCTGGTTTTCTACATTGTGAAGCAGTCCCCTGATTATTGTTATAGTCTCGTAGCAAATCAATTACTTTTCTTAATTTAAGAAAGAGAATTCTCAAAAGCTAACCAACTGTTTGCACTTTATTGCAACTTTACTCTCTGCTATTAACATGTCATCTTGATAATTATCAGTGGTAATAATAGCCAGTAATTATCAAAATATTGGAACTTGACATCATAGGTAAAGCCAGCAATAAGTGCAGTTGGATGACATACCTTCAGGTATGTATTATTACATTTTAGGTTCTTTATCTTTATGTTAAAATAATGTGTTGAATTTAGAAAGAAAAAAAATATTTACATGTATTTCATTTCCATCAGTAAACCCAAATACATGTGTGAGAGTTAAATTTGACATTTTTGTCTTGAATATACTGGCTGCTGGCCACTTGAGAGGTTACATTTCTCGAGTACTTTTGAACACAAAATTGTCTGTGGAATTCTGAATAATGGGTGATCAATGGATGGGGGGGGGGGGATCATTTAAGAGAGAGAGACTAATAATTATTTTCCATTTTATCACCTGTAAGTATGTGTATCTAGTCAGCCATGCATCTTTTATTTTCTTTTGGTTTTCATTGCCTTTTATTTTGCTAAGATCTAGTCCGTATTAGCTCTGAATTTTCAGATGTGTGTCAAGGTATAGTTTTTATTTGTGCTTGAACAAGGTCATTTTGTAATTACCAGAATTTCTAATCTTTGGCTAAGATTCGAATAAATGTAAACATGTCAATATTTTTGGAGTAGACATGTATTGTAAATAAAGACATCTTATGAGGCATTCATAAATTAGGTGGATTATAGTAAATGATATTATATTTTTCAAGACAGATTGTTTTAAGGTTATTATACAAAGTGAAATACAAAACTTTCCTGTTAATTGTATAAACAGATGTACATCCATCGCAAATTAATGGTATAAACTGAAGTACTTGTGCTTGCAATACATTAAAATGTTGTGAAGACAATATATGGGTAATTGTTGGGGGGGGGGGGTTGTGTAATGATTTGCTCACAACCTCTACAGACCTTGAGGAAATGACCCGCAATCATTTGAAATCAGAATAATTCTGCTCAGATAACTCGATATTGATAAATCCTGACCACACAGTGACATGTACTTTATTGTACAAAACGTGATGATCATTTAGACTACAAAATAGGTATTTGTTGCGGGTGCTTGTTTTTTAATAATCTGTTTTTTGTTTTGTTTTATTTCTTCATTATTGTTAGTGTTAGCCCTCTGTACAAAACGGCAGATGTGACCCTTGAAAACATGAGGAATATATTTATATATTTTTGTACTTTATGTAGATTGATCTTGCTCATTCTAGTTGCCCTTATTTCTTTTATTACATGTCATTGAATATCAGCAGGTTTTTTTCTCTTTGCAAACTAACTTGTTTGATGCAGTAATACCTGGTAAATAACAGGCATATGCTGGAATTAAACTGGTGTTGTAAATCTTGCAAAAATAAATGGTTAATATCACCATCTAAATATATGTTTATAGTTTTTTGTACACCAGTACTGAGCACTGTAGAAGTATGATTATTTGCATGAAATATGGTGTTATATGGGAAATGTAATATTTTAAACATCCAAAAATGACCTACTATCCTGCACTCCATAATTACTATCCAACATGCTATGTGTTTTTACCAATATTCAGTAATCTTCAATCCAGCTTCCCATTCTCCCACACACCATCGATACACTGTGTAAGTATGTAATGACCAATACACATCACTTGTTTTAACATATCCCAAGGTGGCCATGTTTTTGCTTTTACAGAGATCACTGACATTTCACCTCTTCTCAAAATATACTGGCCGACATATAAAGCCTTTCATGTGCTGATAAAGGGCTTTAAGTCAAATTCTAATTGAGTCAACCTGCCATGTGTATTGGCTAATACTTGGTTGTCTGCTATCCAACATATCATAATACACTTTACAGTACCCATCATTTACTATCCAACATGCCCAGTGTAGTGACCAATACATCGTCATCTACTATCCAACATCCCATACCGACCTCGCGAGTGGCCTAAATGGTTAGGTTACAGGTCAAAACGGACCGGTACCAAAACGGACCAGTGCTTAAAACGCCCATTTAGGTATTAATTAATTACTACAGTACTAGTCTAATAAAAGTAACTAAAACGTAAATACCAATTCTTTGTTTGACTGGTGAATGTTTATAAATAATGTGCAGTAGAGAATCTTTGTGCAGTATGTCACAATCGTCCATCAAGTGATCATGCCAATAATTGCAACGCTACTACATGTTCTATGTAAAATGAAAAAAGAAGGCAAATAATATGTTTTATAAAACATTGTATTAAAGCAATTCAATAATATCTTTGTTATAACATATGAAGACTAAATACGAGTTCGTGTCGTCCACGTGTGGTTTCACATGCCAACTTTGTCGTGATGATGCCTTAATTAAGTAATGACGATTTCATTTATGATGGATTAATATTTTCATTTGCGAAGACTATTGACTTTTCCTGTGGCACGTGCATTCAATATCATTAATACATGTGTATGCGTGTTTTATTTGTGTTGATTATTATGTTTGCTTTCATTATATGTGTTCTATTCTGTGTTTTGTAAGCACCGTTTTTGCGTTTTGGTCGAATTGTAACTCAAGTCACAATTGGAAAATAATACTTTTTTTATTTAAAAAAATTAACATACATTTGTTTGATGGGTTATAAAGAGAAGAAGAAGAAAAGATAAGTGTAATTAGTATAAGCAAAAGAAAAACAAACGCAAATGCCATTTAAGATTTATAAATTTGTTAATAAGAACTATCATTGCTAATACATGAATATTAAAATCTAATTTTAAATACTACAAACATATTGCTCATAATGTGTCAAATTAGTTCAACAGTAACATATATTCAATAATTATACAGTAACAGCAACAAATATTCATCAAACTATAAAATCATGCATACATAGATACTCACTTTTCGACCAAATAACTTAACAAGATTGCACAACTGTGGCTGCCGACGTTAATATATTACGATATAGGATACAATCCTCGGATAACAGGAATATAGTAATGTTGTCCACGGTTTATTAAGCTTTTCTAAAGATAAATTTATATTTCCTTTCCATGTTTTTTGGCCAGGATGAACTCACTTTTTCAACGTTCACATAGTTTTAGATTACAAAACGTGCATTTTCTAAATCTAAAATGCTTCTCTTTCAAGGCTCTCCAAAAACATCAAAGTTTAAAACGACGATAAAGAAAGAAAAAAAACCAACAGATGTATCACACGAACACGAACATTCTTCAAAATTTGCATGTAAAGTCGTTTCAATGCACATAATACAAATTCTAACTTTATTTTGCTGCTACGTGGGAACAACATCATGAATATAAATTATGTCTTGTTTCCTTTCAAACCTTTAATTCTAAAGTATTCTATAGCAATATATCAACGAAAGTAACATTTCCTTTGACTATTTATATTTAAAAATTGGGGTCATTGCAACTGTATATAAAAAATTTGGTATGGTAGTCGCTTACCAGCGGGCCTATAATAGTTCAGCTTATGTTGTATCGACTCATCTCTGCGTGAACTTTATTGGAAAATTTTTTATTTTCTTTTTAAAAAATGGCATTTATTAGGATCATTATGTCGTTAATGACATCGGAAGTCCAATAGTCACGTGATTACACATAACTCCAGAAGTTGTTCTCGGAATATTTAAATTTGTAGAATTTTGTATTCTTTCGTTTTATTGCAACCGGTATACAATTTTACTTTTTAAAAAAAGTTCTCTAGAACTTTTGAAAGTGGGGGTTGTTAGATTTGTGTATTCGTGCCACTAGCAATGCAAATCGCAAGTACTATGCAACATTTCATTAACGACTTACTTTAATCGTGTCTTTCCGCAGAACAAACACATGACAATTCCTGATAAAATAAGTAAGTTTCATACTCATTTTATGCTTGTATCATTCGATCTGACAAGTTTAAGAATTGTTGTTTTTTGTTTGTTTTTGGCCATCCGGTATAATTAAACAATAAACATATTTTATTGCATGTGCCACGAAAGCCACTAACATTATGAAAAGCATTTATAATTATGAACTTATAATTCATTCAAAGCGTATTGCCTTTAAGTATCATCACTATGTCAGGATTGAACATTTCATGAATGTTCATTACATCTCAATTTTTTGTTATAATTCAAATGTGCGTTGATCTTGTACAAGTTGTACAATTAGCTGCCAATGTAACATGCTATGCTGACAGAAAGTTACTTTGGCGTACACCTGTGCCTTTAGCTGACGGTAATGGACAGCGGGGTGTGTGTGCTGAGCATAGCTTTGAACAAACAAGTTCCCTTGCTGACGTATTGTCACTGGACATCTCACGTTGCGACATCTAGAAGTGCAGCGCCACAAAGTAGAGTTGACGTTATCTCGCTACAAAGACAAGAATGCATGCATGTATGTCCCTGAACGGTTTTGTCCAATTAGGAAATGTAATAGAATATAGATTTGATATCACACACACACACACACACATACACACACGTTTGTAAAACCAAACAAACGGTAACATGATTTTTACCATCAAAATGGGGCCAATTTTACTGTAAAAAATTAAGGTCTAGAAAAGATGTATTTTACAGCGCATTTGATACATACACGTAATCTGTAATTGGTTTGTGGTTGATTTCCAAGAAACACCGTTATCGCAGTCGTTACCATCAGAACGGGGACACAATTGTTCGGTGTTAGAAATTATACAATCAATTAGGCGACATTCAATATGTATGAGGCTAGATTACAAATAAGGATCAATTCAATCTAAATATAAATACTACATTAATCTCACCGCATGCACATAAGTTCACATCCATGTTAACAAACTAAATTGAAATTGCTATATTATGTTTGTGGTATATATAAGCATACACAACATTATTTTTATAATTTTTGCATTTTGATACACCTTTATCCCATATGAATAACCAATACCGGATACCAATAGCCGGGTATGTTTCTATGAAGATCCCTCTAGGATTGTATACGTTATACCACGATATTCGACCATCGTATCCGTCAAAACATCGTGCACTGACCTGAAATAAATAATTGTATGCAAGCAATCAAACCAAATTGATGAATTTATGTTTTAAGGAAGTATAGCGGCTGCAAATGTGTCATATTTGTATATAATTACCAATTAATCAAAATAAAGTTGAGAATAACGTTTATCATACTCTATGCAAATATTACTAGTATTACTTGCATATGCGTACTCTTCTTCAATAAGATTCACTGGATCAATGTTTCTGTCACTGATATCGAATGAAGTGTCCCTGTCGGGAATGTAGACAATCGTGCTTGCCCCATATGAATCCCCTTCAATTTCTGTTGACTCTGCCACAGGAATATCATTCGACAAATCGCCAATACTAGGGATCTATGAAAAAAATAAAACAATAAAAACCATTCCATTTTCTATATTTTTTCGCACCAGAGAATGATTTTTCTATACAGGTTTTGTTTAGACAGGTTGAAAATTTGCATGTTAGAAAACAAGAAAACTTGCACTCGCTTAAGATAGGTTGGATGGTTGCTGCTAGACGTATCCGTGCACTCCCTCCCCTCCAACGTTCCCTCTAAGCGAATGGTAGATGTGCGCGCAAAATTTAACGTTGGATTGAGCAAAAATTGACAATTCAGCTGCGCATGGATGCCTGAGCAGCTGAACGCGCGCGCGCAGCGCAGCTTAGATGGAACGTTGCTCCCCTCCTCCTCAAATACCGACAATAGGCAAATTAGGACGCTATTGTATAACAATGTCAGCAGCATTTCTGAATAACCGCCGTGAATTTAATCAACTATATATTCACTTGTTTATCTATACAACAATAAATAATGAACAAAATAGTATTACGACTTGTCAGCAGCATTTCTGGATAAGCGCCGTCCGTTTTATGAAAAATGAATAACCTCAGTTTTTTCTTGGTTATATATATATATATATATATATATATATATATATATATATATATATATATATATATATATATATATATATATATATATGCAACATAAATTCGCCATAAACACGATTTTATTGTTATTTGCCTTATTACAAGTCCTCGTGTCGCCTTATGAAGTTTAAACACTTGCACTTAACTCCAAGAAAGGCGGGTCGACTGGATCGTCTTTGTCTTGATTTGTAACACCTATGGTCACTGGAACCTGTTGTAAACGATAAATGTACATTTGTTAAATGTAAAATTTGCTGCGATAAACCCTCGCCATGAACAAAATAGTGTTAGTACTTGTCAGCAGCATTTCTAGATAACCACCGTGAATTTTATGAAGAAAAAAAATCGCTATTTTAATTTTTTATATATGCAACATATTTGGGTTCGTCGGCTAGTAGCTGGTAGTTTAGTAAGGAGTGTCTCGGTAATCGTTAAAAAAAAAAACTTGTTAAAATTGCATAATACGTCAAGCGCTGTTGAGACCGGAAGCATGGGAAAGAGTTGTGATTGTAGAGACTTGTATTTGCGTCATAATTGTGATTATCAAAGTTTGCTGACATACTATAAAATAGGTAAAGGAAGTGTAAAAAGTATATGGTGATCGCTTATACTTTTGTAATATCGGTACAACAATTTGCGTAATCGGCAAAATGCTGCTGTTTGCTATCCGTGCTTTATTTATTATAGGTGTTAATCATACCAGTGTTTCAGTTTGGAAAGCTCAGTGGTTTAGCAATACATGTGAAAATGCTATTGACCTGGAAGTGAATTAGATATGGGTATTGTAGAAAAGCTGTCTTCTTTCTTCTTCTTCTGCTTACTACTACTACTACTACTACTACTACTACTACTACTACTATTATTATTATTATTATTATTATTATTATTATTATTATTATTAATCGATCTTGTAAACGGTCCTTTTTAACCCGAGCTATTCCGTCCAGGTCCTTTCTGACCCGGGCCGTTTCCGTCCAGGTCCTTTCTGACCCGCTACTGCCTTTTTTACCCGGGCCTTTTTGGTACCGGGCCGTTTTGATCCGTTACCGTTTATTACCACTGTTCTGGATTAACATTTAACATCTTGGCCTATCTTCATGGGGTCGTCATCCATGTTATATTAATATGCGTCCTCCACTGTTTTCTTCAGCCATAGGGCTGACAGTAGTGCTGACAAGAGTTGTCTAGAGCTGTCTATATGTTTGTACATGTCTGTCCATGTGGTGGAGCCACGAATGTAGACGTAGCTAATTCAATGGTGCTGTATGCTGTCTGTACTATACATGTGTATCCTTTTGTGCACCAAGTAATTTAACTGTCTACATTGCTGACTGGGGGCTCGTAGCTTTACCTCTCTATATCACTTTTTTCACTTCATACACAAACGAGCTGGAATGGGACTATAGTAATTTAAATATTATATTGGGAGCACCCCATCCCAACCCTAACAACCCCGCCACAGTTATATAATTTAACAATTTTCAGCCACTACACATTCGATGAATATTTAAATATCAATTGAGCTATTATTTGCAGGCAATTAGTGGCATGTGCTTTTCCTGCTATTTCCATGCAATTACCATTATTTTATTATATCCAACTAATATTTGCGAAAGATAATATATATCAACCCACATTTATGTTGTTTTAGCTAAAATTACTTCAACTCTTAAAATATAAACATATATTAGCATATTTAGCTAAGTAAACAAAAGTGGAAGAAGACAAAACAATTGTTTGTATTATACATGTTATTATCCAAGGTAAATTCGCAACTTTGGTTCTTAAAATAAATAGCATCAGGTTAGTGAACAGAACCAAACGACGCCGTCGTATCAGTGATCATACCGATTAACCCTAAGAAGCCGTACAGCATGATATTGTATCATGATATGAGATCAATGGAATAGCTAGTCCTTTCATGCTATCTTTTTACCGATAGCGTTCTCATTACCACATATATTTTGTACTCAGTTCGTTACTAATTACGTTTAGAGTTAAAACCTTTACAAAAACTAATTCCCTGTGCGTGAGAAATGAGTTGCCACTGGAGGATGCAAATAAATCCCATGTATATGCAGATACATGTATCTTTTTATCACAAGCGGATAAGTATGGCAAACGTTTCCTTTAAATACATTTCATAAGATGCGCCTCTTCCGGAGTTCAGTCATATACTTACTACCGAAAATCCCGGCCTAAAACATTATTGATAGTGGCGTTTAGTGGCTGTTTATTTCCTGCTACATTTAACAATATCTTATTTAATACGAGGGTCACTAAGTAAATATTGCAATTTGTATGACGGGTCATTCAACAATTAATGCAACTTGTATAATAGGTTATCCAAGAATTAATACCACTTGTATGATGGGTCATGGAACAATTAATGCAACTTGTATGTTGGATTGTCCAACAATTAATGCAACTAGCGTATGGGTAAAGTTTTTTAGATTCATCTTGAAAATTACATGCTCGCTTGCAGCGCCGGATTAAGCACCGTGGAGGCCCATAGGCAGTCAAACTTTTGGGGCCCCAGACCCACGGTCACGGTCTCATGGGGGCCCCTCATGGGGCCCATAAAAGTCGAGGGGCCCATAGGCAGTTGCCTAATCTTCCTAATGGGTAATCCGGGACTGCTCGCTTGTATCGACGTCGACAACAGCCCGGCTGGTAAACCCATTTAAATCCGCTTTGGTAACAAACCTGCTCAAATCCACATGAGCGTCGCGTGCAGCTCCTATGACTTCGCGACGGTAAATCTCAACATTCTATGTACAAGTATGCGTACTTTCTAAGTGACAGAATACAGTTAGTAAATGTTTGCGTGGTTGGTGAATTCTCGAGAGCATGCGATGATTCAAAACCAAAACGTGGACATACAGGGCTGTCCATCTTAGTTTGCTGCGACTCCGTTGAATAAAGTACTGGTAGTCGTCCGGAAGCTTCGCCTCATTGGATTTAATAATCAACGACTTCACGTGGAGGTGCTAGCCCGAACAAGCCAAATGCAGAAGATCTTAAGGCATTACCATATATTCAACCCAATGCGTTCCAGATCATGTTGTCAAATTCCGGTTGATGATGCCGGTTTCCCTTGTGTAAAGGATCATTTATGAAAGTTCATCACACATAAAGACATTTCGGAAATGCTTGACTGACATTCGACGCTAGTCAATCAAAATAGGTCAATGGACGCACTGTAGTCATTAACGCGTGAACTTTGTGAGTCTCACTGGTTAGTAGAGGACCTCTTCCTGAAGGTACTCTGCCTTTTGTCACTGATGGACGAACGCTTTACCTTTTTATTCGTCTACTAGACACTATAAAGCATCCAAGCGTTTGTTTCAGAGTCAGCGCTGAAATGGCTGAGAGAAGTGGAAATGTTTCACTAGTCCTTTTTATTTGAGCCACAACAGACTTAGATAACGTTAATATCACATACGTATTCTTGTGTTTGAGTCAACCACACGGTGGTATTTCCAGTTAATGTCCTAAGAAAGCAGTAGTGTGAGCGAGTAATCGTTTTTCAATGCGCTCGTTATTCGTGCATTCAGGTCTTTGCTAAGGCTAACCTGAACACATTGTGATATGATATCATTTTAAGTATGCTACTCAATTATGAATTTACTATATTCACTTCAGTGACCCTCATTCAGCCACCTGTGATCTCCAACAATAGAGTCCAGTCGGAAAGATTCACAGAAATACGTCTGTATCTATTGTTGGAAGCAGCAGGCAGACTAACACTATGTAAACCTGAGATACTTCTCTTGTAAAAACTCATATTTCGTAACTCCAACAGAAGCCATTACAGGTCGAATTAACCTGAATCGTTGAGATTATTCTTACAATGTCTGGGGAGATATTGTATCCGGATCATTATGGTCTTGCGCGTATGATTGATTGATCGCTGGAATCTAATATATCTAGGTCAACGGAAAATTTGTATCACCAACAAAAAGTCAGTAGATGCTTTTGTTCGCATATGAGTCCTTGCATGTCAAAACCTTCAAACACGAACGAGTTATTCAGGGCACTGATAGAGTATCTGATCTCATCGAATACTCTTTGTGGGTGTTGTGCCGCTCGACTGGATACTCAACATCAAATTTAAAGAAGTACCAGATATTGCTCTTGCTGTCGTACTCGTGTGTATATGTATACAAATGTCTACATTCGCAAGACTGATCCACTGAAACTCGCTTATGGGGATTAGTTGTATCATCGCCGAACGCAACAAGTTGGTAGCATAAAAGTGCATGTTTTAAATGTTGGAGACAGTGGGATCATATCCGTCCACCAGCGGGATCTTTGGACGAGTGTATCGATGACTCGCATATCAAGTTCGATAAACGTGGGAAATGTCAGTTGTAGCTCGAGTTTGGCTTTCGATGTCAACGCTTTCCGAGACATTCATGTTAATGTGAAGTAATCTGCGGTATAATGCTTGTACACTCACGTGGCTGTATCATAAAACATCTTGAAGACAAATACACATCGCGATAGTAGTCAATTTTGTTATTTACAACCGAACAGTTACAGCAGAATGTTTGCATGCAGATAGTTGTTGACATAAATGTCTTCTCTGAGAGGAAGACAACAATGAATAAAGAATAAGTAACCTCGATAGATGGCAGTTGATCTTCTGAAGCTTTTACCAGTCGCTCATATACTCGTACAGGTAAATACGTTTAAGAGTGAACAATGCAAACTTTGAACTTTCATCAGTGACACAACTGTATCGACGAGTGATTGTAAAACTATTGTTACCATTTGCTGAAAGGTCACTCACTAGTTGCACAAGGCTAGAAATGAGAAACAGTAGCCAGTCAATAAACTGTAATTGTCGTAGCGAAATTTAAATCAGGTATCAACATTGTGGCATGAAACGTATCAGAATAGCTGCAGGGGTCCCATAATTATTACATTGCCGTCACATCCGCCTAGGTCATGACACACAGCCGGAAGTTTGTTTTCGTTAGTAATATGCAGCTATAAAATGCGTATGTTAAGGGAGGCGCATCTGTACACACCAGTGATGTGGCAGTGATTAGGAACTTTGGAACTTTTGTCGGTCCCAAATTGACCATCACAGGTTCAGCAATGAGTGGCGGTGGAATGTTAGGCATGTTGGCTATGAAAGCTGTTTTGATTGATACATTTGATGAAAACCATCCCTCAGAGTGGATACGTTGACGTGAACGAAAATACCCTCTAAGAAAAAAAGCTTGACAAAGAAAAAGTTAAATACATTTATAAAGCTGTTTTGCGAAGAAGAAAAAAGAACTTTCATCAAAAAAGATCTGTTTTCTTTTTTTTTATAAGCCATGCTCACTTATAAATAAATTGAGAAAGGAGACGGAGGATTATGGGCCTGTCACAGTCCCTTCCTCTTTCTATACAGGTGACAAAACCCAAACAAATGTTAAATATAAACATGTGTACAAGCGTGACACGTTCGTGAGTGAATCAAACGTCCTGTGGTCAATAACATAATCATTTTATATCGATATACATCCATTTGTTAAAGGTGAAAAAGAAACGAAGACAATGATTACTAAATCTTATTTGTACTTTTGCATCGTTTTGAAAGAGAACGTTCAAAAGAAGCGAGAGGGAACCTTCTGTGATGGAAACAAACACTCATACTACTGTTCACACATACTTCAACCAATTCCTTGTAATCTCGCATTTTTTTTTATTTAAGTGGATACACCGTTTCTTTTCATAAAGTATAGAATTTAGTCTTCAATATGAGGTAATACATAAATCCATAAGAATATAAATGTTCTAAACTCCACTTGTTTGGAAATTAAATGGCTACCCAATGTGTTTCTTGGCAATTATTGTCATCTGTGTTAATGGGATAAGCTCGAACGTCTTTAGTACTTTCTCATTGAGGAAGCTCATTTCTAGCACACCACTAGATGCAAAGGAGCAACAGTGTATTAGGAAGTAATAAAATCCCTACTTATCCGATTTCCCAGACAATGACAAGAAATGAGTTCACATTTGAAGCTTTTTTTTAAAATACATATCTGTCAAGGAAGTCGATGAACATGAAGTTTTTGAACTCAGTTACCAGAGAGCTTCGATGCATTTCGTCTATTAATAAATCAATGGAGACAATTAAATCTTGATACCACCCTAAAAAGGTTTAATCCTGAGATGATTGTCAATGTTACGAGCAAATACTCTTTCAACGTTTCTTCTTCATTCCTCTTCAAACAGATGTTGTTCTGCGCTTGACTAGGATGAATGACTTCACAACCATAACACTGACATGAACGCCAAATGTTTACTAAACGAAGAGGATGTTTCTTTTTTCTTTCTTTGGAAAAGGTCTTTCTGGAAGGTAACGATGATTGTTTGAACTTTGTGACATTCAAGAGAAAGAAGAAAAATAAGTGAATTCTTCTTCGTTTGTAATAGAATTCGTTTCCACTGATTGTCAGAATATCGTATTAACTTGGCCTTTAGGTATTTATTATTGTCATGGGACTGAATGGTGTCTTTTCTTGTTTGGGCACATTCTGTAAGGTTTGTCATATGTCAGTTCATTCTTGTATTTATTTATTAGGGGTTGTTATTTTTTATATTGTTTCAGCATGTAGCTAGAATGAAAACATAGACTACATGGACTATATAACGACTTTCTGTTTTGGCTAAACGTAACTCTTTCGTCTTGGAAGGTAGGTGGTACCAGGTCAAGATTGCCAAATGTCCTCTTCATAATCGCTATGGTTAAGTTCGGCTAAAACGTCCTAGAGAGTGATGGGTAACACAGAACGTCATCGCTTAACTTATGATTTATCCTTGGTAAGGCGTGATCCTTTAATGACGGTAGATAACATAAGTTTGATTTGACTAGGGTATCTTCTTAACCAAATTTTAAACACCTATATGAATGTGTGTGTGCGTCTGTGTCGGTGTGTGCGTGTGTGTGTGTGTGTGATGATCTTTGTGTGCTTGTGTTACTTCACTTACTCTTACTTGCACTTCACTGCAAAGGCCTTAGGGATTATTTGGGGTTGTAACGAGATATAACTATATTTGTATCAGGATCATAGTAAAGTTATAATGGTAGTAGGAGGATTTAAATTTATGTATGAGGGGTCCATAAGGGTTATACGGCTATTCCGCTTGTACCCGCTGCGTTATTTATTCAAAAAGAAATATACGGGTACAAAGGAAAATGTGTTAAAAGTAATGTTATTTTCAGCTTGTACACAGGATGCCATCTAATGTTAATCCTATTGACAGTTTATCATGTCCTTACCCTTCAATTCTAGTACCATCATTCTAAGATGGCGCCGTCAGGATTATTTATCTTGTATCTAACGAGATATTTGGGTACCCACATTGCCATCATATACTAATGTTAAGCATTAGTTTAATGTATTATTGATATCATGTGCTGCTTTGTTTAAATTTACAAATATCGCATAACGAACACACGCAAAACATGTATGTCCAGGCTCCGTTCTATGATTTTCAGGGCCCAAGGCAGCATGTGGAGTTCAAGGCCGCACGCGATAAGCGCGTGGACTCAAGGAAAAGAATTACGTTACCTGAAAGCGCGGGGCCCAAGCCGGTTGTCTCGTTCGCCAAGCCCTAGGGACGGGCCTGTGTGCATCTGACGAAGAATTCAGCTCAATAAATACACACAAAAATCAACAATAATGAGAACGTCTATAGGGCAAAGCAGCCTTATATTGTGTTATGTCATGTTTAAACAATTTATTGACACAACGCAACGTCAAGATTTCCTGTAAAATAAAGTGTGGGCGTTGTGAGGAAACTTAGTGTCATCAGAAGAAATTTGTTTTTGTTTTTTAGTGACTCGCTTAACATGTTTTCCAAAATAGATTGTAAAATTTGTCTTTTGTTGAGCTGAAACCATTTGCAATATTTTGGAAATGTTCGATAATGTTTACAAGGATGCTTGGAGGAATAATTTTGGTGAATATTTCAATGTTGCTTTCTTCATTATGATTTCAAACTACATGACTTTTGCAGTTCTTTCTTTCATACCAGTATGAACAAAAAAAGAATTCATTTAGTTACGCCCAGTGGCACGTTTTTCGGACATTAGTAAATAATTATAGATACAATTTGCTGGCTACAACCAGTAATATTCATAGAGACTTCTATTTTGAATCGTACGAGATTAATGACAAACATGATCTCTCAAATATCATTTGCAAATTTTATCGTATTTGTCACTATATATATATATATATATATATATATATATATATATATATATATATATATATATGTGTGTGTGTGTGTGTGTGTGTGTGTGTGTGTGTGTGATAATGGAAAAAAATTAGCTTACAATGAGATGAGTTGTTTTTAAAACTCTAGAAATGTCGAGCTGTATTTCGAATACAGATATAAAATGTGAAAACTTAAGTTTAAATGTAACGTTTATTTTAATGATGAAAATGTTTGGCGTAATCTTAAACGAAGGTGGGTCAGAAGTCTTACAATCTGAAGCTAATATTATTAATATGCGCTCTCATCGTGAATGTACAACTTTCGCGGGTTATTTTGGTGTTTTGTGTTTTCGCGTTTTTTGTGTTTCTGGTGTTTTACGGTACAGCAACATAAGAATGTTCTTTAATATCGAAACAATGTGAGAAAAGAGCCGTGCTCATGGACACACCATGATAGCCGGTCTGGGAAGGCTGATCCGATGGTAGGATTCGAACTACCACCATTTCGTTTGAGAGATCGATTTGCTAACCATTCCATCTCAGATCCAATCATTGTGTGCATCAGCATTGTGTACATAACTAGCTCTGCTGGTCGGTGTGAGGTGGTAACACTTGAAGTGGATTTATAAATGGAAAGGATATACAATAAACGAGTACAGAAGAAAACACTTAGCTGGAAAATCCTTCACGTGCACTATTAACTAATTGTTATTCATATTCTTATTGTCCTCCTCTTTGTGGTTATTGTGGCATGCTATTTTGTATGACGCCTAATCATCATATGTCTCGAAATGATGCTGTGTTTTTTTTAAACAAATATAAATGCGCAACTATCCACTCAGCTCAACAGCTGTGAGCTGTCATCAGCCACTTATAATATTTTGTGACCTTCTATTGTCTCTCATATCTAACATAGTCGCGCATTGCAGAATATCCGCAGTGAAACAATGTTAACTTCAGGCTCTGGGCGTTGATACTTTTTTTTTTTTTTTTCTTTTATTTTTTATTTTTTTTTATTTTTTTTTTTTTTTTATTTTTTTTTTATTTTTTTTATTTTATTTTTTATTTTGTACGTATGAATGGAATATGTGGAGTGAGAGATCTATATTTGCTGTCATATTATCAAAAGCACAAATAGTGATATAATTTCCACTTAGATTCGCTTTCGTTAATTGAAACTTTTTTTAAAGTCATAATTTAAATTTTGTCCAATGAGAAGTGTTTATGTGCTATTGTATCTTAATCAACAACAAATTCAACAAATATACCTGTCTAGAAGGAAAGCAGGTTTTCTTCCATATTGATCAACATATTACAGAACATTGAATTTGTCACTTATTTAGATGCCAAATTAGTCATTCTACCATTCTTTTACGAAGATTAGAAACTGCATGTAGACAAACAGTGCTCATGTACAGTGTTTATTTTTTCAGTTGACGCTCTCAAGTTATCCGCATTTTCCGTATGACCAGTTTGAGTGCTAACTACCGTCAGACAACAAAGAATGAACTTGTCATATCTCACAACAGCGGCACCTGTCGGTGTTGCATCAGATGAAACTATGGCAACAGAAAGGCCGTTTCTAATCGCTTTCCCCGTCATCATCGTCTGTATTTGTATCTTGGTCGGGTTTACTGGAAATTGCCTTGTTCTTTATGTTTATAAGAGAAGATGGAACGAATCTACTTACTGCATATTCATCCTGTGCCTGGCTCTCTTTGACTGTGTAGAATGTGGTATTGGAATGCCGTTCATGATAGCCAATCAATTCTCCGTATCCTCCAATGCAGCCTGTAAGGGTTTTAGTTTTGTTCATTATTTCGTGTCAATCGGGTCTGGTTTGATGCTGGTGATCATCGCTTTTGAACGCTATAGGAGAGTCTGCAAACCCAGTTACCACCAAATATCTCCCGCCACGGGCAAGTTACTCGCTCTTGTTATTATTACAATTTCTCTGTCGCTGTCCTGGCCGGCATTGCTTTTATATGAGTACGATACCATTGTTCTTGACAATTTTTCCGAAGGAACATGTCATATATACACTGAGCTACTGTCTGGCTCCGTCTATCCAGTCGTGTATTATGCCCTTCTCGCCACGACGTGGTTAATTGGATACAATATAGTTACCGCCTTTTATGTTATGATTTGGAGACAAATGAAAACTCAGCATAATATCCGTAGGAGAACATTGTCTGTGAGAATGTCAAAGAAGAACGTGACTGGTCAGAGCAAAACACAAAATTCCTCCGCAAAAACCAAGCATGGTGCAAGATGGGACGTTGAAATATTTGAAGTTCAGGATACATATCTAGACTCTAACAACATTCAGTTACCTGGGACGAATATATTAGGAAATAAACAGGATCAAAATCCCTGCAGAGTGTCAGAACGCCAAACATTACCAGAGCAGACAAAAAGTTCAGTGACAAATTCAGAGAAGTATTCATTACAAACATCGAAAGAGAGATCATTGCTATCGACGAACGAGCTCGTACAGAAATCACAGTATAGTCCCTTTCAAAATCTTACTGAAGGCGAGCCCTCGGTGGAATTGACGAAGAAAATATCCAGAGATTTTCTAAGGCCAGAAACAAAACACAATATGTCCTCCAGACAGTCTGACTGGGATCGTTTGATGAAAATCACTAAAATAATGTTTGTCATAGCCCTTGTCAACATGGTCAGCTACATCCCACACATTTCCATAAGTATTCATACTTTTGCCAATCCAAACCGTGTCTATACAGCGATTGAAGAAGTATTTTACTTCCAGATTTTATCAAGATCCTTTATGATCAATAGCGTTGTCAACCCGTTTATTTATGGGGTGATGGACCAAAAGTTTCGCCTCGAGTGTAAGAAGCTTAAATCAAGATGGCAACAAAGAATTAAACGTATACAATTTCCTTTTATGAGGAATAAATGATGGAATATTCTGATTGTCAGTTGTTATCATGCCTTAATCCCGAGCATACTTTGAAAATTGCACAGTTGAACATTTTTATATTACTATTCTCAAACCATCTGATTGACCATGTGAAGGCGACCAATTTAAAGAACAATTTTAAGCAGTTCTTTGGTTCTTTTACGCGGGAGTTGGGGACGTTAGACGAATTAACTCTGCTGTTACTGGATTTCTGGTTGTATGTTTGTAAATGATTTTGTTATAAAGGAAACTGCTGAAATAGTGAATGAAGAAGCACATTCTAGTAATATTCGAACGTATATGGATTAATGTGTAAATCCTCCGTTTTAGTAAATCGTAAATCTCTAATTATAAAATGACGTGGAAGATGTCGAGAATTTTTTTTCAGTTTTATAGCCAAAACTTACCAATAAAATGTATGGTACAAGTCTTCCATCCGCATAACGTTCAGCTTAGTTTATTCAAATCGCAAAAGTAAAATCCTGTTTTAAAATTCACTCTTTTAAAATATTTTTTATTTGTGGTAAAATGCAATTCACCGAAAATTATTATTATTATTATTATTATTATTATTATTATTATTATTATTATTATTATTGTGTTAACTTTTTCAAGAAATTATATCTTAATATCTTGATGTTCATAGAATTATTATCTGCAATGCATTTGTTATCGGATGACGACACTTAAGATAGCAGACAGATTTGTAAATAATCTTGTTCACACAGACACTTGTATAACTCTGAAAGATATATTATGAGCTAGAGTTTGTTATAAAACGTCTAATCAAACACTTGTGACGCTCATAAGTAGCTTCGCTTAAAATCTAATCAAGTTGCTGATCGGTCGACTGCCTACTGCCTACTTGTATTATAAGTCTACTTCAGAAAGAGGCTTGGTAGTGTAAAGCACCATTATTTTCTAAAGATCTGAACGAGATAGCTCGTATTAACCGATACACACGACGCATGTTCTTCAACAGGTCTAGGGTCTAAAGATTAATTCATTGTACAGAAAGGCCTGAAAACCAGGTGTACAAATAAACACAATTCTTTAATTATTTTAGATTGTGTCTTTGATTCGGTAATAAACAACCTGTAAAAAATATAGTAGATATTTTATTCGGCACAAAATTCCTGCAAACTGTGCAACATTGATGGACAAAAAATGAACACCATTCTATTCAAGTTGAACCATACTAAAGTGTTAAACAATCATGGGAGCATTGTAAGGACTTAAACCGTCACATGAAAATGATGTTATTTTGAGCCGTGTTTCCACATGGTATACTGATATTAACTTCGTGTTTGAAAAGCCTAGGGATTCACTTTAAGCCAGAGACTATTTGAAAGTGTGGTTTGACGGCGTACCTGACGTGCGTCGCCAGTTGTCCTCCATGCGTTGAAAGTGAGCGACTATTTACAACTACTTTGATTTTTAGGATAAAATTACTTTATCAATATCACGCACGCATCACTGGTAAATCAAAGTATTTGAGGTATGCAAATATTAACATAGGATATCCGATGTATCATTAAACCCTGTTTTGGCACCATCTTAGCCTGGTTGTGTTTGTTTGTTTGTTTGATTAGGATTTTTAACGTAGCTTTCACAATTGTTCAGTCATATCGCTACGATGTCTGCAATGAGGCAGTTTAAAGTGATGTCTAGCACTGGGGCATCATGCCGCAGACATGTAGCATGATGGCCCACCCAGTCACATTATCTTGACACCAGGCCGACCAGTCCTAACACTAACCTCTTAATGCTGAGCGTCAAGCGAGGCAGCTGTTAGTACCATTTTTGTAAGTCTTTCGTATCACTCAGCCAGGGATAGACCCCACGACCTCCCGCTTCCGCGGCGGACGCTCTAACCACTAGGCGACTGGAGCGGTTCTTAGCCTGGTAAAATATTACCTGACGTGAATGATTAAATAGTACTAGACGAAAGAGACCAAATACTAACATAGTTCTACAAGGAAAAAATATACTAACTTGGAACTGTTCATTGATTAGTGACATTTTCTTTTATATGGGTAGAATTGAGAAACATCTAGTGAAACTATCAATTAGCCTATCGACAGCTGACAAAACGGTACGGTCTAACGGTAATGCTAGTGCATGCCTGACCTATCGTACAGGTGACAAATTGAGAATTGTTACATAATTAACCCGTACTGCTTGTTTTTTTCCGAGTCCTTGTCGACAGGTCCTGTGCACAGACACAGTCTTCATAATATACGACGTACAAACTCATAAACGTGATGATATTGCCATCTTGTGCCGAATTCAGCGATATTTTGATAGGGTCTCAGTGATGCTGCTGACGTATTATGAAGTTTAACTAGACAATATTTCATTTCAAGACGTTGAAAAAAATCAATAGTCAATAAGCTAGTTCTTATCCAATTTCCAATGACGCTAACAGACTTCAAAGGCCAATCTCACTCTAAAAAAAATGATGCTAATTTGGCGTCCTGTTTCTGATACGGGTGGTAAGAATGACTGAGTAGATTCCCCCAAAATGTACTTGACAAATAGACTGATGTATAAACAAAATAAACATAATTGTTACGAATCTATTATCATAAATAAGTAACAGAAAAAAAGAGTTAACCAAGTTTTGTCGAACTTAAAAAAAGATATATATGGAAGTTAATCAAATAATAAAAACTAATAAAAAAAATTAAGATGAATTTCGGATCTTCGAATGTACTGGTGTGCCAATAGTTTTGATGTATCAGCATGGCATTGTCTAAAACTTCTTTGAATAATTTACACATGTTTTGGAATGATATTTTAGTCCATTGAGCATTTTGTAGTTCTCGTGAATAATTTAAACAAATGTTTCCTCACAAATAATATGTAAACACAAAATTAAATACATTTACAGACTGATGTTACAACAAGAACATAAGAAATAAGAATAAAACATTATCCAGCAACATGTACCGGTGTACAAATATAAGAGGTAGTAACGCATTTGCGTCAACTAGCTATGTGACATATTGAAAAAAATATTCCACAGCGTAAAAGAACCCACCTGACCTAACCCTTCCAATGGGAAATACATTTTCTTATAGAACACAGCGTCTAACCGTACCAAACAATGAGAATTTACCCTAAACTTATCAACAGGTTGTACTATTATTATTAGTAGTAGTAGTAGTAGCAGTAGTAGTAGTAGTAGTAGTAGTAGTAGTGATCTTGAACAGCTATGTCAACAACGATTTATAGACCCCACACAATCAACTTTCTTAGTATCTTACAATAGAATTTCACACCAGTGTACAAAAATGAGCTATTAATATCTTGATTATGGATGATTATTGCAATTTACAGACATGAACAAAATTTACACATTATATATATATATATATATATATATATATATATATATATATATATATATATATATATATATATATATATATATATATATATATATATATATATATAAAGAGAGAGAGAGAGAGAGAGAGAGAGAGAGAGAGAGAGAGAGAGAGAGAGAGAGAGAGAGAGAGAGAGTTGTTGTTGTTGTTGTTGTTATTTTAGGGTTTAACGCCATTTTTCATCACACGATAGGCTATACATGGCGGCCGTCGGTGGAGGAAGAACCCGGGACCACCACCACCCCGGAAAGGACCACCGACCCACGAGATGCTACTGGCAAGCTTTCTCACATAACTACATGAGAGAGAGAGAGAGAGAGAGAGAGAGAGAGAGAGAGAGAGAGAGAGAGAGAGAGAGAGAGAGAGAGATAGCCCAAAAACCACATCCAAATAATCCATTCAGTTTTGCATAAGGTCTGCAGGCTATGGAGCAATCGTTAGCTTGAATATTATTCCAAACAAGGAACAAAATTTCCATCAGTCGTCATGAAGTCATTTACATGAAAGTGGGTGAGACACTAAAGATTCTCTTAATTACTTAGCCATGGCATTGACAAAAAACATTTAGAATGACAGAAACGGAAAACTTCTAATTAGCACTTTTTTAATACCGACGTCAATCAGCATACTTTACTTCTGTATTTGCTAGAAATTCACGAGTACGACCCTGATTGTATAAACGCAGAACATCGAGATGCATTCTGTGCTTGCAACCAAAAAATCAGTTATCAGACCGTTTTAGTTTTAAAGAAGAAATGTTGAAATATTGTCGATCTAATATAAATATTTTACGACGTTGCGAAAAATCTCTGCAATTATTGATGGGTCACAGAGGTACCATTTCCTCTTGAAAGATGCTTATACCATTCCTAATGCAAGCCAGTTACTGTACCGAAATAAGGTCTTGGTTGGGAATAAACTAACCATCACACCACTACAATACACAAACCTTCATACTGAGAATACACTAACCATCACACCACCACAATCCATTCAGGCCTTCAGTAGTTGATACTCTATCAAAGCTGGCTACTTTAGCTGTTTCAGACTCAAAACAAGACGATACAATATGATTGAAAATATGGTGAAAACAGAAAATCGGATCTTATTTTGTGGCTGGTTGATAGATAATTAGCAAACAGCGCAAGAATTTCAAGGATGTAAAATTCACAATATACATTGTCAGTAGGTAATAATTACATGCGCCAATGAGGCGACACACTATTCAGAAAGCACCAAAAGAAATGATTGAAACCATACGTGAATGCTTTCTGAATGTTTTCAAAGGAACGATGCCTTTGTCTAAGATATAAAAATGGTTATTAGGGCGATATAGTCAGGTTCTTCACCAAATAGTTTTTATTAAAAAATGTAAATATGTCAAGAACAAGAAAGTGTCCATTCAAAGAGGAAAATTTCTACCATTGCTGACTGAACCGTTGTTAACAATGACTGCTAATTTTTGTTTCTTTTTTCTTTAATTTTTTTAAAATTAAATTCACTTTGTTTCGGAAATATGTTTTACTCCCTGGTATTTGCAATATCACATATCTCAGAAACATGTGGGGAAACCAACACTCTTTTACAATATCATCTAAAACAGGGGTCTCAAACACGCAGCCCGAAAATCCGAATCCTGTGGCCTGCAAAATGATTAGCCAGAATTACTTTTTAGTGTATTTGTTGTTGTTGTAGGGTTAACGCCATTTTCAGCACACGATAGGCTATACATGGCGGCCAGTATTATTGGTGGAGGAAGAACCCAGGAAAACTCCCAGGTAGAACCATCGACCCACGAGAAGCTACTGGCAAGCTTTCTCACATACCCACATTAGCAGAATCTTAGACTCGAACCCACGCAGATGGCAGTGGTCCGTAACGGAGAGCGCTTTTGACCTCGGCGCCCCCCTTTTTTTTTTAGTGTATACTAAAGATGTATTAATTTGTGTATTAAAACGATGATGCGAATTCATATGCGAATGAGCACAACATGTAATCTACAAAGCTAGCATTTAATGATAGGTAATATGAAACATTTTTATGGGTTTATGGGTGATAGAACAAAAGTATAACTCTGTATTAAAAAAAAACATGGTCAATATGTTAAATTCATATTAGCGTTAACTCAGACAAACAAAAAACAATCATGAAAAACATTCTGAACGAGAATGATGTCATACGAATTGGTATCAGTTGAATTGTTACATGAAAAGAATATAAACACAATTGTAATCAGTCTTAAATATTGTTTGATTGCAAGTTGGTAGGAGATT
Source organism: Unio delphinus (assembly GCA_029339505.1). NCBI lineage: Eukaryota > Metazoa > Mollusca > Bivalvia > Unionida > Unionidae > Unio > Unio delphinus. Next base: position 3,840,572 of record JAQISU010000225.1, read on the forward strand.
AGATTAATATGTTAATTAATCATATAGCCATAAGGTAAAATATTTATGTTTTTACCTAACACATGTTCAACATCATATGACTAAAAAGCTCAATAACAACACGCAGTATTTCTTAAAGTCAGTTTAGAATTTTATATTTGTAATCTTTCTTAACTTTCAAGTTTTCCACAGGATTATTCATTAACTATGACGTCTTTATCAATGTCACTGGTTTCTTTTTGTATCAAAGATGTTTAAAATCGTATGAATGCTTATAAATAAGGCTTCTGATAAATATAACTGTTTTATGTATCTTTTTTTACTTTTAATCATAACTGAAGATACATATTATAAGTTTAGACTTTCAGATTAGACTTGTGCTATCGCTATAATACCCATGTTTTTGGTGAGCATATTTATTACAGTCATGTTTATACTTCGTCTGATTTCATATTAATTCATATTAATTCATATTAATTTAATATTTCATATTAATTAACAAAATACAACATATCGTAGTCTATTAGCAATTCTAATTATATAGTGCTTATTTTCAAAGTTGCACATTACGATGGTCTGGGATGACTAAATTGCGGTTTGTTTATAACTATTCCTATACACAGATCTAGCCATCAAAAACTAGAGCACGGTATCAATACGCCATTCTTAATGTTGTAGTCATAAAGACAACCAGGTGATGTTAATTTGAAATTTTAATAACATTGTTTATATGTTGGTTCTCCTTGTGTGCTAATTCTTCTACCTACAATTCCCGATAATCAGACGAGATGCGTATCGAGAAGAACTATAAGTGAATAAGAGAATATATTTTATCGGATATTTATAACTTAAATTCCACTGTAGAATTGTCGCACCTCTAAATATTCCAGTTATTCTTCCTTTTTAGGTTTTCTTCGTCAGTGTCAAGGACCTTTTCACATATATAACATACATTGGTGGAGTTATAATGATTTTCATCTTCTTATTGAATATCATGAAAGCAGTGTATTTGTAGTTTTTGATAAAACAGTTATTTGAAAAGTTCCTAAATATTCAATGAAAGTGACATTACAGTTTTCTACTCTATAAAGGATATCAAACTATAATGACGATGACATACTTCATTTTTATCTTCTTCCGTGTTTACGTGGTAAGTAGAGAATTCTGTTATTTAGCGGAACCTAAGTGCCAATCTCTTCAGCAGTTATTTTCCTCATGTATGGCTCAACTGCTTTTAGAAAATAAATACAAGATACTAGTTTTTCTCGGATCAATTCTGTATTCATGTCATTTGTCATAAAATAATTTGTAGAGAAGACCCAATAGTCTTCTTTTAAAACGTGTTATTCACAATTCATTATATGTCATGTTTGAAGACGAATTTGAGAAGGCTTTAAGTTACACAGATATTAGTGCTTTCGCATCAAGCGACTTCTGTGCAATTTACATGGAACTACTTTCATGTAATTAAAACTTTTTTGAAGTTTTAATCTTTCTTAGGTTTATCCGCTTTTAAAATTAAAGTGAAATCCATTTATGCATAGAAAATCCAGTATTTTAAAAATATATTTTCATGTTCATCCGTAGTTTTGGGGTGTATGATTTAATATATTCATTAAAAATATTTATCTGCTCATTTCTTATTTTCCTTATCAGTAAGTAATGTGTTTTGACAGTTTGATATACTATCGAATAAAACCTTTATCTTACTTTATGAAATTTCATTTTTTTTATCGAACTATTTTTTATTCTTGGTTTGTCTCTTCAGCTGTTACATAATGGGTGATTTCTAAAAGCATGCATATTTGTAACAGATATGTCAAAACGTATTGATAACCCTGATTATAATTTTGGTTTGCTTGCAGTTCAATAATATCATCCCAAACTTAATACTATGTTTGAATAACATAAACCCTTTCTATAGAAAAACCTTTATCTGGCCTGCTTCTGTAATGTGTGAGAAGACTGTTTATAATACAGTCTTTACGTTCGTGATATTTTACAGTTCTTAACGAATGCTTCAGTAGATGGAGAAGAATGGGGAAGGCTGTGAGGGCAAAGCAGACGTCACCATGCCCCACCCTACAAATGAGCGTTATCCAACCGGAAACGTAAAGTTACAAGGTTAACATTTTGCTGCGGAAACGCGTAAAATGCAAGAGTTTTCTGGGAATTCCGCTTCCCTCTTCCTGGTCTTCCGTCCAACAGACAACTAGCCTTTATTTTACGCCCACATTATACTATATTAATGTATCGTGTATGCTAAGAAGTGATTTTTCTATATCTGAACATGTATGGCAATGAATCGCTAATTAGGAAAGGAAAGTATGACAAGAACTGTTTTGACGACCAATTAGCAAGAAACCACAAGGAGTTAGTGACCCAGTATTCTCTCATTTATGAAACATGATGACCCTTGCTCCATAATACATTAACAGATATTTCTAAAATAATGTGACAACCTCTGATCATGATTTTTCTTATTAATAATGTGAGCTAGAATCAGTTAAAGAACTAAACTCCTGACCAATGATCCATCGAAAAATAACCACTAATGATGTAGGATTTTGTTTCTGTAACAACTTAGTTGATGAATACTCAGTCATATTTATTTATTAGGTTTAAAATGTTGCAAATCATTTTAAAGATGGATACAATCTTGTTAAGCGGATTACAAATCGATATAAAAGGTTATGTGAAGCAGAATACGTTAAAAATTATATACTGCCCTCAAATGAGTTCAATTTATCCATTGTTAGACGACAGAGGGTGTCCTCTTGGTAGGTAATGTAGTTCATACAAACCATCACGTGGAATAATGTAATTTTCTGTGTAATTGTTCTTTAAAAATCCCTTTCTTTCTTGTTTATATGTGAAAAAAGAAAGACAGACACATAGAAAGAAAATAAACGAAAGGAAGAACGAAATGGTAGTGATAAACAATATTCTGCCTTTCAGGTAAATTGTTTGTTTAATAGTTTAAGTTACAGGTACATTACACATGCCATTCGAAGAACGTTTCTACATGGGCCGATCTAATAAATCAAACCACGTACAGGTATCAGGTTACCTGGCCAATGTTTGATTTAACTACGCGTGATGTGATTCTGATAACTCTAATTAGCTCGCCGGTTATATGCTAATGAAGTGTCGACCACTGCGTTAGTACTTATCTCTAACAAGATAAGTTTATAACATTTGCAATGTTTTCCTTGTCTTCATAAGTGGCGTATTTATTGGTGAATCACGTGGTGGAGACGTTACAACCAGGTAGGGAAAAGTCATAAAGTACGCCCCCTTTTCAAAAGTTGAATAGAAGATTGCTTCAGTTAAAAATGGACAAGGCTTTGATAAGGCTTGTTTTGTGTTTCACATTCGGTAATCTCTCTCTCTCTCTCTCTCTCTCTCTCTCTCTCTCTCTCTCTCTCTCTCTCTCTCTCTCTCTCTGTGTGAAGCCTTGTGTTAGTTCGGAGATCACTGGCATTGTGGGAGGAGGAGGGGGGGGGGAGAATGGAGAGTTGTTGTTACGCGTTATTTGAAGCTTAGTAGTATCCTGATATCACAAAACTGTCAAAATAAGAATACCTATGTTAATCTTTTATTCTAAGAAGTTGGGATATCAACATTGTATTTGATGTGGTTTTATTTGTATTCGTTTTACAGTGAGAAAGGTTGAAATTATTATATATTTATAGCGCCAGCACCTTCCCTTAACTACGTCTTATTTTATATTTACTTTAAAAGTTTGCATTATATTCAACTTACAAATCTGAATCTCCTAAATGTATGTGAAAAATCTGGTCACTAATGGGACATAAATATAGCGACGCCATTTCCATATTTTACTAGTTTTACATTTATCAGTAAAACAATTTCATTCTGCATTTTGCTACGTACAAATCGACACGAATCTAAACAACCGAATTCCCTGATTACAATGTCACATCTTACGTTTCTTTACTTATATTTTATCTCATCAACTTTTGGTCACTGATGATTGAATAGAAACATAATTGCATATTACATGAATATTGTAAAACGGTAACATACAATTTCATTATACATGAATATTGTACAACGGTCTCTTCATATTCTTCTCCACAATCTTCTTCTTCTAATAATAAATATTTTATTTTTATGAAGTGTCGGTGACTGAATGTTTAACTTACATAAAGTGGCTGCCCAATACGAATTTGGACAATCCGTCTAACTGGAACCAGGGACGTTTGCCTTGCGGAGATGACCGCCTTGTCATTCCTGATGAAAGTCCCGTAGTATTTTATCAGCTGAACACTACGATCCGGGAACTTGTAAGTAGCTGAAGCATTGTAAAAAGAGTGATGGTGGGTAAATCGTGATATCAGATGTACATACAATAAGAGAGGCGGTTCGTGTGGGCGTATGCACATGCCAAAATGGAGTGTAACCGTTCTGATGCATCAACAACATTCCATAATAGAATATACTCGTGACGGTGCATCAACTTACTATATTAGAGTGTAACTCATGACAGTGTACCAACATATCAGAGTAGAGTATACTCATGACGGTTTGTCAATATACCATAATAGAGTGTACTCATATCGGTGTATCTTACTTTAGAATGTAATCATTGGTCAAGACATAACAATTCAAAGTGTAATCAGTGTGTGTGTGTGTGTGTGTGTGTGTGTGTGTTAGATTTGATACGTAGCTTAAGAATTGTCCAGTCATATGGCTACGATGTCAGCAGTGTCGCAGTTTAATGTGATGTCTCGCGCTGCGGCATCATTCCTCAGACATGTAGTATGATGTCCCACCCAGAGACGTAATTTGGGGGTGTGAGGGTGCATCTGCATGTGCTGCAAAATTGCTGTTGCCTATATACGTTGTCTCCCCCTCCCCAATCATGTCCCCCCCCCCGAAAATAAAGTTAAAATGACGTCCCTGGTCCCACTCAGTCACATTATCCCGACACCAGACTGACCAGTTCTAACATCAACCTCTTAATGCTGAGAGCCCAATGAAGCAGATGTTAGTATCACATTATAGAAGTCCTTGGTATGATGCGGCCTGGGTTCGAACCCACGACCATCCGCACTTGACAATGTTTGCAAAACTATGACTGCAGGCAATTCTATTCAGTTTACCGGGTGTGTGACGAGTACAGGCCTCATTTATTATATGATAACTTTTTGTGTAAATATGGGAAAGAAGGTTCAACAAAGGAAGTATTCTTCTAGATAAAGACTAAAAGCAGCCCCTTAACATACATCCGCCAACATAAAAACAAATCTAATAAAGAGGACAACAGCTTTTTATTATGCTGAGCCAAAGTGATCTCTGATTGCTATACTTAATTACTTTCTCATATCGGCATAGAAGGGTCATGCGAGTACTTTCTTACAGCAGTTACAATTCGCCTAAGAGGTCATGAATGTTAAATCGAAGCAAAATTTAATCGTTTCACGTGTATCTTCATGTAAAAATCATTTTGACTTGTATGACTACTATACGTATTGACGAATCCATATCATATCAATTTACTCTGAACTAAGTAGTTTTTAAACAACCTGTATAATTTAATTATTTGTGATGGAATTTGAGATGATCTGCAGGGAGTAAATTCAGCAGTTTTAATCGCGACGCATCATGATTAGGTATGTACGATTTTCTTCAATCACATCTAGCTCTAAAATAAATACAAGCATGAGCGACCACCATAATTGTTTTCGGGGGACGGGGCACATATTATGTAGTCAGCTGGGGTGAAAGCTCCACCACCACCACCACCCTCCACCCCACTCCTTTGCTCTTATTTGCGAATCTGAAGAGTACCTATGATTACTTGAGCTTAAAAATAGGTCACCGATTCTTCCTCTTTACGGCAATAAGTAGACTTACTAGAGCACTGGATAACCAATAACAGGATAACTGCTTCACCTATTCACCTACTAGTCTTGCCTCCCTATCACTTACTTTTTTTTGGGAGGGGGGGGGGTGCGGTCGGCGGTGGTTGAAGTTTCTGTTTTCAACCAAAACATTAAATGCACCGGAACACCAAATTTGTTGCTGTTGTATAATTAGTTGTATGATGGTGTCGTTATATTTTCAGCGTAAAACGGGCTATACGTCAGGACCAGATCGGGGTGGGGTTGGGTTCAAGGGTTTCCGACCCAATCCCACCCCGGCTAAAACTAAAACCGCACACACACACACACACACACACACACACACACACACACACACACACACACACACCTACCTCTGTATTGTCACTTTTCATTTGAAATTCGACTATTGCTTTATTATTGTGTACATGTACGTTAATTGGGTATATATGCACACTTTGAGCAAATAGACACATATACTTCTTTTGCTTTGGTGCACTTTCTAGGAAAGTCTGGGCACTTTTGAAATTTCGGACCCCCACTCCGCCAACATTTGACTCGAAGCAGCCAGTATACCTGGTGGACAAAGAACCCTGGAAAATCCCGTTAAGCAGTCCCGGATTACCCATTAGGCAGAGTAGGCAACTGCCTATGGGCCCCGCGACTTTTATGGGCCCCATCAGGGGCCCCCATGAGACCGTGACCGTGGGTCTGGGGCCCCAAAAGTTTGACTGCCTATGGGCCTCCACGGTGCTTAATCCGGCGCTGCCGTTAAGAACCACTGACCAACGGGAGTCACTGTCAATCTTTCTCACATTGAAAGTGTCCGAAACAAGAACCCACGCGGACAGAGGTGATATGTCAGTGATCTATAAGTGCGAGTGCATTAGATCACTCGGTCACTCGAGACTCCAGGTGTTTAAAAATGTATAAATTAAAAATGAAAACTGTGAAACTAATAGTTTTGTTCCGTTTGAGCATGAGCAATGCTAATAACGGTTTTGTTCCGTTTGAGCAATGCTAATAACAGTTTTGTTCCGTTTGGGCAATGCTAATGACAGTTTTGTTCCGTTTGAGCAATGCTTATAACGGTTTTGTTCCGTTTGAGCAATGCTAATAACGGTTTCATGACACAGACTGGTCAATAAAGGCAGTTTCATTTAAACTATCACCTTTCCTAGGCATTCCGTATCATATTTTAACTTCAGTACGTAATGTCATCTCTCCTTTTATACACCATGTTAAGTATGCTGTGATATATTTTCTGAACTGGTCCTTTGTATGAATCACAAAACAATATTCTGTACTGACGCGTTATCTGAAAACTTAATACACAGCGACTGATTCATGCTGCTGTTGTTTTCAAATACACTGCTAAAACTGATGAAAGTTTTATTTTTCTGTGTCATTTGATAATTCCGGTATCCATAATCATTGTATCGTAGTTCCAAGAAGAAGAAAAAACAGTCTTGTCAGAGTGTCAAACAGCAAACTGAGATTTGATTTGTAGTGTATACAAAATAATACATGAATAAATTTCTCTTAGTAATGCATTTTACAACAGAAGCACTGCTCAGCGGTAACAATGACTAACAATTCCACTTCCGTTTCTCATACTACCACACTAATTACTTTTACTGTAAAACATATAAAAATTAGACATTATTTCTTTTATAAAAATTTCCATTGTTCGAAATTTAGTCATTTTGAGATGGTCTGTAGCCTGTGGTCCGTCTGTTCAAACATCCCACATGGTCACCACGATGCCCATCTTCAAAGTATTGTTATTATTACTTCTCCTGAATGAAGGGAAAAATCAGAATGAAGTCTTAGCTGGAAGACTTCTCACGATGTCTGGCTGGACTCCTAAATAAAAATGGTGCCGAACTAATATCCAGTACACAAAGGGTACCGAATAAGGGACAATGGGGGTGAATCACCCCTAGCGGCACTTCTGCAGGGGGGGGGGGGGGATAAAAATGAAACAAGAAAAAAGAAGACAAATATAAATGAAAAAAAAAAACTAAAAAGATAGGGGCAAAAGGATGATAATATTATAAAAACTTGGTGATTTCGCCCTTCATGATGCGCCTTCTTCAAATTAGCAGCAGCATGCGGCATCTCGGGCTTCCGCCCAGGCGGCATTTTAGTTTCGTACGCCATGGTTCAGTATAACCGACAAGGCGGTCATCCTGAAAATATCGTTTTCGCTCCTTCTCATAGATAACTAGTTGTTTTTCTTTTTTTTCTTTCATATAACGGCATTATTATGATGTCTAGTTGATCCAAAATGGAAACGGTGCTAGTTTTGTATCCAATATGGCCACCATGGCAACCACCTTTAACATTTTATTATTGTTACGTCTTCAAAACGGAAAGTCCTAGGAACATACGGTATACTCAGGAATGTTTTACATTATGTCCTGTTGGTCCTAAATGAAAATGTTTGCAATCTGACACACAATACGTCCACTACATCAATTGATTTCAATTTTTTTTATGCTGAAGAATAACAGAAATGATTACAACTCTCGGCAAATAAACTGAAGAAAGGCCTTGTCTTGAATTTCTAGGGATCTTTACGGCCATCAAATTGTCAGTCCCTTCGATTGCTTTTCAGCTGTAAATTGCCCTGAATACTTTCGGTGCGCGAATTGTTTAATTTATACAAAATGACCTCATCGAAATAACCGATATTATCCAAAATCAAGTGTATAAACAAACTGTCATTTCAAGAAACAAATAAATAAATCAATATTCTACATTGCATGAGTAATAATTATTAATACTTAACTACCCGTTGCATGACTATTACCATAAATGTAGTATAGCTCAAGGGACAAATTATTCGCTACTACTACTACTACTACTATATCCGACGGCAATATTAATAAATTATTTCTTGAAAATTTCCAACATATTGTCAATTATGATATTTTTTTTTTTTTTAACGGAAGCTTCATATTTGGGTAAACTCAGTTTTTATTTCGGCCATTTAGGTTGCAGCCTTAAATTGAATAAATCCTAAACTGTTTAGTCATGTCTGTACATATGATTCTGTGAAGTAATTGAAAATATCGTCGACTAAATCCACGCCACGGTCCGCCACCCAAGTTACAATACTCGGTTCCTTCATTAATAGCACACCCAATGCTGGATAAAGTTTACGCAAGTTATTGTAAATTTCATCGCCGCTGTTTAGTGATTGGGGGAATACAAGTCACACCAATGTATCCTTTGGTGATTTCGATGTAAACGAGAGAAATAAGAAATAATGCATGCACGTGTTGTAAAGGTATTGCGGTAAATATTATAGAAGCTAGGGACAATTTTTTTTAAAGTTTAACGAATTGCTCTTCTGATTGTAGTCTAATGGGCGTAGTCATTGGGCGTAGTCTAATGAAATAAGTAACGAAATAATGATCTTGTTATATATTTTTATTCAGTATCTAAATGTGTTATTTTTGTATCTAAATGTGTGATTTTTGTATCTAAATGTGTGATTCTTGTATCTAAATGTATGATTCTTTTATCTAAATGTGTGATTCTTGTATCTAAATGTGTGATTCTTGTATCTAAATGTGTGATTCTTTTATCTAAATGTGTGATTCTTGTATCTAAATGTGTGATTCTTGTATCTAAATGTGTGATTCTTGTATCTAAATGTGTGATTCTTTTATCTAAATGTGTGATTTGTATTTTAATTTGCTATTTTATATCTGAATGTGTGATTTTGTATCTAAATGTGTGATTTTTGTATCTAAATGATGATTTTGTATCTGAATGTGCGATTTCTGTATCCAAATGTGTGATTCTTATATCTGAATGTGGGATTTTTGTATCTAAGTCAGCGATTCTTATATCTAAATGCGTGTTTTTGTTAACTGAATATGTGATTTTTGTATCTGAATGTGTGATTATTATATACGAATGTGTGATTTATGTCAAATTGTGTCATTCTTATATCTAAATGTGTAATTCTTATACCTAAATGCGTATATCTAAATGTATAATTATTGTATCTGAATGTGTAATTGTTATATGTGAATGTGTAATTGTTATATGTGAATGTGTAATTGTTATATGTGAATGTGTAATTGTTATATGTGAATGTGTGATTTTTATACGATGTATTTTCTTTACATTTAATTGTAAAACACTTTAAAATTAAGACTCGGAAACTCTTGTCTCTAATTCTGTAAACCCATATGTCTCGTCAGATCTTACAAGTTTTAATTTAATTTTGTTTTAAACAATCATTGCAATAGTTGACTTTTAGCTTTCTATAGAAATTGATTTGTTATTTTATCGTGTTGATAGGTTATGCCTAAAGATGGCGAGTTTGTAATGGGTGCATATTCAACACTGGCTTTCACCGAAGACCCCGATCACAGTGCCAGCTGTCTTGGGTCCGGAGCAGGTAATGCACTCTCCTAGCTTTCATATATATGTATGTATGTATGTTTGTATGTATGTATGTATGTATGTATGTATGTATGTATGTATGTATGTATGTATGTATGTATGTATGTATGTATGTATGTATGCATGCATGCATGCATGCATGCATGCATGCATGCATGCATGTATGTATGTATGTATGTACGTATGTACTCATATGTCTAATTATGACATGTCTTAAAACAATGCCTAACATCAGGGACAGAATTAAAGACATTAAAAACTTAGTAGAAATATTAACTGTTGCGTATTTCAATTTCAAAAACTTGAGCAGGACAACTTTTGTAATTCAGAATAATGCAAATACAATTGCATCCCTAGCAGTCAAAAGCATTTATATTTCATCCCCATCACCCCACCCCATCCCATGTATGTCCAATTAAGACCCTCTGGCAAGGTTTTTATTTGTCGATCATTACAAAAGTAAGATTATAAGTTTAATATTTTCTTTATTAACTGATCCTTAGATGTGGAATTTAACATCACGCGCCCGGCCGATTGGATAGACCCGTTGAACTGGTGCCGAACAAGTTCTGAGAGCGGGAATTGTGATGACGTAACACTACTGGACAACGAGAGAGTACCTTGCATCACTGATAACGTCATCTTCCCGACTGGAAGCTCATACTACGTCAACCTGGGGTCAAATCTAGATATCAGCATTAATACTATTAAAGTGTTGGGCAGGGTAAGGATACAAGCCACATTAAATATCGAAATTTTAATAAAATTATTAATAAAAAAAGCCACATTAAATATCGAAATTTTAATAAAATTATTAATAAAAAAGCCACATTAAATATCGAAATTTTAATAAAATTATTAATAAAAAAAGCCACATTAAATATCGAAATTTTAATAAAATTATTAATAAAAAAAGCCACATTAAATATCGAAATTTTAATAAAATTATTAATAAAAAAAGCCACATTAAATATCGAAATTTTAATAAAATTATTAATAAAAAAGCCACATTAAATATCGAAATTTTAATAAAATTATTAATAAAAAAGCCACATTAAATATCGAAATTTTAATAAAATTATTAATAAAAAAAGCCACATTAAATATCGAAATTTTAATAAAATTATTAATAAAAAAGCCACATTAAATATCGAAATTTTAATAAAATTATTAATAAAAAAAAGCCACATTAAATATCGAAATTTTAATAAAATTATTAATAAAAAAAGCCACATTAAATATAGAAATTTTAATAAAATTATTAATAAAAAAAGCCACATTAAATATCGAAATTTTAATAAAATTATTAATAAAAAAGCCACATTAAATATCGAAATTTTAATAAAATTATTAATAAAAAGCCACATTAAATATCGAAATTTTAATAAAATTATTAATAAAAAAGCCACATTAAGTATCGAAATTTTAATAAAATTATTAATAAAAAGCCACATTAAATATCGAAATTTTAATAAAATTATTAATAAAAAAGCCACATTAAATATCGAAATTTTAATAAAATTATTAATAAAAAAAAGCCACATTAAATATCGAAATTTTAATAAAATTATTAATAAAAAAAAGCTTTGAGACAATTGGAAAGTTGAAATTAAACAAACATATACCAAAATTACTTTTTTCTAGCAATGTAACGAGAAGAGCACAGCAAGAATATTCTCACAAAATTTAACTTTGTGTAGTTGCTTGATTCAGCGAAAGAATCGAGCATGAGTGACACTAGTTAATGAATAAAAACTGTATAAGGATGATTCCTATTTGTTGCCTCTTTTGTCATAATTTTAACTCATAACATAACCCTTATGTTGATATTTCCTCCATTCTAGGCCTACAGCACAGCAACATTTGAGACATTTTTAAACAGTGACGACGGCAAGAAGATTTTTTCCCCGTTAACAGGAATTCGGTCACGTGTAACAATACGTAGGTCACAGTGCACGGACGTGACGGGCTGTGCGTGCGGAAACGACCATGGTTTAGTATGTACATAAATATTGTGTGATTTGTTGTTGTAGGGTTTAACGTCATTGCATCACAATATAGGCTATATATGGCGGTCAATATAAATGGTAGAAAACCACCGGAAAGAGCAACCGACCTACAAGAAACTGCTAACAAACTTTTTCACATACCCACACTGGCCGAATCCCGAGACTCCAACCGACATCGACAGAGGTGAGATAGCAGTGATTCGTAACGGTGAGCGCTTTAGATCACTCGGTCCCTCGGTGCCCTCGTGTGATTTCAGCAATATACCTTGGACGTATAGCCATTCGTTTTACATACAAGTCATCTCATAAATGTATCTTACCATTTCTCTTAAATTTAATTGCAAAGTATACGTTATCATGAGGAACTACATATAATTAGCACATCAACTTAAATAGATCGACATGATTCGTCGGTGGTGTTTGAACATAGGACCAAAACTACTTTTAATTATAAATATTTATCTATGATATTACAAATTTGAAGTGTCCATCTGTCATGTTTTTTTTATTAGTGTGCGCGACTAGCTATATATTGGCCCCATAAACTAAAGCAGGCAATCCTGTTTAAAAATGAGGGGGGGGGGCAGTGACTCGGTATATTCAGCCAGTCTGAAATTGAAAACTACGTGTAAGTAATGCCGAACTAGGCTGACCAGAACACAGGAAAGTCAGGGCATTTGTGCCAGTTATGGTCACTACAGCATATATTTTGGAAAAACACAAAATACACATTGTAATTAATTCTAACTGATACTGTTACAAATAAAATAAAATAAACATTCAGTAGTATGATAATAGGCGTACTAAACAAAGCTTTCTGATATGGGTCGACGTATTCTGTATCCTTTAACTCTACCAAAATTTTACCTTCGCGTTGCACGTTAATATGTGTGGTCTGACTAAACGTGTGATTAAAAACAATTATATAACTAACGTAAACGATATTTTGTAGCAAAATCGGCTTGCGCAAACGACTTTTTAAAATCAACGTAAAGCAACAACTTCAAAAGCAAGAATCAAATCCCTACAACCACAAGTGCAGACAATCATGCCTACAATACTACTGGAATATGATTATTTATCGTGACTGAAATATTTTCTGCGGAGATTGGCTTTGTATGAAAATATTTTATATTGATCGCGGCTATAATGGATATAATACATTTGACAGAGAGTGTTTCCTTTTTTGTGAGAATACATTATATTAGAGATTTATATAATGGCGACAACTTTACTGATTATTGCGTATAGTAAATGATTTGTGAGGGTTTCTAATGCTGTAATCACTTTACCCGAACAACAGGGTGTTTGTAGCGTCACAGAAAAGATTATACCGTTATTTCGCCTAAGCGCGTCATACGATATATGAAGGCGGCCTGCAAGATGTAGTACTTTGCAAATACTTAGCCGGGGCATTTGGACATATTAATCGAGAAAGGAAGCCTACTGGAATAAAAACGACGTAAACATGGTGTCTCTTATGATAAAATCCTGAATGGTCGCTGTATGATGATACGCAAGAAAACTTCGCTGATGTAGGCTAAATCACGCGAAAAAGACTTTTATAAATGACCTGAAAAGACAGTGACAACATTGAAATGATTAGTGAAGGCAGCAGCAACAAAGAGATTATTAAGAAACAAATTAATCATAGATATACTATCGGCATCATAATATACAGAAATACCATGATAAACACTTAGATAAAAAATATATTTAGTATTGTAAAGAGAATGGTCCTACACTGAAATGTTATCCACTTAAGTCTGTACTTCATCCTTTTATGTTCTGTGAAACAATTACATCTGTGATTTGATGTGATTTGGAATTCTAATAGCTTTAAAAAATTAAGTCAGATCGCTACGATGTCTGCAGTGTGACAGTTTATAGTGATGTCTAGCACTGAGTCATCATGCCGCAGACATGTAGCATGATGTCCCACCCAGTCACATTATCATGAAAACAGGTCGACCAGACCTAACACTAACCTCTTAATGATGAACATCAAGCGAGGCAGCTGTTATGACCATTTTTATAAGTCTTGGTATGACTCGGCCGGGGTTCAAACTTACGACCTCTCGCATCCGAGGCGGATGCTCTAAACAATAGGCTACCGGAGCGATTAAAATGGACAGGATACGCATGAAGTTATGTACATCATCACTCGAAACATATTTGATTAGAGAATTCCACCCGCATAGAAGAAGTTCTGTAGCATTGGGACGCAATCAGTGCAAAGGCGTATACCTTGGAAAAGGTGACCTCTGCGGCAGAATAATCATTAATAATATTGTAAATCACGTTTGCTAGAGTATTTTTTTGCGATCGGTACTCGACCATGTCTTAAATGTGGTATCAAAGTAAAGTGGCGCAATCAGCTCTACAACTCAAATATGTTGACATATTGTTGTAGGAAACAAAAAAAAAGTACCCGATACTGCCTTTGACATGTATGTGTCAGTATCATTGATCGCAACAAACGAGATTGTCCATATAATTCGTACAAGACGAAATATCCCGATCTCAAAGGTTTTACAGAATTACAAGTGCAAGATACATCTTGGTATTTCCTCCCGTATGCAGCATCAGAAACACAAACCATAAACTCTATACATTCTATCAACTTGAACATAATGTTATTGTGGACTTCAAACCTGATGATATAAATAGCAGACTTAGTGGTATCGTCGCCGGTATATTTAAGCCATCCCTAAGTACAAGCTTGGATCTGTACAGCGTCTGAGCAACTTCACAGACGTTTAGTATCGTTTTCGTGTGCGAATCATCTAAGTCATTTATTTGGGTTTTGGCGAGATCTCGTGCGCCTATGTTTGGAGCCAAACACACTTTCACATTATTCCAAAAGGGTGACATCATTGATGCAATTTAGCATCATGGTGGTGCTGCAGAAAAAGGTCGGTTCTTGATATTGGTATCGTGCATGCGTGTGATAGTACGACAGTGGCTACAGAAACATATTTTCTTATGGGTATTGGAGGTATACCACAGTTGTCATTTCGTACGCTCACCACTGACATATATGAAGGTAATGTTTAGCAATTATTACGGTAAATAACTACCCAGCAAAATGTCAAAGCGCCAACACATGTAAAGATAGCGTTTCGATCTAAAGCTTGGAGACATGGTGGACGGTTAGTGAATCAGAAATTATTAGAATTGTTATGAGTGTCGGAAGTACTTCTGTGGAAAAACGACTTTGAGGATCCCTCCGAAGAACTTTTGATTTTAAAATAATCTTGTCACACATGCATATTCCAAGCGATGGTCTTTCATAGGCCGAGATAAAACGTTAACACTGTTTTAATGATTTCCTAGCATAACTTCACTTCATTATAGCTGATTTTTTGTTTTTATATCGGAATACCTTCATATATTCAGACATTCAATGGTCGATATGCAACTGCATGCGCGTGTTGCCCGCATTGTTGTGATTAGCTAGGATAAATTAATATTCTTGAAGGTGAAGATGATCGAATTTGGATCAGTGACGCGCTTGTGGAAAATCCGTACATGCAATAGTTGTTAATTAAACAGTGCAATTGACAGAATGTCTCATCACGAAGTAAATATTGGCTTTAGCGAAAATCAGTGTGCGAGAAAAAGAATGCAATAAGAAACTATTGCGGTGTCACATTGAAACATTCCCTGAAAAAGTTAGCTAGAATTATACATGTGTGGTTAACGAAAACAAAACTCATTGTGGTTAAAAAAAACACCTCGGTAACATTAAAAATGTCAAAGTCAGAATTGGCATAAATGCAAAGGATTATTGGAATATTTCCATTCCTTTACTGTAATTTCAGTTTTATTAGCGGGTACGGTTCACGAGGTTGAAATAACTGTTTGCGTTTGGGGCCGACAGAACCACATCACGGATAACTCTAACAATGGGGATATCGACCACACACATCGTCTCTATAACAAATCATGGAAACACGTCCATTGAAGGTTTTTTTTTGGTATATATATTTAAACACGATTTTAAAGTTAATCGAGCATTTCCGGGGTGTCTTTAAGGTGTTATAAACTGGTGGTAAGGATCCGCGGAACAATGAAAGCTGTCAAAGTGGATTTAACGACCGGGCATGGAACGTGTTCGGAAGTATACGTGATAACGCCTCGAAATCTAGTATATTCTGGCCCATATTGACTACACGGGCATTTAAAGTTGGTATTATTCAAACCAGGGTCGCGGGATTTATGGACGACCTCTGCATCATTCGACGCTACCGTTCCAACTACGTCAAGCGCAACCCGGCTAACTCTTTTTGATTTTACACTGTCGCTTATAATTTGTGCTTAAAACTTATACGAAATGCTTAATAACATTTGCTGACGCGAAATTGCAGAAACCCGATGCGCTGGTGGTGATTTGATAATGTCTTCCACAAATGCAGATAGTTACTGAATGTATCCGTTAATTTATTGTTGGTATTGGACCGGGTGAGCTTGTGAATTATTTGGTGGATAAAATCAATTGACAGTATTAATCAATAACCAGCCTTGAATGCAATCAGTGATACGTAACGAACATGATATTGGTGCATCAGCATTTTCTATATTGACATGTATATTTAATTTGCATCGTTTGTTAATTATCTTTAACCATTTGCTTTATTTCATTATATGCTATGTAATATAACATAGCAAACCAACGAACCAACAAACCAACTAATCTTCTGTCAGTCATTTTTTATGTTGAATTAAGATGTAGGTTGTTTTTAATTACCATGCACACTTAATATTAGTCGAAACTTCACATGTATTATTCAGCTATTGGACGCGATTTGTGCCCTCCAATCTCCCCGATGTGCCAGACCAAGGTGTAAAATAGCGTTTCGTCCTGCAGGATCATGCTGTGACATGTGCTGTAAGTTAAAGCAAAATCGCAATTTGCAAACTAAACAAATATAAGCTACTTTGTGACAAAAATTCTTAAAGTCTTTGATACTATGGTCCAATAAATATTCAAGTTTCAATTATGACAATGTATGATGTCTCTTTATCTAAAGTCTCCGTTCACCAGCAGTGACTTTGAAATTAAGTCCGTCTACATGGTTCATGGGTCCTGGAATAATGCTTCAGCGTCATGATTTATTTATTTAAAAAACAAAGTCATATTGACAGAGGCAGTAAAATTTAAGGTATCATACACAACGCAATATAAGATCGATTTACGACTCCATCATACTATCTATATATTTAGAAATAACAGCTGATAAAGGTGAGCGTACATGTTCGTTAAGGTTCATTAGCTATTTAAGTGAGTTTTTAAAGGTTGAATATTGTTAGTCCTTATATTGGTGTTTTGTTTTTCTAACAGCTTTTTTTTGAGTGTATAAGGACTGTTTATGATTTTCAATCATTCTTTTTGTTTTATTTAGCAGCAAAGAATTTTGTTTCTAAGTATTTCTACTTCGAACACTTTATGCTAATTGGCTGACTAAAGATGGACTGCATATACATTTAGAAAGAAAAACAGTCAAACCTTTTCGCCTATTCTCTTTAAATGATCTAGTTCATGTTTAGAAAAATATGCGATTTTCTTTGTACTACTACTAATTGGTCTTTAAATACGTATTTTTACCAATTTCTCAGGTGGAATATTTAACATAACGTACGGTAGTGGTTTCAACCTTGAGACACTGAGGACGAGGATAAAAAGAATATTTCTGGATGGAAAGGTTGCACACACAGAGAGAGAGAGAGAGAGAGAGAGAGAGAGAGAGAGAGAGAGAGAGAGAGAGAGAGAGAGAGAGAGAGAGAAGTTTAATAGTATAATACTCTGCTTTTAGTGTTAATAAACTTAAAGTCTTTGGCATGTACGTTACGGGTTTTGAATAGGAATGCAACAACGTCGATGTATATTTGATGGTACTAATGGATACATTCTCTAGATGGTACCAATGGATAAGACAAGCAGACGTTAATACATGTGCACCCCCAAATTGATGTCCGATTTTGACATCGTTTGGATGTGCACATGCATTTAACTCCTCCTTAACTTTGAGACTAGTTGCATATGTTTTTGAGTGTAGCTACAATTGAAATTTGGTTTGACCTCGAGGCTTGCTGCTTATATATTTGATTCCATTTTGACTTCAAGATTGGTTGCATCTGAGTCCAGTTTGACCTAGATTTTGACGCTAATTCTATAAATTTAAACACTGCATCTAATGCAAAGGAGTCTTCTAATAAAGGCTTACATGCAGATTTATATTAATTTAGTTTTTTTTTAAATATTTCCCAAACCTCTTCATTAAAAGTCCTTTTGTAAAGATTATACTAATCTGTCACGTATATGGAGTTTATTTTAAATTCCCTTTCATAGGTGGAGTATCAAGGTGTCTCCATGTTTGTATCTAAGATAACCAGTGGAGACGTACAGATGGTAATATCTGATAGTCAAGGGGGAAAACTCTCTTCAGATGTCGCCCGCAGTGTCAAGGACGAGCTGGATAGAGGTGAGATTCATATGCGTTATTTCGTTTGTTTGCACAGTCTCTGAATTTGCCTATCAGACGATAGTAAACGAGAGTAGTTATATGTGTCACGGCGATCCCTTACGGATTTCCTTGTTAAAAAGATATTTTGATTATGGTCCAATTTTTGGCACTAGTGACGCAACATGTAAACATATCGGTTTAAGAATGACCAGTGTACCACATGTACTATCCCCAACACCGTGTGTAAAAACTAACACCCGGTCATCTACAACCCTCAGCCCCACCTTCTGCCATTAACACGTCGTGTGTAGTGACGTGTTGCTTAGTGGCTTAATACATATATCCAAGATTTATTTTGGGGTAGGCCCGCCCATATATTTGGCCATTTTCCTTTGAAGGTTTGAACTCTACTTTCAAAGTCACAGTATTCAGATAAGCGTACAAGTAACGAATATTCGGTCTCTCACAGGTTCATTGCGATGATGGTACGATGATATCTGCAGGAGTTTACATAGGGTTGCATGATGTCCAAAGGGTGGTAGTCGTATTGTCTCACGCAGAGGTTGACATACAGTAAAGAGTTCACGATAATGATTGACATCGCTTTCGCATCAATCATATTTCACACGCACATCCATGGTAGGTGTAGTGGTAGTAGTCATAATAACATTACTATGATGTGTTTCTGAATCGCTGACGTCACAGAATACGGCATCTCTAAAATCGCAAGGCGCAGCATCGCACTCCACTTGCGAATCCACGAACTTGAATAATGTAAGTTTAAAATTATTCATCTTTCTCGATTGGTCTTTGTAGTTACAATGAATTATCGATCTTGGACATTTTCTTTTTTATATGCTGACCAATATCGACCGTGTCCGTACGGTAAAGTGAAGTGGTTAATAAGCCGAACTCTCGTCTGGTTCATGATTTATAGACTTTGTTCCAAAGTCCGACTGACGATTTGGTGTATGGGCCAAAGTACAAATTGTGCGGGTCGCAGCTGGTCACTTTAAAGTTTTATCCTGTCCAGAGTACAAACCTTTTTTCAATACACCATAGTTCACCATTTGACTGTTGCGATAATTGCGAGTTCATCCTTTCACTTTGCGCTCAGTGTGCACTTCCCCTTGTTCATCTCGGTATTTGTAGCCGTAATGTTTAGGACCGGCACTTGCAAAACATAATATTTCATCAGGATACTCGTCTTTCCAGGCTTTTAATCGGTCTTATTCGATTTTAGAGAACAGTGACCTAGGCGATTGATGTACATGCAACTGTCCGTATCAAAATACAACCCGCGATTTCCTAACAGTTTTTAAATTTAATTCGATTTTTAAGGGGAATGGGCTGTCACGTAAGCCGCAATGATGACGTTTCTACATTCGTCGGCTTCTATAAAGTCAAGTTTTTCTTCCTCATTGACCGGATTAAGTCTTCAGCAAGGACGGCCACGTGTTTGATGTATTTTATTTTGTCGTGAATCATCTGGTAATAGCACGAAGGTTCCGTCAAATACACCATCTTGAGTAAACACAGCCGCTGTGCCACTTTGCCCCACATGCATATTAACGTAACTTCGGCAAAGGACTGCCTTCTTTCGTTTGTTTCCAAGTGTACCCTGCCGGCTCCCAGTATTTGTCTTTGAATTTATTTGGTCTTCGGGCCATTCACGTTGCCTGAGCAAATGCATTTCTGAGTTTGGTTGCTCTTGTGGTATTTTAAGGTTTTGGGAAAGTAGTAAATTTCGTACTCTTTTAACAATTCCACGCTGACTCACGTTTTTGCCAAAGTGCGTTCTTCCTGGTGTGCTGACAAGGTCGGTCCTGGTTGCACGTTTCGGCACAAATATGGCACTAGGGAAACACCAGCTTTCCTTGGCAATGGCGAGGTAAAACGGGATGGTGCAAGTCAATTGAGGCAAGACTTTGCGCTTGGTCAATCGTTCGTACTATTGAATAATGTCGTATTGAATAATTGCCCAAGTTGATGTGTTCGGTCAGCAAATGTGGGTGATCTGCGAAAGAGTGACAATTTTGCATAGCGAACACACGTCCAAGTATTTGATTTCTTCTCATTTCTCTTCGTCCTCTTGGTACAGGAAACAGGTGACATTCATCCATCATCCGTACAAATTATTCTGAGGATTCAGTGGGATCACGACACGATTAAAACTTGGGATTGGTTTTGAAACGGTGATCGTACTCGTGTTCCCGCATTTCTACCACTTTGTGTTGTGAATTAGATTGTTACATTCATACCAGAATATAACAGACAGAAAACGTGTCTCTTGTTTGTTTTTTAAAAAGGAACTACACTCAAGCATTCACTCACACCCAAGCACACACACACACACACACACACACACACACACAGTTTAAAAAATGTATATTTAATATCTGTTTCATAAAGTTTTAAAGTAAAATAATGAGTATTATTCCCATATTTTTTTAGGTATTTTGTGAAACTATCCTCAATCTGTCATTTCGCTAGTGAGTCAGTCCATATCACCCTCCTCTGTTCGTTCGTTTGCCAGTCAATCAGTCAGTCGTTCCATCCCACCCTCCTCTGTCCATCCGTTCCCCAGTCAATCAGTCAGTCCGTCCATTAGTCTTTTCGTTACCACCCATGTGGTTCTAAAATGATGTTAAAGGTCAGATTACAGACATTTATAGTCCAGTTTCTTTTTTCAGCATGTCATTATGGTAAAATGACGCATCAAATATGTGATGCATATTGCATTAGAACCTCTATGATCACTGATTGAGAGCCCATACACGAAGACGGGAGGGTGTTGCCTTTTGGAATATGCATCAAAAAGCGTGGAAATTTGTTATGGAAAAGTATTGCTGTTGCACAGGTTTTATGTTTTGTTATTGGAGGAAAATGTTATTGTTCTTTAAACATTATAAGGTTTTCAATATTTCCTTACGTGATATTTCTTTACGTGATATTTCCTTACGTGATTCTAGATATCAGGGATGGCGGTTTCGTGTATGGTATTGATAAATTCACTTTGAAAACAAGCGATGACCAGACTGAGCCTGTACATGGAGGTCTCACCGGCACAAGTAAGTTGCATCTGTCCTTGACTGTCAGATATCGCCAATATTATTGATAATATCTGCATGAAATTTCTAGCACTGGCTTTGTGTTTCGCAAATAAATACCACTGTAATGTTTGAAAACTTTAATGGGAACTACACCTACGATTTATAGGTAAATAAGTTTCGATGTAAATTCAGTCTTTTTCTCATTAAGTTATATGGATACTACTGTTCATCTTTGTCTGTTTGGTTGCTGATTGCATTTGAAATGTAGTTGGGATAAATCGACATTTATATTAACAGGTAACTGACCAAACTATTTTTTGGTAAATCACTCCAGTGAATAATGACTTTCATTTTACTGTAAAATTCAATAAAAAAGGGCCCGACATAATATATATTACATATAATTAAATATTAACTGCGTCAGTTAGCAATACATAATGTGACATAGGTACCCTAATATCCTAATGATTAGCTCTCCAACGTTTGTAATAAGTCTATTTGGAATTTAATCTGCCTTCATTTTTAAACGGAAATATTGGGTTAACATATAAAATGTACTTAATTAATTTAGTTCTTTTATTTATAACATCTGCATAATGCGAGTACCGTTTGTCCGCCAATTAAGGAGAAGTCTATAACTTCTCAATAATTCATCAATGGAAGATTTTCCATTTTCTCGTAGTGAACGGTGTATATGTGATTACTAACCACCCCATGCAGCTTTTACCATGTTAACGCTTGTAGAAGATAAATCAATTGTAAACAGTACTAGGTAAATATTTTATATTTTCAAATACATTTTTGTTAATGTGGCATTATACATTGGCAAGAATGAAGAATGTTATGTCGGACTCATTTACCAAAGTATCAAAGCTATTAAAGACGATAGCAGAATGGATACGTTTATGTTTACAATTTAAACTAGTTACTTCTAACGATGTCTACCAAAACTTAAGAAGATTGAATTCAAAGAAAAGATGTTTGTGATGGGGGTGGGAGGGTCCATGAGATTCATGTCACACTGTTTTAAGCTGTGGCATTCATCCTTATTGGGCAGGTTACATTTCTAATCAACAAAAAAAACATCATTCAGTCTAATTTCTATTCGGATCGTTTGAAGGAAGTACAAGTAGTTCCCACTTCCAAGAAGAACGTTTCTCTTGATAAAAGAAACCAAAGACCATTTAGCATTTTATCTGTTATCGCCAAACTTTAAGATAAACCAGCTGGAATAAAGCTCTCGACTGAAAAGATACTCAGTGATGGATTTATCAAAGGGTTTCGACTGTCTCCTTACGTGTTAGCCGATACTCAGTGATGGATTTATCTAAGGGTTTCGACTGTCTCCTTACGTGTTAGCCCATACTCAGTGATGGATTTATCTAAGGGTTTCGACTGTCTTCTTACGTGTTAGCCCATACTCAGTGATGGATTTATCTAAGGGTTTCGACTGTCTTCTTACGTGTTAGCCCATACTCAGTGATGGATTTATCTAAGGGTTTCGACTGTCTTATTACGTATTAGCCGATACTCAGTGATGGATTTATCTAAGAGTTTCGACTGTCTTATTACGTATTAGCCCATACTCAGTGATGGATTTATCTAAGGGTTTCGACTGTCTCCTTACTTGTTAGCCGATACTCAGTAATGAATTTATCAAAGGGTTTCGACTAACTTATTACGTGTTAGCCAATACTCAGTGATGGATTTATCTAAGGGTTTCGACTGTCTTATTACGTGTTAGCCGATACTCAGTGATGGATTTATCTAAGGGTTTCGACTGTCTCCTTACGTGTTAGCCCATACTCAGTGATGGATTTATCTAAGGGTTTCGACTGTCTTCTTACGTGTTAGCCCATACTCAGTGATGGATTTATCTAAGGGTTTCGACTGTCTTATTACGTATTAGCCGATACTCAGTGATGGATTTATCTAAGAGTTTCGACTGTCTTATTACGTATTAGCCCATACTCAGTGATGGATTTATCTAAGGGTTTCGACTGTCTCCTTACTTGTTAGCCGATACTCAGTAATGAATTTATCAAAGGGTTTCGACTAACTTATTACGTGTTAGCCAATACTCAGTGATGGATTTATCTAAGGGTTTCGACTGTCTTATTACGTGTTAGCCGATACTCAGTGATGGATTTATCTAAGGGTTTCGACTGTCTCCTTACGTGTTAGCCCATACTCAGTGATGGATTTATCTAAGGGTTTCGACTGTCTTCTTACGTGTTAGCCGATACTCAGTGATGGATTTATCTAAGAGTTTCGACTGTCTTATTACGTATTAGCCGATACTCAGTGATGGATTTATCTAAGGGTTTCGACTGTCTTATTATGTGTTAGCCCATACTCACTGATGGATTTATCTAAGGGTTTCGACTGTCTCCTTACTTGTTAGCCGATACTCAGTAATGAATTTATCAAAGGGTTTCGACTAACTTATTACGTGTTAGCCAATACTCAGTGATGGATTTATCTAAGGGTTTCAACTGTCTTATTACGTGTTAGCCGATACTCATTGATGGATTTATCAAAGGGTTTCGACTGTCTCCTTTGTGATAATCTTACGTGTAAGCCAATGGCTTACGATTTGTTGGATGATCCGTAAATCTCTTATCCAGCTACGTTAAATTGTAAAATAAGGTATTTTTACTCGACAATTCAGAAAAGGGTTCAGAGGGGCCAATCCTAGGAATTTTACTAAGCGAGCTTAAACTATGTCATGCATCACCCGGTCATCAACAATTGCTTGTTACTATACTGTACTATACTGTAATGTATATTTTAGATCGAATTTCAATCAAACTTGTGATATCGGCTTATGGTATCCAAAATCTAGGAAGGGTTTGTTCTTGAGAGAGGTCCATTCAGAATATTAAGGTAATTTTGCATCTGTTTGTCTGACTCTGTTGCCACTTCTCAGGCCCAATATAATCAATAATTCTCATTCGAATTTGATTAGTTCTGGAATATGGCCCTTTATCATCAAGATTGTGAATGAGTTTGACATTGATCATGAGGTGATCTTGCATCTGATCTTGGATATCTAATTTTGCCTTTGTCGTGTTAAACAATTTTATCTTTAATACATTCTCTGATCATATTAAGGTTAGAAAGAAGATCTGCAACCTTTTTAATCTAGCCATCGTGAAAAGACGAAACTTTTGAAGTGAAAAAACTGTTGCCAACCTTTCCATCCTATCGCCTAAAAATGTTTACCAGTTATTAGCTTTCGTTTACATCAGACATATTCAAAACATTGTTTGCAACACTGCGCCGGAATGGACGGTGATATCAATGTGGGGTATTGACTCCAAGACTTGTTTTACTGTCTAGTGGACCCCGAATGAAAATGGACTGATGTCCAGTATGGCCTTTACAGTAAACATCTTCTTGAAAGAATAATGAGATCGCCATGTTTTTTTCCCTTCACAAAAAGATGCCTATGATGCCTGATTTGTTCTAACTGGATATGTTGTAAATATGATTTCCAATATGGTCGCCTGAGTAGCCAGCTTAAAAAAATCTTATATTGCTGATTCTTCTGAGCGAATAGTAATTTTGCCATGGGGTTTTCAATATAAGACCTTCAGCCCAAAATAAAATAATATTTAGCTGATGTCCAAGATCGCTAGCACATTGACAATCTTGAAACTATTGTTGTAAATATTCCTTCTGAATGAGCTATTCCTAAACAGTTTCAAATGATCTCAGTTTTGTCGTAATATTGCCATTCAGATGATAAATATTATTCCTGGCAACGATCATCCTGGAAGAACCTATTCCTCCTGCACAAAATGCGATTTCAGCATGGGGTTTTCACTGCAAGATATCGTATGACGTATAGTGTATCACAAATGAAAATGGCGCTTTTCTGACTTCTAATATAACTGATCAAATGATTATCTTGCAAATCTGGCCCTACGATGGCTGGTCATATCGACATTGTTCTTTCACCGATTTACTATAATATTCAGTGGATGATATATAGAAATGGTGTCAATCTGATATTAAATATGGACACCGTGGCATCAAACTTGAAAATCTTATTATCATTCAGCCTCAAAAACAGAACGTCACATCAATATGATTTTTCCAAGAGAGAACGTCTATTAATGCCTTACCGATCCTTCCAGTGACTTTTGTTAACTTAATCGAGCAAAATTATTCATCTATTTCTCAAGTAGAATTTAACGTGAGTATTAACAGTGACATCAAACGGCGTTTGGTGATAGCTCTTGCATTAGCATGCAGAGTTCCCTGGATCAGAACTGGATCAGAACTATTCACGGTTCAGATCAGATGGTTCCTTGATTCTGATGATGCAACCATGCTTCAAAACGAAGTACAGGTTGCGGTCCATAGACAGTCAGGGAGAAAACGTTGAACCTATTTAGTATCTATGCTGTGTAAAGCCGAACCAGTTTGCTGCTTATTAAAAGTATATGCTCCATAATGCACACACACACACACACACATACAGATGAAGATTCGTCGTTATAAATAAACGTAAGAAAAAATATATAAATACAAAAAGATAACTGTAATCATGGAAGGTCATAATTCAGCCACTGTCCTTTGAGCGAATGCGTTTGAGTATAACCCACGTGTGGAATCTGGTTTGCCGTGACCGGTAACATTTGATGCGTGATTGAAAGGAACAGTAATTGGAAAATCCCACTTGTAATCTTGATATCGCTATATTATTACACATTCAGTTTAAGATATTGCAAAGGCTTTGTATGGTTTTGCAAAGCGGGTAACTGTCTTTTGCACAATCCATGAATTCGGACATTACATTTGTTGGTGTAATTCAGTAGCAAAATTTTGACTGCGTCATTTGCACATTAAAGTTTAATTGTTCTCTTATATATTGAAATTTAAATGATATGTGGAATACAGGTAAATAAGTTTCATTGTATTAATGCAGATAATGAAAGTGGTCTGCCTCAGTCGACCACCATAGCCATTGCCGTCGGCGGAGGAGTGGGTCTGATACTGCTGCTACTTATTGCATTCTTTGTCTACAGGAGAAGAACGAGGTAATGATGCGTCATAACACGTTGATACATCAGCTCCACAATTTACTTTTTAATCTGTTTCTCTGTCTGTTCGCATAAATTATTATAACTCAACATCTTGCCACCCGAAAGTTGCTTAAGCCTGTGGAGCAAACTCGAATCATATTTTGCCCGGAGTTTGTACAATAAACATTAGTTCACGAAAACGTACGGCATCAAAGACCAATTTGGAAAACGGAAACTGATCACATCGTGGTTCTGGAAAGCAACAGAGCCAGTTGCACTGATAACATCGTTTCCTCTGCCCGGTAGCCAATACATGAGCGATTCCAAGCGGTCAAAGATAGGGACATGTTTTAACAACTACTGAAGGTATATGTAGCAAGCGATAATTTGAAAAACTATACCGCCCATAGAAAAACAATGAACTAGCAGTTTGCTATATTTGCTGATTGCTTGCCTGAGCAGTTCTAATATGTTTCAATTACTTCAGCGTTGTTCGTGTCTGTCTCAAACCCACTGCTAAAAAGCCCAAAGTATTCCATACATTCTTTATGTTGTAGTATGTTGAGACATTCTTATTTGTTGTGTATATTCAATTTGAATCGCTTGTTGGTTTATCTCCATATATTTTATGCATGTTTATTGTGTCAGTGATCTTGGTAATAAATGGGTTAAAGGCCAACCTGACCCGTGACATTTCTTGTATAATTAATATAATATATAGCTAATATTTATCTGTGAATATAGATTAAATATGCAAATAAGTATTATTGGAGGTAAATATGTTTACTAACCTCTGAGTTTAAGACATTTATTTTTCAGAAAATTTCAGATCTTCTTTACAACTGAGAATGTTCTAGAATGAAAGCTGAGCTTCATCCTGATTATATTATTGTATCATAGCTATTTATATCAATGTTGTTGACTTCAAAATGATTTATTCCTACCTTAACATTCTTATGGAATCAGTCTTATTGTTGTGTTCAGTTTTTAAGTTGAAAAGATTTACTTATTCAAATTATTCACTGGAATTACAAACTGTTCATTAATACGTTTTGGACAAAAACACTATTCTGGGATCAATGTGATTTTATTCAAGGACTTTGTAGATTATACCAGTGTGATACATCATGATTGCTGACACATTTGCACATTCGAAGTTATTGGCATATCAACACGCTTAGTACTGGAATTTATTCGGAACACCACTGAAATTCATTTGGAACTCTATACATTTAGGTTTATGATAAAATATTAAGGACTATTTGGATTTAATTTTCACTTTGTATTCTAGATAAGTAAATTATTTGTTAAATTTTACCAAAGGTGTTTGTTTTCGCTCTTTCCTATTACTTAGTTCAAGACCATAGAGTCGTGACATATGTTTTTTTAAATTTTGACATAGCCTTGAAGGTGACCCGGGATACCAACTATTTGACAGATTCTCGCTGCGTAACAACCGGAAACCTCATGTGGCCGTACCACCCTCTCTTGCCTTCAGCTGGTCAACACCGCCACCAGAAAATGTCGGCATTAGCCACCAGGGATTTGACAACCCTATGTATGGCTCTGCCCCTTTAGAGGTTTGTTTTATATATAACAGACACCATCAGACCTGATTTTCCACAAATAACAGAATTATCTTCGCTTTTAACAATTTTCAGTAAAAACGACACTTTTGCGAATTCTTTGGAAATTTTGATGTACTTAAAACGATCACATTTCATTGATGATTCTTCAGCTAGTTTTGCTTTGAGGATTTATCAAGATTATTATTTAAAAACAGCAATTATCATCACAGAATAATTATAAAAGGTGAAAAAATGTTTGCATTGTCTGAATTAGATTTGTGTTTGCCATTACAATGCATGACTTTGTTCCGTCCTTATAGAATTTTCTCATTTTAATGTTGTCACAAAGCTATTTAACAAACCAAATCCATGCTGTATAAACAAACCTGTTTCATTACGAGTTATATCATACGTTATTTGCTATTGTATTCTCTCAGGAAATACATTGACGACCATAGTTAGTTTACAAAACTGGATTCTTGATTCCAGTCCTTTTCCGTTATGTGAAGATGGATAGAATATAATTATTAACATTGTATTATTATTATTCATATTATTATTCATATTATTATTCATATTATTATTATTATTATTATTAGTAGTAGTAGTAGTAGTAGTAATAGTAGTAGTAGTTATTGGTGTTGTTCTTGTAGTAGTGATATCATTAGTATTTGTAGTATTAGTATTTTCGCTTAAACCACATAGCGCATCTTTATTTTCTTATTTTGTCATTGTAGCAGCCAAAGTCCTTTGAGTTGGAGTTGACGTCAACGGCTTTAAGTGAATCCGAGGATCAGCCGACAACTGACCGAGGATTTGATAACCCTCTGTATGGCGACATACAGGTATTTTTGCGACTATTGTTTTCAGTGTGTGTGTGTGTGTGTGTGTGTGTGTGTGTGTGTGTGTGTGTGTTTTACTCCATGAAAATAAATGAGAGTTCAATGATGTTGATGTCATATACTGTAGATGATCGTAATGTACGGGGTGGGAAAACTATTTTGCCTTGTACTCAAAAGATAAATATTTCTGTCATTTATTTATTATGTCTAGCACATAAAGATCTGTGGAATTACAAGAATCAATCATATGCATGTGTCCTATAAATGTAGGATGAATTTGCCTTTGTGGAACACCAGAGCAGGGTAGTTTTATCCTGCTTTATGTATGATCTTTATCCAGATTCCTTTATATAAATGCGCACTCTGAAGTCCACAATTAGGACGCTGAATATTACCATTGACGTATAAATGTTATAAATGCCAGTTTTTCGAAATTCATATTTTTCTTATTAGTTTTGAAGGGTCAATCTTTCATAATCAAGGGATTTTTTTGTTGATTTTTTTTTATCACGATTAATTGTATGGATAAAAGTGAACTTGACAAGTTTATGCCTTTGTGAAAGCTATTCTATAACAGTTTGGACGCTGTGAATTGCCAGTACCGTAGCAGTTTCAACCATTGTTCTTTGAAAGCTCAAATGTGTTTAAACTAAATAGAATTTATGCTGGGGTTTGCACCGAGACAAGGAAATCCCAGTTGCTGGATTACATTATATGTCTCCGCACGAGGCTTGCGGAATGGGAAGGAAAAAAAATAATCCATTGACTGGGATTTCTTTGTCACAGTGCAAACCCCAACGTAGATTGTTTTTCGCACCCAATACATTTCTTAAGGTGAAATTAATTCTTTTCTTTTTCAATATAGTTCACGCGCAAATGTTTTATATACAGTGCATTAATACAAATACGTTAATGCGGGCTATGGCGTGACCATGACAGTTCCATTCGAAATACACAATTATTATGCATGACCAAAAAGTAACAACATGAACGTTTGATAGTACTGAGGTATTATCACATTTTAATATAATACTAATAATAACGAGGACTTTTTATAGCGTCTAATCTCTAGAAGCTCTAAGAGCTTTACAACATTTGACATTAACATAAAAACATATGTATTTATATGATCGTGAAAAACACCATGAAATTAGAAAACATTAAACACGCTGAAAATATTTTAGGTAGGAAACATTATTAGGTCTTTAAGTTTAATCCTGAAGTCGAAATAGGTGCGTTTTAGGTGCATTCTTGAATGGGATCACTATGTCTTTGTGTCTAGGTTCAGCGGGCAATTCGTTCCAAGCTGTTGGGCCTTGGTATGCGACAGAACGTGTTCCATATGACTTCGTTTTCATAGTGGGAATAATGTGTTTAAGATTGTCAGAAGAGGAGCGTAATTATTTTGCTGGTGTGTAGACATGGATGAGGTCGGATTGATATGTTGGACTGAAGTCCGTCAGTAAAATGTAGCAGATAGAACAAATTTTGTGTTTGATTATGCATCAAATGGATAGCCAGTTTAGGGTACAGAGCAGCGGGGAGGTGTGCTCTGATCGTGGTACTCTAAGGTTGATCCGAACAACTGTGTTTTGAACTGTTTGAAGTTTCTGGCGTAGATATTGAGACGAACCAGACAGAATTGAGTTACAATAGTCAAGTCTTGAAAGTACCAAGCATTTCGTTAAATCGTTATGGTCAAGTGTTGGTTTCTTCAGCAGAGGCTTTTTACAATGGCAGTTTTGAAAAAAATGATGGGAATTCCCTTGATGAGAGAGAGAGAGAGAGAGAGAGAGAGAGAGAGAGAGAGAGAGAGAGAGAGAGAGAGAGAGATTCATAACAGCAGCTAGTGGAGGCAATACTGAATCTAAGCACTCAATCAGCAGTAATGTTGGAATTGGATCAAATTCACGTGACTTCGGTTCACTCTTCGTCACTATTGTACGTACTCAATCCATAGAGACAGGTTCAAATACTTCAAACGGTTTCCGCTGAAATTTTGTATCGCAACTGTATGGTGACGATGCGTCAGTTGAAAGTGTGTTGTCAAGCTTATCTTATATATGGAAGTTATATGAAATTAGCAATAAATAATTCATATTTATTACAAGAAAATGTTTCTTTTTCATCAGTTCCAATTTATAAAAGTTACATGGTAAATAATGAAACCATACTGGTCACACATCTCTATATAGTCCATAGCGAAGTGTTACATGTAGCATGAATGACGGTGAGTGGATTATTCGTGGTGAATAGAAGATGTGTCACTTTCGTATATAACTCTCATTTTCTTTGAAAGAGGTGAAGCTGTTCGTGCCATACTAGTGTTGTAATTAATATTGATTTCGTATGAAACACTCTCCAAATACAGATGTGGTCGTATAAAAACAATTTGCTAAACTTACGTTCACGGTTTCTTTGAACATTTTTATTTTCTGGCTTGGAAATATGCTTTTAGCAGCAGAAGGATATGGTACAGGAAAATCTGCTTGTGGAATAACATGTAGACAGATAAATGATTCCTTCAGACTGGTAAGTGCGTTATTTGCCATTAATGCAGGCACATTTTGGATTCAACTATGGCACGATGGGGGTAAACATTTATGATTTTTTGGTGTCCTGCCGTTATGAGTCTGGATGCTCCTTACCTTGTAGTCCATTTTCCTTTTTTTTTTTATCTTTATTGGGTTTTTTAATTCTTCTTTTCGCATGTCATTAGTTTCTGTCCTCCAAAATCTATTTTGGTAAACATCCTTAAGTGCCAGTGTTTGTTGGATCGGAAAACAGGTGAAGCAGAAGACAGCCATGATTGCGTCCCTTGATAAACTAGTCCCTAGCGCGTGTACACCATCACTGATAGTATATGTCTGAGATATAACCCGATTTAGATGAGAAAACTAAGGTTAGCAGAACATGTAGATTTCTCTGTCGCATGAGTGAGAAAAATATATTCAGAGTTTGGGTTTGCACTGGCACAAAGAAATCCCAGTCATGGGGTTACATTATTTGTATATCCAAGAGGCATAGTTTTATGGGAGACAAATAATGTAATTCGGCAACTGGGGTTTCTTTGTCTTTGTACAAACAGACATTTATTTTTCTCACCCAAGTTTATCCGATGAAACTAAAATAACCTAACATTTTTGCAATATAGTTTGCAGATCAACTAATATAGTATTAATCATCTACTATTAATTGCCTCTAACGCTATATAAAGGTCATCAGGTCTTGTTCTCTTTTGTGAAAATCTGAATAATTATCTAAGTAATTTCTATGTAATGTATAGCTTACGGGTTTAACGTAATGTTTCCAAAGTTCTATTTGGTACATCGTCCTGTCTTTTAAAGTCGACAAACAAATCAAAAAGGTAAATATTATGTCAGTCTTTTTCATGAGGTGTAGTTAGGTTAGCATTAAAAGCATCATTGTCCTGATGTTGAGAAAGTATTTCGTTTGTAATCAAGGAAATTATCTCATTTGTCATCAAGGAAAGTATTTCATTTGGTATAAAGGAAATTATCTTATTTGGCATCAAGGAAAGTATATAATGTGGAATCAAGGAAAGTATCTCATTTGGCATCAAGGACATTATCTCATTTGGCATCGAGGAAAGTATCTCATTTGGCATCAAGGACAGTATCTCATTTAGTTTCAAGGAACGTATATCATTTGGTATCAAGGGAAGCATATCATTTGGTATCAAGGAAATTTCATTTGGTATTAAGGAAAGTAATCATTTGGTATCAAGGAAAGTAATCCTTTGGTATCAAGGCAATTTCATTTGGTATTAAGGAATGTAATCCTTTGGTATCAAGGAAAGTATCTCATTTTGTATCAAGGAAATTTCATTTGGTATTAAGGAAAGTAATCATTTGGTAGTAATCCTTTGATATCAAGGAAAGTATCTCATTTGGTATCAAGGAAAGCGTATCATTTGGTATCGAGGAAATTTCATTTGGTATTAAGGAAAGTAATCATTTGGTATCAAGGAAAGTAATCCTTTGGTATCAAGGCAATTTCATTTGGTATTAAGGAATGTAATCCTTTGGTATCAAGGAAAGTATCTCATTTTGTATCAAGGAAATTTCATTTGGTATTAAGGAAAGTAATCATTTGGTAGTAATCCTTTGGTATCAAGGAAAGTATCTCATTTGGTATTAAGGAAAGTAATCATTTGGTATCAAGGAAAGCATAACGTTTGGTATCAAAGGAAAGTAATGATTTTGGTATTAAGGAAAGTATGTCATTTAATACTAATAATGTTATATAATTTGGTATCAAGGAAAGTATGTCATTTGATATAATAATAATAATAATAATAATAATAATAATAATAATAATAATAATAATAATGAGGACTTTGTATAGCGCCTAATCTTTCGAAGCTCTAAGTGCTTTACACCATCAATTATGATATGACTACACTACTGAAAAACAAATGACAAAAACAATGAAATTGGAAAACATAAAAAGATGCTGAAAACATATATGATACAAAACACAATTAGATCTCTAAGTTTGTCCCTGCAGTCTAAACATGTGAGTTTTAAGAACACTCTTAAGAGAGACCACTGTGTCTTTGTGTCTAATTTCAATTGGCAATTCGTTCCACGTCGCCGGGCCCTGGTATGTAAACGAACGTTGTCTAGATGATATCAAGGAAAGTATGTCATTTAATATCAATAAAATTTATATAATTTGGTATCAGTTCATGTAACCCATTTGGTATCAATGAGATTATCTCATTTGGTATGAAGGAAAGTATCTTATTTGATTTCAGTAAAGGTAAACTTAATTGGTCATAAAGGAAAGTAGTATTTGGTTTAAATAAAAGTAATCTGAATTGGGCAGAAAGGAAAGTATCCCATTTGGTGTCAAGAGGTAACCTTATTGATTGTTTTAGTTTATATATCTATAGAATGACGCAACATCTAATTAATCACTATTTCATATTTATCTCAGGTGTCGATGTTCAGCGATCCCACTCAAGTTCAGGAAGAGAAAAGAGATGACGTTGTTGCTGAAACTGAAACAGGCAATAACAAGGACGATTCAAATGCCTAATCTCAATATTGTTATAAGGATTGGGTTAATGGATCAGTCACTATTGGAATATGAAATTATTTTTAGAGATTAAGTTTAAATGTGTAAGAACCATACAAGATAAAACCGGAAATGACAGTCTTTTCGTTAATGCATACACGTTCTGGAATTTACTGCTGATGAGAAATGTCATATGTCTGTAAATGACACGACAAAAACAAATGAAAATTATCTAAAACGTATTGCTAGTTTTAAGACATTGTCATGGACTTCAATCTATGAATTTTCTATAACAGATTCAAGTTTGAAAACAAAAAAAACTGGTGCATAACATTAAATCATGTAACAGTCTTAAATAGAAGAATAAATGCTGTAACATGTTAAACATTAAACATTTCATATATGACAAATTTTCCTTTTTGGTCCGTTTTTATCGTCTCATGCTAACGTAAAGAAACTAAACACTCTATAAATGTTTCTATTCCATTTCATTAAATTTAATATTTAGACAAAACGTTGCAATTATTGCTTTATTGTCACGTTTGCCACTTTGACAACTGAACAGTTCAAAGTTGCGAAAGCCCAAATGCTTTCTATCTAGACTGTCAATCCTAGAAAATGGTCATCTGTGATGATTTTGATGCAAATGAACATCACAGAGGACAACTTCACCCCTTTCTTACAGCGAAATGGCGTTTGTCAGGTTGGGTCTGGTTGGGGTATATATATATAGGGGATTTGGAGTTTGATTGGGTAATGGAAGCTGTGGGATTGGGTTGGGTTGGGTTGGGGCTGGGCTGTTGGGTTGGGTTTTCTTCCTGTCTGTTTGTTCATATTATGTTTCATTTGGTATTGTGTTAACTTTAAATGGGCCCGTATACTTTTGGCACTTCAATCGCTTTCTTTACACAATTAAATTTCACACGTTGGAATACCTGGACGAAACTTGATGTTGCTCCTGGAGTAATTAAATCTTTGTCATTGAAACTACCTGTCGGAGGCTCATGGTGCTAGGGTCCACGCTGGAGTAGGGCCAATAACACAAAATACCTGGTGTCCATACTAGGCAGGATACATGCAATCCAAATTTGTAAATTCATCGAGATCTATGGGATAATTTTTCCTAAGGCCCACAAATCCTGTCTACGCCCCACACAGTGCAACAATACTTTTGTATAACGTATGCATCTGAAATATTATCTACACAGTTTCCATTTATTTGGCATCGATCTACAGTCTGATTGACCCACCATTTTATACCACCAAAGCAGTGAATAATCAGCCAGATATTAAGATATATCTATTCGTAATTTAGATACGTGGATATGTCATATAATATTGAATCATTCAAATGTAAACTTCAAATATCTCATTTAAGATCTCCTTGCAAGAATAATATAGCATATTGTTCTCATAATTAATTCAGTTTATCAAATGCCTGATCATTAAAATAAAACATCTTATCAGTTATTAATTTTCATAACTCATTAACCATAATCACCTTTCCTAACTAATTAATCTGTAATTATTATTTTCTGGATTTGACGGACTAAACACAATAAAATTACTATACAAAGATTTGAACATTCTTTAACATAAATATACACATTATAGTTAAATATAGAATTTATCCAAATGTTAAAGAAATCTCTGCAAGGTACTTCATTTTCTTCATCTTAATATTTTAAGCAATTTACTAGTCACACTCGAAAAATATTAACAAGCATACATTACAACAAACAAAAATGCACACCAGAAAAAGTGATTATAATCCATATTCATGTGAAATATAAAGATAATTATGGTGTCCATTATATCGTTTTTATAAAAATCACTTTCCTTTCCCCGATTGAGATTTGAAATATCTCGTATGAGACTGAGATGACCAAAACCTGATGAGATGAAGACTTACTGACAAATGAAAGTTTGTGAGTACACAAAAAAAAAATCATCGGCTTAGCAAACATTACTTTCCAAAGTTTCTACTTTTTCTCATCAGGATAGGTCTTAACAGCACTGTGTACGCGAATCTTGAACTCGCAATTAACATAAGCTTTCTGAGGTTATCATAATCTTGATCATCCTTCGTAGCTGAGTACCACTTATTAGTTATTTTATCCCAGCAAATTTAATATCGGTTTGTCTAGTTTATTTGCTAGACCTTTCGCTATATTTATAAGGTACCAAACCCATTACCCTTGAAAATACATACCATAAGTACATCATAATCAACACTGTGATATGACAGCGCAGTGTAGACTTTGTAAGGGTGTGGAGAGAGTATGCTATGACAACCACTTCTAATTTATTTAATTTGTCTTTCTTGTCGCTGCATTTGTATTTATCCTCTTAAACTTAAGAAAATAATTTATTTCTTTTGAATACAAAGGAATTTACAGCGTTTGAATTAAATCCAAAATGATCCAAAAAGTTATATCACAAATCCAAAAGTAGAGATTTTTCTCGAATGCATTAAAGGTCTTGAATTAGTTGATGTATCAATAGCCTTGCATGGGTTTATGTACCATCAGTCTTAATGTATCGCAAAGATATACTCCAGTATGATCGGGAATGAATGTACAATAATTCCAATGTAACGTTTTAATCCAAAATGTCAATGATAGGTTGTAATTCCATCAAATAATATTTTTAAAAAATCATTTCTAATAGATCTTAACGCAAATAAAATTGGTTGCGAAAAGATTTCTATTAAAATAGGAATGATTAATTGTTTACTTTGTATTAATTATATACGCATTGGCACCAGACTTAGGACACATCTACTATTCCTGGACTTACGTCATTTATAGTGGAAATGTCCGTCAAATTAGTAAATTTATTCAGTTATCTTTCCTTAAAGTTTCAGCAGGCAACCTGACAAGAATCAGACCAAATGTTTACCTACGGAACAACAAATGTTCTGATCTCAAATCCAAGTAAACATATTGTTTACAAATGAATATTCTTTTAAGTGTAATATACAATCACAGACAAATGTTAAACACTACGATATATACAAATATCTAGCTAAACCATAGGTTGTATCTAAGCGATTGAGAACTTGAGCATGGTTCATAACATGAAAACTGTTTTGATCACCATAGTATGACTATAATGAACGTAATACGCACGGATAATATATGGACTTATATATCCAACACAAGTCCTGTTTTATGTCCCTGGAGCAGTTGACTTGTATCAGCATTTTAATTTGGAAACTGTTAAGATTTCCACCATATAACGATGTATACACTAACTGGATATGAAAATAGGTACACACGTTTACTGTATTGAAAAATGTACCTGGATCAGGCTATACCTCTACTCGTATAGATTGGAATCATGGTGATAGGCATTTTGCCATGCCAGTTACCCACCGTATATACTCTAGTACAAACCGACAAATTTATTTTTTAAAAATAAAGGTCTGGAAGAAAGAGAGAAGGTTTATCCGTGGGCCAATGTCTAAACTTTTATTGTTTTTGCATTTTCAATAAAGTCTTTTAACACTTCGTAGCATCGCTGATCATCCACAGATGGAGCTATCAGATACAATTTATCCCACTGTAGCCATCTTATTATTAAATTAAGTAGCAGTTGCTACATCTCCCTGATGGATCTATTATGATCAACCAGGTAGAATTTGGTAGCGCTGCCTGATGTTTAACCATTTCTCGTTTTCTTGTCGCCAAAAAATCAATTACACCCATGATGTATAATAAATAATATGAATCTATAATGTGGTAAATGCTTGGCGCGGACCCATACAAATGAATTAATAAAACTTTTACAACAAAAACTATCAGATCAGCACTGACAGGTAAGGGTGAACAATGTGGTGCAAAGAAATTTAAATTTATCCCTAGTCCAATTAGCATTATTTTAAAAACGAGGAGGTGATATTGCAGCAAAATTATGAAAATTACCGGGGCCTCCGTTGGATAAATACCCAGGAGAAACACACCTTCCAGGATATAATTGTTGAGGTCTTGGAACCAGACTTGATATCCAACTTGATAATCAGGATCAACCAAGACCTATGAATTTATAAGATCGATAAATTATATCTTTAGTCCATCAGTGACAAATTCTGGTATTAGAGATGTAGGTAATTGGTTTTCTGTAATCGCGTAGTATCTTAAAAACAACAGTTTAAATGTTCTTTTGTTTGGAAATGGATGAATCTGATATATTATATCATCACCAAAGTTAAATACATGCACAACGATCTGTTTATTGATAAACTCGAGGTCTGGTGTAACCAGATTTACTTGTTGTATTATCTCAATGATCTGGTACTATGTAACATCGTTGTAATGTTGTGCAACACTGGAAAATAATATTTATAATATATTACTTACTTTTTCATGTTCAGACATATTGACATCGGAAAATGATTTGATATTTTTCATGGATGAAAGGTTTATTCTCCTCGTCTATATTTGATAAATCTCCAACATATAATAGCCTTGGATGTATTGTGCCATCAAACTCAGTACTATAATAATCAACAAATGTTATGTTCCACGGATAAGTTTTTCGATATTCTAGATCTGTTAAAAATTTATTTTCGTTAGTGATAAAATCATCTCGTCGTGTTCTGGTAGTCCGTGATACTGAGATGTTTGACGACATAATCTTGCGAATATATTTATATCGCGGCTGACGAGGTTGGTTCTTTAACAATAACAGAGCTATTTTTTATTATTTTCCTGTAATATATTTAATTCTGCGCTGAAAATCATTGTTCATCTGTTCGATTTGATAAGAACTTCTCGACGATACAGTCAGGTGTTCCATCTGGTATTTTTTGTATGTTTGCAAATACCAGTGAATTATTTGCATGTAATCCACCGAATCGTTTCGACCGGAGTTTTGGCCAACCATAATGTAATCATAATTGTGCTAGTGAAATTCTTTTTCTGGAAATGCAGTTGGAAAGTTGACACTAAATTCAGGATTGGTCGAACGTATTGATGGCATTGCTGTCTTTGGTGGAGTTGTGTTGGCAACGATCTGATGCAGCAGTTCTTGCGAAATTATTATTATTATTATTTTCTAAATCAGAATTCGACAGTATTATTATTAGTTTCAAATTCAGACGTCGTTGCCTCGTTGTAAATCTTAAATTATGATGGTTGTGAAATCGCTATCTGATATTTTCCCGTCGTTAAGGCCTGATGATATCAGCGAGGATAATTTGGAATATCCGGCCACAGCTGTGCGTAACTTTATTATTTATTCGTATAGTTTATTCTGGCTGTACGTGGATACTTTAGTTGTTGTTGCAGCTGAAACACAAATTGTGACAACTACAGCCATTGCTGGCATTGGTGTTATTGCTGATCTGATAGATTTGCAAACGAGCTTACATGAACGTCATACTCGGGCCGCAGCGTTGATAATTATTGTCTACGGTCCTGCAGTTAACGTTTACATAATTTTTTTGTTTCCGCGTCCTTGTCGGATACTGGATCTCCAGGTACGACTATGCTATTTCCGTTCATATTGAGTTCGCCTGTCATTGTATAACCAGCTTTTTGTACTCGCGCGCGAATATTATCGAATATCGTTGACAAAAAATCCGGGTTTAATTTTTCCGTTATTATCAAACACCGCTATGGTGTTTTCGGTTACTCTATTAATCCTGACGATATACTGCAATGAAAGGTTACTAGTTTTTCAATTGTCTTTGCTTATTCTGAAATACAACCATTTCGTTTGGATCTACATTGTAAAATTGAGTAATTCGGATATTTCATCGATACTGATTTTTTAACACCCTCTTGTGATATTCCGTCAGTGGGTTTAGGTTTCGATAAATATCTACCATTATACTACACGATCTGTTTAAAACGATTGCGATTACTCGTGTACTCATGTACAATTTTATGGGATGGTTTGGTTGATTTTGATACAGCGTCACGTGCAGCAGTTGCTTCACGGCCGCATATTGGTTGGTTGATTTTTATATAGGAAAGTACAGCAATGGCATCAGAGCCGCATATTGGTGGGTCAGTTGTTGTCTGTGTTGGTAATGTTGAATACCAGATTGGAATATTTGCTGCGCTGACATTTGTTAAAAACTCTTTTGGTGGGGGTACACGTACGAATCAAAATAAACATTTCCACGTGGATAATCACGTATGCGGTCCAATGGGTACATGAACCAGCGTTGTCATAGAGATTAATAATACTGGTTTTAATTTCATTGTGCTGGTTAGATAATTGATATCGCATAAAAACACCTTTAAAGTGCTGCATGTTACATGTTTTAGCAGCATCGAGTAAATCAAAATTTGACATTTGTGTTATTGAATCGTCCCTGGTAGTCTCAGACCTTTTCCGTACCAGTCGGAGGTCCTGGAAGTATCAGACCCTCTGGAAGTCTCAGACCCGTTCCTCGTTTTTTTAATAAAAAATCCCCACCCTGTTGCTTTTGTGCAATTCCTGCCGTTGTCCCCACATCCCCTAATGTACTGTCATAGTCTTAGCTTCATAGTTACAGTCGCATGCCAATATGTGTATATGTATTGCCAGGTA
The DNA here is from genome assembly GCA_029339505.1 of Unio delphinus. NCBI lineage: Eukaryota > Metazoa > Mollusca > Bivalvia > Unionida > Unionidae > Unio > Unio delphinus. The sequence continues at coordinate 3,881,404 of JAQISU010000225.1, forward strand.
TTGAACTAAAACAACATATTCAGACAGATGATACTGAATATGCTTATAGCTATGATAATCCGACAGTGTTTCATATATCACTTTCTTAGTCCATTCTTAAATGCTAACGTATTCAGTTTTTGTATCCAAGCTGATACTCTGAGGATGTTCAAGATATTAAGAAGAATCATTGTATACTATCCAGAGATATTCTTAGTAAAGGTGAACTATACGTTTCAAAGTAGAAACAAGTCCATAGACATCTACCTCAATATAAATTTATTTAGCAATTTTTGTAAAGTTTAATTATACTTTTGTTTTAAATTTTCTTAAACTATGATGTTTCCATATACAAAAAAAATCATTATGTATGCACTAAATCATTTCGTATTAAAAAAAAATCTGTATACAATAAAGCATTCCGTATGCAAACAAGCATTACATATATAATAAAGCGATCCATATACAATAAAACTATTCATGAAATAATGCGTTCCGTGTGGAATAAAGCATTCCGTTCCGTATACCTCAGCTGATTATGCATGGAAATATTACTCAAAAACTGTATATGGTCTAAACGCTTCTCGTCCATGCTGTAAAAGTAAGATCTTACTTTTATGGAAGTAATACATCGTCTAAATATTTCTGGTTTATGGTGAAACGTGTAATAGCACTATTTTGTGCGAAGGAATATTTCATATAAGGGAACAATGTAATTTGTCTATGAAGTTTCTCCTCTTCTGTCTTCTGGCCAGATGATCTCTATTATTGCTAATTTCCTTAGGAGAGGATCTACCACTTCGTGCCTCAGACCCCTCAGGACTTTCACGCTGCAAGGATACGTTTTGTGTACATTCCTGTTGCTTTGATGATTGGTCGGACAGCAGCTTCATTTTGTGTCTCTTCTTCGTAATCGCCATGGAATCTCGGAGAGTCTTACCATCAATGTCAGTTACATTTTTCTGCATTTGACCTTCTGACTTAGCAGTATCACGCGGACCAGCATTCTGTCCAAGACCTTTCGATTCATAATTCAAATCCACCAAATTCAAAGGATTCGTGGCTATTGCCTCATCATAATTAAGTTTTGAAGAATCGTTATCACAGTCTGAGGAATGTTCAGTCACTTCCCGGTCTCTCTGCAAAATTATCAGTACAATAGAACGTGAACTCTGCCCATCAAACATTCAGCTAGCAAAATCAGTACAGTAGAACTTAACTCTGCCTGCCAAACATTTAATTAGCAAAACGATCAGTACAATAGAGCTTGAAATCTGCCTGTTAAACATTCAACTAGCAAAATGATCAGTACAGTAGAACGTGAACTCTACCTGCCAAACATTCAGCTAGCAAAATGATCAGTACAGTAGAACTTGAACTCTGCCTGTCATACATTCAGCTAGCAAAATGATCAGTACAGTAGAACTTGAACTCTGCCCATCAAACATTCAACTAGCAAAATGATCACTACAATGTAATGTGAACTCGGCCCATCAAACATTCCAGTGAAGATTTTGTCCTAGGTTCTATGGCATTTATAGAAAGGATAGACTTCAAACAAATTACTCTGATATTTTTAAAGCCGTGCTTATATTGTATGTTATTTGATTTAAGAATGAAATATTTTTCCGCAATGCATGCAAACTATTCACAAAACTGTCAGATTGTTTTGTGATATAATTTCTCAGTCAGGTACATTAAAAGTATTACCAATAGAATTACCACATTAAAAGTATTACTAATAACGAGTAAGTTATTTAACGATCGTATGTGTGTGTGTGTGTGTGTGTGTGTGTGTGTGTGTATATATATATATGTGTGTGTCTGGGAGAGAGAGAGAGAGAGAGAGAGAGAGAGAGAGAGAGAGAGAGAGAGAGAGAGAGAGAGAGAGAGAGAGAGAGAGAGAGAGGATAGTCGTAATAGAATATCATTTACATAAGGTTCCGATTTGAAGTTTAGAAAACATTAAAAGAACAAAATCACAACATTCACAAACGAGACTAATGTTATCATAATCCTCATCATCATCACAACTACCATCATCATCATCATCGTCGTCACTATTGTCATTATCATCATTATTATACAATGCAAACAACAACGCATATAGAACCAGAACGAGAAAAGAAACACCAAAGACAGATGACATAGTTGATTGATATCGTAAGGAAGCATCTCTCAGTCAGTATCTCATTTAGCTAGCCGTCATTGTATGATTGCTTGGTACTAGTGGTAATGGAGTGTCACCAATTGAATCTCTTTTATTCTGTTATGTATTTAATATTTTGAAACTTCTCTCCAAACAAAATGACATTTAGCTGAAGAAAAATAGTATGATGTTACATTTTTACTGCAGACTTGAATTTGCCTTCAAAATGTATTCAGTTAACAATTAACCTTTGTTTATATGGAGACTCTTTTATCCATATTGAATGAAAGTATAACAGCACTCAAAGTGTTTGATACTCAGCCTATATATTTTAAAATAAATCGCTGATATAGGACCACTTGAATCATATATATATATATATATATATATATATATATATATATATATATATATATATATATATATATATATATATATATATATATATATATATATATAATATATATATATATATATATATATATATATATATATATATATATATATATATATATATATATATGTATGTATGTATAAACAAGTTTGCACTATATGTATAAGATTAGTATTAGTTAAAAGTTTATATACATTTTTGTTTTTCTTTTAATGCCCAAGCAGCCACATTTTTATCGCTATTTTCATGATGGAAGGGGTTGAATCATTATCGTCCTGTGTTTGATTATCATTCACCATCCATTGTGTTCGGATGGATTTGAAAGTTTGACCTAGACACAAGAAATCATAGTTTTCATTTCTTACAAATATCCATAATAATTACGAATGAATCACGTCTAGTTGTCAAACAGAAGAACACGATATGTACTGAGCTAGCTGAATATTATTGGCTCTGTATAAGGTTTGTTTGGTGTAACGATGTTGTGATAACTGTCGAAAAGGTCTCGAACCGATTCGTTTATTTGAATGCCAGGGGCTGCCTCTTTACTGGTACCAGATCCGTAACAGTTGCGTGCTTTGATGGAGTCTTCATAGTTCTTCACAATCAGTTGCTTGGAAGCTCGACATGGTGGGGTCACAGGTTTTGTGGTCGGTGTCACGTGATACGGACGTATCACTGGAGATCCCAAACACTCGTAAAATATTTCCGAAGAAGATGCTCTCAAAATTTTCTTAGCAACAGAGTCTGAGTTGCTGAAACGCATATCAGTATCACTGTCGAAAGGTATTTTCGGATGCAGTCGCCCATTATTATCATCACTATCCGAGTCATTCAGATTGTCGACACTTTCTGTGGCACTGTTTAATGTGCTCCTACCGTCACTGCTGGATGGATATACAGTCGAGCAAGACGTGGACTCCGTGGTGTAATCTGTCATGTCTTCGTTTGCATCATTTGAACTGTACTCCTGTGCGATACACAGATCTAAAGATTGAAACTCCATAAGCATTTGACCTTCTTCATTTACGTCGTTTAATTCTTTTCCCTCTTCATTATCTTCCTCTTCATCGACTTCATGGGCAGTGCTTGCGACATCTTTGAAAGATCTGAGACAGTTGATCAGACCTCTAATCCTCAGTTTCTGACTCGGATGCCGCTAAAAGACAAATATTTAGGGTGCATGTTAAAGAACGGCCTATGTTTACGAAACGTTTGGCTTAATAAACATTTATCAAGGCTGGCTCTCGTAGCAAAGAGATTTTACAGTTAGAGGGACTACATGTGTATGTATATGTAAATGTATGTATATGTAAATGTGTGTGTGTATGTATATATATATATATATATATATATATATATATATATATATGTGTGTGTGTGTGTGTGTGTGTGTGTGTGTGTGTGTGAATCAGCTTGAACATTCTTACAATACAGTTCACAAACAAGTATTATTCTCGAAGAAATCTAAAAAATGCCTAATCTGATTGGGCAGTCTCATTTGAAAACCAAGGACAACAAGACAACAGCAACTATATCTCTCACTATGGGGTTTTACACAGTGCGCATGTACGGGATTTGGGAAAACATGCCATATTTCACCTGAGTGATCAAACTAATCCAGGTATCCGGCGAATGGTACCAAATGCTACATCTAGAATTGCTTTAATGCAAATAGATGCACACCAAGATGACAGAATTCCTTTTCACGAGCTAATATATTCATCCATTCTTTTTCTTGTTTATGAGTGCAGTATGCATTCAACGCATCCTCAAACAAATCAAGGTTTATGAAATGTAAAAATTGCCACCATGCTTTTAAATGGTTTGTAACACGCTCCACAAAGCTGAAACTACTTCAAAATATATAAGGTTTCTTTTACCGACTATATATTTAACCAAAGGAAGTCATACGAACAACGTTTCTTTGCGCATCAGGGTCCAGCTAGATGTAAATGAATTACCCATGTATCTTCGACACAACAACTGTACACCTCACCTATTTCGGCTAGAAAACGGACTTAAGGACTTAATATGTATATAAGATATAAGATCTGAGACAGTTGATCAGACCTCTAATCCTCAGTTTCTGATTCGGATGCCGCTAAAAGACAAATATTTAGGGTGCATGTTAAAGAACGGCCTATGTTTACGAAACGTTTGGCTCAATAAACATTTATCAAAGGCTGGCTCTCGTAGCAAAGAGATTTTACAGTTAGAGGGACTATATGTATATGTATATATAAATGTATGTATGTATGTATGTATGTATGTATGTATGTATGTATGTATGTATGTATTCACAAACAAGTATTATTCTCGAAGAAATCTAAAAATGCCTAATCTGATTGGGCAGTCTCATTTGAAAACCAAGGACAACAAGACAACAGCAACTGTATCTCTCAATATGGGGTTTTGCACTGTACGCATGTACGGGATCTGGGAAAACATGCCATGTTTCACCTGATTGATCAAACTAATCCAGGTATCCGGCGAATAATACCAAATGCTACATCTAGAACTGCTTTAATGCAAATAGATGCACACCAAGATGACAGAATTCCTTTTCACGAGCTGTAATATATTCATCAATTCTTTTTCTTGTTTATGAGTGCAGTATGCATTCAACGCATCCTCAAACAAATCAAGGTTTATGAAATGTAAAAATTGCCACCATGCTTTTAAATGGTTTGTAACACGCTCCACACAGCTCAAACTACTTCAAAATATATAAGGTTTCTTTTACCGACTATATATTTAACCAAAGGAAGTCATACGAACAACGTTTCTTTGCGCATCAGGGTCCAGCTAGGTGTAAATGAATTATCCATGTATCTTCGACACAACAACTGTACACCTCACCTATTTAGGCTAGAAAACGGACTTAAGGACTTAATATTGTTTACTTCCTTTGTTATTCTACGCATGGTTTATTGTTTTATATTGTCATGATGTTTTAATTCGAAATGGCCGCTAAAGCTTAACGGGCTTGAGACAGCTGCTCTTGGTTTTGTGCCGCTTCTCATGTCATATGTGTTTGCTGATTGTTTTCATCTACAATGTTGGTTTCATCATGTATTTGCTGATCGTTTGGAATGTGTTGCTTTTCTCAGGGTGGATAACTGTTTTTGTTAGACTTTGTTCCAGTCATTTTGTCCCACCTGTACTAAAACTGTTTTATGTTTTGAACATGACGTCATCAAGATATACTCGTTAGTGTACCCGTCTTGCTGAGATTGACCCTCACAGAATAACAACTCCTTGGCGCTCGACACTACCTATGTCTACATTAATTTTTACTAAAATGTTGTCAGGCGATGACCAAAGTGTGTGGATCACCGGTTACTCCATCAAGTTGTTCCCACACCTCCTCTTGCAGTGGCGGTTTTGCTGTCATTTCAAACAATTCCATAATTCACCATCTTAACTGCACTGCAACTTTCAGTTTGGAACACACATCGTTGAACTAATCCTGACCAACGTTCCCGAGCTGCTCATACATCCCGCGCAGCTGAATTGTCAATCCGTAATGCTTGTGCAATGCAGCGAGCATTGTGCGCACATCAATCATTCACTTAGAGGGAACGTTAGTACTGACCTCACTCATTGGGAAACTAATGTCAGGCCCTGTTATTCAGCCTCTACCGCCTTCCTCCTAGACGATAAAACAAGCTGACTGGATCTCTCCTTTTGAACTTTTCTAACCTCATGGAGTAAGGAAATTTGATAGATGGCAATCTGATTATTCTTGGACATTTCAATTCCACGTTGAGTGTCCTGGAAATCCATATAGATTAAAACGTATATATTCTATTCATATTTTCAAATTCAAACTATCAGTTAGCCTACCCACCAATAAACATGGTCACGTTTTGGACTGGCATCATCATAGACTTGATAATAATATTCTAAAGTCTTCAATATTATCCCACGAACATGCATCAAATAGCCTCCGAATCACACGTCATCTATCAACACCTAACCCTACAGTTCTGTTTCCTACTTAGTTAAACCTCCGCATGGTAAAATAGAATCCACTATCGGATACATTACGTCCAAGTAAACATAACATCTTAATTTTGTTTTGCGATTTGTTTGGGGTTCTTTTTGTAATCTTGAAATTTTTGTTTACTGTGCTATCTAATATCGTAAAGCGCTTGAAGCTTCTAAAGATTATCCTGTACTAAATTTACTTTAATAATAATAATAATAATAATAATAATAATAATAATAATAATAATATCATCATCATCATCATCATCATCATTATTATTATTATTATTATTATTATTATTATTATTATTATTATTATTATTATTATAAACATACATATTATAAACAACTTCACCTAGCACCTTCACTCTCAGAATCTCAGAATATCTGTAGAGCGTCCACAGGAGTGGTCAAAATGTTGTATGTATGTATGTATGTATGTATGTATGTATGTATGTATGTATGTATGTATGTATGTATGTATGTATGTATGTATGTATGCATGCATGCATGCATGCATGCATGCATGCATGCATGTAGGTAGGTAGGTAGGTAGGTAGGTAGGTAGGTAGGCAGGCAGGTAGGTTGGTAGGTAGGTATGAAATAGGTGGGTAGGTAGGTAGACAGGCAGGTATGTATGTATGTATGTATGTATGTATGTATGTATGTATGTATATATATATATATATATATATATATATATATATATATATATATATATATATATGTATATATATATATATATATATATATATATATATATATATATATATATATATGTGTGTGTGTGTGTGTGTGTATGTGTGTGTGTGTGTGTGTGTGTGTGTGTGTGAGAGAGAGAGAGAGAGAGAGAGAGAGAGAGAGAGAGAGAGAGAGAGAGAGAGAGAGAGAGAGAGAGAGAGAGAGAGAGAGAGAGAGAGAGAGAGAGAGAGAGAGAGAGAGAGAGAGAGAGAGAGAGAGAGAGAGATTTAATGTTTACTGTAGCTTTAACAATTTTCCAGTCATATCGCTACGGTGACTGCAGTCTGGAAGTTTATAGATACGTGTCTACCACTGTGGCATCATGCCGCAGACATGTAGCCTGATGTACCCAGTCACATTATCCTGACACCAGGCCTACCTGCCCTGACACTAACCTCTTAATGCTGAGCGCATAGCGAGGCAGCTGTTAGTACCTAATAGTCCTTAAGATGACTGACCTGGGTGCTAACTGGGTGCGTCCATTACTGGCGTAAACACAGACGTGTCACCAATGCTAGCTATCGAACTTAACTAAACAAAATGCATTCAGTAATGAGGATTTCATAGACTTTGTTCAAACTATATCAGTAATAAATGAGTAAATGGTCTTACATGATCACTTTGACATTTTGATAGTACCCTGGCAACCATTTGTAAAAATCCATAGCGATCAATAATTTTCATATGCAAAGATCTGTGACGACATTTACAACCTTTGGTTATACATTTCTAGTATTACATTTTTGAACAATTTTTAACGTTTAATTCAGTTTTAATAAATGTTCATACATGAAAAAAACCTTTAGCACTGTCTTCAGCTTCTTCATATTAATGGCTCCCAGTTGAAAAACATCCATTCTGAGCAAAATGAAGCTGGAAGAGGATAGGCGGAGTGGCAAGACTGAGATATTAAACAAAGCAACACGAAGAACTTTCATGTGGAATTTTGAGAGACATTATCAGTGCCATATTGGATACATATGACTGCAACTTTCTCTCTCTCTCTCTCTCTCTCTCTCTCTCTCTCTCTCTCTCTCTCTCTCTCTCTCTCTCTCTCTCTCTCTCGGTCTATCGATATACAAATTGCATTATTCCCTAACACGTTCCTTCACTTACCTTTTCACGCCACTTTAAAAACAGTTTTAATGACAGCCATATTGCAACAACGGTGCAAGGAACACTAAGCAAAATAAGAGCTGTACGATGCATTGTTTTCCTATGTGTGACTGCAACGGTACACTGTAAGTTACGTTATGTTTTGACGTCACAACGTGACGTCATTAATCCATAAACTGCTATTCTAATAAACGGTGTATTACTCATTGGAACTGGTTGTTTACATAAGTATTTGTAATCATTTTCCTCATTTTGTAACGTATTTAGATAGCTTCCATCCATTGTTTGTTGTACATCTTATATTTTACATCCAAGACAGTGCACTAGGTGTAAAGACGGTTTATTTACTCTCATATATCTCATAGTAAAACTTAACACGATGATAAATCTTACTAGAAAATATTATTGACAGATCGATTGATGGCATTTGTATATTTAAAGTTAGTTTTCCATTTCTGGTGTAATAACTTTTTGAATTTTACAATTTCAAGTAATATTTTCAAGCTGAAGAAACATCTTCTTGATAAATGTTTAATAAATAATAGACCATGCCTGTCCATCACGTAAATGAACTCGTCATTTCGCTTGAGTAATGTTAATCCGGGTTTTTCTTGCTCGATATTTGCAAATCGACACTTTAAGAAGTCAGAATATATTTGAGTATGATTTTGGGGTCCGATAAATATTTATAACAGCGGGGCTTGTTGGTCTTACATCTATATATGAGGAAAAGTAATATACATGCAAACTCTAGCGTACACATATGGTTATGTATAATCGTATGAATACTAATATATACTAAATGTAATTTAGTATATTTCAATCGAGACTGGAAATAATTAGTATAATAACAATCATCCAACACAAATAATTTAATTGTTCAACATTCTTCAAATTCCTTGTCTGGCCATACTTAAAAACATTATGTCTAATATAAAAGATATTTTAACTGATGTTCATCATAAATAGTAACTGTCAAGTGAAATGGAATACAACTTCAATATTTTCACCTCTACACACAGTATACTTTCTATATAATTTTTTTTTTTAAAAATTCCTACAATCGAAATATATAATAACTTGTTCGAAATTTTGTATATATTTTGCATCGTTAATATGGTAGAGTCAACATATAATGTTCTAAAATTAAATCAGTTGTAGATAACCACATGTGATTCCTCGATAGGAGTCTGCCATGTCAGCTTGGCGACTCTCTTTATGATGAACTGTCATGTGACTCTATTTCATAATGATTCCATAACAAGTCAGTTTATAATGTTACTACTGTTTGCATTGAGCAACTAAGGAGTTATATGTATGAAACAATGCTCTTACCAGATATAACTAAGCTCTACATTTTCATGCAAGTTGTTTTATGTAACAAAGTCATATTTTTTCTTCTTCAAAAATACGATTTTGTCAAATGCCGGGTTAACACAAATGTATATACCATTCAGGATAACTTTTCGTCCTTTCCTTTCCTCAGTTCAGACTAAAAATCAGTCATTCGCCACTCTTTGTAAGCAAATAATGGACAACGAGTTAGCTAGCCATATATCGTGTATAGGTGAGTACTTTATGTAGAATCTAGTATGCATAATTAAAAATTATATATACTTTATTTGCAGTTTTTTTTTATATCATTCATATTTTCAACAACCATTATCTCGTGCCTAAATAATAAAACAGGAGGGGTTAGATGTAGGAGAAGGCCTCTTCTCTTAAGAAGTTTGATATATTTCTCTCAAGTGTTGTAACTCTTCAAATTATGTTGTAGCGCACTAACAGTTTTGTCTTCACTCTATTTCATGTTCACTGTTCAAACACTTTTTCTTCTTCTCTTGTCAAAGTCTTGTTTGAGCAAATGTCTGATCTTCTCCACTTTGGAGTTGTACAACAAGTTATTCTTCCTTCTGTTTTTTTTTAAAAATATATCTTAAATCCTTAGATGATAGTGATAGAGAAAGGTGTGAAATTGGTATTTTCAGCAAAACTTATTGCGAAGAAGATACACAACCGTATAAAGCCAAACCGAAGTACTTGTACTTACCGTAGTATCAGCGGGAGTATGTTAAGTCAAATACAAAATGTGACATGTATCACGTTACTGCAGCAGAATCTGACGTTTACTGTTCTAGTAGCACACAATGTAATTAAACTAAGTGACTGTGTCTTTTAGAGTAACACCTATTTTAGCTAAGGTTTAAAATAAAAACGTACTATTGCTGCTGCAGTGGTACATAATGTACGGAAAATAAAACAGACTTGCTGATTGGATTTAACAAGAAGTTTCGTCAATGTGGAAAAGGATTATAAAAATATTATGTGAACGGTAATATCCATTCCCAAACAAGGATCCTAACAGAGTTAATAATTATTAAGTATACAAAAACAGCCTTTATTTTACTGGAATCAGTTTAACTGTTCAATTACATGACATCGAAGCGTTTGAGAAAAAATATTTCAGTAAATGCCTTAAGCGAATATATAACAGACACGTCACTCTATCCGCTGTATCTGTCTTCTGAGTGGAGCAAAAGTTTTGACATGCTTTTGCATCACTTAGACAAATGAAGCCACTATTGTTGAATCAAAACTTTTAGCGGGTTGATGCATGTATAATGACCAGTATAAGAAACACAAAAAGAAGCTATTTTATTGTTAAAAGTATCTTCATGGTTTTACCCTCGTTGATCTGGAACAACATGGCCAAAGTTGCATTAACGTTCTACGAGCAGTTATTACAATGCATGGCGCAAAGATTGTCTCTTTTAAACACTTTATTCAAAATAAAGTGTATTTTGTCATTTACACATAATTAGAAGTGCAGACTACTCGAATAAAAGGAACCAACGATAATTCCGCTTCGTCTTTTAAAATAGTCTGTTCCTGTTGTGCTGCATAATTTACGTGGCTATGATTCTCTTCTGTAAAACACTTTAGGAAGCAGATAACCTGTATCCCAAACAACATTTAATTTACGACAATAGGTCGGCTGTGTTGTTTCATTAGCATCAGGAACGCGTCGCTGAATTACCTTGTCAAAAATACAAAAACGTTAAGGTACGCGGTTGCAGAATGTGGCGTGAATATTGGATTTTCCATATGAGTGTATGTCTTCATGTGACAAGTTTGATAAAATATATTTGCTAGGTAAAGAAACATTTCAGATGTTGGTGATGTAGAATGTGAACAACTTTCTAATTTTCATTCTGCGTTTGGTAAACATATTTGGATGAGTGCCATAATTTGTATCTGACAATTTCTCTTTCAATAATTTCATAATTACGAATTTCATCCTTGTCAACTATTCTAATATTGACATTTTCAGAACAATGTTTAAAAAATTTCCTTGTCAGTGTTCTTTTTTATTTTAAAATTCACACCTTTCTTGGGGGTCAACATTTTGTTTTTCCGTATTCTTTCCTACGTTCTTTAGTATTTACCAATAATCACTTGGGATTTTTTACTTTCATTTTCAGGAATTTTTTATTTGCATTACACTTGGTTTAATAGGGTTTTTTTGTGGGATGGGGTGGAGTAGGTTTTTGTATATTTTACTAGCTTTCACAAGGTTCGTCCTATTTGTATATGTATAGTGCGGTCAACGAGGCACTGTGTTGCTGAACATCTGACCAGTTCTCTCCACTTGTATCGATCATGTACCAATGCCTGTGTCCCCACAAAACTTTTCCTGGTCCATCCTGTGATGTTGTCAGTCCTCTTTTTTCTGTCTACCTCTCCTTCTTTCACCCTGGACGTTGCCCTGCAGGACTGTTTTGGATAGACTGCCGACTATAGTGACATGGCCATACCATTTCAGCTTTCTCTTTTTGATAGTGGTGAGTAGGTCTTCATATACTCCTACTCTGCGCCTGAATGTGTTACGCACTTCCATTGTGATGTGGTCCATTTAAGATATGCCAAGTATGGTTATGTAGCATCTCATTTCAAGTACTTTGATTCTTCGTTGTAATTCTGCTGTCAGGGTCAAGACCTCACATGAAGAAAAAAAAGATAGAGATGACTAGTGCTCTCAATAGTCTGATTTTAGTTTTCAGCAGACATTCTTGTCTCTCCAGATGGGTCTTAGCTTTGACATAGCTGCGGTTGTTTGTGCTATTCATGACAAAATTGCTGCTCTTGATCCCTCTTTGGTGATTATGGAATCAAGATATTTGAACTGGCTCACTGTTTCCAGTTCCTGTGTTCTGACTTTAATCTTGGCTGAGATTTGTTTGCCACTATTTGTCATCACTTTTGTCTTCTCAGCGCTTCACTCCATATCAAATCTGGAAGATGTTTCATCCAGGTTCTTCACTAAGGTGGGAAGCTCGTCTTCGCTGCCTTACATCCCATAAATGTGGTCTACTAAGTGGAGGATGGTGATGTTACACCCTATAATGCTGACTGTTACACAATGGTTTTACAGGGCTTCGCTAATTATGCACTCTATGTAGATGTTGAATAGCGTGGTTGACAGGAGACAGCATTGACGTATTCCGACTGTTGACTGGAATCAGTCGCTCACAGAACCTTGGCACTTACTGCACGGTAGACTTGAAGTATAGCTGCTTGATGGTATTGGTCAACTTTTGACACATACTGTACGTCTTCAATGTGGCCCACAATGCCTCATTCCACACCCTGTGAAAGGCTTTTGTATATCTAGGAACACATGATAGATGTCTCATTGATGTTGCGAGTACTTTTCACACACAGAACCCTGAAATTGAATATTTGTTCTGTTGTGCTTCTTTTGATCCGGAACCCATTCTGTTCTTCAGCGATTATTTGGTCTGCTTGTGGGTTCAGTCTATTCAAGATGATCTTCAGCATCACCTTACTAGCATGGCTGATCAAACTGATCAGTCTGTAATGTTGGCACATCTGCATTTTTGGGGAGTATTATAATCAGTGACTGGGTCCACTGTGTTGGCCATTTACCTGTCTGTCAGATCTTGTTGCAGATTTCTGTTAGTAGCTCTATTACTGATCCCCCTATTCTTGATAAGTTCAGCGGGGATGTTGTCTACTGTAGCAGCCTTCCCATTCTTCAGTACTCTTATTGCTGACTCCACCTCTTCTTTGAGGAAATCATCATCATTTGAGGAGGCTGGAACTTGAAGCATCTCTGGGTCTCCTGTGGATTGACGGTTGTAAAGTTATTTGCAATACTCAGTCCACCTTTCTGCAATGTCACTGCTTCTGTGAGGCATTTTCCATTTTCGTCTTGAATGGTACTGAGGTCTTTCACAATTTGAAATGCATTTTTGCTGTTATTCTTTATAAGTCTATTTATGTGCACTTTCGTCCAATCTTATCCAATCTTCGTTTGCTTTCTTCAAGTTTGTTTCTGATATTTTTGTATATTTCTCGATACTCCATTGTCCCTGTTGTGTGTCTGGTGTTTTTGAGGTCTCTTCGGGCATCACACCACGTCCTATTCCCTTCTGTAACCCAGGGTGTTTTCTTTGGACTATGGAGGCCAATGATGCCCTTGGCAGCTGCTGTCATGACTGAGATGAAAATGTCTGTCATCACTTTAACATCCATCACAAGGATTGGAGCAAGTTTTCCTCCATTTGTGGCTTGGATTGACTTGCAGATGTTAGGGTAATTTAGTTGTTCAAGGTTGAATTTGAGCCGTATGTTATTTGGCTGTCTACATTTCTTCAGCCTCACTTGGACTTTTATAATAACGACTTCGTGATCATTCTCAATATCAGCACCTGGGAACTTCCATGTTTTTTGCTCTATCGATGCCAGATCGGTAACGGTTTGACTAGTATGTAGTCGATCTGGTTATGGTGGGTTCCATTCGGTGCGTGCCATGTTCAGCATTTTGAAGTTTTATGTTGTCCAAGGGTGTTGGCTAGTACCAAATTATTGTTGCTTGCGACCTGGAGCAGCCATTTCCCTCTTTCACTGGTAAGCTCATTGTAAGAAGGTGCACACTGATCTTCCCAGTCTTTTAGAGCGTCTTTGCCAACTTTGGCATTCCAGTCTCTTTGGATGATGAGAATGTCTTTTATTTTACTAATAATGTTTAAAATACCCTGGAGTTTGTTGTAAAACTCTATTTCTTTATCATCGTGATCGGTAGTTGTAGCGTTGACTTGGATAATTACGATGTGAAAGGGAGATGCTTTCAGATGAATGGAAATGATTCAGCTAGATATGAGGAGGCATTGAAACACAAAATCCCTTGATAGTTTTATTTATGTCCAACTCTCTGCTATAACAGAATACATTGCCGTCTTCAGTTTGATGTTTTCCATGGACTTTACATCTAAAACCCGGAATGTGTGGTGTTCCAACTCATGGATCAACTCTTGGCGTCTTCCAATTTGCGCCAGAGTTCTAATGTTCCAGGTGGCGATGGAAATGCTGCCTCTCACTTTGATTTTATGCAAAGTACCAGTAGCACACTTGTAACCTCAGACATGGTGGACAACGGTAGGCGCGGTTCTTGTTGATCCGCGCTACGATCGATCCAGTATGGTAAGTTAAGATTTTTTTGTCCAGCATTATCATTGTGTCTTGGGCAAAAGTCGTCTTGGGGAGCCCATCCCTCTCAAGACCAATGAGTAATCAGAAGGGGATGTAGTACATTGTTCAACTGCCGTAGAGTCTACACAACGGTTTTTCTTATAGGGTTTACTCCCTTTACCATTTGGCTAACCAAAGCCAACTGTCAAGGCAACATGAGACTCATGAATGTGATGCGTCCATTTCCGAAACAAATAAAACATTTCCCACTGGCCTGCATTTCCACCAGCACAATCTCAAATTCATCGAGTATAGTTTAGTGATCTTATTGAGACTGATATGTGTGGTAGTAAGGATTTAGAATATAGGCGTACTAAAAAATGTGGTCGCATTGAAATTTATTTACTCTCGGCACCAGAGATACCGGTTGCTATGGACATAGCTCCGATAACATAACCGATTTGGTGCATCTACAGTGGTGGATGTTATCGTGATTCCAGTCAGACCAAGACCCAAAGTTGTTCCGCAACATGCCCACAAAAAAGCATTTTCAATCAACCTCACGCCTTTGTAATTTACAATCAACGCTGTTATCTTGGCAATTTCAGTGTTTAGCAGTTATTCCACTGAAGTTATTGTTTACATCGGTAAGACGTTCTTGTTTTCATAGGTCTTCTATTGATAAGACACTCGCTTATATTTTATTGCACGACAGGTAGACCTTACCGGTCTCATGATCACGTGCAGGCGCATTACGCACGAGTACTTCTAACCAGTAATTGTTTTACTGGCACAATCGTCATGCAGTTATAAACATTTTTGACTCGTGATTTCTTAAATCTGCAATTGTGCATTCTGATGGTTTGACACCACTAATCATACGAAACCACCAATTACACCGAAATCTTTGATATCTAACGATCGTCTTTCCCCAATAACTGTAAGCCAAATATGTACGTCCTTGTTGAACAACAGTTGAGACCTTCCCCTTCTTAGACGAGTCAATGCCAGTTTAAAATAATCTTTGGTAAACGTGACCGGGGTGGATGTGTTTTTGCATCTATTGCTGCATTTTATTGACTGAGCACTTTTACGTGTACGTGCGATGATTCCAATTGGACCTCTTGTTGGTATTGATACATACAGGTGGTTCCAGCTTTCAATTTGACCCATAACAAACTTATATTTCAGTGTGTACGAGGTTGAGATAAGGCCACTTTGCCGCAGATATTTATGCTGCCAATTGGTATAACACCCCGTCGGTATAAAGTTCTGCAACCTTCTCACCGGGGTAAAATTCCATGACGTGTACATTATAATTATAAAATGTAATCTTAAACACAAACACCAAAAGGCGGTGAAGTACCCGTTGTGATAAATGTGTAATCATTAGAAGTGAATTTCATCTCTGGAAACTATTACTGCTGCAATTTACATATTAAACGTTCAATAACATTACCGTCCGTGCAAGCCCATACGAGTAAAGATACAAACTATGTTGAAATGCTACGACGTATTCGACACAGTCAGTGCCAGTACACTCACGATTCTAGGTTTGCATGTGCGTGACACCATCGATGTAAGTTCATCTCGGGTAAAAACACCACGAAAAAGTTTTATCGAAAATGCTCAAAACTATAAATCCCACATTTTCATTTGCCGTGTATTTGGCTCAATATATTTCCTTGCGATCATCTCTATTAAACCCAAATATATAGCTTAAAGGATTGGCACACGAAAATGCTCAACGCTGTGCAAATCCCACATTTTAATTTGCGTTAAATTTTATACATCTTCGTCATCATTTGCTGCATTGTTTCGAGACCTTCTGACTATATTTGCTCTATGATCGGCTTGATAGGTTCTATCATTGACAAATATCAAGTCTGGACCAGATATTCTCGTGTAATCATCATTATATCGGACGAGTTCGATAATCGTCGTGGTCCAAATAACATGGTTCAGAATGCATTCTATTTCCTTTCCATCGATGAAGTAGCGTGTACTGTAAACAGCACTATCATGCCATTGTTAACAAATCCCACTAGGACCCTGGCATCGTAATTGATCGAAAGACCTAGAAGTGTTTGGCACTTGCAAGTTTATTTTAACTGAAATGATCTCTGGTTGTATATGAGTAATACTGGAAATCTCTATTGCTTCAGTCAACTAATAACGCGCTCCAATTTCAAGTGCTGCATCAACTTATCTCTTTGAACTGGGCAAGAATTTATAGTTAATTGATTTTACTATTATATATATATATATATATATATATATATATATATATATATATATATATATATATATATATATATATATATATATATATATATATATTGATAAGATTAATTTTAAGGTTTTTTTCAATGAAATATAGTTGCTTCCCAGATGAAAGATGTACATAGTTGTCAGCGAAAATATATATGTTGAAATACATTGGATACAAGGTTATCATCGATTAAAAAAATAGAAAACAAAGAGGGGCTAGTATAGATCCATGAGGAATACCACATAAAATATTGACTTAATATGAACTTGACGAAATCCTGATTTTGATTTATGGGAGTTGGAACTTGATCAGACATCCAAAATATTCCTTGCTGTCATGTGTTTTCAATAATGTTTGAAAGTACAGATAGAACAGATAATGGATGGGTAGCTCTCTTATAAACTCGGAATACCTTTTATTAATACTGTATTGAATCGGGAAATTTACAGGAAGTGATACTACTGTTTATTACTTTTTTCTGATAACTTAGACATGAATTAAAGCCGACGTGTTCAGAGTTTGAGGATGAATTTCATCTAGACCCACAATTTTGTTAGTGTCTATTTTATTGATGATATCAATAGCATCAGTTATTGTACTTAGGTACCCTTTCATTAACAAAGGAACTAAGTTAATATGTGTTAATCTCTATAATTTCACATGAACTTTGAAGAACTGGATTCGGTGTAGTTAGTTTTCGCAACCGATTCCAGGTGGATCCGTTATCAGTTTGAGGCGATCGCTTTCTTTTAAAACAGAAGCTTGCGTTTACAACGAGTGAGTTGACTTTGTTCCGCCTTAAACGATAATTTGTAAAAACTTTTATAGTTATGATAGTCGTTTCGTTTATGTTACGCCTCGGCGAATAAGTTAGTATACCATTCTGGTTCTTTTGATAGCTTTTTTGAGTTGTATACGAACATGTTTATTTAGGATGATAAGAAAACAGTGGTTCGAGATTGACAATCGAAAAACCTATATCTAGTTTTGAGAAGTTTAATGAGTTAGTATTGTTAATTAGCTTCTTATTCATTATATGCTTTGGAAAATCATATTGTGGATTTGACCTTTGTCTAAAATTAAGTTCTTTCTCTATCTGACCCGAGTCCTTTATTTTGGTTTTATAAACAAATTGTTTATCTCAGACTGAGTCCAGAACATTCGAAATTTCCCATAAAACTCTACCTGTTGTTTACCACATTTTATATTAACGTTTCTGTAACAGACCTTCTAATTAAAGCTAAGAATTTATCTTGTAAACATTTGGAACCTTACAAAATGAAATTCTCCATTACGTACGTTTTCTTTAGAAAATTATAATTGTGGCAGGAAGTCAAGTAAGGGACTATGCAAACTTGTTTACATGGAAATCACTTGGGTTACAATTTATTTATTCAAATTATTTCTTCACCGGAAATGCAGAGTGCCATCTAAAATAATATTCTTGGAATTAAAGACTTGTCTTTATAGTGTACTTCAAATAAGGATATATTCTTGGATATCATTAATGTAGTTCAACAGCAAACTGTAAGGACTTCAAAAATAGTCACGCCATTACTGGCATATCAATAATTGCATTATGATTTGTAATACCTGTAAAGTTTATTCAGAACTTTATTAATTTAGACTTGTACTAAAATTTCTATGTTTATTTTGTATTTAATTATCGTAAGTTATTTTTTTACATTTTAACTTTGTACTTTAAGAGAAAAAAATTGTTTGCGGAATTCTGCAAAACTTATTGTTTTGTGCTCATTTCTGTTACATTGTTTGAGACTATATAGCCGAAACAATATTTTGTAACAGTTTCGAGAGAAATTAATTTCTAACAGTTTTGTAAAGCATTCTTATTGCATATAGGAGTATACACTGTATTTCTTTGTGTTATGTTGCTTAAGAGTTGCATATAATGGGATATTCATCATTAATATGGAAACCGGGTACATTTATCTCGTAGAAGTCTTCATGGTATGTTTTGTAGATAGTATTGATTACGTTAGATATAGGTTGTTATTCTTGTTGGAACATTGATTACCTGTGTAATGTCGTGGATTTGTATCATATATAGCCATTTTGTGTTATAATCTAATATGAAATCAATATTAAAATATCCCATGATAATTACTTCATTGTCAAAAGTTAAAGCAACCTCAAGCTCGTATTCATTTTGATTAGTCCACGAAAACAGGGAGTTTAGTAGTCGTTAAGCAAAGATGTAAATAGATTGTCTACTGAGGAAGCTTAACTTGATCCATATTGATTCTATATTGGATATTTCGAGATTTCTTTTCCTGTATATTATACTGTTTGAAATATATGACAACGGCGTTAATCTCGTCTTTCCAATGAAAAATTACTAACAGCAATAGCAGTCAGGTACATTACAACCTAGAAACGTTTCCTATAGTCCAATTATTGCAAGTTTGGATTTGTTCTGTATCGTATGTCTTAATTCATCGATTTTTAAAAAAAAGTTGATAAGTTGCAATCTTTTCCTTTTCAAGCCAAAAAAGTACCGTTTACATTTTTGTAGTCATTGTGGAAACGAGGACAGATTTATTAATTAGTTTCCATCTAGAGGAAGAGACATTAAAACATTGGCATTTGCACTAAGAATTAGTACTCTGGACAATAAGACAATCACAATAAATATCCCCAAGAACATGATACCTAATTTAAAGTCAGGTACATGCAATCATCATTGCACTTTGACCAATGTACCTAATGTTTTAAATTATTATTAGGTACATTACGTCTGTCATTTATGTACCTTTGTTTTTGATGTGGGTTTTTTCTTCTTCTTCCTTCGATGTCTCTTTTCCATTACTTAATATTGCTGTCGAATCTTCATGGAAAACTAATATATGTATCCTATACATTTGTGTTGTTTTCCCACACATTACTAGCTTCAATTGAACCTCTTGGGCTTTCGTTTGCCTATGTTATCATTGTGTATTTGGGTAGTGGTGGATTTTTATTTGAGTAGAGTAATTGTTAATATTGTTTCAATATATTTGATTTGCCCAGGTCTTTCAGGTGAATTAGGTCAGAGTGAAAGAAAATAGATGGTAGCTGACTCGACGCTAGCCAAAAAGAACGATTCGTGGTTTGATATACCAATATGTCATCATATTGCGTCATGTCCACGTCTCGTCTTGTAAAGGCAATGTACAATGACCTTATCTACCTGAACGAACAACTGGTTGATAAGGGACTTGTATGTAGTTCATCTCAAACGGATTTAGTTCCAGATCTCTATAAGCGTTACGTAGTACATGAACTGTGTCAGAGGGCAGAACTATAACGCATAAGTAGAATTTTTTCAATACTAACAGAAAATCCACTGACGTTTGCAACTCAACAGCAACCCTAATCACGGTTACAAAGCAAAAACAACACCAGTCACAGTTAAAACGCTACAGCAACCACAGTCATGGTTAAAACGCATTAATACATCGCAAGATAAATTCTTAGTTTCCAAGTTTGAACGTTTATCTTTTTAACCACATGCATAATTTACTTGGCATTACCAAAGTGATCCAACCAGAACCAAAATTTGGAAATTCTCAACAGATATAATTTGGATGATTATCGTTTACTTTTTTTCGAAACTAATACATGAGTATTAGGACGAGAAAAACGAAAATGAAAAGAAATTCATTAATATAAATTCGAATACATCTTTTAAAACAAAACTTTTATTCAATGAAAACACAATTTTTTTTCTATTTACTGCACTCGCTTGGAGGAATAAATACTTCTGGATCAGGGATGCCTAGGGTGATATCGAAAAAGCTGAAAAAGAAAAAGAAACATGAAGATAATTATACGTGGCTCTTTCCAGGTAAGCGAGTTTTAAGTTTTTTTTCAGACCTAATTTCGTTTCTATATATCGTTCCGCAGAGCCTGCTAAAAGAAAGAGCGTTACGGTAATGATATCCGCGTTTGGTTCTCATATAAATATTACATCAGCGTCTCGAAAGTTAATATGCGTTCAGTCTCATTCTTTTTACTAAGGAACCACAATACTAGTCAGAGTTACGTAATTAAAAGTAAAGCATTGTATTCATTGTATTATCTAGTATGACTGTAAACACAATTCACTCTATGATGTTCGTTTACTAACCAATTAAGCACAGCGCAGTAAAAATGGACATGAAACAATAGAAAGTAAAACACAGAATCAGGTTGGATTATCTGCTAGGCGAAGCTAGTAATTGTCAGTACCTGCTCAATGAAGTTGGTTGATCACAATTATGTCATAACATTTGCAATAATTATGCAACAACATGGTCAATATTTCTTGTTAATTATTACAATTCAGTTGCATTATGGGTAAGACTAACATATATCATTTATATCATGAGCTTATCATGAACTTTATTTTGGACAATAAATGAAGAAACAGCTAACTGGACTTTCTGAACATTGAATTTAATGTTTAAACATAACCTCCACTTTTAAAATGTTTATCACAGTTGCATGTAGTCAAAACTTCACAAAACAATAGATGACAATGAATTAAACATTTGAGCAAGTGTTGAGAGTTAAAATACCATCACGGTGACCTTCACGATCTGAATAGTGGAGTTGCTCATATCCTCAGGTGGAGGGTCTTATTTGGATGCATACAACAATGTATAATATTTGCAAATAACAAAACTGCATCATTCATTATAAAATGTCATCAAGAAGTGTCTGCCAAGTAATTATTATTATTATAAATATTAACCAGTCAGAAAAAAGGTTCTATAATAGGGTCACTGGAACCTATTTTTTATCCACTGAAGACTTCCAGATATTATCTACATTATCTATTATATTATTACAGATACAAAAAACATCTTTTGATGACTTTTTAAAAGATTTCGGCAGGATGATGTTGATTTTTTTTTCAATCTTCAGACTATATCGCAAATGTACATGGTCGCTGTACCCGATAATGATTTACTTTAATTCGTCTACTTCATTATCTCTACAATCACTCAATATTATAAGGCAAAAAAGAATAAAAATGATGCGATACAGGCAAAGCATAGTAAAGTTAAAAAAATACACTGATTTGTTTCAAAGATTACTTTTCAAAATAGATATAATAAATTTTGTATCTAAGTCATATTATATTTTGTAATAAGTTATTTTAATGATACTAATGTAATATCTAAATAATTATGTAAAAGATGTCGAGGAAACGTACGGCCCCAGAAATTAAGTACTTGGTTATGGATGTTACTTTAAAAAAAAATATGTTCTTAAATTTCTACTTAATGTCAGTTTATTCTGTGATCTGTCTGATAATTATATATATATATATATATATATATATATATATATATATATATATATATATATATATATATATATATATATATATATATATATATATATATATATATATATATATATATATATTTGCTTAGAGAAGCGTATCTGACAAATTAAGCAACTGCGAAGAAATCAAAGGGAGGCAACTACATTATGGCCAAATATAGGAAAGCTGAACAATCTGTAATAAAACAAATAGACTATTCCACTAGTCACGGTGGCATGGAACTACGTGCATGTCATGACAAGCAAGGACCATGACACGGTCGAACTACAATGATGTCATAGCAAGAAAAAGACCATAATTCAATCGACCTTCATGCCTGTCGGGGCAAGTAAAGAGAACGGATACACTGAAACTGCTTTTATGTCAAGGCGAGTATGAAGACCATGATACAGTGGAGACTGTTTGTCAAGGCGAGATGAAGACCATGATACAGTGGAGACTGTATGTCAAGGCGAGATGAAGACCATGATACAGTGAAGATTGTATGTCAAGGCGAGATGAAGACCATAATACAGTAAAGATTGTATGTCAAGGCGAGTTGAAGACCATGATACAGTGGAGATTGTATGTCAAGGCGAGATGAAGACCATGATACAGTGGAGATTGTATGTCAAGACAAGATGAAGACCATAATACAGTGAAGATTGTATGTCAAGGCGAGATGAAGACCATGATACAGTGGAGATTGTATGTCAAGGCGAGATGAAGACCATGATACTGTGAAGATTGTATGTCAAGGCGAGATGAAGACCATAATACAGTGAAGATTGTATGTCAAGGCGAGATGAAGACCTTAATACAGTGAAGATTGTATGTCAAGGCGAGTTGAAGACCATGATACAGTGGAGATTGTATGTCAAGGCGAGATGAAGACCATGATACTGTGAAGATTGTATGTCAAGGCGAGATGAAGACCATAATACAGTGAAGATTGTCAAAACGAGATGAAGACCATAATACAGTGAAGATTGTATGTCAAGGCGAGATGAAGACCATGATACAGTGGAGATTGTGTGTCAAAACGAGATGAAGTCCATAATACAGTGAAGATTGTATGTCAAGTCGAGTTGAAGACCATGATACAGTGGAGATTGTATGTCAAGGCGAGATGAAGACCATGATACAGTGGAGATTGTATGTCAAGGCGAGTTGAAGACCATAATACTGTGAAGATTGTATGTCAAGACGAGATGAAGACCATAATACAGTGAAGATTGTATGTCAAGGCGAATTGAAGACCATAATACTGTGGATATTGTATGTCAAGGCGAGATGAAGACCATGATACAGTGGTAGTGGATGCATGTCTTGGCAAGATAAAAACTATCTTTTATTGAAATAATAATTTTAATATGATCTATTTAAAATGTATCTGTATCTGGAAATTAAACCCCTCAGTACATTTGTATTATAAATAATATGTTTACCTTTGGAACACTATTGATGTGTTGCTAAAGACTGCAGAATTGATAGGAACACAGTCAGGCTGGGTCACGGTAATTTCATAGAAATCTGAAAATAAACAGAAATATACATAATTTTATCTACAAACATTGTACAGCTGCAACATCAATTGTAGCATTTCTGTTAGAAATCCAAACATATTTTTAGTCCTAAAGATCTAACACGTGTTATGGGGTTTGTGACAAAATGACCTCTGGTCAATCATATGTGTAATGACAAAGCAACTGGACACTGAGTGCAGTTGTGCAGAAAATTTGCTAATGTTTTCTTACAGCACAGTTTGTCGTTCTCAGCGTGAAACATATCCAATAAGATTGGCGTATGGGCTAGGCTCGCAATAAATCGCGGTCTGCGAAGAATATGACCATCGGAATGGTCATATAGAGAAGTGTAAATCAGATAAACACATAACAAAGCGTGATTCAGATGTATTTATATCAAATGTATTTATATACATAAATCACACAACGAGGTGTGAAATAGATGTATCTTTGTAAATAAGTCACACAACGAGATGGGAATCAGACGTAACTATGTAAAAAAGGCACACAACGAGGTGGGAATCAGATGTAACTATGTAAATAAGTCACACTACGAAGTGGGAATCAGATGTAACTATGTAAATAAATCATACAACGAGGTGTGAAATAGATGTATCTATGTAAATAAGTCACACAACGAGTTGTGAAATAGATGTATCTATGTAAAGAAGTCACACAACAAGGTGTGAAATAGATGTATCTATGTAAATAGTCACACAACGAGTTGTGAAATAGATGCATCTATGTAAATAAGTCACACAACGAGGTGAGAAATAGATGTATCTATGTAAATAAGTCACACAACTAGTTGTGAAATAGATGCATCTATGTAAATAAATGTATGTATGTATGTATGTGTGTGCGTGCGTGCGTGCGTGTGAGTGTGTGTGCGTGCATGCATGTATGCATGTATGTATTTACGTCGATTTTAGATGACTGAAATGGCGCGTCATTGATCTATTTAATAAGGAATGTTTTAAATAACTTACCGTTAGCATCAAACTTGCCCTGCCACAATTCGGCTATCAGGTTCTCATTTGGAAACCCAGAGAGCCCTACCAATGCCTCTCCGCCAAACGTGGCATCCGATGGCACTTCAAATGGCCGAAAAGGGCGAGTCAGGTCGGTTACGTTGCATTTCTTGGTGCGAAGGTTCAGTTTGTACTCCTTGCCCTAGAATACAATGTTATTAACATATTAATTTTTTACATTCGTGATGAAGTAATTATTTCATGAAAGTGAGCTATAACTAAATTCACTACATCACACCATAATTATTTAGTCGTGATGATTTGTATTCCATAATAACACGTGATCTGGAGATGTCCCAAGTAGTGTGCCAATGGTCTTGAGCGCATATGCATTGTGTTAGATGTAATATGCATGGTGTAATATGCAAGGTGTAATATGCAAGGTGTAAGGAGGTAATACTCACAATGTTGTGGAGATACAAGGTATCATAGTAGTCAGTCTCTTTTCCCGTTTGGACCTGCTCAATAATGCGGACCCTTGTCGTCGTTGCGTCATAGGAAATCTTTGCAAACTCAGAAAACATCTTGCTTCTATCCAGCTGTATAACGGATAAACCGGTGGTGAACATAGTTTATTTTACTGACAAAGGCTGATAAAATAATTTAATTCTAGAATTACATCTGCCATTTTAGGAATAAACTCGGGGATCAGAGATTGGTTCATAGTGAAAGGTATTACAATGTGCCTACCAAAAAGGAAAACGTTACGGTAATACGATATGCTTCGAGTATGCGTTACGGGGAGAAAATGTTACAGTAATGCAATGTGCCTGCCAAAAGTGAGAACGTTACGGTAATGCAATGCGCCTCCAATAGAGAATACGTTACAGTAATACAAGTGCCTGTCAAGAGAGACCAGAAGGAAATTCTGAACTAGAAACGCAAATAAAAATATATTCAAAGACTATTTGTGATAATGATATTGCAAAACTCATAAATAGTTCGAGGAAATTACAAAACTATACTCGAAGCAATAACAGTCTTAAATGCGCGCTCTGTTATACCAAAGTATTTAATGTTGCAAATATTTGTGCATACCAGTGCAACGATCCTGGTAGTTATTATCATTTTTTGTGAACCATATGTTTTGATAAATTTGAATGCATAAACCCAGCTCAAAATTTAAACGTGCAAAATATTTTCTACAAGTTGATCTAGTATACTCCAAAACACAATAAAAAAACAAAACACGGAGCAAACACAAAGACACACACACACAGAGTAAGATATTGCTTGAAAGGATAGTAATGCCGCTACTGATAAGGGCATATTGATTGTATGCTATTATTCATATTTCCAACTCTTTTTGTTGTACTGTTGATATTGCTGATTTTATTATGTGGATGCGGTTATTGTATCGTTATATGTTTATCTGATTTATACTTCTCTATATGACTATTCCGATGACCTGACCTAAGTGATTAGAGCGTCCACCTTGAACGCAGGATGTTCATCCCTGGCCGACTCATACCAAATACTTACAAAAATTGCAGAAATAGCTGCATTAAAAAGTTAGTGTTTTCGTACTGTTCAGCCTCGTGTCATGAAAATCTGACTGGGTGGAACATGATGTTACGTGTATGCAGCACTGCCACACAGCAGACATAGTAGCGATACGACTAAAATAGTTCAAGCCACGTTAAAAATATAAAGCACACACACACACACATCTTATGTTTATTTTCATCATATCATTCACACTTTGCAATGATACATGTGATTCACACCTCGATGTTTATTGTATCAACATTGTATACCGTATTCTTTTCGTACAAACCTGCGCAATGTATATAAAGAGACAGACAGACAGGGGCATACATAGAGAATCAACATATCATACATTATATGATTGTGGTTGTGTTGCTTGTTTATTGTTTTTTTTTTTCACAAGAGTGTTAATATTTTGAATGATAAACTCCACTCACGTAAATAACCGAAAGTAAGGGCAGTATAGCGACATGTCATTATATGAAAAAGCAAAGATACGATGTCCATACTATATTAAAATTTGGAAATGGGACATACTTAATTTTAGAAATGGGACATAGTTAAACTTGGAAATGGGACATGCTTAAATTTAGATATGGGACATATTTGAATATACATTCATGCTTCAACCTTTTGGAAGTGTTTTCATTTTTAACGTCAGCTAAACTCTGTTCACACAACATATACAGACATGGAATACATAAGGAAGAAAACTCCAGAAAAATGTAAGTGTTGCTTTTGAGAGGGTAATAGGGGTTAGGGTTTTTTGTAGATACTTACAATGAATGTCCTCCCCTCCCATTGCTTCGGTGTTTCTGTTGAAAAGAAATACGATACATGTTGTAGTACTAAAATAAATGAATGTGCTGTGATAAATAATATGTATCAGTCGGGTCGTAATAGCTGGGTGTCATATATTGGTCATTATAGACAACTAGGGGATACTGTTTTGGAGGTGGAAGTGTTGTTTTGTTTTTTGCTTTCTTGCTATTAAAGTAAACTCAACCCCGAGCATGAAGGTTTATAAAATGCACAAAACTGAGTCATGTCTTTTATTAATTTATCATTTCTAACATAACTGTCGCCTACGGGTCCCTAAAAATGTCATCTTGTTCGAGTTGCAAACCACACTGGAGTTGTCAGTGCAATAATGAACGAGCTCATCTGCCCATTTCTGGGAAAATCCATTTTAACTGAAGGGACGATGTACTGAAACTACTTTAGAAGGTCAACAGTGTGTCTCCTCATTCAGTACTTGCACAATCTAGTTTCAACAATTCATAAAATGTATCAAAGATCATACGGTCAAGCGTTTTGAACCTTGTGCATGGTCCAAAGAGATGAAACTCCCAAAGTTACGAAAATTTACAGAATAATACGGAGCTTTTCGAACACGGTGAATTTCAACATGACTCTGTTGTCTGAACAAATAACAGGACGGGGACCTCCTGGCAACAATCAGATTAGAAATTATCAATTAATAAATGAATAAAAGGATGTTTTATGAAATTTTTCAATCGGTTTTGGGGGAGGTGGTACAAACTTGCAAAGGGGGGGGGGGGCAAATATTACAGAAAAGAAAGAGCACTGCATTCAATAAAATTAATAGACAGTAATAAAACAGCTTTAACAGTCAGAAAAAAAGTTTTATGACGAGAATAAAGCTACACATAAATTACTTGAATGTCATAAAATCACTCATGAATTAGACGACTGTTTGTACATTATGCACCAAATTAAACACTTTTTTCTCACTAAAAATGTCAATATCTGCAAGCATCCATTATAACATGTTGTGCGCCATAGATAGCTATCAGAAAAGCTGATGTTTTCGTAGTTTGAAGAAAGCTTTCAGGGATTTAATAAGCAATTGCTAAACCGATTTGTTTGTCTTCTTAAGTATACTGTTGCGAAGGCGACATCCTAATAAAAGCAAACTTTATTTCCCTTCAGGATTGTACTTCATTATCCTAGAGATGCCCTTTCCTAGCACAAACTTTAAAACAATATGGTAGCCAGTATTAATTTTATATCTCGAATTTATTAAATTTATGTTTAATAAAAGAAGCCCGAGTACATGTATTTTTCATACTGAAATGAACGATTAATTTCTACATAACTTACCGCAGGGAGTTGGAGTTTGAGCAGCGCAATAGCCCGCTAGAAGGAAAAGCACAACTGTCTTCATGGCGGATTTCGCTCAGGAGCAAGGCGAGATCAGTCCTTGTGGTAGGAGTGAAACAGATAAGACGAGAGGACGCTTTTATGTGACCTCAATATCGTCTTATCCCTGACTTTGAACCAGGCCTTTTCGAATGCACCCACGTCGTCAAGGTAGTGATATCGCAGACGGTCTGTTTCTCAGCATTTGGAAGACATTCGGTGTCCACAAATAATGTTTCAGATCACAATCTGTGGCAGTCTCCTCACGAAAATGAAACACTAGTGATAAAATCGCATTATCACACTTTAAACTTTAAAGATCAACTTGGATATTCAAATTTTATAGAATTTATAGACAAAATTAATTGCT
This sequence comes from Unio delphinus, assembly GCA_029339505.1. Taxonomy (NCBI): domain Eukaryota; kingdom Metazoa; phylum Mollusca; class Bivalvia; order Unionida; family Unionidae; genus Unio; species Unio delphinus. The sequence goes on from JAQISU010000225.1 coordinate 3,910,429, forward strand.
TGGAAAATATACATGGCATTTGAATTTTAAAAAAGTTTGAAACTAGTGGAAAAATACCAATGATGTTACGCAGAAACTAGCATTCTTTGTCATGTTGACCCATTACCACCAGCTATGTTTAACGTTATTTTGACATAGTTCCACCATGTTTTAACATCAATTCGACGCACTCACACCATAAGAATTCTAACAAACATCTAATGTATTCACTGATATATATATATATATATATATATATATATATATATATATATATATATATACTGACTCTCGCAAACATTAAAAAGATCTATTCCTTGGCATATAATGCAATATCGACTAAAAGATGAAGACGGTAGAGAAATCGGTTATCAAAATCAACTTATCAGAGGGCATAAAAAATCATGCTTTCTCCACACTGTTCAGATTGCCTTTTACTGCCGAAAATGAATTTGTTATTGTTTGATAACTGCCTATGTTCCGAAAGAAATGAATTGTCTTCCAGTAACTAAGACAACGTTCGTTTTATTTTAGATATAATAGTTCAAATCTGTTTTTGGCGCACACTTTTTCCATCTTTGAGACCGCGGAATGAAATAGTTTGAAAATAGAATACTGTATTAAACTAAATTAAATGTATTTCTCATAAAGTTTAAATTTGAAATATGTATCATAAGCGTCAATAGGTTCTCATGCACCGATTCGTGATACTGAAATTCATTTTGAATGTCATGATTAGACAGTGTCTACATGATCACCTTGAACCAATTACTAAATTTTCAACAAGATAAGAGGTCGTAAACTCAATGTGATAAGCACAAACTAAAATGTCTCTACGTTCCAGAATAAAATTGCACTTCTTTATGCACAAAGACTGATTATTCAGATGGAGATAATGTTCTTTTAGAGCCACAACATTTACATTTTGCAAGTTTTAAAGGCAAACAATTTAACATCATTCTAGTAAAACAAGACAACCTACAGCATTATACTTATTGAAAATAACTTTAGGGAAACTTTCATGTACATATATACAGGGGTCAAAGGTTTGGACACGTCTGTCATGTACACAGGTATAGTGTACTAATTTTTGACTTTCCTAACAGAACAGTGTCCTAAATTAATGTTTCCTCTTTGACTTAAGGAAGGATTTTCTTTTGTCGGAAGGTTACGATGCTTTGAGTAAGACCAGTCGCCAAATAAGTTCTTCATTTTTCAAGACATGATGTTACTAAAGTTATATATATATATATATATATATATATATATATATATATATATATATATATATATATATATATATATATATATATATATATATATATTGTATTTGTTAGTATCATACTATAGTTCATTCCACACAGCATCACGAATTTTATCCTACCTGTAACTCAGTCAATGTTCATCTCGGCGTCATTTCATTAATTATAGTAAAAATAACTAATTCGTTCCAGACAAAGTATGTATAATGAATACGGTACTTTTAATGATGCTGACCTGAACATTTATTGAACTACAGGTAGGATAAAATTCGCCATGCTGTGTGGAACAAACTCTAAAAGATAACGTTGTCTTTGTACCATAAAAATAAAAACAGCATAAAAACTCAAATAAAAGATATGAACTTGTTGGAGAACACCGTCTAAAACGGCTAAGGAATCTATGGAGCATTTCTTATACTGACTGGTACATGAATTGTTTAGCATACCCTTTGGCTAGATGTTTCTCAGACCATTTCTAGGATTGGATAGTTTCATAAGAGGCTTCCCTTACACCTTCCCTTTGAGTACGACAAACATAAATACATGAGCGTAATGCAAGTCTGACCAGAGAACATAACTCAGCATTATCTTCTCCTTTGATTATTAATTTCAGTGACTCTAAATATATGTGATAAATTGCCAGTTTGTGCCAATTTACGCAGAACACCCACCCCCATTTCTAATAGTTACAAGCACAACATAATCATGTTATGATACTGCCTCTGGACAAATCCTTCAGGCACATTTTAAACAATGTCTTACGGACATATCTGTTTGTTATTTAATTATCCATATTATGAAGCTTATACATGTATTTGCATCTCATTCCAGTGAACGAGGCTGAAGTTAATTAGGCAGTCATAGTATGGTTCATACGCAATCTCCAGCCATGCTTGTTTTTAAGTTTTTCTCTAATGTTTAGTTGATACACAGTTATTTACGGAACAGCGACGTTCCTATCTCGCAAAAGATTTTAAATTGTTTTGAAAACTTAAATGCAGAATGTTACCCAATCAAAACTGAGGAAAAACTGAGTGGAAACTTAGGAAAAAGCCAAAAATACAGACTTTACTAGCAAGTGGAATCATTGCTGACCACTGAATACTTTAGGGCGGTGATGGGGTTTGAGTCTTTTTCTTCTTACTGCTCCTAAATTGCTCTTCGTGAATTAATGATGCACCGATATTTGCCATACAATACATTTTAAGAGTCAATCATTTAGTGATCGGTTTGCTATTTTCATCGTTTTGCTTTCTATATAGTAGCTGTTCCTTTCACAAAACGACTGCATACTTTTGTAATGGAATTACAGTTTACTTTTGAAGGTTAAATTTTACTATTATCGTAAAATAGCAAATACCTTGTGGTCTATTTAATTCAGACTTTTTACATACGTTGTGACCTATATTAATTGGACTTTTAACATACATAATGGTCTTTATAGTTAGGAGTTTTCGCATACGTAATGGCTTATATAATTATAACTTTTCGCATACATTATGGCCTATTTAATTAGTTTGTTTGTTTGTTTGTTTGATTTTTAACGGCGCTCCAGCACACTTAGGCTATTTAGCGCCATACAATAGGTTGTATTTATACATGTTTAAAGTACTAAAAGGTTTTATATCGACCAGCGACATAGAAAACCAAATAGTTCATAGTAAAATAGTAAGATGTTGGTAAAAGTAAAATATGAAGCTTCCCAATCAACAGGAGATGTAAATGGTGTATGTTGATGAAAAGATGTTGAAAATAAGAGGCCGTATTTGCATTAGATAAAAATATTTTAGATGATGGCATACAAGTTATAGTTTAAAATAAAGATTTACTTCCTTCAGAAAATCTAAATTACAAGTGATTTGTATAGTATCAAAACGTTCCTTCATGTCATGTACATTATAGTATTTATCACGCGTAGGTTCCAGGTCGGAATACTTGGTCATAAAGTACAGTGAATGGTTCATTGCAAGAAACGCACTCTGGTGGATCTTCACCTTTTAGTATGTGGGAGTGGGTAATGTATGTATGACCGATTCTGATTCTTGCAGTGACAACCTCCTCCATACGGATGGTTCTGTAGGAAGGAGTCCATTCTCCCAGGGTTGGTTCGATGGCATGAAGTTTTTTATTGACTGTATCATCCCATGACACCTGCCACTTATGACGTAGATACTTTTTGATACAAGGTTTAAAATCAGTAAACGGTAATTTAAAATCCGATGGTTCTTCGGATATAGCCATCTTAGCAGCCCGGTCTGCTTCTTCATTACCTCTAATTCCAATATAGCTAGGTAGCCTACAGTATACTATATTGTAGGAGGTACTAAGCTCCGAGCTTTTGACGAGAATATTGACTAATAATGGATTATCCAGTTTTCTATTGTGTAGCGACTGAAGCACTGATAATGAGTCACAGAAGATAATGCTATTTAAAATGCGTTTCTGTTCGATAAATTTCAGAGCAAGGTCTATTGCTCTGATTTCCGCTGAAAATATGGACGCATCGTTAGGCAAGCGCACTTTGGTTATGTGTTTGCCACTAACAAAGGCTCCAGCAGCCTTTTCAGCAACCTTTGATCCATCAGTATAAAATTTAGTGTAATTTGTAGAATCGTTGAGAAGTTCATGATAAGAGTTCATGAATATAGCAGTGTTTGTCTCAGATGTATTCCCATCGTGTAACGTAAAAATCACTTTGGGTTGCTTAAGGAGCCAAGGTGGTGTTTTCGAGACAAACGTTTTCTGAACTGTAGAGAGATTAATTTTGATATTGTCAAGGCTGTATGCTGTTCTAATGCCAAATGAAGGTATGGCATTTGGTTTATTTCCATATAAAGTTTTGTATTTTGGTTGAAAAACAGCCGAAAAGGCAGGGTTCAGAAGGTTTGATCTTAAGAGCGTATTGTAAAGCATTTCTCTGCGATGCGATTAAGGTGGTTCATTCGCTTCCGCGAGAAGGCTTTCACATGGAGATGTCTTAAATGCTCATAGAGCGAGTCTTATTCCCTGATGATGAATTGGGTCAAGCATTTTCAAATAGGACTTCCTAGCTGAACCATAAACAATGCATCGCCTATTTAATTAGGAAATTGCACATACGTAATGGCCTATATTAATATAGGCCTATTTAATTAGGAAATTGCACATACGTAATGGCCTATATTATATACGACGTTTCACACACGTATTGGCCTACATTAATTAGGATTTTTCACATACGTAAAGGCCTATATAATTAGAACTTTTCACATACATAATGGCGTATATAATCATAACGTTTCACATAATTTATCACCTATATAATTAAGACTTTTCGCATACGTAATCGCATATATAATTAGGACTTTTCGCATACGTAATCGCATATATAATTAGGACTTTTCACATAAGTAAAGGTCTAGACAATAATGACTTTTAAAAAGATTTATGAGTGATCCCTGATTATATAAAATGGCTCAGACAACGCTTGTTTGCTGTGTATTCCATGTATATATTGCTAAACAAGAAGAAGAAGAAATAAAATGCGGAACATGTTTACATTTTCATTATGGTTTCATTTCCTACCGTACGCGTCCATTAACTGACAACATTTGGTAAAAAGACCCCTTTCTATTAAAAATTGTTTTGAAGTACAAAGACAGATATGTAGTTCAAAAGTATTCCGGACTGGTGCAATGTATTTCATGAGGGAAATGTATGAAGACAAAAAGTATTCTGGATTGGTGCAATGTATTTGACATAGAAAACGTATGCTGTCAAAAGTATCCCCCATTAGTGTAATGTTTAATATTTAAAATACATGTAGTCAAATAGTATTCCAGATTGGTGCAATGTATTTCAAATGGGAAATAAATGTAGTCAAAAAGTATTCTGGATTGGTTCAGTTTATTTCATATGTGAAATGCATGTATTCAAAACATATTCTGGATTGGTGCAATTTATTTATATAGGAACTTGCTACAAAGGCTTAATTATATATTGAACTACTTTCTATATATATATATATATATATATATATATATATATATATATATATATATATATATATATATATATATATATATATATATATATATATATATATATATATATATATATATATATATATATATATATATATATATATATATATATATATATATATATATATATAAAGAATACAAATCATATGGCATATAACAGTCCTTTCAAATGCACTGGATCCAGCAAGGGATCACGTGTGTCAGGGATTGAATAAGATAAATGCAATAAAATATATAAAGAAAGTAGTTGTACATCCGTTTTCATCTGACTTCCAGAAGTTTAATACAAGAATGAATCGGAGAGAAAAGTAGATGAAGGAGATGTTTTTAATTCAACCAGGCAACTGTGAGGAACATGTAGTACACTAAGTGGGTTATATTTCACAATAGGTCTGGTCGTTCAAACGTTAACCGTGCCAAGCAAAAAGTAAGGCTATAAAACACGACATATATCACTTTTCAGGCCGAGATTTCATCAGGAAAAGAATGTGCTTGCATGGATCATTTTCAGTTTAGCTACCGTGGATGAAGGTTGCTTTTCATCAGGATCTGATTGGCTGTTTGTTGACGACTTAATTCAGTGATTGGCAGGGGAAGCTTTCACCTTCCAATGTAATAACAATGTAGCGGGAGGCTGTCACACCTACACCACTGTACACCACGAGATCAATTGGTATGTCTGTTTGTTTTAATATTGTTTAATCTTACATTGAGTTTCATACTTATAGATATCTTTGCATTCTTGACCAATAATGTCTTATCTTAATTGATTATACTACTTTTTTTCTAGACCAGCCACCTGTTAACAAGCTCTGCCTTCAAGCAACAGGTTAATGTTGTATGCGGATAAAACGGGCGTGCCTTCAAAGCTAAATAAACTCACAACGTGAGGGGTACGTTGTAAAACGTTCCACACCTTTCTATAATTAAATATACATAATTATAATAATGAGGACTTTGTATAGCGCCTAATTTATACTCTAGATGTACACCATCTATAATGATATGACTACTCTACAGAAAAAAAGACAAATGACAAAAACAATGAAATTGAAAAACATGCTGAAAACATGATTAGGTCTCTAAGTTTGTCCCTGCAGTCGAAACAGGTGAGTTGTAAGAGCACTCCTAAAAGGGACCATTGTGTCTTTATGTCTAATTTCAATGGGCAATTCGTTCCACATTGCCAGGCCCTGGTGTGCAAACAAACATTGTCCATATGACTTTGTTTTCACCATGGGAACAATAAGTATACGATTGTCAGAAGAAGAGCGTAATTATCTAGCTGGTGTATACACATGGGTGAGGCTGGATACGTATGTTGGACTGAAGTCTGTCATTGAAAAATAGCACATAGAACAAATTTTGTGTCTGATTTTTGTATCGAATCGATAGCCAGTGTAGGGTACAGAGCAGTGCTGAGGTGTGCTCTGATCGAGGTACTCTAAAGATTATCCGTGCAGTTGTGTTTTGAACTTTTTGAAGTTTCTGGAGTAAATATTGTGATGCACCAGACAAAATTGAGTTACAATAATCCAGTCTTGAAAGTACTAATGAACACACAAGTGTTTTAGTGGCATCAACTGAAAGATATTTACGAATGGAACTGATGCGTCTCAATTCAAGATATGCAGCCTTGCATATGTTCATGACATGTTGGTGCAATGTGAGAGTACTGTCTAGAGTAACGCCTAGGTATCGTACTGACTGTGAGAAATGAATGTTGGTGTTGCTGATATTTATTGTTTGAGGTAAAGGATGTGAATGAGAAAGTCTTTGTGTTGTGATCAGAATAGCCTCAGTTTTATCATCATTCATCTGCAGCTTGTTACATGTCATCCATGATTTCACATCAGAAATGCGCCTCTCTACTCCATGGATGGTAGCATCAACTTCAATTGGGTGGCTAGACTTGTATATTTGGCTGTCATCAGCATACAATTGGTGCGACACTGGATGATGGTCTATGACACTTGAGAGCGGCTGAGTGTACAGAATGAAGAGAACTGGTCCGAGAACAGATCCTTGTGGAATACCACAACATACGTCAACTGGGCTGGAATGTATTCCATTTGCAGATATAATTTGTGTCCTGTTGACTAAGTAGGACTTGAACCACTGTAAAGCTATATTCTGAATGCCAAATACATGCTGGAGACGGTGAAGTAATATATCATGGTATTTTGTGTCAAATGCTGCAGATAAATAAAGGAGAGTGAGGACTGTAATCTTTCCACTATCCAAAGCAGAGAGAATGTCATTAAATACTTTCAGAAGAATAGTTTCCGTACTGTGGCAAGGGCGATATGCAGACTGTACATTGTTAAAAAGACTGTTTGAATTCAAATGAGATACAAGTTGGGTTAGAACAGTCTTTTCTAAGATTTTTTATATGAATGGGAGATAAGAAACTGGGCGGTAGTTCTTTAAATCGTTATGGTCAAGTGTTGGTTTCTTCAGCAGAGGCTTTATGATGGCAGTTTTGAAAAATGATGGGAATTCCCCCGACGAGAGAGAGAGATATTAATAACATCAGTTCATAAAGGCAATATTTGGTCTAAGCACTCAAGCATCAGTGATGTCGGAATCGGATCAAGTTCACAAGACTTTGGTGCACTTTTCATCACGATTGTCCGTACTAAATCAATAGAAACAGGTTCAAATGCTCCTAACGGTTGTCGCTGAAATTCTGCATCATAACTGTATGGTGATGAGTCAGTTGAAATTGTGCTGAGAAGTGAATCTCTAATGGTTTGTACTTTGTCACGGAAAAGGTCTACTGGAGAGAAGGTTGTACGAAGTGGTGTACATTTGTTCCTTGTTAGTTATCTCGAAGAGCTCTTTGCAGCTGGACCTCTCCGTGATATTAGTACTGTAGTGGGATGATTTGGCTAAATGAACTATGTTTGTGACGTTCTTTTAGCGGCTTCATAGATTTGTCTATGAATGGTGGAAAGCCAAAACATCTCTGCTTTTCGGCGATGTCTTTTTTGCAGTGCGAAGCTGGTCTTTTACACTGCTCTACCATGGAGAACACTTTTTGTTTTATTGATAATCTGCATTTGGTGGCTGGAGCATGTTTTTCAAGCAATAAACGCAGGCAGTTATCAAGTTGTTCCGCTGTTGGATGTAAGAAAGTTGTTAGATTTTCTTGGATGTCGTGCATGAATTTGGTTCTATTTATCATACGGAGGTTTCTCTTAGTAGCAAATAGAGGTGGAGGGTTAGGGACTGATACGTCGGGATGGCATACAATGCAGAGGTGATCCGATGCAAGTTCGTGGGATACAAGGGTGTATTGCAGAACATTGCTGTTTTCTTTCTTTTTGTTTTATTTCTTTCATTTCTTTTTTAATTACGGGCCGGGTAAATTAACACAAAGGTATTTTGAACAATTGATGAATCTATCAATGCAAACGAAGGCAATTTTGTTTTGTTTACTTGGTAATTACCTTTTTTTTCAAAACTTAATTATTCCATAACTAGCATATTTAAAGATGATATATTCTGCATAATTAAGCATGCAGTTTGACAGATGGACTAAACTGTTATGTAAATTTGAATGTGTTGTGCATTATGTGCTTGTGTATGTACAATATAAAAGATTCCATTCTTACAGAGGACCTTCAATTGCAAGATTGCTGCTCAATAATTGTCCGCGTGTGTACGTATTGCTATGGTCTTAAATAAAGTAATATAAAAGAGCTGAAACAAACCGTGTTGTAAATTCAACGAAACATTATTTCCCACAATACAAAGAGAGAGCTTAAAAATGAACTTGCAGTATTGTGCATTAAATCCAAAATAATACTAACCGTTATATCACTAATTGAACTGAATGAAGTTCCAATTTATTCGAAAGGTATTCAAAATAAATTCATAAAACACAATATTTGAGCCAGGATATAGGCCAGTCACCTTTATAAAACATTCAAAGTTGTCAACAACATTAGACTCAAATTCAAATACAAATGTTGCTAAGTATCTGAATATTTCATCCACAATGAAACGAAATATTAGCTATGTAGTATGTTGTTTACAACAATAAAGGTCACTAGATAGGCACACAATTAACTTGATTATGGACACGTATGCACATGTATGGTATGTACTTGAATTGATAGGTTCCATACTTTCTAAGGATTTCCAGTAAAACTGCAGTAAATAATTTTGCGAATGATTAGTTCTGAATTGATCTTGCATCGTAGTGTAAAAAGAATGCATACTGCAAGACATTTTGTATCGCATTGTTTCTTTGCAAAGATGTAACTATATCCATCAAGTATGTATGGTATGTACTTGAATTGATAGGTTCCATACTTTCTAAGGATTTCCAGTAAAACTGCAGTAAATAATTTTGCGAATGATTAGTTCTGAATTGATCTTGCATCGTAGTGTAAAAAGAATGCATACTGCAAGACATTTTGTATCGCATTGTTTCTTTGCAAAGATGTAACTATATCCATCAAGTAAAGAAAACATAAAAGAGAAACACGTATAATTTGCCTGATTGCCAATAACTGCTATTGACAATTAATTAAAAAATAGTTGTAAAACCCTTCCGCATGTATGGGTAGTACATTGGATGTAAGTTCTAGCACACAACTGTGCTTTTGTGCAGTTTATGTATGTATGTATGTATGTATGTATGTATGTATGTATGTATTATGTGTGTGTGTGTGTGTGTGTGTGTGTTTCATTTTTGTTTCGTATTATTTTGTATTGCCATATATATACATTTCCCACAAAATGTTGCATTGTCTCTTGTTAGTTGATTCTTTTGGATATCATATTGTGCTAAATGATTCGTTTGCCATTTCTACCGAATCATTGGCTAAACTATCTATTTATTTATATTTGATGTCTGCTTATTATTATCTTTGAGACATACTACTTCATTGACTGAGTTTATTCATGTTTTTGTGGAACGAAGTTTGATGTGCCATCAAATTATACAGTTGTAGATGTTAGCCAGGTGTAGATTGAATTTATTCAGCAGACTCCATTTTAGCGTTCTTGCCTTTTCAATTTTATAATTTATGTCATATTTTAAAATTTCCTCTCGATGCAAGCAACGGGTAACGAGATTGAGACATGAAACTTTAAATATACATGTCAAAATATTCCCGTTTGGTTATGCATAATTTAAGCTGTTATTTGTGACAAAGTCAGCTTTAAACGAAAATAGGAATTCTGCTTTCCAAATCATCATTATCGAGACGTTTTTATACATTGCTCTCAGGTCTTTCACCAACTGGTATGCCTTAATAATATTATTCTAGTTCAAGCGTTTATCGACTTCCAATCATCGATCTTCTATCTTTACTTTGCTTTCTATAAGCCATTCTTAGTCATGTTGTTATTTTCAACTTAATTAAAGTCTCCTCGTTTCCTCCTCAGCTTTCTCCTGACATCACAGATATCCAAGATATCTGCTATGACCCAAGGCTTTTTCCCTACGATATTTGCCAATAATCTTGATGGCTGTGTCTATTATTGCTGATTAAGGAGTCTAGGTTTTTTCTTCAGCATCCAGCATAATGAGTAGTGAATCGGCCGCCTATTCGTGATTGAAATGTCTATGTTACTCCTCAATCGAACGTGTCAAGGTCAACCCTGATCCGAACCTGTCTTGGCTTCTAAGTCTTAGCCAAAATGTGATAGTCATTTTCAGCATGTCGCTTTCTATTTCAGATCCTGGTAAGCTGCGTGTTATGACAATGTTAACTTTAGACCGGAAGCGCTTCCTCACCAAAATGGAGTCACTCTGGTTGCGATATTTTCCGCCTGGACTGTACCAAATCTATCTTCAATTTAGTTTGTGGGAGCCCATATCGCAGGCAGGACCGGGACAGCAGTGGCTACGGTGAAAGCGGGGTGACCAGCAGATAAATGTTACCATTTAGGAGTGCATAGCAAATAATATAGTGCACCCATAGAGTAACAATGAGTTCGGAGTAGTGTACGAAATCTCCACTGCGGAACCTAGCCACTAAAGGGCCATTTAGCAGTAAAATCCATGACATGCTGAACAAGAAAAATGGCGGCGGCCACGAGGAAAACAAGATGGACGTCCAAGCACAAGGTCGCATGACTTCACTAGCGGCAAGGACGAAAATGGAGGGACCTTCGTGGACCGAATTACCGGTATTCGGAAAATTTCAGCATCTCAGAAGATATAAATTAACCAGATAGCAGGCGGCCGCATGAGAAACTCTGTAGCTGCCAACCTACTGCACCCCGAAGAAAAATGCCTGCGGAGCAAGATGTGAACAATTTTCACATTTGTCTTTCATTTGCCTAAATAATAGGATTCTCAATTGGTTACGAGAAACCCTCTTCGAATAATCTTTATTACGAACCTGACTTGATCAATTTTGAACACCGCTCAAAATTAACAACCTATTTACCATACAGTGACTACACTTTTATATGTCGCATAGACATATTAGTTAAACAAATTTGTTAGGGACTTATGATACGTACACTATTGTACCAGAAAATTGGTATAGTTAGGATGTTAAAGAAAAATTCTACGACTCTTTTATTTGATACAATTGCACAGGTGGCTAACACATTATTGGTTTTTATTTTGTCCATTAGTATAACTGGACTGAATTTGAAATAAGGGCGTTCTGGGGCATAAACGACATCCATATACGACAACGGCTGGATTTCCGGGATCTTTTCCTCCTTTTCAACGACCGGACTCCAACAAAAATGACGATATGAGAAAACTATTTTTCTCTCGTCACCATTTGGTGCCATTGCACCCCTAGTACAGTACTTCTGATTGGTTGATAGGGTTGAGTGTGTGTTGGGTCTATTCCCACTCACCCAGGGCCTTACATTCATGTCATTAGCCACATGACGGCCAAAATTAACAAACGCACATTGTGCGTTAAATGCCCGTGGGGATGTGGCACCATTGCTTCCCCACGGGAAACCAACCATCATATTAAAACGATAGTTCAAACCAGTGAACAAATGACCTTTATGGCCGGTGTCACTATAATTCGAATCCATCATCATTAAGTAAATGGCGAAGTCCGGAAGCTTGAATCCTCTCTCATTTGTCTGTTTATTACATTAGGGACCACCGACTGCTTGCCAGTCATTGTTTTTATGGGTTCTGGTTATTTTGGGGTTGGTTGACTAACTGACTATTTGAGGATGAAAGTGAAAATGGAATCTATGAACTTATATGTATGTATTTATAGAACTGTCCAAGTGACAGTTGAAATATTTCCATAAATAATCAAGCTGAATACATATATTCCTTCAATTAATCTCTATAACTTATATCATTAGAGACTTTAATTGATCCTTGATGAAATAGTTCCCGATTCATCTGTTTTTGGTCCTTTTAAGTGCCTGTTTGATTATGTAGCCTTTCTCTTAATACATGGCACACTTTATGTAACGCATAAAGTTGGTTATGTATTGTATTTCATTCTTACTTTTGCTGATTTAAGAATGTAGTTCTTATAATGTTTCGATTGTGCAGGATACCACTATAATAACACTAATAATTACTGAAACAGTTGTCATTTTGTCCAAATGTAAAGGTAACATATGTCCATGTAAAACAAATCAATACGTGTCATTGATGATATTGATCTGGACAGAAATGTGCATATTTTCCACATTTATCTTTCACTATTGAAGTACACGGTTTTATGTGGACATTTTTGTTTACTATATGCGTATATTTATCATTTTATTGATTTCATGAGTTTTCAGGAAATTGTAATATAATGACAGTCTATTTCACACCGGCTGTATTGATTTCGTGCATTTTTTGCAATAGTAATGAAACGAATTAGGAGCTATCCTGTATAAATGGTAAGTTGAAAATAAATGCAGATAAGAAAAATCCAAATAGGTGTGTTAGAATTCTCACCGTATGTACTAATAATACGGTCAAGGTCATATTATTTACTCAGATAACTCGTTTTAATGTATGGTCGTGTGTCAAATGTAACAAATATTCAATTAAGTTTATGATTTTTCAGTCTGGTCAAAACAGTAAATTTGCGCATTTCTTTTTTTATTCGGATATATTTTTCTCAACATTATTTTGATTTTATAACTGTTAAGTAATTGTATCTTTGTTGATGGATTCCACTCTCCTAGCAACTTTTTCAGAAATCACATGTCATCATCAAACATTTAGATGGGTAACCGGAAATAGTTTCTAAAATGAGAGTCATAAAAAATGATTTTACCAAAATGTGCTTGAAAAGTGGCTCATATTTTTTCAAAGGTTTAAAATGTTTGTGAAAATGGACGAACTACGTCATCTTGTGTAAAACTTGTTTATTGATATATGCCTAGTACAACGTACAGATTAAAGCTTGAAACATTCCGTGGGAGGGATGAATACACTGGGATCACTGATGCCAATGGTCATACCAATGTATCTGAAAGAAATCAAAAGTATAATTATATAACGTACGGCTAAATAAAAGGCTTTAAAAGTATATTCAAGGACAGAATTATTTTGGTAAATTCGTGAAAAATAGCTAATCTATCCTCTCTGTTATTGCAAGTATTTCATTAAGTTTATGCAGGTAAAATCTTAGAACTTATCTTAAAGACCAGGATCTTCACTGAAAAATGAGACAAAACACCAATTTTCTCATCTAGATTCACTCCTCGCCCATTTTGATATCTAAATTTAGACTGAGGTGGAATGCACATGTACAGAACGGTACTGGAGCTAACATGAAAACTCATTGGTAGTTCGGCCTAATGAGAAAGTCGGATCTTCCCAGTGAAGTCTCATCAAAACCACAGCAGTGTATCAGTTTGTCAGACTTACACACTTTTTGTAAGAATATTGACCCTCGTAATCATTTTATCACTATTTACATGTATTCTTCTTCTTCTTCTTCTTCTTCTTCTTCTTCTTCTTCTTTTTCTTCTTCTGCATCTTCTTCTTCTTCTTCTTCTTCTTCTTCTTCTTCTTCTTCTTATTATTATTATTATTATTATTATTATACCACTACACTATTATCTAAAAATGTTCTCTTTAGTATGTTCATGATTAACTATACTTGGATGTAATTTCTATTGTAAATTTTGTACGTGGCGTTGCTTTATGGTCACTCTTTATCACCCATCCCGGAATTAGGTCAAAACGTGATGGTTCTTTGTGAAATAGGAACGATATCACTTCTTTGGGTTTCTTATACAACTTTGTTAGGCTGACATCTATCTTTGTTATTAACCCCATTATTCAAATAAATAGAGTCAATTGTTTGTATTGGCTTTGTGTATAAGTGCTTGTTTTGGTGAATGTAAGTTGTTACTTCCCCTAACAAAGTGCAAAATCGTTAAGATTAGAACGTTGAGAAAGGTTTGTTTTTGCGCCGGTCACTTTTAGCATTTCTGTGTGTGTGTGTGTGTGTGTGTGTAGACTGGCACTTTTATAATCAAAATATAATCCATCATACTAGAGACTTGTAAAGTATAAAGTATATACAAAACATTCAACATATAGATACTAATATACCTAATACCGTATGTTGTTTTTGCATACAGCTATACATCTTGCGCTAATTTATTGTATTCTGGCGATTAGATAATCGAAGATCGATGGTACTGAATGTGAGATTCTATCTCCAAATCCTATGTACGTTTTACTTACTGGAAGTGTAAGATCCCACTTGAGTTAGTGAAGAAAGTTCCCTCTACCGGCACGCAGTCAGGATAAGTCACTGTGACCCCAAAACGGGCTAAAGAAATATTCAAACGTGAACAAAATAAGACATGATACAGGCCGTAATATGTATTGCATGCAATGTATGTGTTTGACGTGTTATTAGCAGAGGTTGAAAGACATCTAGCTGATATATGGTCTATCCAGATACTATGCGAATACACTGATTATTTTATAGTTATTTCACGTATTGATGCATGCTTGTATATATGTGTTCATGTATGACATAGGTAGGTAGGTAGGGGAAAAGGTTTCACCGTCAAATGTTTGTAAATGGACATTTGAGAATTTTGTTGTATATAACTGTACTTGTAAATAGCAGTGTGTTTATCCAGATTAACCTCTAGTTATTATTTCTCGCTCAATATTATAAAAACCTTCGAAACATGTTCATACGGACAAACTGCAAAACCCAAAACAACCAACAATTTTGAAATTCCAATAAAATTTCACATACATGTTCTGAGTTTATCTTCGATTTGCAGAAATACAAGTGCATTCATATTTATATAGTTAACCATCCAATGATATTTCTCCGCATTAAAACTGTCGCTAATATTTAAATGAGAATAAAGAAGTTTATTTACTTCCGTCCTGGAATTGTCCATCATAGGCCTGGATTACAAAATGCTCATTTGGGATACCTGCAGCTCCAATCGTACCCGTGAATAGGAAGCGTGCAAATGGTGGAACGCCTCGGGTTCTGAAGGGCTCGGTTAATGTGGTTATGTTGCACTTTTTAGTTACTAAATTCAGCTGGTACTTCAGACCCTGGAAACATGAAAAAGATGTTCATTATCACGCAAAGGCAAAGGACATATTCACAAAAATATTCACTCGTTTACCCTTCCCTGATCGTACATTTATCACCAGAAATATCCATGGCCTGCATTAAGAACACCTTCATTTCCCAACCTTCGTCCTCCCCGAGCTTCAAAAAAGAGTGTATTTGCTTAGTAAAAGATACCTACTAAAATTATGTTTCAAATACGAAGAGGGTGGGAGTATTGAAAATAAAGAAAAGTACACATTTGAAACATTGAGTTTTATATTGGGTGTAGAAAACGGATACGCACACTGATCAATGTCTTGAGCTTCTACAAAGCTGGACTTGACAAAAAAACGATCAGATATTGTAATTGGCCTATACACAAATAAATACTTGCGTTTGTTGTTTTTTGTGTGTTTCTTTTCTTTTTCGGCACTGGGGGGGGGGGGGTGTGTGTGGGAGCGGCGATCATGATTGACTCAGCGTGTATTTCTCTACTTCTTCAACCAAACGTTTTCAGTTTATCATTTACCGCAATCATCCTATTTTGGAGCTTATAAAATACAATAATATCTTTCGCTATTTTAATATAAAAAAACTAAAATACTTAAATTGCTTTAACTTCAAATATACAAATCTAGTTTATTTCTGCCATTAAAATAAATAATTACTCACAACATTATGTAGGTAAAGCGTGTCATAGAAATTTTTCTGGCTTCCCTGTTCCTGCTCTTCGATAACTCGAACCCTTTGGTCTGTTTCATCATAGCTGATTTTGGCAAACTCTGCAAATTTCGTCTGCCTGTCTCCCTGTAGAAACAACATAGAAAAGTATACTTGTCACTGAAATCCAATATATATATATATATATATATATATATATATATATATATATATATATATATATATATATATATATATATATATATATATATATATGTATATATATATATATTTATATTCCGTCGGCATCCGTCCGTCTTCGAGAGACGATGGTGTAGCTTCCGATTTGGGTGTCCTATCTGCACCTTCGCGAGTGGCTGAAGAGTCCTTGAGTGACAGTCTCTGTTACACTTGCTGCAGGTGTATGCTGATGCTTGCTGAGGATGTTTTTGGTTCGCCTTCCTCCTGGCTCTCTTTGCAGCGAGGTTTGTGTTTATCATCTCCTCAGCTTTCTAAGTGCCCTGTCTGACAGCAAGACGCCACGCGGAGCGGTCGTCACCACAGCTCTCCCAATTGTTTATGTTGATGTTGGCTGTCTTCATGTCCGTTTTGCAGACATCTTTGTAGCGCAGACGTGGCCTTCCAGTCGTTCGTGCACCTTCTACTAGCTCGCCGTACAGCAGGTCCTTGGGTATGCGGCCTGGGTCCATTCTCCTAACATGGCCTAGCCAGTGAAGGCGCCTCTCGCTGAGAATGGAGAACATGCTGTTCATGCCGGTGAATTTCAGGACCTCTGTGATGGGAACTTTGTCCTGCCACTGGATACGCAGAATGCGCCGCAAGCATCTCAGGTGGAAGCTGTTGAGTTTCCTCACGTGACTCGCGTAGGTGGTCCATGTCTCGCTGCTGTAAAGGAGTGTGCTGAGCACGCATGCCTGGTAGACGCGCAGTTTGGTCTTCTCGGTGAGGTTGTGATTGTCCCAGACCCTCTGGTTCAGTCTCGCCATAACTGCTGATGCCTTGGCAATCCGGCCATTTACATCAGTATCAACGGAGAGCGAGTTGGAGATGGTGGACCCAAGGTAAGTGTAGTCCTCAACAACTTCCAAGTTGTACCCATCAATGGTGATGGTGGGAGAGGAGTCTGCGTCCTGCACCATTACATTCGTCTTCTTCAGACTGATGGTCAGTCCGAACTCCTTGCAGGCGTGGGAGAGGCGGCATACTAGCTGCTGAAGTCCATCTTCCGTGTGTGATGTCAAGGCTGCATCGTCGGCGAAGAGCAATTCACGGATGAGAACCTTTGTAACTTTAGTCTTTGCACGGAGACAGGCGATGTTAAACAGCTTTCCGTCAGTCCTGGTGTGTATATACACACCCTCGCTGCAGTCCTTGAAGGCGTACTGGAGGAGAATGGAAAAGAAGATGGCAAAGAGAGTTGGCGCAAAGACACAGCCTTGCTTCACTCCGCTGCTGACTGGGAAGGCCTCTGATGTTGCGCCGTTGAAGCACACTGTGCTGTGCATGTTCTCGTGGAACGATGTTATGATAGCGAGCAGTCGTGGGGGGCAGCCTATCTTCTTAAGGATCCTGAAGAGTCCGCTCCGGCTGACCAGGTCAAATGCCTTGGCCAGGTCTATGAAGGCAATGTAGAGGGGCATCTGCTGCTCACGACACTTCTCCTGCAGCTGTCGTAGTGAGAAGATCATGTCTACAGTTGACCTGCCTGCTCGGAAGCCACACTGGGACTCGGGGTAGACTCGGGATGCTAGGGTCTGCAAGCGCGCCAGGACGACACGGGCGAACGCCTTTCCAACAATACTGAGAAAAGAGATACCCCGGTAGTTGTTGCAGTAACTGCGGTCTCCTTTGTTCTTGTATAGAGTGACAATGTTATATATATATATATATATATATATATATATATATATATATATATATATATATATATATATATATATATATATATATATATATATATATATTAACATTCATTAGTCTTGAGAGACAATTGAAGTGCGCCCGTGATTTCCCGGTTGGTAGTTGCGCAGCGTATGTAGTGGCTCATCATGGGAGTGGCAGTCCTTGCTGCACTTGAATGTTGAGTCTGGTTTGTGTTGGAGCTGCTTCTTCTTCCTCTGAAATCGATTTTCACCAGCTAGCAAGTGTAGTTTGTCCTCGCCGGCTTTCAAACCAGTGCTCAGAGCGTGTCCCCAGCTGGGCTTGTCTAGAGCAAGCTCTTCCCAGGTGTTGACACCGATGTCAAGGGATTCCATATCGGACTTTCACTCATCCTTGAAGCGGAGATGTGGCCGTCCGATCGACCTTTTGCCAGAGGCAAGTTCCGAATAAAAAAGGTCTTAGGAGATCCGTCCGTCATCCATCCGTCGTACATGGCCTAGCCATCTGATGCGACTTTGACGTAGGACTGTGACCATACTGGAAATCTTGACACACAAAAGCACCTCGTTGTTTGTTACTCGATCATTTCAAGTTATCCTGAGTATGCGTCAGGTACATCGCATGTGACAGGCGCTCAGTCTCTTCTCTTGTGAGGCGTGCAGAGTCCAGGTTTCACCGGCATACAGGAGAGTGCTTAGCACGCAGGCACGGTACACGGAGATCTTAGTGTTCACGGTCAGCATACTGTTATTCCACACTCTTTGCGACAACTTGGAGAGAGTTGTTGATGCCTTTCCAATCCGCATGTTGAGCTCAGCATCGAGCGATAAGTTGTTGGTGATGGAAGAGCCGAGGAACGTGAACTGACTATCTCAAGTTCGTAGTTGTTGATAATAATGCTATGGCGGTTCGCTTTCTGAACCATCACGTTTGTTAACTATCCCTTTCATGTCGTCGTGGAAGGACCGGACCATGCTTACCAGCTTTAGAAGGCATCCAATCTTCGCCAGAATTGTGAAGAGCCCGTCTCTGCTGGCCAGATTGAACGCCTTGTTGAGGTCTATAAAAGCCAGGAAGAGGGGTTTGTGTTGTGGACCTTTCTGTGCTTAACCCGCACTGCGACTCTGGATAAACTCTGTCAGTAAGCGCCTGCAGTCTGTTCAGGATGACCCGTACGAAGACTTTACCCACGATGCTGAGAAGGGATATGCCCATGTCGATCGAGAGAGAGAGAGAGAGAGAGAGAGAGAGAGAGAGAGAGAGAGAGAGAGAGAGAGAGAGAGAGAGAGAGAGAGAGAGAGAGAGAGAGAGAGTTGTGTTTCACGCCGTTTTCACTATAGTCTTAAGCATGTTCTAAGATAATACAAAAATTATGTATACTTGATTGTTCCTTCAGTTCCGCACAAATTCCTACACTTAGACTTTCTTACAAACTGATTAGTTGTTCATATCTCAATAATCTGTTACATACTTAGGCTTTGTAAGATTCTTACTCAGTATTGTTGGTTGACATTACACTGTTGTGTAAGAAATATGATTCACTCCTCGATAAAGAAGAATACAAAATAGGCCAGATGACTTACCGCGGCAACTCGCCCTTCCCATTGTGGCGGTGAATCTGCAATTGATAGATCAAGTTAACTAACATAAGTAGAGCGAAAGTAAAGACTACACATACTACTCTGTGTGTGTGTGTGTGTGTGTGTGAGAGAGAGAGAGAGAGAGAGAGAGAGAGAGAGAGAGAGAGAGAGAGAGAGAGAGGGGGGGGAGGGAGGGAGGGAGGGAGGGAGGGAGAGAGAGAGAGAGAGAGAGAGAGAGAGAGAGAGAGAGAGAGAGAGAGAGAGAGAGAGAGATATGAATATGTATAGATAAACAAAGATGCCGCCAACATATTATTTTGAACTTTGCAAGAGAGCCAGTAAAAAATTGTGTCTATAATTAAATATTGAAACGAAACGTCAATTACAGAACTATATTCTTAAATGTAGTGAAGGCTGTCTTGAGGGAAACAATGTTGGTATCGGAATCGAGAATTTCCGGAAATTTTATCAGCCACAAACACATGGGAGGCGTCTAAAGATTACATGCAGACAACTGGTCTGTGAACTGAACCAATTTGCTTGTACGAATGAGTGTGGTTTGCCTAAAGTCATAAAGTCCAGAAAGAGACTGGTAAAGTTTACAATCGGGGTAAGCAAAAGTCTCATGGATTCAACGAAATCTAAGACATGACGTTTGTAAGAATACCAGATGGTTTTACTTGAAGAACTTTTGCATCAGACGCGTATTCCTTCGTACAGTTTCTCGAAAACATACATTAATAACAACACCAATCGCTTTTATATTTACTCCAAAAGAAATTCTTAGGATATTCATGTGTGGACACAAGCTTTTTCTACGGAAAGGAAATATATCGTATTAGACGACACTGATTTTAAATACTGACTTTTGCTTGTGCTGTGCCCATCAATCATGAAGTAATTTTTCGAATATAAGTAATTTTTAAAAAAATAATTAAAAAAAATAGAGAGTGAAATTCTTCCACCCCCACCTAATAGCCTCTGTGGAGTTTGCAGGAAAATTAGGATGAACTGAGTTGAGAAAGTAAATTGATTATATAATTTCATCTATGTAGATAGACTTAACATATCGGAACCTTGGCAAGCGAAAATTATGGAATAGTTAAACATATGACAGAAGATAGAAAGTGTGTTATTATACAAAAAGATACAGTTGAAGCTAAACATAGTCTCCTGTAATAACGATACGTTTATGTAGAGACCCTGGAATGTTTTAAGAAAAGTGTAAGTAATAGGTAAACATGAAGTATCGGCTCCAAAAACCAAATCAAATAAATGAGCAAGGAGACCGTCATCTATAGAAAATAGATGAAGAAAGAAATAACTAATGCAGCATTTCTGCAGTATTGCTAATGTAATTTGAAATTGATCTGTACTTACTGCACGGCTGTACAACCTGGGCCGCAGTATAAACGATTACGCTAAGGAGCACGATGAAAATCTTCATGTTGTCAGAGCAAAGCCAGAACCCACTATGAACCAGGGCCACGGTAACATGAGGTTATCTCAGCCCCCCCCCCCCCCCCAGCTTATCTGATGGCCTAGAATAAGTCCTAATTTTACGCGCCTCACAATGCATTGGACAAGTACTTGTGTCATATCTGTTAGACGTGGCATCTAACCAAAACGTAGTCGGAAAATGTCCATGCCTTCATCACGAAGTTATAATTGCGAGTAAATATTCATGATCCTTTTCCTTGAGGCACAATCTTACATACTGTCAATCAGTTGTAACTTTGTTTTAATATGATCCAAGTTTGTATTTTACCTAACGAACACGCCTTTTACTTAGAAATACCTATTACTAAATAACTTACATAATTCTATTCACTGTAGTAAGGCAATACTCGAGTTTAAGTATTACAACATTTTCTTTCCATACGCATCCCTACAGGAAAATCACCATCCATAATCTTTCTTCATTATTTCAATTTAATTTGTCAGACTTTGTATTAAAGCAAAACCAATGAAATGTTATATTACGCTTTGTCAATCCCATGATACAGCGGAATAACCCGTTTTTCACGTAAATTATTGAATGTTGATTTATATTATTGCATACAAATATAATTAACGAAGGGATATAAAAACGAACTCTAACGAGAGGTTACTTTTTCAATACTTCAGGGTCCGGTGTATTAGTTTAACAGTCCACGTTCTCGTTGTGGAACAAACATTGTTTGGTCACCTTTGTCATCGAAGTATCTTGAATAATACCAATAATAAATTATAGTTATTAGAAAGGGGTCTCAAACAACGCGGCCCGCCCATACGTATAATGTGGCTCGCAAAATGAGTGTCGTTACAACGTGGCATGAGAGATAACAAAGGTATGGCCCTTAGGCAATCGAAAATACCCGCATGCGGCTCTCAGGGTGGTTTGAGTTTCAGATCCATAAGCTAAGTCATTCAAATCTTCATTACCTAAGTATATTCGTTTCGTAAATTAATCATTCTGATTCTACTTCCACATTTTAAGAATCGAGTAAAGATATGCCGGCCTGTTTTCACTTTCCTATATTAAACAGATGTATATCACATTAAAAAGAGCTTGGCACAAGCAAATGAAGTGAAAAATACTCTCTTCAGTTTTCAATATTTCTGCTTTGTCCACCATTATGTGTTGTCGAGCCAGTGCGTATTTCAAAGCTTACTATTCTGGTTTCCCGTTTATCAATTGTCAGGCAGATGTATTGGCATGTGCCTCGAACCGTTTGTTGTACAGTCCTGTGTATCGAATGTGCCTAGCATCGTTGTTCCACAGATTTGCTGGTCAGTGTATCAAATCTGCCTGGTGCCGATCGTTGTCCAGATATACAAGCCCATACATCAAATGTGCCTGGTACAGTTTGTTATACAGCCTTAAAGGTCCACGTATCAAATGTGTCTGGCACCCATTGTTTTACAGATTTCCAAGGATGTGTATACTAAGTTTCTGTGAATTATTTTGAAGGACGATTTGCAAGCGTAAAGCGGGAAGGACATAACAGGAACAATACCAGTCCGGACAGACAAAAGAAAAGATAACGCTTGATGATTCGACATCGAATACAATACCACAGGTATGCACATTACCATCCAGATAGGACAATGGCTAGAAAAACAAAATGACTGAACAAGTATTACGCAAGCTCTTAACACATTAACCCCTAGCGACGACTTTACGGGGTATGAGGTAGTAGCCTACTTCCATGGTCTGTAGCGTCAAGGTCATACATGATACACTAAAGTGGGTGGTGTCATTGAAAAGTAGACAGATGTAGCTCTACAATGATAGCAAGTAATCTGGACATTTTAATTGTATTACAAAATACAGAGGGAAAAAACGAAGTTTTTGGACCCGTTTTTTTTTCCACCCAAAAATCGCCCATGGTCGGGTTCCGAATTTGTGTCCAGATTTTAGACTTTATGACCTCAGATCTACGGCAGACCGGTCTGAGACGCATACAGAGAGGTGAACCTGTGCAAAAAGTAGGATAAGGTGGACATTTTGAATAAAGAGTCTTCTACATACGAAAATTATGGGTCCGTTAAGCAAAAAAAAGAAAGAAAAAAAAGAAGTCCGATTTTTGCCCTTCTGCTCATGCGCCAGTAAACTAACCAATGAAAAACATTTTCTGTATCATTAGTAACAATTTGTCTAACAGATTATTGTTTGGAAATCGATGGATTACGATGTATTTAGAAAAAGTCCACAAAATGTGTTTCCTACTCGCATTTCATGCGAAAACAGCAAAAACCTCCAGGGGTTAATGTGTTAAGACACACCCATCCCACTCCAGGCCCTCGTGTCTCTCTCTCTCTCTCTCTCTCTCTCTCTCTCTCTCTCTCTCTCTCTCTCTCTCTCTCTCTCTCTCTCTCTATATATATATATATATATATATATATATATATATATATATGCACAAACACAAACTAAACGACACGTAGAAGAATAAACTAAACGATAAAAATAAGTAATTTATCACATCAAATACAATACAGAGAGGGTAAATACCAATAAAAATGTGCTACCAGCCTTACACATATTCTCCATCACCCAACTCACGCATACGTACGTGATAGTGATGTCGTGAAATCACGTGCTCAGTCCTTGAAGGGCTTACTTGTGTTCAGCAAGATGACATGACTTAAGATCAATTAGTCAGTAGAGAACTAGAACATGTCCTAGCTTAGATCCGAATCTATCAGATAAGAAGGATTTTTCGTTACTATGTAGCCTTGCAGACAATGACCTCTGGTCGTTTAAATTCAGTCTTGAATACATACATGTACGTCAGAGTATTCTGAATATTTTGGATATTGTTCGAAGTAAAGAAAATAATATAAGAATTAATTGTAAATTGCACAAGGAAATAAAGAAATAAGAGGAAATAGTAGATAATAGTCATGATATTTTCAAATACCGAAACAATCACTAAGTGTTCATTAGTGTTACTTCTTCTTGATAGACGGTACAGTGTATTACCAAATTTTTAACAATTAATACATTTTTCTTGTTCTTATGTTTAAATTGAGAGCAGACTGAAAGAAATTGATAATCTCGTCTGCAACGACTGTCGCTACTTCCAAGCAACCTTGCGCTTTGACCTTTCATGATTCCATTCACGGATGACTTTGGAAATGCGAACTTATTTATCTAATAAGTCCTCTTTAGTAAACAGAATGTAGAAATTCGATTTTTTATATTAAAGATATTGTGTCACAAGAACGGACAGACAGCAAATTAAGAACGAATTAAACTGTTGTGAGATTATTTAAAGGAGAGCAAAGAAAGAGACCAACATGGTGGCGGATAGATAGTAGCAACATAAGGTCTTATTGTTTTGATGATCTTTACTACTTTAGGGATCAACCATTTCATTTACGAGTGCATACACTTTATTAAATTTTCGATCATCACTTAATTTCGGTTTGCAATCAACACTAATCAATGCCCAATGTATCCGTTCTTACTTTATTTAATTAAATTTGTATTTTCTTTCTCTAAAATATTTGTAGTTTTGTCGTAGAACATTACAAGTATGCAATATTGGATGGGTGACACGGCAAGAGTACGTGTAAGTTCAATCCCTGATAGTTTCCATGAATCATGTAGTAAACAAATCATAAAAATTAATACTTCAAAAAGTCCACCTTTTGCAGGAGAAGGAGAAAAAGGAAATATGTCTAAATAGGGAAATATTGGTTTGAATAACGTACATATTGGTATGTATATTTCTAAATGGAGGAAGAAAGCTCCAAAAGTGATATCGTTACTGTGGTGAAAACATTTTTTTCTCCCGCTGATGTCTCACTTACAAATCTATAATACATTCTTCTTCTTAAGTCATATTAGTTGTTGATGTTGTGTTAATGCTGTTTTATTGTTGATATCAACTGATGTGGAAATACAAATGGTAGCAGTAACTTTTCCTTTCTGAGTGATGGAAAAAGATATCATTAAATGTAAACATCATCTTGTTCAACACAATGAAAGAAATATAAAAGCTCGTTAACTACATAGAATCCTCTACCTTTTTCTAAAGCAAGATAAGGAGTTACACGCTTAATTTTCAAGGCATTGTCAAAACAAACGTCGTTTGCAATTATTCTCATTTTGATACCGATGAAAACATGATGTAATCAATGCATTTAACGAATTTTATTTTTAAAAAAATAAAAGAGAATGCACAACTCTTTGGCAAAAATATTATAAATGTATTGGGTTCTTTTTATAGAAAGAAATAAACAAATGTGAAACAAGATCAAGTATATGTATCAGGTGATACTCAATAGACAACTTTACAAATGTTGCTACTCCATCATTATTTGAACACCTTTTATTTTGGAATAAACAATTAAGGTCAGTGATGTTGTTTTTTTCTTTCTTCAATTTAATAATCTTTTATTCAAGTCAGCTTGCTACCTAAACACCAACCCATGAATGGTGATGACTAATTATGTACTGTTTAAAATTTGAACGGAATTATAACTTCCATTCGTACAGCCTGAAAAGACTGATAAGGTTGTCTTTGCATACTACATGACAATGGTATCTGTGATTAAACTGCATACTAGAAGAAATCATGGGAATGTTCACTACAGCATTACAACCTAAATAAGCTGTTTCATGAATCTGGCATATCAAATCAATCAAATAAAGATAGAAGCAGAGATTAACATACAATGGGGATTGGAAACTGCCAACTAATATCACATGTTCTATATTGTTTAACAATTAGGCTGGAAACTGCCACCTGTTCCTGTTGTTATGACCATAAGGTAGATTTACTGAATGGGAACAAGATAATTATTATTCGAACATAAGTATATTTTAAGCCATACTGATGTTATATTTCATCATTAACATAACAAAATGTATCCTTTAACTGGCATAGTATGAAACAGTGAATTGGTGTGATGTGTTTTGACATTAAGCAAATTCTGAATTTAAATTTGCATAAGTAGCAGTAAAATTTAATATTGAGACCATCGTACCTGACATTTTTCTAAACTACAGGAGCATGGAGGGCGAACAGACCATTTTAGGAGCGTCTGTTCGCGAAATGAAGCTTCAAAATACAGAGTTAATGACGTCAAACCGAAGCCACTAACCGCCCAAGATTTCTCTGAGTTACTCTTTTACGCTTGCTTTTTGTATGTTTGTTTACCCATCGGACACTCATTCTTGGTCGTCACCCTCCCTGTTGCTGTAATGTGTGTTTGTGTAATTAAACCATTATGTGTATCAATAATGGAATCTCATGCAGCTAAACTAGATCGACAGCGACAAGAGGCAATTAAGAAATATCTACCCGTCCCCCATAATGCTCAACGTGGACCTGTAATGGTCAGGGTGATAAATTCGCGATTACCAACCCATGCATTTTAAAGCGATCTACGGGGATGGACTCGGCGATGTTATTCATGTTCTATTTCTATAAAATATCGATTGCAAAAAAAACTGGAAATATAAACTATTGACGTTAGTTCGTGAAAAAAGGTATTGGTGATGTAGAGGATGTTGCCAGCAAAGCATTCTCAGCAATCAAAGATATACTAATACAGCTGCAACAATAATTGCTGGAATTTGTTAGTATAATTGCAAATATATATATACGTGTACTAGATAAAATTAGATGAGTATACAATAAAGTTGCATAGAGCGAAGCAAGCATACTCCAAATTATTTCATTAATATCATCAAGCCTTAGCAATGGAATAATATCGGATAGTGAGTTCACATAAATTAAGATTTAAAACGAGGCAATGACCGTGTCAGAATCTACATGTCATTCAGAAAATCGGGATTTAAAATCAGGATTTAACAATAAAGTTGTCGTCGCAAGAATTACTGCAGCAGATCGTTGCTAACACAACTCCGTTAGAAACCACGATGATATCAGCAAGCTCAACCAATCCTGAATTTAGCATCAACTTTAGAACTGCAATTCCAATGAAAGACGTAGACTAGCACAACTACAATAGCCGCCCAAATATTAATCAAATTTATTCGGTGGTCTGCAAGCATAAAATTTACTGGTATTTGCACATAATATTAAACCTGATGTAATTTCCCATTGGCAAGTTGTTGGTATTTCCACACTTAGTTATCAAATTGAAAAAATTAACGATGAATTTCAAACACAGAACTAAATCTATCATAGGAAACGATTCTAAAATATCTATCAATGTTTACGAACCAACATTAGCATTAGTGATATAAATAAATTCTCTAGATTATGCCCTTGATATATATCAGTCATCAATCAGAACCGTTTTAGGATGGCCAGAGATATTACCTGAATATCAAGGACCGTTAGAAATACAAGTCGACTTTATCGCAGATAAGAAAATATTTTTAAATACTCCAGAATATTGAAATGGTTATCCATAGCGAGGCCCAGTAGGCGATTATCTTCGTACTTATGACATTAGTCAAAATAAATCAATTATTTACTCATCAGAAGAATTTTATACTACTAAGGACAAATTGTTAATCAAGAGCTTTATAACGTATATGCTAAGTTATTAATAGAAATGAATTATTCTGTTTAGCTGTTACAACAGTCACTAGTTACAGAACTTTTCTTTTCACAATCGCTACTGACTTTGTCAGAGTTTTCATTTTCAATTATCGGACATAATCGTTCTCATTGCCTTACGCTGGTATTCAAATTTTGTTTTTCTTCATGTTCGTGAAATAATTCTAATCCAACTTTTTCAATCACGCGTGCGAGAGATACAATTATTTCAACTTCTGTATCATTGCCAATGATTGTAACATAAATTGTTTAATAATCTTCTCTACGTTCAACGGATTTCTGCACGCCCTCACCCATAACCAACCCCTGGATAGTGCAAAAAGGCATCAACCACGTGGTGACATGGTGGGAGGGTGTACTTGTTTGTTCAAGTTCAAGTAATGGGGCACAGCCCACACTTTTTAAATTGCGATTATCGCCCTACCATCGACTAACTTGACAGTCATGGGATTAGAACGCCAAATATCGAGTATCAGATTCAAACACGCTAGCACCACTCGCCATCCTTGCTATATATGTTTGAAGCATGGATTTATTTTGAAGTTACCTATGTTAGATTCTTACAAATGATCATTATACTGAGTAAATCATAATTATAGTAAACTGCAGCATGGATATATTTGATATCCAAAACACACCGTATAAAATAATCGCACAGATATTTCTTCTTGGACTTCGTCAGGGTTAAAATGCATGCATTTATGTGTATATCTATATAAAAAATATCTGTATTATATAAGCGGGAGTAACTTACTGTGTTTCTACCTGGACTTTGTCGATGACGAAGTTAAAATATGTAAATATCCTTCTATTAATTAAACTAGTACAAATTTACGTTACTCCACTAACAGCTACACAAAGGCAGTAAGAAGCGAAGTAACTGCTTAATTACTCAACCAGAGAGAACTTAGCTTAACAGAGTTGTTTCTTTTCCCTAGTGTTTGCATCTACCACAATCTGGAGATACTGAAATGTTGTTTTGTTTATATTTCTTCGAAATCTGCGACAAAATATATTGAACAGATGTGAATGTCAAAATATTTTCCAGCTGCATTCATTGATTAAAATATTATTTCTTCACCAATCTATACATTCAAAGATTTGGCAACTTTTGCGTTCTTATCATGTCAGCCAGTATTTTCAAATTTGCTATTTTGACTTTTGTGTACAAGCTCGTAAATTAATCAAATAATTATTTTTGGATTCGAATCAATATGATCGATCACAAGTCTTCAATTAGTTCATGGAAACACTCGTTAATAAACCTTTGCGAGTAATATTTTTTCCCAATGCTTAACACGAGATAACCAGTATTAGTAAAAGAAAAACACAAATGGTGCTTTTAAGAGACAGTTGCTGGTTACACCTCACGAGATGCTTCGTAACAACTGATGATGGGATGTTTCACAAATTCATTTTACTCCATTTTATATAATAATAGAATTTGTCTAAATAATTATTTTGATAATATGGCTTAATAATCTTCAGCATTTATATGCCCTTGTCATGGCCGGCGTTGTTTTTAATTACAATATCGTTTCAGCTCTCTGTATCTTTTTAGCACTACAATGCAGACACAACTGTGTTTCTCCTCTAACCGCAACAAATCCATGTTGAGGAGCATTTGAATCTAGTCTGTATTGTTTTCGGTTTATTTTGAACCATTTCATCTCACAATAAATTCCACAATCAACAAGCCAGCTGTATCATTTCAACCTTAAATGAGACAGACCTCACACCTGGCACCCACCGTAGGTAATTTCTCGTGAATCCGTTGTGGGAAAACTGCTTGTCTCTTCAAAAGATTCGGCACGGGCACAATACTCAAGCCATCTTGAAAGTCGCTTACAATACGATCTCAGAAGTATCACTGTTTGCTGATGTCCTCAAGGAACTGGTAGCACTGTATATTATTCAGAATAATTCTTTAAGTTCCATTAGGTTTCACAAATTTTATATAACACATTTCTGTCAAATATAACCAGTCTGTCAGCGAACAGTTGTATTTTTATTTGAGTTCACAGGCAAGGTTGAATGATTTAAGTTGAATATAAGGTAAACAATCAGAATGGCTCTAGCCTTGATAAATTCTGTGATCATTTTTTTTTGTCAATAGAAATAGGCATCAACTTGGATATCATGCAGTTCCATAGTCCTTCTTAACATAAAACAGTTTAAAAATTCATTTTCTTCTCATTGTATACATAATTGGTATAGTGATGTTTGTATTATGACATTCTAAAAGTTTAAAGCCACCATATTACATGGTTCAGTCGGCCTGTAGTGTTGGCTGTATGGAAGCCACGTGATTCAGTTCTGTGTCCTGTGATCTGATTGGCCATACTATTGATGTCTATTTTTTGCACATAAGGAAGGCTTCAATGGAGTTTATTGGTATATAAGATGGAATGCCATACAAGGCTTGTACCCTATTACAGAGTAACTGGGTAACTTCATGCCCTTTACACAAATGTTGCGGTTTCATAATTTCACATTATGTTAACAAAACAATACCTTTAAAACTGTCATAACCGCTCCGGTGGCCTAGTGGTTAGAGTATCCACCACGGAAGCAGGAGGTCGTGGGTTCGATCCCCGGCAGAGTCATACCAAAGACTTACAAAAATGGTACTAACAGCTGCCTCGCTTGACGTTCAGCATTAAGAGGTTAGTGTTAGGACTGGTTGGCCTGGTGTCAGGATAATGTGACTGGGCGGGACATCATGCTACATGTCTGCGACATGATGCCCTAGTGGTAGACATCACTATAAACTGCCTCACTGCAGACATCATAGCGATATGACTGAAAAATTGTTAAAGCTACGTTAAAAATCCTAATCAAACAAACAAACAAACAATTAAAACTGTCATATGAGCAATGTAATATTACAATTTCATACAGGCGTGTCTCTTATGTTATGAGTTTCATACAGGTACATCTGTCACGTGAATAAAGTTTCTTACATGTGTGTCTCTTCTGTGAATACAACTTCATACTTGTGACCCACATCATGGTCATTTTATTGTGTCTTTTATTCATTAAGATATATACGGTTATGGTAAACAAAATGTATTTATTCCTATCTAAAGATCATTTTGTGGAATCATTTTCAGGTACAATTTGAATAGAACCATTTAAAATTGTAATGTTTTAATGATTTCTGGATTTGATGGGTAGTGCATCTTTTTCCTAATATTCAAGTGTGCGTGTGTGTATGATTTGGATTTTTAACATAGCTTTAAAAAACATTTCAGTTATATCGGTACGATGTCTGCAGTGTGGCAGTTTATAGTGATGTCTAGCACTGGGTCATCATGCCGCAGACATGTAACATGATGTCACACCCAGTCACATTATCCTGGCACAAGGCTAACCAGTCCTAACACTAATCTCTTAATGCTGACTACCAAACGAGGCAGCTGATGGTGCCATTTTTGTAAGTATGACTCAGCTGGGCATCAAACCCATGACCTCCCACACCTGAGGCAGATGTTCTAACTACTATACCACTGGCATGGTTCCTAACATTAAAGTGATTGAGAAATGTATTCAGAGTAGAAATAACAATTTTGTTTGTATTGAGGTCCTCATCCTATTGCAAATCAACCCTTTCTGTAATGCAAAGGTCTCCTTTCACAAAGTATGGCCTCTGGTGATGGGTACAAATGCATGTCATTTTGGTGCCAGTCAATACTAAATGGGGGTGGGGGTAAAATATTTCATGAGAAGGCCCCCTGAAAAGGGCAAGCAATGAATTAATTTTCTTGATTTATAGCTGAGTAAGACATGATCTGGATTTTATCATAGCACTGTTCTTCATTGGATTATTAAATATGTGGTCTATAGGAACCACAAAATTGACAACAGCTGTTAGACGAAAGCACATCCCTTGTCTGAATACCTATGCCAATCACTAACGCTTGATGAAAAACAAAATGTTCCAAATTACAAAGGAAATCCAAGATTGAAAGGAAGTACTTTTCAACTCTTTTCATAATAAAGGTTTTAGCAAATGAACATTCTGGAGAGCATATCAAACCATTTTGTGGAACAATTAACTTAGCATTTTCAATTGGAATATCAACAAAAAGCCTAATTGGGTGAAGGATATAATGTAAACACAGTGCTCTTTAACTGGAGCTTTATATGGCAATAAAAACACGGCTTTCTTTAAATGGGTCTTTAGTGTAATGTAAACACATCACTAATTACTTGGGGCTTCACATGGTAACATAACAGCAATAAACTGTAATGAAAATAAAACCATTAAAATATAAATAAAGCAAAATGCACCGCTATGGTGGCTTAGTGGTTGGAGTGTCCACCACGGAAGCAGGAGTTCATGGGTTGAATCCCTGGCCAAGTCATATCAAAGACTTACAAAAATGGTACTAACATCTGCCTCGTTTGACGCTCAGCATTAAGAGGTTAGTGTTAGGACTGGTCGGCCTGGTGTCAGCATAATGTGACTGGGTGGGACATCATGCTACATGTCTGCGGCATGATGCCCAAATCCTAATAAAACAAACAAAACAAACAAATAAAAAGCAAAAACAACAAAAAATTGAGAGTTGCATACCCAAGATATTACACACTCATTTTTAAGCTTCCAACATTGATCTCATCTTCACTAGTCAAGGGTTGTCAATCCACTTTGTCTTTGACCCTTGGTACATTTAGCTTGACAAAATAACATTTAAACAAGTTCCCTCCTGTGGATAAGAGTTACATCCTATAGCAAGCATAATCAACGAGGAAGCTCATTACAACCATAAAATGTTTAACATAGGTGTCCTCATGCCTCAGTTTGAAAGTCAAATTGTGTTAACATTTTTAATCAGATAAACTGTCATAAAACAAGTATCACTGTCCATGGAGGCAGTTATGACTATTCCAAACAATATTCCAAGATAAATGTAATGGGAAAACGGATTTCATCAAATTTTTTACAGCTGTTTCCAACCAAACACTGGAGCAGTAGATTGTTTTTCTGCTAACTGCAAGTACCAAATGTATATATGGATTGAAGTATAATGATGAGCAGCCACAATAAAAGATGCTTGTCCTAACATGTACAAGTTAAAAAAAAAACTAGCAAACTTTGGTACAAAAAGTATTAAAGAAGGTCAATCACACTCTATTTAACACACAGAAGTAAAATTAAAATGCATAGTTCAATCCTACAAGAACAAAAAAGCAACCTTTAACACAAAGCTGAACCTAAACCATGGTACAATAAACTGTAAAATCAATCAGTAAAACCAATGAATGAAATTACTAA
This sequence comes from Unio delphinus, assembly GCA_029339505.1. NCBI lineage: Eukaryota > Metazoa > Mollusca > Bivalvia > Unionida > Unionidae > Unio > Unio delphinus. Next base: position 3,943,638 of record JAQISU010000225.1, read on the forward strand.
GGTCAGACACAAACTTTAACCTAAAACATGTTATTTAACACATAGAAGTAAAACTGAAATGCAATGTTCCTGTTCTAAAAACAAATTACCTCCCAAAACTTGGTAAATTGGGTCAAAAGGTACCAATACCATGTGTTAATAAACAGCATTTAAATTTCAATACTGTTACGTGCTTAGGCTCGAATAAAGAGTAACATAGAAAGAGTGAAAATAAAAAGCTTGCAAAAACTTAATAAACAATTTAATAAGTACAAATATTTTCCAGAAAAGAAAAATAAACTTACGGTTTTAAGAATCATTCCCAAAATTAATCCAAAAATAACTCAAAATATAATCCACTAGTGAAATTGCAAAATTCCTGGTAATAAAATGTCCTAATAATTCCCAGTTCGAATCTTGGTGAAGCATCCAAGATGGAAGACGATGTCACGTGATGAAGTCAGTTCTGGTCTTATGAAATTCAATGAGCACAATTATTTTCCAGATAAATAACAAAATAAATCCTCTTGATCCAAACGAATTGAAATAATTTTCAGTAATTTAAAATAACTCAAAACAATACAACTTAATATTCTAACAACCCATCTTCTACTAAATAGTTCGCTCCAAAACTTAATTTATATACCTGTTTTTACGTAAACAAGGAAGGGGTCACATGATCTTCTAGAATCTTTAGAACAAATTTACGTTCAAAAAATCTCGTGCACACCGTATGACCCAACTAAAAATAGAAAGATGTTATAACAAAGCTCCATAATGTCCTTGGAATCAACCAATCATTTTAAAAGCTTGTTTACAACTCTGAAGCCAGGTCAGAAATGAGGTCAACATCTGGTGTTTATTTGTAAAGTACAAGTCATCCCACTTTTTAAAAAAAATATCTCCCAATGAATGAATCTTAAACTTAAAATGTCAAAATTGAATCTGACAAACAAACAATTAAAATAAAAATAAATGTCTTAAATCAAATATATGTAACAATACGTAATTCACATGATCCAAAATTAAAACCTTAAAAGGGTTAACTTGCTTTCTGGAGATGCTGAAAATCCCAGGATCATATAATATAAGCTCTCCTGTACTGTGAACTAAAAAGGTACTCCCACATATGACAAAATTTTAATTTCTCCTCTGCAATCAAAATGCTTTAATTACTATGCTACTGGTTTGTTCTATAAAATGGTTGCTTGCTATGAACCATGGAAACAAAAGGTATATATATAAATACGTTTTATTTTTCATCTCATACATATTAAACAGTACATTCCATTTATCAACACAACAAATGAACAAGATTGAGTAACAACTTTTAGATCAAGGCACATGATATTACCATGTCTTCAGTCATATATCAGACATTTTATTTCATCTTTTAGATCAAGGCACATGATATTACCATGTTTGCAGTCATATATTAGATATTCTTCTACTAGTTACTGTCTTCACAGTTATCTCTATACAGCAGTTTCAACATTTGTTTCTGGCCCCATCTTATAATTGTTCCATATTTTGTCAAACATGCTTTTGCAGTCAATTTGTGCCCCAAGTTTAGCACACAGAAGGAATGCCCCTGACATTTTCCGGTGGAGGGAGTATGTTTCCTCAGGGGGAGGTGAGAGTCTGTGCTTCATCATCACTGGTATGAGGTCCTGAACTCTTCGAGTTGTGCTCTGCTTTGCAAAGTCAAATGGAACTACACTTGCCAGTGCTTCACCTAGGATCATCACTGCATCCACATGGGCTTCCTCCATAGCCTGTAATTATAAAATTGTTATACTTGAACTTTTCATTATATCAATCTACAAAGGCTTTTTCCATGGCCTGGAATTATAAATGGTTATTCTTGAACTTTTCACTATATCAATCTACAAAGGCTTTTTCCATGGCCTGGAATTATAAATGGTTATACTTGAACTTTTTTACTATTTTAACTACCACATATGTTTGAATTCACAGTATATACATGTACTGCAAACATCTCGAGTTTCCAAAACTACCCTTAGATTATAGATTGATTTTGTATACCACACTTATGACCCCTACTATGAATAAAATTTTCAGTAAAAATGTTAATGACAATCACATTTCCATTTCTAATTGAGTTACTGACAATCACATTTCTATTTCAACCTGAGTTACTGACAATCACATTTCTATTTCAAATTGAGTTACTGACAATCATGTTCCTATTTCTAACTGAGCTACTGACAATCATGTTCCTATTTCTAATTGAGTTACTGACAATCACATTTCTATTTCTAATGGAGTTACTGACAATCAGGTTCCTATTTCTAACTGAGTTACTGACAATCACATTTTTATTTCTAATCGAGTTACTGACAATCATGTTTATATTTGTAAAATCCAAGTTGAATACTATTATCCCACTAAATCTGAATTATACATGCAAGTGTATCACTTTTTTTCTTTACCTTACAACAGTCATAACATAATTTGGAATGAAAATATTTCCACTGAAAAGAAAAATTCTTATGCAGTTGATTCTGCACATGTAAAAAATATCAAGAGGAAACATCACTATTGTCTAATAATTTTGTCTCTGGGTTAGAATTTTAGTTACATTTCTTTAAACAGACTGAAGGGTTTGTTAAGGTAGTGGAGCTAAAACTATTTTTATACAAGAATAACAGTCAGAAAATGTAAACAATCTTGGGGGAACTTTGATCCCACCCAAAAAAAATTTGCTATTCAGCTTCTATGGCTGCAAAAGAATTTGTGGCCTTTTATGCGAGTGCAACATTCATTGGTTTTTATTCAGCTAATATTTGGAGAAGCATATGATAATAGTGCATTAGATGTACAACCACTATCTCATAAAGCCACCAACCAACCCCAGCCCTCCCAAGCAGAAGTCAGACAAGAGTGATCTCCCTTCAAACAGTGGGACCAACATCAAATTCTGTTTATACTTCACTTACTACTGGAGGAGATATGTATGCTGTTTTAAAATGATACTGCCGGGAGAGTGGGAGGGTATGCCCATATTATTATCAGGCAAGTCCTGTTGAAGAAACACATTGCATACCCCTTTACTGCAGTTGATGCCCAATCTTGGCCGCTACTGCAAGTAAGAAAAGCAGCTTCAAATCTTAGAGAATCGGGATAAAGTCAGCATAAAGATGTGCCTGTATGTTGCAAGCAGAAATTCCACTACACCATCCTGTAAATCCAACAGATGTCCATTGACTGCATCATCATAAAGATAAAGATGATGCATGACACAGGATGGCAGCCTGTTGTGCTACTTTCTATCAGGTTAAAATAAGCCCTTTCGAATGAAAGGTCCTTGTCATAAAAGTGAGAGAAACTTGCCTCTGTCCTTCATCTACAGGCCTAAATAATGTCTATTAGAGAATAGTTATGCTCAAATGCAATGCTAGTTGCAACTGCTCAAGCCTTATGAGTTGATATGCAAAAGAAACTCATTTGGTCTTTGGTTAGTTACTGCAGAGCAAATAACCAAACAAATATCATGTGTGTGTGTGTGTGTGTGTGTGTGTGATTAGGATTTTTAATGTAGCTGTAACAATTTTTCAGTCATATCACTACGATGTCTGGATTGAGGCAGTTTATAGTGATGTCTATCAATGGGGCATCACGTCCCAGACATGTTGCATGATGTCCCACCCAGTCACATTATCCTGACACCAGGCCAACCAGTCCTAACACTAACCTCTTACTGCTGAGTGCCAAGCGAGGCAGTTGTTAATGCCATTTTTGTAAGTCATTGGTATGACTCAGCCGGGGATCGAACCCACAATCTCCCGCTTCCGCGGCACATGCTCTAACCACTAGGCCACTGGAGTGGTAAATAACATGTCATACCCAGACTGATATAGAGCAGAGTTATAACCATTTCCATCTTTTATGACAGAAATAAATGAGATGTCACTCTCTTGGCTCTGATTTTTTTTAAGTACCACTTCAAAGACCCTTGTTTTGTTGATGCCTTTGAGGTCAAAGATCTAACAACAAAAACAGTTTCAAATAATGAACAGATTCTCTGTAAGTAGGAATCTGTTCTTAGCAATGAAAGCAGGATCCATCATGACTGAAACTCAATAATATAAGTGATTATAGTTTGGCTCAACTGACATAGCATGTATCTCACTGATTCTGTCTGCCTTGTCAGTTAAGCCAAACTATATGCAGTTCCATTATTCAGTTTCTCTCATGATGGATCCTGCTTTCATTGCTAAGAAGGATTTGTTTTATATGAGTGGTGAGTCAAAAGGTTTCTAGACATGAGCTTAAAAAACACTTTATTTAGTTATATCAGAACCTATGGTAAATTTCAGTTCGGATACAGGGTCAAGGCCTTTGGTTAAGACAAATAAAAGCTGATCAGATGGTAGTAGAGGTCATTGTTATGTCTTCTGTCCGAGTTTCCATGATATGATGATGAAACATGTCTGAGATTGTGGAAAGGGATAGCGATGGGTCCTAATTTCTCATCAAAGAGCCCAAGGAGATATTTATTGTTTGAGGTAAAGGATGTGAATGAGAAAGTCTTTGTGTTGTGATCAGAATAGCCTCAGTTTTATCATCATTCATCTGCAGCTTGTTGCATGTCATCCATGATTTCACATCAGAAATGCACCTCTCTACTCCATGGATGGTAGCATCAACTTCAGTTGGGTGGCTAGACTTGTATATTTGGCTGTCTTCAGCATACAATTGGTGCGACACTGGGTGATGATCTATGACACTTGAGAGCGGCTGAGTGTACATAATGAAGAGAACAGGTCCAAGAACAGATCCCTGTGGAACATCACAACATACGTCAACTGGGCTGGAGTGTATTCCATTTGCAGATATAATTTGTATCCTGTTGACTAAGTAGGACTTGAACCACTGTAAGGCTATATTCTGAATGCCAAATACATCCTGGAGACGGTGAAGTAATATATCATGGTCTATTGTGTCAAATGCTGCAGATAAATCCAGGAGAGTGAGGACTGTAATCTTTCCACTATCCAAAGCAGAGAGAATGTCATTAAATACATTCAGAAGAGTAGTTTCCTTACTGTGGCAAGGGTGATATGCAGAATGTACATTGCTAAAAAGACTGTTTGAATTCAAATGAGATACAAGTCGAGTTAGAACAACCTTTTCTAAGATTTTTTATATGAATGGGAGATTAGAAACTGGGCGGTAGTTCTTTAAATCGTTATGGTACAGTGTTGGTTTCTTCAGCAGTGGCTTTACGATGGCAGTTTTGAAAAATGATGGGAATTCCCCTGATGAAAGAGAGATATTAATAACATCAGTTAGTGAATGCAATATTGGGTCTAAGCACTCAAGCAGCAGTGATGAAAATATTGGGAATATTCCAAACTAAACTTCACTTGTTGTACAATATATTTCCTTTTACTATTCCGGGTTTCCTCTGACCCTTGCCACACTATTCTTTATATTTGGACATTTATGTTGGGGTGTTGGGTCAGAGTCGATTGAAAAGTTGGAATTCGCAGACACCATTTGGTGTCGGCATGGGGTAGCCTCTTACTAGCTGGCCCAGCAAACTTAATGACCTTTCACCGAGATATACCTGTATGAAATCGAATACGACTTATTTTCCCAAAAATCGTGAGCAGATATGGATTTGTGAGGCAATGGTAGTAGTCCTGAAAACCAATTTGGCAGGTAAGGATTTGTGAGGCAGTGGTTGAAGGCCTGAACACCCTTTTTGGCAGGTAAGGATTTGTGAGGCAGTGGTTGAAGGCCTGAAAAGCTATTTGGCAGGTAAGGATTTGTGATGCAGTGGTTGAAAGCCTGAAAAGCTATTTGGCAGGTAAGGATCTGTGAGGCAGTGGTAGTAGTCCTGAAAACCTATATGGCAGGTAAGGATTTGTGAGGCAGTGGTTGAAGGCCTGAAAACCTATTTGGCAGGTGTGGATTTGTGAGGCAGTGGTTGAAGGTCTGAAAACCTATTTGGCAGGTGTGGATTTGTGAGGCAGTGGTTGAAGGCCTGAAAACCTATTTGGCAGGTGTGGATTTGTGAGGCAGTAGTTCTACTCCTGATATATCAATACAGAGTACTTTCCCTGCTGGGAGTTTGCAACACAATAATCCAATTCACACATGACTAAATATCCATATAAATCTTGACAAACATCTGGCTAGCTCTCAACTTTTGAACTCCTTCCATATTTCTTTTCACAAGACACTAGTCCGCCCTTTTCAAAACGAATGCTAAGCGTTCCATTCAATGCCTGCAGATAGTTTATCAGTTTGCATGGGAATCATAAGCAATTTTTTTACACTGATCAAATAACATTTTAATAAAAAGAACTTTTAGAGGTAACGAAATGCTAAACATAATTTTTTTAAAAACAATTCTGCTATTTTTCTGTAGTTTTCCCCACATTATATGAATATTTTTCAGGTTTCATCCTTACAAAATACAGTGAATCTGTAGGGGTAAACAGTGAATCTGTAGGGGTAAACAGTGAATCTGTAAGGGTAAACAGTGAATCTGTAGGGGTAAACAGGTCTGAAAAACATACCATGAACTTACCTTAGTTTCATACCCTGTGAGGAAGCCCAGGTCACGAGACCCCTTCAGAATCTCCATTGTGTCTCCTACTGATGCTGCCTTTATCACATGTATGTACTTGTCCACAAACTCCTTGGAATACTCACGTGTGGCACCAAAGTCTAAGAGAATTACCTGTAATATAAAAAGAATATGTTTATGAATGTGATTTTTGCCTCAATCAATGAATGATTTGCAGACTGGTGTAACAATAATGTGCCTTACACTACATCATGACAAAAAGTGTAAAACCCAAACACAAGTGTCATATATATACTACATCAAGACAAAAAGGGCAACACATTACCACAAGATTGTGATGTACACCACAACAAAAGGGCAATACCCTAGCACAAGAATGCTATATACTATTACAAGATAAAAGGGTAATAAACTACCATTATTAGATTGTGCCACATACTACTTCAAAATAAAAAGGGCAATACCCCAGCACAAGATTATGTCATACACTACAAGAAACAAAAAAGGTAATACTCTATCAAGACTATGCCACATACTACTTCAATACAAAAAGGGCAATACCCCATCACAAGATGTCATACACTACAAGAAACAAAAGGGTAATACTCTATCAAGAGTATGCCACATACTACTTCAAAAAAAAAGGGCAATACCCCATCACAAGATGTCATACACTACAAGGAACAAAAGGGTAATACTCTATCAAGAGTATGCCACATACTACTTCAAAATAAAAAGGGCAATACCCCATCACAAGATGTCATACACTACAAGAAACAAAAGGGTAATACTCTATCAAGAGTATGCCACATACTACTTCAAAAACAAAAAGGGCAATACCCCTGCACAAGATGTAATACACTACAAGAAACAAAAGGGTAATACTCTATCAAGAGTATGCCACATACTACTTCAATACAAAAAGGGTAATACCCCAGCAAAAGATGTCATACACTACAAGAAACAAAAGGGTAATACTCTATCAAGAGTATGCCACATACTACTTCAAAACAAAAAGGGCAATACCCCAGCAAAAGATGTCATACACTACAAGAAACAAAAGGGTAATACTCTATCAAGAGTATGCCACATACTACTTCAAAAACAAAAAGGGCAATACCCCTGCACAAGATGTAATACACTACAAGAAACAAAAGGGTAATACTCTATCAAGAGTATGCCACATACTACTTCAATACAAAAAGGGCAATACCCCAGCAAAAGATGTCATACACTACAAGAAACAAAAGGGTAATACTCTATCAAGAGTATGCCACATACTACTTCAAAACAAAAAGGGCAATACCCCAGCACAAGATTATGTCATACACTACAAGAAACAAAAGGGTAATACTCTATCAAGAGTATGCCACATACTACTTCAATACAAAAAAGGCAATACCCCAGCACAAGATGTCATACACTACAAGAAACAAAAGGGTAATACTCTATCAAGAGTATACCACATACTACTTCAAAACAAAAAGGGCAATACTGTAACAAAAACTGCTGCAGCATTGTGATTTGTTGATATGTTCAACTTCAGGTGATGACCATATTTACCAATTTTCAATATCATTTAAAAACTAGAGCTGCCGTGCTAAGTGCCAGGTAGAAGAAGATGAATGGACTGACACAAAGCTTATTGTATACTCCTCTTGCCCCTAGTGACAGTGTTATAAATATAAACATGAATATTTTTTCTAAACAGAGATTTAAATACCAATAATATAAAGGTGGAATTATTAATTATATTTTTGAAAAATGTCATCCTTTTACTCTATTAAACAATCACAGTATAGCACAGAGATATATCTTACTCTATAGTTATTGAAATAAAGCAATAAATATATTCAATAATTAAGGGTACTAAAACAATATTTTTAAAGTGTTGGTATGGAGGAAATTGATTATTACTATTGGTATCAAACTGATTCAAACATGGTGTATTAATATGCATTAATATGGTTTCAGAAGTAAGCTCTAGATCAGTGATGATTTTCCACTGCTAATTATAAATAAATTCAGAATGCGAGAAAAATATAATTCCAATTTTCTGATAAATTAAGCTCAGTTTCTCTCTCTCTCTCTCTCTCTCTCTCTCTCTCTCTCTCTCTCTTAAATGGAATAGGGGACAAAACTATGTTGAAATCCGTGGAGTGCTAGAGAACCAAAATTTCTGCTGAAGAAAAGCCTTGAATTTTAGCTTAGATGAACTAGAGTCCTTGCAATTGTATCTTCACACTTTCCATCATACGCATGATATAAAAGTTGCAACATGCCATAGGATAAATTCTTTGTCTTATATATATACTGGAATCTATTTGATGCATTTTTTTATTTCAGTTTTTAATTAATAACACTCTTCTAAAAATATCATTTTAAAAATATTTCATGTTTTTTCTTCCTTTTCCTCAGTTTATGATGGTTATTCAGTCAGCAAACCAGTTTTATGATGATTGACCAAGATCACACTCCCTTCCTCAATCTCTATATTATTCTTTGATGGTAAGACTGACAGGCTAATCAAACAACAAAGAAATTGAGAGATGGACAATATATTTTAAAATTAGTCCCATCTATTCCCATCCCATTATCCCTGTTAGTTGATTAGCCAGCTTTTTAAGTTTTATCCCAATGTATGCATTTTTCATTCTCTATCTCATTTTTTTTTATCTCGCTGAGAACCAACATCATAAGCCGCTTGTGAGAATCCATGAAAATTTAGTGGAGCTGACATTTGTTTTACTGATAACAATGTGACCTATGATAGTAAAACTGGGAGAGGGAATAACAACAAAGCACGAGTGAGTGAGTGATTAGGATTTTACTGTAGCTTTAAAAAAAATCATATCACTATGATGTCTGCAGTGAGACAGTTTAAAATGATATCTAGCACTGAGGCATCATGACACAGACATCTAACATGATATCCCACCCAGTCATATTATCCTGACACCAGGCCAACCAGTCCTAACACTAACTTCTCAAGGCTGAGTGCCAAGCGAGGCAGCTGTTAGTACCACTTTTGCAAGTCTTTGGTATGACCGATGTCCTCCCGCTTCAGTGGCGATTGCTCTAACCACTAGGCCACAAAAGCGGTTAACAGAGCTAAAGAAAGCGATAAAACTATGTATTATCAGTAGCATTATATATGTATATGTGCCATCTTAATTATCTTGAGAACTTACCTTATCTGTCACTGGATTGTACAAGAAATTGGACCAATTTGGATCTGTCTGCATGTAGCGAAACACAAACAGTTCTGTAAAACACAAACGAAGTATTGTGTCTCCAATCTGCAAAAGAAAGACATGAACACTGACATGTCTGAACTGCAGCAAAATACAGCTGATTCATTACTTCCCTTGGAATCTAAATTCAACCCCATTTAAATTCTATTTATAAAAAAAATGAAAGTTCTTTGTACACAGGAAATATCAATCCTGACCAATGTAAAATGAAAGTGCCAGCTTTACAAGATCAGAATTTGAAGAAAACAAATTTAATAAGAATTCAATTTTCTCCAACAATTTATATTAAGCATAACTTAATATTATTGGTTTCTAGTTAAAATCTGCTTTCTATAGTCATCCTGCAACAATAAAGGAGATGGCTGCTTAGACTTCATCCAGTTTCAATGCCTTGTGTGTTCCATGTAGCATTTTGTTCCTTAGGCATAATTGTCAACTTTCAGTACTTTCTCGTGCGATCTGGGTGCTAAGCTGAGGTGACTGGTCAATAATATACTAAGATAAAATTGATTTAGAAAACTGCAATCAGACATTACCAACATTTCTGTTATTTAGATATACACATGATCAAGTTTCAACTCACCTACAATTATATGTGACCTAATAACTGGAATCTTGACAGATGTTATCATAATGGCATATTATGAGTAAAAAATCTGACATGATTATGTCAAAATCATAATGGCCTAATTAGAGTTAAAAATCTGACATTCTTATGTCAAAATCATAATGGCCTAATTAGAGTTAAAAATCTAACATGACTGTCAAAATCACAATGACATAATATGAGTAAAAAATTTGACATGATTATGTCAAAATCAAAATGGCCTAATTAGAGTTCAAAATCTGACATGATTATGTCAAAATCATAATGGCATAATTAGAGTTAAAAATCTGACATGATTATGTCAAAATCATAACGGCACGAGTTAAAAATTTGACATGATTCTGTAAAAATCATCTTTTCTGAAAGGGACCACTAATTGTTACTTTAAAATGTAGTCCATATTTTTGTAAATTAGTGTGCAGAACTACACTGAATTTAAAGCAGTACACAACTAAATAATTAGAACACAATGCTTAAATTGCATTGTTCTCTTTCTGTTATTACATGTTACTATAGTTTTAATAGTTTTATAGTTTTAATTCATGTTTTCATTTCAGGTGTTATTACATGTACCTATATTCATACTTTTAATTCATTTTTTCATTTCAGGTGTTATTACATGTACCTATATTCATACTTTTAATTCATGTTTTCATTTCAGGTGTTATTACATCTACCTATATTCATAATTTTAATTCATGTTTTCATTTCAGGTGTTATTACATCTACCTATATTCATAATTTTAATTCATGTTTTCATTTCAGGTGTTATTACATGAACCTATATTCATACTTTTAATTCATGTTTTCATTTCAGGTGTTTATACAGAATCTCATTTCTGTAGATGATGTAAAAGGTTTTTGTTGTCATATGAACTTAAGAATAACTGACATTGCCAAACTATTGAATATTTTCTACTAACATCTGCAAGAACACACATACTAAATGTCAATGTAGACCTGTACTACCTTGTTTCTGGTTTCTTGGTCCATGTCAAGGCATTTATCTAGTGGCAGTCCCTCCACAAACTCTGAAGTCAGTATCTGGGGTGTAGTAAGTTCCATGATCACAGCAGGGATGTACAATATAGGGTCATCAGCAAACAACTCCCTAGAAAAAGATAGCAAATTTTGTAGTAAATTATGTTTCTCCGAGAATACTTACCCAATCACATTACTTTAGGGATATTAGCCTGCTACCTCGCGAATCCAGCCCTACCAAAAGACGAAAATTCGTCTTTCCTGTCTATGTCATATAGACAAAGGGCAATAACTCTTGCCCATTACCTCCCCTTGCTACCCGTTAGGTGTCGCTTCTTTAGTTTTTAAGCTGAGCGATATATAAAACACGAGGATGCTCGCATGGCGGGGTGGTTGGGAGGGTTTCTTAGTAATGTGATTGGGTAAGTATTCTCGGAGAAACATAATTTACTACAAAATTTGCTTTCTCCTTTGAATACGTTCCCCAATCACATTACTTTAGGAGAATAAGTAATAGGAGGAGGGAATGCGGAGCATCCGACCTCCACACGGGTATCCTCTAGGGAATGATGGTTGGATTCCCCATGTGAATGATAACCCGGTCTCCTAATTTTCAATCAGCAACACAGCCCAGGGTCACGTGATATGTGACCCTTTTATACGGTTAAGAAGATAGATATTGAAATCTTCTTACCTACGAAAATTTATCTGGCGAATCCAGCGAAGCTAATAGGCTGTGCTGATTGTTGTACATGAGTCTGGTGGGCGTCTGGGCTGCCCAACACCGGACCTACTAGAATCAATGTTTGCCTCTGCGAGTACAAACTTGAAGATAAAACTGTAGAAGGTTGACTCTGCATGTCAGCCAACAGCTTCTATAAGGTGACTGATTTGCGAATTCTCAGAGTACGCCGAGCGTATAACCCACTACAGCCATGAAGCAAGGGCTTGAATGGTGATGTCTCATATCCCAGCTATCACCAGAAAAAAGAGGTGCTTGTATGTGACCTGACTCACCTCTATGCATTGAAATGGTGCTAGAGTGCCCAAACAGGACCTTACATGGCTGTTGATCCTGACTTATCTATAAAGAAAGCGAGCTAATGACGACTCGTTGATCGCCAATGTATGGTAATCTATTTTGGACTACGAAGCCTGGCTGCGTCAAGAGGACCATCAAACCCTCTGATCGGAACGGAAGAGAGTTCGGGTCACTAGAAAGGACATGTAACTCGCTCACCCTGCATGCTGAAGCTAAGGCTATCAAGAAACCCAATTTGTATGATAGTAGCTTTAACTAATCGTGGGTTAAAGACTCAATACTGTCTGAATTGAGTCATGTTATAACCCAGGACAGATTCCATTTGGAAACAGGGTGAGGGATATAAGTCGATTGAATTTTTTTTTTTTTTTTTTTTAAATGTCTAAAAGATCTGACAAATCTTTGTCATGGCTGATAGCACATGTACCAGAATGGCGGAATGTGTCTGATATCATGGAGCGGTAACATTTGAGAATAACTGGAGCCAGATGTTTCTCCTTGAAAAGCCAGAGAAAAGTTGGCCAGTTGAGGGATTGTGACACTCAGAGGAACAATGTGAATGAAATGGTACCAGTCTCTGAAAACATGCCACTTGCCCTCGTAAACCTTCAGAGTAGAGGGCCTTCTTGCTCTCGAGATTCTCTCCGCAATCAAAGATTTAAATTGTTTGTCTTGCAAGGCTGTCTGGACAAGAGCCAAGCTTGAACAAAAAGACGGTCCGGACAGGGGTGGAACACCCCTGGCCGCGGTTGCTTGCGAATACTTGTGCTGACTGTAATCTTCCTGGGTAGATCTATCGCCTAGATTGAGTAGATCGGAGACCCAGTAGTTGTTCCATCTGAGAAGGGTAATGAGAACCATCTGACAATTCTGACCCCTTAACTTCTGGATTAATTCCAGTACCAAGACCGTGGGAGGGTAGGAGAATGACCACAACCCTTCCCAGGTGATTGATCGAGCATCCACGACCCAAGCTTCTGGGTCTGGAACCTGTGAGATGAAAGGTGGAGAATTTGCTATTCCACCTTGTTGCAAAAGATCAATTATCGGACGTCTCCAAAGTGTGTCGATTGGAAGAAAGTCCGATTGATGGAGTGACCATTCTGTGTGTCTGAATTGTACATTGAGGTGGAGATTGTCGAACCAATGTAGAAACTGCCAGTTCAGATTGCACAGGTCTGGTGATTGGTGTCCCCTTGTTTTGAGGCAAGGCACCACCACAATGTTGTCTGACATAATGAGGGCAGTTTGTAATAAGAGTTGATCCTGCCCGAAATGAAAGGCATTGATGACAGCCGTTATTTCTGAAAGGTTGATGTGGAAAGGGCTCGCCCCTGGCACCCACGTGTCGCTGACAGTATCTAAGTCCGGCAACAGGTGGGCACCCCAACCGTAGGTATTAGTGGCGGAACATACCGTTATCCCCTTGGGGTATCTCCAGAGTAATCCCTGTGGACAGCCTACAGGGGTTGTGCCACTGACTCAAGAATGATCGTATCTCTGGCGTGAGCATGACTGTTTTCTGGGATCGAAGGGACTTGAAAATGGCGCAATTACGCTAGCAAAGTCCTTTGTAAAGGGCGCCTAAAAGGACGGCTGAGAGGGATCAAGTCTGCTGCCGCATTGAATAATCCGAGGATCTGCAACTCTCTTGCTAAAATGCGCATCCTGTCGGAAACGGACTCTACGAGTGCAATTATCTGGATGATCGCAAACTCGAAGAAGCCTTACCAGATTCAGATCGGGAGAAACTCCACACCCAGATGGACCAAAATCCGGATTGGACAGAGATCAGACTTTATCCAGTTCACGAGAAAGCCTATATGACGTAAAGTGATATAAGATCGTTTCTGCCTTTGAGCAGAGTAGAACTTGACAGATGTTACTGGAGGATGTCGTCCAAATATACTGCCGACGCAATAGATGAAGTCGAGCGGAACAGGGTGACGACGTAATCCATAACCTTGGTACTAGCCCAAGGGCTTAAATTAGGCCAAAAGGTATGACATGGAACTGATAAGCCTAGTCCCGACAAGCACAACGGAGAATGTCCGCAACTCGTGGGATAGGGACGTGAAATGTGCGTCGGTCATATCTAGCCAGCATATGATGGGGTTTAAGCGACGTGCCCTTCAGACATGCGTCACGACGTATCAGGTCTAGGTTGGCAGAAGCAGTCAGCGCATTGGCCATGGAATGGTGAGCTGCCCTGTTAAGAACCCTAGCTAACCGGGCCGTCGAATCCCAAGCATGTTCATTGCCAGATTTATCAGCGATCCTGAAAATGGCTAGGGAGGCTAGATCTAACAGTGAAGACGTAGCGACTACATTTCGAACCAGCTTGGACTTGGCATTGAACACCGTTTAGTCCACTTTATAAGACAATGGAGCAGACATATGGACTGCTGCCATATTTTTATCCAGAGCCGGGACCTCAGTACTGAACGCACCGGAGTGAGTTTTGTACCATCGACCTGAAAACGACGCTGGTACTTGGCTTTCAGAAAAGAAAAACCTTAGCAATTCCTGGATCCCCTATACGTGTCGACAGACGGTCATTAATTTCCTTAATTTTGTCGACTGGGGAAGGAGGCGGAAGGATAGAGTCTCTTCCCCCTCATCCAGATCGACCGACGCTCTAACCTTATAGTCGGTAATGGCAGCAGGAGGTGGAGGGCATTCTGAAGGGGCCAACACCCTATAAATTTCCTCCACTGCGGCTTTGAAGCTGAACTCAGTCCGTTCCATAGTTGGATCTGCATACCGCTGATTTGCCTGCGACTCATCGCACTCACTATGTGCATAATCTTGCTCTGGTAAAGCATCCATATCGGGGTAATGCATACCAGGTGGCATAGATGACTCGATTCCATCATCTCTGATAAAGGCATTCACTCTCCCTTGTGGATGAGCTGTTAGCCTATGGACGGCCGGCAATGCCGAATGAATTGATTGGCATATGTTTGGCCTGAATGACTGCGACGGGCCGGCTATGACCGGCACCGACCGCTCGAATGGTCGGGTTGGATCGAGAGATTCCTCGCCAACTATCTGTGTCATGGTAGTGATATGTAACCGGTAGTACGGATTGACAGACGGAAACATCATTAGAATCTTCGTCAATCCGATTTGTGCGGATTGCGGTATGATAAAAGTCCCCGTGCTGGTACAGCGGTATAGTCGGATGGACTGGTATAAGACTAAAATCTCCATATGGTTGGACGACCGGTGCCTGTTGGGCTGGACGGCCGGAGCCGGATGAACGGTCAGTGCCGGCAAGTGTCGGCTGAAAGCTTGGCTGGACGACCGGTGCCATATGGGCTGAACGGTCATTGCCGGATCGCCCGGTGCCGGTTAGTGCTGGCTGGAAGGTCTGCTGGATGACCGGTGCCATATGGGCTGAACGGTCATTGCCGGATGGACGCCCGGTGCCGGATGGTGCCGACTGTAAGGTAATAACAATTACATAATGCTTATGTAGTGCGTCCAGCACTGCGCGCCCATCTACCATTCGCTCAGAGGGAATGTTGGTTCTGGTACAGCTTGCATATCTGTACAGCATACGAGGTGACTTAGATGACGCAATTCTGTCATAATTGACACTTTCACTAAATCTCCCTTGTGGAGAAGCCGTGAACATATGGATGGCCGGCACTGCCGGCTGATTGAACTGGCGGATGGTCGGCCTGAAAGACCTGTTCTGGTAAAGCTGTCATATCTCGGTAGCGCATACCAAGTGGCATAGATAACTCAATTCCGTCACCTCTGATAATGTCACTAATTCTCCCTTGTTTTAAAATCACACCGTCACGTATTTGACATGACGGGAGGTGTACACCGGCAATACCGACTAATTTGTCTGGTATATGGTCGGCCGGAATGTCGACGAAGGTCCGGCTATGACCGGCACCTGCCTCTCGAATGGTCTGATTGGAGGGAGATTCATCTATAACATTTCTCTCATGGTAGTGATATGTAACCAGTAGTGTAGATTGACTGATGGGTACATCACTATAATCTCCGTAAATCCGATGTACAGCCGGTGCAGGTTGATGCCGGCTGGAAGACCGGTGCCATTTGGGCTTAACGGTCGTTGCCGGATGGTCGGCCGGTGCCGGTTGATGCCGGCTGGAAGGTCGGCTGGACGACCGGTGCCATTTGGGCTGAACGGTCGCTGCCGGATGGACGGCCGGTGCAGGTTGATGCCGGCTGGAAGGTTGGCTGGACGACCGGTGCCATTTGGGCTGAACGGTCGTTGCCGGATGGACGGCCGGTGCCGGTTGATACCGGCTGGAAGGTCGGCTGGACAACCGGTGCCAATTGGGCTGAACGGTCGTTGCCGGATGGACGGCCGGTGCCGGTTGATGCCGGCTGGAAGGTCGGCTGGACGACCGGTGCCATTTGGGCTGAACGGTCGTTGCCGTATGGACGGCCGGTGCCTGTCGATGCAGGCTGGAAGGTCGGCTGGCCGGCCGGTGCCATTTGGGCTGAACGGCCGGTGCCTGTTGATGCAAGCTGGAAGGTCGGCTGGCCGTCCGGTGCCATTTGGGCTGAACGGACGGTGCCGGATGGACGGTTAATGCCGGTTTGCCTGCTGAAGTGCCGGCTGAACTGACGGTGTCGGCTGGACTGACAGCTGGAAGGCCGGCGAAAGTGCATATTAAAATGGATCCAATTGATCCAGCATAGACTCCATGCGTCCGGACTTACAGGCCCGAAAGCCATGCACGGATCTGCGGTGAAATTTACACCCACTGGGCAGCCTAAACCATGTCAACATAATTTCCTCCATTTCCACATTGCCAACACCCATTTTGCCATTCATGCCTTCGTTGTCGACTTTGCTTACTGAAACGACAAAAGAAGAGAACAAAGCACAAATTAAAATATTCAGCATATTATTAATTCGATAATACTATAACCGTTATTAACGGAGTAGTCAAATTATTCCGTGCCATGTTAACTCTTAATGACAACACTAGTTATCGCCGTGAGCGTGTTGCAATGGTTCGTTCAAGACGAAGTCTACTGAAACGAAAAAGATGATAAACAAAGCACAATTAGCAATTCAGCACGCTATTAAGTCGCTATTACCATAACCGTAACTAACGGAGGAAGTGAAATGATTTAGTGTCGCGTGAACTCATGACTACAACATGAATTCCGCCAAAGCACAAATTAAAAATTCAGCATATTATTAATTCGATAATACTATAACCGTTATTAACGGAGTAGTCAAATTATTCCGTGCCATGTTAACTCTTAATGACAACACTAGTTATCGCCGTGAGCGTGTTGCAATGGTTCGTTCAAGACGAAGTCTACTGAAACGAAAAAGATGATAAACAAAGCACAATTAGCAATTCAGCACGCTATTAAGTCGCTATTACCATAACCGTAACTAACGGAGGAAGCGAAATGATTTAGTGTCACGTGAACTTGTGACTACAACACGAAATTCCGCCATTAATAGTCGCAACTGGTCGTTCAGAGACGAAGTCTACTGAAACGGAGAAAAAAGATAAACAAAGCACAAATTAAAAATTCAGTACGCTATTAAGTCGCTATTCCATAACCGTAACTAACGGAGGAAGCGAAATGATTAAGTGTTGCGTGAACTCGTGACTACAAGACGAAGTTCGCCATTAAAGTCGCAAATTGGTCGTTCAAAGACTTTTTTGAAGTCTACTGAAACGTCAAAGAAGATAAATAAAGCACACATTATCAATGCAGCACGTTATTAGTCGCTAATATCGTAAACGTTACATACGGAATAAGCGAAATTATTGAGTGCTACATGTATTACATGCTAGTACCGCCATAAGCGTGCTTTGACCACGTTGCAACCTGGTCCGATGTCTAGAAAAGGTGACAAAGTCACTCAAATTGGAAAATATTGTAAAATAATGTATACGACCTGTAGAGGAATGATTATTCAACACAGTAATTCCAAATTTAACTTCGGATGGTCAGAATTTACACTAAGATGGCTTGGATTCATTGGAGGTCTAATTGTACGTGTTTTCGCGTACAGCGAAGCTAAAAAACTAAAGAAGCGACACCTAACGGGCGGCAAGGGGAGGTAATGGGCAAGAGTTATTGCCCTTTGTCTATATGACATAGACAGGAAAGACGAATTTTCGTCTTTTGGTAGGGCTGGATTCGCGAGGTAGCAGGCTAATATCCCTAAAGTAATGTGATTGGGGAACGTATTCAAAGGAGAAACATTAGACCCATGACTTTATGAAAAGATACACTGACATTAGTTCCATTAATAAATATTAAATAGACACTAACATTAGACCCATGACTAAATAAAAAATGGCACTGACATTAGTCCACTGACTAAATAAAAAGGGACACTGACATTAGTCCACTGACTAAATACAAAGGGACACTGACATTAGTCCACTGACTAAATACAAAGTGACACTGACATTAGTCCACTGACTAAATACAAAGGGACACTGACATTAGTCCCATGACTAAATAAAAAGGGACAATGCAAACATGATGTCACTATACAATTCAAAATCAAATGCACCCTAAACATGTCTACAGTGCAAACATTATGTCAACTATACATGTTTAAATTCAAATGCAGCCCTAATGTGTCTATTACAAAACGACATCAACTACTTTTCAAAAACACATGCATCCCAAACAAGACATCAACTATGCATATTGAAAAACACATGCATCCCAAAAAAGACGTGCAATAAAATAAAAAGAGATATCAATTATACACATTCAAAAAACAAGAAGTCAATTACAAATATTCAAAAGAATATACATCATAAAACACACTCCCAATTAACCTGTATTATTTAAATAGTGCTAGTTAAGTTGTTACCACTCAATCTGCAACTGGTTTAGAGTTATGATATGTACAATCACTATTAAAAAATATCCAGATAAAGAAACCAACAACTAATACATAAATATTACATAGGATTGCATTTAACATATTAGTACACAACAAAATAATTCTGTACAGTATATTTTCTTTGTCTGGAATAGGAGTAAAGTGTCTATTATTAGGTACAGTAGTTTGAATGTGCAATTTTAGTCTTGGATGGATAGACAGACAAACAGATGGACAGAAAAGTGGAAGGATGGATGGGTGGATTAGGTTTAATCCTGGATATGCAGTGCTGAGTAATTTTATTTATCCCCAAAAGGTTACCTATATTCTCTACTCAGATCAAATAAATGAATTTACATGAACCATGAATTTTTATATTTTATGAATTTTAATAAGAATGGAAAGAATCATCTTAAAAGAATTAATAGCAAGAGAATCGGTTTCTGGTCTAACTGAAATGTCAGATAGGGTGTGTATATAGCGTACATGTGTCGTCTTGACAATTTTACCTGAACTTCAAAGCACAGTTGGCTTCCCTAATGTAGTCCACCTCCCATGTCAGTTCTGTCTTAGCTACCTTCATCACATTTTCCACATATAAACCTGAAATCAAGTTTTAGAATAAAATCTTTCTTTCATAACCCATCACAACTGGAGCACAATGACAACTTTGCAAACTGAATTTCCCTCCCCCTCCCAAAAAAAAAGATTTGTCACCTGCCTGTGAAGGTGGTTCAGTAGATGAGTCATCTCCCTTTGATTAGAATGAACGGTGTGTGTGTGTGTGTGTAAGATTTTAATGTAGCTTAACAATTTTTAAGTCATATTTGCAGTGTGACAGTTTATGGTGATGTATTGCACTGGGGCATCATGTAGCAGACATACAGCATGATGTCCCACCCAGTCACATTATCCTAATACCAGGCCGACCAGTCCTAACACTAACCTCTTGATATTGAGTGCCAAGTGAGGCAGATGTTAGTACCATTTTTATAAGTCTATGATATGACTTGGCTGGGTTTTAAACCATGACCTCCTGCATCAGAGGCTGAAATACTGTCAAGCATCAGCTACTTATAAAGCCAATGTGCACACTCTTACGTGGATGTAACTGTAGACTCTTAACATGGATGTAACTGTACACTCTTACATGGATGTAACTGTACACTCTTACATGGATGTAACTACACTCTTACATGGATTTAACTGTACACTCTTACATGGGTGTAACTGTACACTCTTACATGGATGTAACTGTACACTCTTACATGGATGTAACTGCAGGAAGGGCTCTGGAGTGTGCCCATACATATTCCTAATATATTTGAAAAATACGTAAGAGGAGGGGGTCTCCTAAGGAATATGAAGCAGCTTTAAGTTGTGTTAGATGTTCACAAGGGTTAGAACATGGAATATGCATAGATGCAGTTTGAGTAAGAAAATGCCACTCTAGGAAATCCAACAGATGTTGAGTAACATGTATCATTGCAAAAAAGTTGAATGACATGGGAAATTCGCATGTTGCACTGTTACTATAGGTCCCACCAGGTCAAACTGAGCCATTTTAAATGAAATCTCTGAGGTAAAACCAGTGAATGTAGTCTATAAACATCATTCCATGGATTGCATGAGGACAATTAGGGAGCAGCTGTGTTCACATACAATTGCTGAAGTTTGCTATTTAAAAGAGACAGTTGCCCATAATCTTCACAAACACTTATCGAATGTATGGACCCAATACAATGTACACATTGTTTTAAGTCAGCATAAACTGTTTATACCTTACACACTTAATCCTTCCCACAGTGTAGACACCTATAAATACAAAAATTGGCAAATGTATTTATCTTACTGAGAAAGGGGTGCTAAGACAAAAGAAAACTGTATATGACAACTACATGCATGACCTTTCAATGTGTTATAATAACAATCAGGTGACAAAATTCATACACAAGGTCAAGTATATAGTTGAATTGAAAGTACTATAGACCACTGGACAGGTAATTTAGATACAAACAACATCCTTATCATTGGTGAAAGTGCCAAATATTAATTTATCTGACAAACAGAAAAAAACACTAATGGATTTCTTTTCCTGCTGCAAGAGACATCCAAAGAATAAATCAACTGATGCAAAGGTGCAACTATTTCAATATCTGTTAGGCCAATGTAAAAACAATATTACCAGCATGAGTGTTGAAGATGTAAAAGATGACTGGATTCAAATGATAATCGCTTGATTTAAGTAAAGACCTCTCTTATCTGACTGCACTTCTTGCAAGAAGATAACATTTTAGGTCTTCTGTTGTGAACATCCTTTGTGAGCTTGTGAGGACTGGAATTTTTTTGCAAGGGCTAGACTTGTGAGGACTATATTTTTTTTGCAAGAGCTAGACTTGTGAGGGATGGATTTTTTTGTGAGGGCTAGACTTGTGAGAAATGGGATTTACTTTGCAAGGACTAGACTTGTGAGGACTGGAGGATTTTTTTGGTAATAGCTAGAATTGTGAGGACTGGATTTTTGTGTGAGGGCTAGACTTGTGAGGACTAGATTTTTTTGAGAGGACTGGATTTATTTGTGAGGGCTGGACTTGTGAGGACTGGATTTGTGTGGTAATGGATGTGCTTCTAATGTATTATGATCAGAAAACATGTTAGAACAAATGTCTTCACTTACTGTATAATCTCTTAATATAATACAATTCAGTGAACGACGACGACGAAGAAAAAAAAGGAGGAGGAGGAGGAGGAATATGAATTTTTTACAACACCTATTCTTCAGAATCTCCAAGTGCTTTACAATATGAGACAACACAATTACATATACAATGTCAGAAATACAGGGGCCCCGAGTAGCCGAGTGGTCTAAAGCGCTGTCCTTTACGGATCACTGCCATCTCACCTTTGTCTGCGTGTGTTCGAGTCTAAGATTCGACTAATGTAGTTATGTGAGAAAGCTTGCCAGTAGCTCCTCGTGGGTCAGTGGTCCTTTCCGGGGGTTTCCCTGGGTTCTTCCTCCACCATTAATACTGGCCGCCATGTATAGCATATATTGTGCTGAAAAATGGCATTAAACCATAAAAAAAAAAAACAAAAAAAAAAACAGAACTACAAGCATCATGAGGGGCCCCGAGTGGTCTAAAGTGCTTACCATTATGGATCACTGCCATCTCACCTTTGTCTGCATGGGTTTTGAGTCTAAGATTCGGCTAATTTAGTTATGTGTTAAAGTTTGCCAGTAGCTTCTTGTGGGTCGGTGGTTCTTTCCAGGGGTTTTCCCCGGGTTCTTCCTCCACCAATAATACTGGTCGCCATGTATAGCCTATCGTATGCTGAAAAATGGCGTGTAACCCTACAACAACAACAACAAACATCATGAAATTACCATGCAGACAATAATAAAGAAAGTAAACCTTGTATAGCATGTTATTGTCCAAATAGGGAAATATTAAAAGCAATCTTGAATGAAAACACTGTCCTTGTGTCTAAAAATTATGTAGTTGGGCCATGTAAGCTAAAGAACATTATCCATATGACTTTATTTTAACAGTGGGAATAATAAGAATGCAAGTGCCAGAAGGCAAGCGCAAGTTTCTAGATTAAGTGTACACATGGATGAGGTTAGATAGGTATATTGGACTGGGGCCAGTTAACGAAATGTAGCATAGTGATTTTGTGTTTGATTCTCAATTTTATTGGTAGCCAGACCAGGGTGACAGAGGTGTGCTCAGTTTTCTGTATTCTAAGGATGATCAGAACAGCCATGTATTTTAACTTTTTTTTTAAAATTTCCTAGTAGATACCGAGATGAACCTGACAGAAGTGAATTATAGTTGTCCTGTCTTGAAAGTGCTATGGAACACGTGTTTTAGTGACAGCAACCAAATGAAAAATGCAAATGTAGCTGATGCACATCAGCTCCAGATATGCAGCCTTATTGATGTTCATTAATGCTGGTGTAATGAGTGTACTGTCAAAAGCGACACCTAGGTTTCATACTGACTGTAAATTTAATGTTGGCACTGCTTATATTTATTGTATATGGTAAAGGACATGAAAGAAAAGTCTTTGCATAGTGATCAGGATGGTTTCAGCTTCATCATCATTCATCTGCAACTTGTTACATGTCATCACCAACTTCATGCACCTCTCTTTGCCTTGGAGGTTAGCTTCAATTGGATAGCTAGATCAATAAATTTGATTGTCATCAGCATACAACTAGCGAGACACCAGATGTCCACTAGTTGTCAATCTATACATTTGAGAGTGGCTGAGTGTACAAAGAGAACAGAGCCTTGGGAAACACCCAAACATAGATCAACTGCGCTGGAATGTTTTTCATTTACAGACACAATCTGTGTCCTGTTGACTGAGTAGGACTTGGACTATAGTAAGGCTGTATTATGAATACCTGGAATAAATATATCATAGTATATTGTGTCAAATGCTGAAGACAAATCAAGGTGGGTGAGGACTGTAATTTTCCACTATCCAAAGATGAGAGAAGAGCATTAACCATTCTCAAAAAGGCAGTTTCACTAATGTGAAGAGGCAATATGCAGACTGTACATTGCTAAAGGACTATTTAAATTCTGTTAAGATACAAGTTGAGATGTAACAACTTTTATAACATTTTTTAAATGAATGAGAGGTAAAAAAAAAACAGGTCAGTAGTTCTTTAAATTATTTGGGTCAAATGTCCATTTCTTCAACAAAGGTTTAACAATGGCAGCTTCGAAAAAATTATCAGAATTCCCCAGATGAAAAAGAAGTATTGAAAATAATGGTTAGCAAAGGCAATATTGAATCTAATCAAGTAGCAATGATGCTGGAATTAGATTGAGTTCACATGACTTTGGGGCAATCTTCATCTTCATATTGCTGTTATAGGTTGCATGTACATTCTGTACCACAGCTGTATGTGTCAAATGAAATTGTGTTGTCAAGCTTATCTCTAATGGATTAAACCTTGTCAATAAGAGTTTACAAACAGGTCCTGAATGTCAAACTTTAGAGAAAAGGTTATCGGACGTTGTGTATTTTTATTTCGTGACTTGTTCGCAATCTTTAAGAGCTTTTTGCAGCTTGAACTTTCAGTGATCTTAGTACTGTAGTAGCTGATTTTGTTGCAAGAACTATATTTTAAAAATATCTTAGTAGCTTCATAAATCTGATTATGGATAGTGAGGCCATTGGAAAGCCATATCCTACCAGTACTACATCATACGTTGCACGAACTTGCATCAGATCACCTCTGCATTGTATGCCATCTCGACGTATCAATTCCTAACCCTCTTCCTCTATTTGCTACTAAGAGAAACCTCCGTATGATAAATAGAACCAAATTCATGCATGACATCCAAGAAAACCAAACAACTTTCTTACATCCAACAGCAGAACAACTTGATAACTGCCTGCGTTCATTGCTTGAAATCATGCCCCAGCCACCAAATGCAGAGTATCAATAAAAAAAGTGTTCTCCATGGTATAGCAGTGTTAGAGACCAGCTTCGCACTGCTAAAAGACATCGCCGAAAAGCAGAGAGGCTTTGGCTTTCCACCACACTCACTATTCATAAACAAATCTATGAAGCCGCTAAAAAGAACGTCACATAGTCCATTTAGCCAAATCATCCCACTACAGTACTAAGATCACGGAGACTTCCAGCTGCAAAGACCTCTTCGAGATAACTAACAAACTAATGTCAAAGAACAAATGTACACCACTTCGAACAACCTTCTCTCCACTAGACCTTCCAGACCAATTTGCAAATTTCTTCCGTGACAAAGTTGAAACCATTAAAGATTCGCTTGACAGCACAATTTCAACTGATTCATCACCATACGGTTATTATGCAAATTTCAGCGACAACCGTTAGGAGCATTTGAACCTGTTTCTATTGATTTAGTATGTACAATCGTGATGAAAAGTGCACCAAAGTCTTGTGAACTTGATCCAATTCCGACATCACTGCTGCTTGAGTGCTTAGACCCAATATTGCCTTCACTAACTGATGTTATTAATATCTCTCTCTCATTGGGGGAATTCCCATCATTTTTCAAAACTGCCATCATAATGCCACTGCTGAAGAAACCAACACTTGACCATAACTATTTAAAGAACTACTGCCCAGTTTCTAATCTCCCATTCATATAAAAAATCTTAGAAAAGGTTGTTCTAACTCAGCTTGTATCTCATTTGAATTCAAACGGTCTTTTTAGCAATGTACAGTCTGCATATTGCCCTTGCCACAGTACGGAAACTACTCTTCTGAAAGTGTTTAGTGACATTCTCTCTGCTTTGGACAGTGGAAAGATTACAGTCCTCACTACTCTTCTGGATTTATCTGCAGTATTTGATACAATAGACCATGATATATTACTTCACCGTCTCCAGGATGTATTTGGCATTCAGAATATAGCCTTACAGTGGTTCAAGTCCTACTTAGTCAACAGGACACAAATTATATCTGCAAATGTTGTGGTGTTCCACAGGGATCTGTTCTCGGACCTGTTCTCTTCATTCTGTACACTCAGCCGCTCTCAAGTGTCTTAGATTATCACCCAGTGTCACACCAATTGTATGCTGATGACAGCCAAATATACAAGTCTAGACACCCAACTGAAGTTGATGCTACCATCCATGGAGTAGAGAGGTGCATTTCTGATGTGAAATCATGGATGACATGTAACAAGCTGCAGATGAATGATGATAAAACTGAGGCTATTCTGATCACAACACAAAGACTTTCTCATTCACATCCTTTACCTCAGACAATAAATATCAGCAACACCAACATTAAATTCTCACAGTCAGTACGAAACCTAGGCGTTACTCTAGACAGTACTCTCACATTGCACCAACATGTCATGAACATATGCAAGGCGCATATCTTGAATTGAGATGCATCAGTTCCATTCATAAATATCTGTCAGTTGATGCCACTAAAACACTTGTGTGTTCAGTAGTACTTTCAAGACTGGACTATTGTAACTCAATTCTGTCTGGTTCATCACAATATTTACTCCAGAAACTTCAAAAAGTTCAAAACACAGCTGCACGGATCATCTTTAGAGTACCTCGATCAGAGCACACCTCACCACTGCTCTCCATCCTACACTGGCTATTGATTCGATACAGAATTAAACACAAAATTTGTTCTCTGTGCTATGTGTCAATGACAGACTCCAGTCCAACATACCTATCCAGCCTCACCCATGTGTATACACCAGGTAGATCCTTACGCTCTTCTTCTGATAATCGTATACTCATTGTTCCCAAGGTGAAAACAATGTCATATGGACAACGTTCATTTGCACACCAGGGCCCGGTGACGTGGAATGAATTGCTCATTGAAACTAGACACAGTGGTCCTTATTAAGAGTGCTCTTAAGACTCATCTGTTTCGACTGCAGGGACAAACTTAGCGACCTAATCATGTTTTGTATCTTATATGTTTTCAGCATGTTTTTATTTTTTCTATTTTCATTGTTTTTGTCATTTGTTGTTCTGTAGTGTAGACATATCATTATAGATGGTTTAAAGCGCTTGGAGCTTCAAAAGATTAGGCGCTATACAAAGTCCTCATGATTATTATACTCTTTTAGCAACATAAAGTTGGTCCCGAACCTAGCATACCATGGAGAACACTTCTGAACTGCTACTCTACACTTGGTTGCTGGGGCATGTGTGTCAAGAAACAAATGCAAACATTTGTCAAGTTGTACTGTTGTAGGAGGTAACAAAGTTAGGGTTGCTTGGATGTGATGCATTAGTTGGGCTGTATTTATTATACGGAGGTTTCTCTTAGAAGCCACAAGAAATGGAGGGTTTGAAACTGATATGTTCAAATGGCATATGATGCAGAGGTGATCTGATTCAAGTCGTGGAACATCCATGAAGCCTGTAAAAATTGTCATCAGATCTATGAAGAATCCAGATTAAACTGTGACCATGTTTTTGGGTGCGTCGGCTAAATTACTGTTTGAGGATGTAAATGTGAATAGAATATATGACTTTTGATGTGTAATGATTTCCAGAACAAAGTGAAGGCTGAAATCTCCAACAATAATCAGGTTACCACCTATTAGATTTCCATACTCAAGAAGATTCAGAAACTGCTTTTTAAAAAAAGTGATTCTGTCACACATACAACAAAAAATCAAAAGCCTTCAAACAGAAATCTAACAAAGAAACCTCCATGTTTGTTGTGACAAAAATAATCATTATTAAGAACACATTTATTTTCGTGATATTTTTTTTTATAGGAGATCAATTATTTTAAAAAATGTTTGGTCTCAATAGTGAAATCTTTGAAACTCAAAAGAGGTATGACAGTATAAACTGCTTCATTTTATTTGATATATTCCGCAAAGCTGACCTATGCAACTGATTTGGAAAATGAATCTCTTACCTTTTGGTAATATGTTCCATACACTTAGTATTGACATCAGGTTGTTAATGTCACTGTCAATGCTCATTGCCACACCTGGGTACTGCATTAATAATAATAAACAATAATAACAACAAGGAAAACAATAATGATAACTAGAACTGAAAAGGCTAACCAATGCATATCCTAACTCTATTTACTGCACATTCCAAATCTATCAAACACACAAGGTACTATAAAGGTGATCTAATGCAAAATCTGTAATATACAAACTTCAATCAGAAGATATTAAATGGAATACTTCTACACAAGACATCTGAACCCTTCCAGGGACCAGGGTACAAATGTTAATACAACACTCCTCTCACAGTGAGTTACCACCATAAGGGGCAACTTCAAAGTTTCATGAATTTATACATGGTGTTGGAGGACATGGTGTATTTGGATGGATGGACAAACATACTGATGGAAAATATCACAACGTTCATGATGATGCTTTTTAAAATTGTGTGGGATGATAATAATAATAATAATAATAATAATAATAATAATAATAATAATAATAATAATAGTTTATTTATTTGCATAGATTTCAACTCGTGTTGCTGATTGCTAAATTACCAATGATATTATATCCACATCTTGATATGACTGAGACTTTCTATACCTAGTAATAAAATTATGGTCAAAGACTAACATGACATGAGTAAAATATACCATCTATGTTTTACAGAAAGTTTAGCAGTGGAGGTCAAATAATTTTAAGCCCATATAAGGTGAAATATATTGGTATGTTCATACAAAACCATGGACTGACCACCATGACATATTACACAAGATTTGTGCAGTAATTTGTTTTCCAAGCAAGGCTTTCTATACCATATTTGGATATTCTGTGATACATTACTGAATGGAAACAATATTTAATACAACCTGCTTCCATTTCCAAAATAGGATGCCTTGTATGGCACATCAAAAAACAAGGCTGAAATGTAAGTAGTTATTAATTGAACTGTGACAATACAACAGAAACTTTGATGAATCTACACACTATTTTACTCATCTTTAAACAGTGAAATTTGGTAATAAATACTATATGATATGTTTAAGGATATGCATGCATTAACGTCTAACTTTTGGACAATACACTGAAAAAGTGCTGGTTGCAAATCCCATTTACAGAAGTTCAGAACATTAATAAACATTCCACACATGTCAGGCTAGAAATTATTACAGTTTTATAATTTGAAATAAGAAATACAAAAACATGAGCTCTGAGCTCATCATTTCCAATTAGATTTGGATTATTTCAAATGTAGCCTTAACGATTTTTCAATCATATTGCTATGATGTCTGCAGTATGACAGTTTATAGTGTTGCCCAGCACTGGGGCATCATGTCGCATGATGTCCCAAACTGTTACATTATCCTGACACCAGGCCGACCAGTTCTAACAATAAACTCTTAATGCTGAGCAATAAGCAAGGCAGCTATTAGTTCCATTTCATTAAGTCTTTGGTTTTGGTATGACCTGGCCAGGGATTGAATCCACGACCTCCTGCATCGGAGATGGACACTCTAACCACTAATGCTAGGAAATTCTTGTTCTATTCACATGACGACGGAAATCATATCTCCCGCCATGGGACATACTAAAATTGGCAAGTGATATTTAATACAAGTAAATGTATTCTATGCAGCTTTTATTCAGAAGAATCTGAATATTCCTTTTTTATTTTTCCTGTGTTGATTATTAACACCTTTCAAGAGGCTTATTTTCCCTTTCATCTTAAACATGCTTTACTTGCTGTACGCCATTTTTAAAAATCTATAGTCAACAGTTTGATCATGCATATGCTTAACATGAACAAATAGGTGCAGTTTAAAGCATCTGAGGTACTGCTGTAAAGTTAGTCTGGTTCCCAGACTAATTTCACTAATTCTAAATATAAACCTGGATCCAAAGCAAACACGGATGAAGCAATTATCTGGACTGTTCGGCACCAATTATTTTACTGGAGCTTTTGCTTTGATGCCACAAGTCTGTATTTTAAGGGTAATTTTCATAAGATTTATGGTAAAATTTTAAGGGTTGGCAGGTCTGCTGTATTATTTCTCGGTTTTGAGTATGCAACATTGGTCTTTGAGCTCATAAGTTTCTTCCTCTCACTCTCTTATAAACATCAATATGTGAATATATATATATATATATATATATATATATATATATATATATATATATATATATATATATATATATATATATATATATGAATGATAAGGCAAGTTAGTGATTATGCATTAAAGTACATGATAGGCAATTCCTTTCTATGGCAAGCCATGGCCAAGTCCTCAATATTTTATTGTACAATGGATCATGACCCTAAAATCATTACATATTATTTGACTTCATGTTATGAGTGTTTAAATTTTGGAAAAGAAATAATAAAAATGTCACTGCAACTGCAAGTTTTGTATTTTTGAAGTACCCTCCCTGGAACCCTTTGACATGGGCCATAAAACAGTAAATCGGTCTCAGATGGTCATTGCATGGCAACTTATGTGCCAATTTCTAGGTTTTGGATACAACAGAGCAATGGACAGCTGGATGCATGAACTTAAATAGGGTAACAAAATATCCTCCTCATCGCGCATTCCCTTAATGGGGACAAATAACAAATGGGCAAGAGGCTAGGGGTTGTGATTGTGGTATAGTCAAAAAGATTTGCATAATAGTGATAAAGCTGGCACTGTGCTTGCAAACACTTTCATAATTTCCTTCTTCACCTGATATGTGTCAAACACAGCTCACCTGGATCTTCAGAGCCACATCCCTGCCATCTAAAAGTCGTGCTTTATGAACCTGACCTATAGATGCTGCAGCAAATGGCTTGTTATCAAATGTCTCAAACTTATTTCTCCAGTCTGGTCCCAGCTCCTTATTCATGACTTTCTGCAAATCAAAATGTGAGAGTTAGATACCAGTCCAAGCAAGCATTCATTTTTTCCCACCAATATTGTTAGAATTACATGGTGTTAAATCTACAAATCATATTTTGATAATGTATGCTCTATAACTTGAAAAAGTCTTTATTCAACATTTCCAAAATATAAAATACATGTTGTTCAAAAGTTTGAAATGAAGTCATATTTGACTTTGTATTAGGAAACAAAGAATATACAGTGAAAATGTACACACTTTCATTGTATTGCAAAAGATAAATGAAGTTTTTGTTCAAAATATCAATATATATTTTCCCTCGTATGTAAAGAATCCGACTGAAAGTGCCATATGGTCTATCACTGTCAATTTTTATACTACCTATGCTATACTTTGTTTCCATGGTAATATTTTTATATATATACTGAAGATGGAAATTTCTAAGTATGAAAATGTGGCTCTGCAAAACTGCTAGGTGTATCTAGCTGATTTGGTTGAAATACCTAAAATAGTTTTGATTTATTGTCTAGAAAAGGATTACAGACAGACAGACATGATATGCTCTCTACATCAACACCCTATCCCCAATTACATACTAGTTGATAAAAAAAAAGACCAATGAGATAACTGTTGACAAAGCTTAACAAACCTAAGTAGAACTGTTGCATTTTTTATGTTCCTTCATTTTTAACATTTTTTTTATGTTTTATTCTTAAACTATAAAGTCATGGTAAAAGATATTTTTAAAAAATCCTTAACAGTATCCTAATTTTGTTACATAAAAAACAAAATAGGTAGTGAAGTGAAGTATTCTGGAATCATACTGGTTACATAATATGTACATTCTAAACCCTACTTTAGTGTATGTGTGTATGTGAAACTTATATCATGCACACTATAATCCCTGTGTGTGTGTGTGTGAGGACACATCATTGACACTATAAACCCTACTTATAGGGGTTGGCGGTTGAGACAATTAAAACCTGTAATGAAGGTTCAAACTGTCAGTTTAGACATATACCCATGTCATCTTCATGCCTTAACACCAATTATTCCATACCTCCATTTGCCATGTTGGCATGATATCAGCACTTTGTCTGACTCGCTCCAGAATCTTCTGTAACTCAGGATTCAACAGCGAGTTGTCTGAATATAAAAATTAAAATTGAATTGCTATAACCAGAATTTTATATTTCTTTATTAGAAGTGACAATTATGAAAAAAGTTGAAAATATTAAAAGAAATATTGCACTTTTACATTTATTATTCACAAAACTCCCAATACCTTCATTCAGTGAGCTGTTTGTTGGTATTAGTCACATTGTGAACACTTTTGTGACATGATGCTTTAGCACTAATAAATTTGAGACTTGTGTGACATGACTCTGAAAAACTATTGAATATGTAATTTATGTGACGTAATGCTGTAGCACTAATGTGTAAATTATGTGACATGATGCTGAAACACTACTGAATGTGTAATTAATGTGACATGATGCAACACTAATGAAACTGTGACATAATGATGTAAAACAAATGAGTAAATAACTTGTGTATCATGCAAAATGCATTTCTGATTATTTGTCAACATCTCCTGCATATATTTTTCACTCAGTTATTGATTTATGTGTCAGCTGTATGCAATGTTCAATCTCTGACTTGTATAATCAACTTTTTCTTATTGGAGATCAATGACATATGATGATATAACAAAGTTTCTATATTTCACATGTAAAGACATTTCAAAATTGGCAAACATAAGGACTGAACATAGCTTTCAACTCTTCCCCAATACCTATCTTTAGGCATTGATTACGACTTTTAATTTATTTAACATGGCCTAAAACTGTTTCACAGATTATGTAATTTTTTCTGGTGGGGTTAAAACTTCCACTCTTTATCATTCTAAATATTACCCTTGTAAATAATGGCTATTTACCCTGGATACTCAGCATCTGTCCTAGTTTTAAAGCTGCCCCTCGGACACGACACAGTGTGTTTACAATCCTCTCTGCATTGGCATCTGTTAGGAATGGATTTTTGTCCAAAATTGCACTTCCCACTTCTGCAATCAATAAAACATATACAGATATTTTCACTGGACTTTAAATTTTAAATTTTTTGGTCATGTTAGCTATCTCTTCAAACAACACACACATATTCTTCTCGTATGTACAGACTTGTGCTATGATGTCAAAAGGCCTCTAAGTCCTTAAAGCCACCATCACTGCAGCCATTAACAATGTCATTGATACGTACGGGTCCTATGATGTCAAAAGGCCTCTACATCCTTAAAGCTACCACCACCCCAGCCATTAACAACGTCATTGATACGTACAGGTCCTATGATGTCAAAAGGCCTCTACATCCTTAAAGCCACCACCACCCCAGCCATTAACAATGTCATTGATACGTACAGGTCCTATGATGTCAAAAGGCCTCTACATCCTTAAAGCCACCACCACCCCAGCCATTAACAATGTCATTGATACGTACAGGTCCTATGATGTCAAAAGGCCTCTACATCCTTAAAGCCATCACCACCCCAGCCATTAACAATGTCATTGATACATACAGGTCCTATGATGTCAAAAGGCCTCTAAGTCATTAAAGCCACCACTACCTCAGCCAATAGTACAGGCTTGTGCTATGATGTAAAAAGGCATCTAAGCCATTAAAATGTCATACGTACAGACTTGTGATATGATGTCAAAAGACTTCTAAGTCACTAAAATGTCACTGGTACAGACTTGTGATATGATGTCAACAAGCCTCCAAGTCATTAAAATGTCATATGTACAGACTTGTCATAATGATGTCAACAAGCCTCCAAGTCATTAAAATGTCATATGTACAGACTTGTCATAATAATGTCAACAAGCCTCCAAGTCATTAAAATGTCAAATGTACAAACTTGTGATACGATGTCAAAAGTCCCCAAGTCACTAAATCCACCACCAACCCTAGTCATTAAAATGTCACTGGTACAGTCTTACAGTATGATGTCAAGGCCTCCAAGTCATTAATATGATAAGATAAAATTGATTAAGACCCATAATCATTCTGTTGTACAGCAAAGTTATGGACAGGGATGGCAACTTTTAATAACTTACCAGCCCTGTAGTCCGATTCAGTTTTGGGGAATTTTGAGCACATGAAGTGGTCTAATCTGTTCTGTACATGTATAATATCACTTCCTTAAAACAGTCAAAATATTCAGTTTGTCCAAAATATTGATACCATAGCCAACAGTTCTGTATGTGGAACTGAAGTTCTTAAGTGCAATGTTAGGTACATGCTTCAGAATAAAGTATCTGGTCTGGGATGAAAACCAGCTATGTACCTTCTTTCTTCAGTCCTAAACTTCTCTTAGTGACTTCAGCTAATGCTCCAAAGCCAATTCCAGCTGCTAAACCTAAAAAACAAAAAGGACTCAAATATCACTGGATCTTTTCAAAGTTACAATTTATTTTTTACTGGTATGCAAATCTTATGTTACTGCTGTAATCTCGTTTCTATTGTAATAATATGTAATTATGGTAATCTCATTTTATTACTATAATCTCATTTTATTACTATGATCTCATGTTACCATCATAATCTCATATCATCACTATTTTATCATTACTGTGATCTCATGTTACTAATGTAATCTCATATTACCATCATAATTTCTTGTTACTACTGTATTGTGTTACCAATGCAATCATAATCTCATATTAGTATAGTAATCATGTTACTATTATAATCTCAAGTTATTATTGTTACCTTATGTTATTACTGTAATCTCATAACCTTGTTACTACAGTAATCTCATGTTACTTATGCTATCTCATGTTACTATAGGAATCCCATGTTACTATCATAATCTCATGTTATTAGTGTAATTTCATGTTACTGTTGTAATATCATTTTACTACTTTTGTGTATATCTATATTATGTTACATTTGTCCATGACTGTTGATTGTAATAATCATTATTTATATACAACAAATTACATAGGTAAATTTTGTCCATGATTACAGATTATATTTTAGGATAATGATCAATTGCAAGCAACATGTTTACTTGGATCCATGTTCAGAATATTGGTTTTTCACTTGGATAACAAACCCATTCTCTACCTCAGGGGTCTCGAACATGTGGCCCACCAAGCCATATCCTGTGGCCTGCAAAATGATTGCCATCAAAAGGTGAGAGATAACAAAGATGGTGCATGCCTTGGGCCATCAAAAATGCCCTTATGCAACCCTCAGGTTGGTTTGAGTTTGAGAACTCTGGTCAACCTGATCTTTGTTGATTTGCTTGCTAAAATGCAAGTAAACAGGCATTATCTTGTTTACAGTTTGAGTTTCTCTAAAACGGTTCAGATAAGTTTCTCAGAAAATGATATTATGACATATGTCAGGGGATGCATGTAAGGCTTGACATCAACAATATTTTTCATTCCTATTTAACATATGTCTAGTGGAATCAGTCTTTTAGTTGTGTTCAGTAATAATGTGAGAGAATTTCTTTACATTATTCACTGGAATTACAAAGTGCTTACAGACATTTTGACTAAAACACTATTTTAAGATTATTGTGAAATAATTCAAGGCTGTTCTGGATTACATCATTGTGATGCGTCATGAAAGTCATCACATGAGCTCATCCAAGGCTACAGTATATTCAATACTGGAATTCATTTGGACCATCATATATTTGGACTTTCAGCATTATCTGGGATTTAATTTGCAATACTGTAAGTTCCTTTTAAAGTTTCATTATGTATTCTAAGGATATAAATTATTTGTTGAATTTTACTAAACTTGTTGGTTTTGGTTTTTCTGTTACTTAGTTTCAGACCAGTCGTAACACTAGTGGAATCTCATGTTATTTTTGGTATCTCACGTTTCGATTGTAGTCTCATTTAATAACAAGAATCTCATGTTACAACTCTAATCACTTGTTAAAACTATAATCACGTTACTATTGTAATCTCATAATACTAGTACAATCTCATATTACTACTGTAATTTCATGTTATTACATCAATCTCCTACTGTAATCTCATATTACTACTGTAATCACATGTTACTATTGTAATCTCATCATACTAATGTAATCTCATTACTACTGTAATTTCATGTTACTACATCAATCTCTTACTGTAATCTCAAGTAACTGCTGTACTTAACATAAGATCCACACTGTGCACTTTAAAAATTATAATGTGTAAATTCATGAAGTTAAAGTTTATTACTATAAATACACATGAATGTCCTAAATTATGTCACTATTACACACACACACACACACACACACACACTATATATATATGTAAAACGAGTTAGTTTATTTGGTCTGGAACTGTCAACTTTGAAGAGACAATTATTTACCAAATACTGTCACACCTAAACAATCATGTGGGATCTATTTCTGAGACTGACTTAACCTAAGTCACATGATTTCCACTGTTTATTGGAGCCAAAATTCCTGACTTTCCCCCAACTAAAGGCCAATTTTCATGAAACACAGACATGCATATTTTCCACTTAAACAGAGAAAGCAAATTATCAAATCAATTATCTTTCTCCAAGAATACCTACCCAATCACATCAACATCAGCGATACAAGCCTGCTACCTTCCAGACTCAGCCCTAGTAAAAGACAAAAGGTTGCCAGTGTATATCATATAGACAATAGGCAGTAATTCTTGGCCATTACCTCCCTTTGCCACTAGTTGTCGCCAGTTTTTAAGCTGAGCAAAATACCATCAAGCATGTTGGCATAGCAGGACTGCTAGGAGAATCTCCAAGTTGTATGATTGGGTAAGTACCCTCTTTGAAAGATAATTTACTTCACAATTTGCTTTCTCCTTTGAATAAATTCCCAATCACATTAACATTATAAGAATAAGTAATGAGTGGAATGAATATTGACATTCGTACCTTATACCTCGGGTATCTTTCTGGGGAAAAGACTAGATTCACTATGGGAATGATAACCATTTAAATCAAAACAAACTATGGTCATCAGATCCATGACCAAACTATCAAGTTCATTTGATGATTTGTACAATCTTCTTAATGTCAAATAGTCACAAGTTAAAATAAGAGGCTGTGTTGGTTTAATTGGGTTTGGCGGTCATCTGGACCACAGCCACAGGACCCATCAGATCCAGAATTTATCTCTGTGAAGCTAAATTCTTAAGAAAAAAACACTTGAGAAGATTGACTCTGCATGCCAACCAACAGTTTCTATGATGCCTTGGATGAAACATTGCACTCAAATGCAAGTGTCACAGAGATTGCCTTAATTTCATAAACTGAAATTCTCATGAGGCAACCAATCTTTTGAGACTTTACAGCAGCTAAACATATTATCCACTTAAGCCACAAAGATTTGAAAGGTGATATCCTGTTTTCCCGCCTTTACAGGGAGTAAACGTTTTTGCAGTTGCCATGACTTGAGCTACAAGCAGTGCTTGTTGTGTGGACAGGATTTTGCATCGTTGTTGCTCTCAACTTATCAAATGAGAAAAAGGAGTGTATGAATACTGTTTGGCTGCTGACAGTAGCCGGTTCTTGGTTACAAATCCAAACCATCCAACCTGAACTGAAGATAAACCAAATCAACTGATGCATGCTGAAGCTAAAGCACACAAACACAACACCAAAATCCCTGAAAAATGCTACTTTCAAATGATAAGCCTTCACAATGGAGGGCCTTCTTGCTCTTGAGATTAC
The DNA here is from genome assembly GCA_029339505.1 of Unio delphinus. Classification (NCBI taxonomy): domain Eukaryota; kingdom Metazoa; phylum Mollusca; class Bivalvia; order Unionida; family Unionidae; genus Unio; species Unio delphinus. The sequence continues at coordinate 3,980,993 of JAQISU010000225.1, forward strand.
TTCCATAATGAAAGGTCTAAATTCTGTCAAAAGGCTATTCTGACAAGAGCCAAGTGTGAAGCTGAAGACAGTCTAGACAGGGGAGCAACACCTGTGGCTGTGGTTGATTGAGTAGATTTTCTTAGGTCCTATTCTCGGGTAAATCTTACTTGTTCCAAGATATGGGGTGAGTGGGAGGTCAATAACCCATCCAAGCTGAATGACCATGCATACACAGCCCATGCCAAGTCCCGGAGCACACAAATCTGACAAAATATTGATGCATGAGGCGCCATTCCATGTGAATAAAATTACAATGGCTGGAGGTAACGTCAGCTGCCAGAAAAGAGTCTGTTAAGAATGTGTTTGATATGCACGTCAATCTGATATTGTTAGCACCAGCAAGGAAACTACCAAATCCATATGCAAAGGTCAAGCAATATGGTGACCCCTACTGTTCCCCATTTGAAGAGGTCAGTCACCATTACAGAATTGTCCAGCATAATCAGGAAGAACTTCCGCAGAGGCAGTTTTTCCGGAGCTGGAAAGTTTTTATTTGTATGAAACTGATCTCGTGGTTCCCATTTGCTGCTGACTGCATCAAAGCCAGCAACAATTAGACTCGCCAACAATATGAATGGCATCCGTATATATTATCACTTCTGGCTGGGGTTTTCCCAAAAGAATTCTTTTGTAAACTGTGGTTACACCACTAACTCCGGAATGATCATATCTCATTCGTGATATTGACTTTTAGGTCTGTGGACTGGAATAAGGACACTATTGAACCAGCAAAGTCACCTGTAACAGGTACAAATAATGGCAGCCAGAAAGATCCGACCCAATGAGTTACAAGTTCTCACTAAAATCCATGTAATGTTGGAAATGGTCTCGATGAATTCATATGAAGTGGACATGAGGTAGACATACAATTCTGAGATTAATTATAGAACTCCATCACAGGTGGACTAAATGTGATGGATGAAGGTTAGATATTCCCCCATATGCAAGAAAACTGAGATGATGCAAGAGGGATAGATCATTTCTGAACTGGAGGGGAATAGCACAGACCATATTTTTTGGAGAGATAATTAGATATGTCATTCTTACTACAGATGTCGACTTGGCCAGGGCAATGATGCAATCCATAATTAGGATGAAGACACAGTGGCAAGTATACAGACTGATGGCAAAGGTAAATTATGTCATGGAAACCAAAGAAACATTTGCAACACTGGGTGAATAGGGACAAGAAAGTAGGCATCTGTGAGATCAAGACTGATTGCATACTTGTCCCGTCAGATGGTGAATCAGATAGACATATGTTTTCATTATGATCTTCAGTGAAAGAATGATTTCAACGACGTGACTCATGTCTATGCTTAGCCTCAACTTACCACCACTGGCCGTTTTTGATGAGGAAAAGCTATGAACAGAACCTTGAGACTCTTGTTTTCATACAGTCTCCACAGCCTGTTTGTTGATGTGTGACAGAACTCCTGCTGAAGAATATGGTTCCTCTCCTGATATGATGAAGCATTAGAAGCGAGAGTAGAGGGAGAGGATGGGCTTGGATAAATGAAATCCAAAACCACTCTGAAATAACATGGGTAACCCATCTGTTTTGTGGAAAAAGATTGATCCAACATGATTGGAATTGAAGGAGTCTGTTGCCCACAGAAGGCTGTCTACAGGCAGCGGAGGTATTATATCATTAGCAGGAAGCTTGGGGCTTGAGAAACTTAGTTTCTTACATACATTGCAAGAACGCATTGTAGAGAATTTGTGCTGTTTGATAGCACAAGAATCAGATCTGAACACCATTTGGGGTGCAAAAAATCAATCTTGCTCTTCTCATCTGTCAATCCTCCATTGTGAGAAGGACAGCATGTTTCTGAATGAGTATTCAGGTGGAGTGGCAAGTTGGAGGGGTAGTTCTTGAGCTGTCTGCCTCTGAACTTCTTCAATTTGCCACCAACAGCATAGTGATCCAAATGGAACCATCCTTAAAGCTGAAGTATGATGCAGTTTTAGTGATGTGGCAACATTCACAAACAAGGGTGCAAAAGTTACTGATTTTTCCCTGATGTGTGGGGACTCGGTGAGCATGTTGGGAGGATCATAGACAATCATCCTGTCTGAAGACAGATTTTAGAAGCCACTTGTCTCTCATGAAGTGTGATATGATCAGCAGTCACTGTGTTCAATTGGACATGTTATAATCAGCAGCCTGAATCTTTCAATCAATAGCCACTAGTCACCCATAAAACATGTTACAATAAGCAGCATCAGTCTTTCAACCTGCAGCCACTTGTCATCCTTGAGGTATACTATGATCAGTAGCCTGAGATTTCAATCAGCAGTCTTTCATAAGGCAATGGTCTTATCACCAATCACTACCTTCCAGGAGGCATGCAAATGATCAACTGCTACTGTCTTCCATAAGACATAAAATACTCAGCAGCCAGTGTCATTCCAGTAGGCATGCTATATTCAGCAGCCAGTGTCATTCCAGTAGGCATGCTATATTCACCAGCCAGTGTCATTCCAGTAGGCATGCTATATTCACCATCCAGTGTCATTCCAGTAGGCATGCTATATTCACCAGCCAGTGTCATTCCAGTAGGCATGCTATATTCAGCAGCCAGTGTCTTCCAGTAGGCATGCTATATTCAGCAGCCAGTGTCATTCCAGTAGGCATGCTATATTCACCAGCCAGTGTCTTCCAGTAGGCATGCTATATTCAGCAGCCAGTGTCATTCCAGTAGGCATGCTATATTCACCAGCCAGTGTCATTCCAGTAGGCATGCTATATTCAGCAGCCAGTGTCTTCCAGTAGGCATGCTATATTCACCAGCCAGTGTCGTCCAGGAGGCATAAAATACTCATCTGCCACTTTCAGGTTGCATACTACACTCAGCAGCCACTGTCTTTGAGGAGGCATTATACACTCAGCAACCAGTCTTCGAGGAGGCATGCTATGCTCATCAGAAACTGTCTTCCTGGTGGCACAGAGATATTTCATCAGGAAATTCAAGAACTTCAAGAACCTTTCAAAGACAACATTTTTATTTTAAAGTACTATAACTAAGTGCATATAAACTTAGGAAAAATGTTGATTATGTTATGCAGTCATAAAGACTTTCATCAGAGATGATAATGGTAGGTAGAGTTAGACATTTGTTTAAAATCAGAATTGATTATGGTGTGTAGAGTGATACAGAATTACTATCATTGTCACTAATACAAAAAAGTTAATATCCAAGTACAATTTTTTTCTTTTAAATACTACCTCCAAAGTTCATGACTCTGCTCAGCCTTGATGATGGAACTTTCCTTTCCCTGGATCTTTCACTTAGCTGGAAGAAAATGTATGGAAATAAATCAATGGAATTTTTCCTTTCCAAGACCTTTCACTTGGCTGGAAGCAAAACTAGAGAAACCAATTTTTCAAAATAAAATGTTTGTTACATTATACTTAATCATAATACCTTTGGAGAACTAATACTATCTTGCAAATCAATCTCTCCCAGGCTAAACAGTTTTTGTAAATACCTAAAAGGGTTATCTTCCCACATAGGTGGCAGTTAGAGTGATCTCCCCTCGATACATGGCTTGGTAAATAATCCTATGACTATTTTAGTGGGAAGTACACTCTACATATGGATGTAACTCTGGGGAGTCTGGGAGGGTGTACATGTATTATGATCAGGCATTTAAGAAGAAAAATTTTAGTAGAAAAAGTTTTCTATTTTAAATACATTATTGGATCATAATACCTTAGGGGAATGGGTAAGATGGAGTGAGTTACAACCACTTACCCTGGTTACCAGTCCCCTATGGTATGTAAGACAGTTACTAGATTATTTGACTGGAGGATAGACTCCATTTTCCATTTGTTGCAAAGCATCTCTGAAAAGGAAAATTTCTCCTCTCCACAAATTCACAACTTGTGGCAACTAGGTTGAAATGCATGATGACCTCAGATGTGTTTAATGATGAGGGTTTCACTATTCCCATGTCTGCTATATTTCTATAATGTTCTCCAAGTCGGTCACTCAACCAGACAGTGATAATGGTTGAACACCTGATGATTAGCATATCAACAAATACTAGACCAAGCTGTCAACGAAGATGGAATTGAGTGAAATTCTGGCAGCAACAAGTGGAAGAGTTCCTTCATTGATTCTTGGAAGGCAGAGCATGATCTTGCAATGATGATTAAACTAGTGAGCATGCTTTGTCATGTCTAGGTAACCATGGCAATAATGATAACCTCTTTGCCATATAAAATTGAAGAAGATTGACTCACAAGAATACTTTGCGTGGGATTTGATAACTACACAATAGTTCCCTTTGAGTGTCAAAGGCATCAGAACACAGTGATGCCATATCCTGCATACTGAGACATCAATCTAGGAAACGGAGTTCATTTATTGGCCTGTTGCTGATCCGAGAAAGTACTTTGGAGTATGATATTGGCAAATTAACCAAAACAATGGTATGATCAATCATGGTAGTGACCTATTGTGATCTAATGTGTATGGCAAAAGCTGGTATTGAGGGAACTGTGCCATTTTGTCTTTCATGACACTGTGCCATTATTTGTGTTGAGACAGGTTAGGGATTTTTAATCCAAAGAAAAAGATCATACACTCATGCAAAGACCTTCCATCTTTTGGCTAAATAGTAAGATCAACTGAAGTGGTGACCTGCTGTGATCTGAGATAACAGAGTCCAGTTTTGATGGAAAAGTGCTTTTTAATCTTTCATGAAACATTGCTGCTACATGTGTTGAGATGGGTTAGGAAATATTTGATCCACAAAACTGGTCCATACCGCTATGCGAGATATGTCTGAGTAGCATTGCTTGGATTTCAATCTTGTTCCGATGTAGTCAATGAACAATCAACTATGATGGAGAAAATATGGTAACTTCTAAGCATTCATGAAGTAAAATCTCTCTGGGTGGCAAAGACTTGAGAAAAAAGTGGAACATCATCATTTGGGTCCTTAGGCACATCATTTATAGTGGGTGTCTTGTGGTATTATCTGAGTTACACTAATCAACGAGAGTGCCTGTATTACATGGATTCGGCATACTGGACAAAGATCATTCATTTGGTGATAGACAATGGATAAGTGACTGTGGTATTGATGATGATCCTGTACAATCAGAGCCAGGGTCCAGTCCTGGCAGAACAGGACAACTGTAGTTGGCACGATGTTCTCGATTTCATTAAGTTGGGATGTGGTGTGGGTTACTTTATCCATGTAGCGAGTCCATATATCTTCAGTGCAAGACAATAACTGAGATGATTAGTTTTAATCTTGATCTTGTTCAGTTGATGGTGACAAGGTGATTGGTTGCTAAGCCATGCAGTAAATGGCCTACTTACAACAATGTCAATGAGGAGATCTGACCAAGATTATCTGGACCGCTATGTGGTTAAATAACCATGTGGAGTGTGATAACCATGAAACAGTCATTTCCTGCCATAACAACTGCATGTATATTGATGATGTCTTCATCTCTAAATGTACATTCTGGCGTCTTCCTATTTTGTGCCCTCATTACCAGGGTCCATTGACTCTCAGTCCACAATATGCAGGTTTGACCTGTATTTTAGTCCATTAATTTTCTGTCCACAATATTCAGGCAACTAGAGCAAGCAACACATTTACAGTGGCTGTCAGTTAGATGTTTCCAATGGTTACAAAGCTTATACTTGATTGTGCCATGATCTAAATCAGTGAGACAAAACTGTGCCTACATGATATAGAGGTATAGAGCTGCACTTGTTCTGCTTCATTAACTCAATGTTAATTCACAGCTACACACTATGGCAATTATTTGTAAAAGGCCACACATGGCCACCAATAAAGGAAGAGTATTGGAGCATTGCTATTAATACTTAAAGTAGTGGATGCTAAATCATCAATCCAAATAAAACTTACTTGAAGGAAAAGCACACTGACAACCTATACAAATAAAACCACAAAAAGCATCACCTATAGTAACTATGAGGTGGACACCATGACTAAACTATGTATAGAAAACTTATCTGTATGTATGTGACTATGGCAGAAACTATACATAAAATAATTGAGTGTTCTCCAGTACATGCAAATAAAACTTTACAGAAACTTCACTATTGATACTTATGAAGTGTTTGTTTGTTTGATTATGATTTGTATCGTAGCTTTAATACTTTTTCCATCATACCACTACGATGTCTGCAGTGAGGCAGTTTATAGTGATGTCTAGCACTGGGGCATCATGCTGCAGACACGTAGCATGATGTCCCACCCAGTCACATTATCCTGACACCAGGCCGACCAGTCCTAACACTAACCTCTTAATGCTGAGCATAAAGCAAGGCAGCTGTTAGCACCATTTTTTTAAGTATTTGTAAGTATTTGGTATGACTCGGCCGGGGATCAAACCCACAACCTCATGCTTCCACGGCAGACGCTCTAACCACTAGACCACCGGAACAGTTACCTTATGAAGTGTAAGCTATAAAGTTTATGTTAATGTTACCTGTAGGAAGGGCAAATGACAGCCTGTACAGGTAAAATCAGTAAAGTGTCATTTGTATAACTATGAAGTGGACACTAAGAATAGAAAATTTACCTGTATCTGACCATAGTGGAAAAAATACAACATTATTATATAAATTTTCTGTATCACATATCAGACATGCACATATTTAAATACAGAGATATCAATGTGAGGGGATGCACTAGTAAACCATACAGGTACCTACCAAGGGCAGCAAAGTGTGTGTGGATGGCAAAGTTATGATACCAAAAAGCAAGAAACTTTGTCACTGAAGAAAGAAAAATAGAACATTTAAAGGGCAGATAACTGTTTAGCTGAAAAGCTTTAGTCTAGGATGGCTGGATTTGTGAGGTAAGTAGTACTCTTATGATCAGGTAAATTTTCCTCTTCCCTGCATATTTCACTCAGCTGGAAGCAATATAATTAAAATAATTCTTTGTACCTACACTTCTTTGAACCATAAACTATATCTAGAAGGAAACAAAAGAAAATAAATAATTCAAAATTTACTTTCTCCTGACATTGCACATTACTGAAAGCAAAAATGGAAATAAATCGTTGGAACTTTTCTTTTCCTAGACTTAGCTAGAAGCAAAATTGTAAAAAATAAAAAATACCAAAATTAAAATAAAAATGATGACTAAAATACATTTTTTTTAAAACAGCAAGCATAGCACAGGTACAAAGAAATCCTATGACAAACATGTTATTTTGCCTTCCTGCATTTGGTATCCCTAAAAAAGATTAGCTCAAGTTGTAAGTACCTCAAATATCTCAAACTTTTTCCTATAAAAACTCTGTGAAATGTTATTTTGAAATGTTACTTTGTCAGGACTCTACATAAAAAAATCTTGAAATATGGTACAATTTATTATAATTGGTTACTCAATACACAATATATGCATGGTTAAATTTCAATTAAAGTACACTATCATGTTCAACTAAAACCAATCAAGAATATACAGATAGGTGTGTCATTACACTAGAATTAGGAGACAATCTCAAGAATGTAGAATAAGTTTCTTGAGGTTTCCTAATTCAGTGCTCCACCAAAGACAGCATGGCCAGAGAAAATATTCTCTCTGTCTTTGAACTTCTGGGGATACACAAAACATGACAGGCACATAAATCACTGACATGTTTAAATATCTTGTTCACCTGAAAAGAGTTGCATTAATGAATTTTTCATTTAATGTTAGTCTTCACTCATTATCAACAAGTGACTAATGATATTAATTGCAATTTCAATGAATAATTATTCTTTTCATGCTAGTTAGTCACTGATTAAATTCTAAATTGTTTTCTGCAAAATTTCTTTCATTAAATTTAGTCCTTTTAGTCACCAATTCAACCTTGAAAATAAGTAACATTAATGACCATAAGTGACTCCCATGCAACTCAACAGGCTACTGGATGAAACTTAATGTTGTTTGCCAAATGTTTTATTTTACCATAAATTAATTGCAATGTAAAACTTTTGTATCATCTTTGACAACTTTAATAATTGTAGCTCCAATAAAGATGTGGAACAGATATGCAGTAAAAGAAAAAACTGGAGTCATCATTTGAGGAGGGGGGGGGGGGGGGGGCACGAGACCAAAGTTGCTAGAAACTCACAATCTGACACTCAAGGTGCTATACTGCATTTAACTGACACACTGAAAAGATAAATTTGGAGAACCAATTCATTTTTGAAAAAAGAAATAATATAATCCAAATACGGAAAAGATTGTTTACAATGTTTCAGAAGGGAGTGGGATTTTATAAAGCTGTAACCGAGAAATGTTATATCCAACATCATTTATTTTTCACAACGTTTATGTATATCTGCCATATCAATAATATTTGACATACAAATATTAAACAGTTTATACTGGTATGATTACTATCAGAGCTACTATGTAATGTTAAAAATATTTTCAAAACCGTACATTAGTATAAATACATGTTGTGATGAAAAAGAAAGCACGTCTTGCTTTATACATTTTCTCATTCAACTTTTCATGTTGTTCAGAGGAACCACTTAACATACTTAACCTGTGTTGCATTACACAAGTGTGATTAGCCTGTGTGGCATTACACGTGTGAGTAAAGTGGGTTGCATTACACAAGTGTGAAGTGTTAGTAGCCTGTGTGGCATTACACAAGTGAGAGTAACCTGCATTGCATTACACAAGTGTGAAGTGTAAATAACTTGTGTGGCATTACACAAGTGTGAGTAATCTGGGTTGCATTACAGAAGAATGAAATGTAAGTAACCTGTGTGGCATTACACAAGTGAGAGTAACCTGGGTTGCATTACACAAGTGTGAGTAATCTGGGTTGCATTACACAAGTGTGAAGTGTAAATAACTTGTGTGGCATTACACAAGTGTGAGTAATCTGGGTTGCATTACAGAAGAATGAAATGTAAGTAACCTGTGTGGCATTACACAAGTGAGAGTAACCTGGGTTGCATTACACAAGTGTGAGTAATCTGGGTTGCATTACACAAGTGTGAAGTGTAAATAACTTGTGTGGCATTACACAAGTGTGAGTAATCTGGGTTGCATTACACAAGTGTGAAATGTAAATAACTTGTGTGGCATTACACAAGTGAGAGTAACCTGGGTTGCATTACACAAGTGTGAGTAATCTGGGTTGCATTACACAAGTGTGAAGTGTAAATAACTTATGTGGCATTACACAAGTGTGAGTAATCTGGGTTGCATTACACAAGTTTGAAATGTAAGTAACTTGTGTCGCATTACACAAGTGAAAAGTGTCAGTAAGGCTGAGCTCTCATTAATTAAACTTTAACCTGAAAGATCTTGAACATCAAAATTGGTCTTTCTTTTTGAAAGCAAATTTTGTAGTAAATTATGTTTCTCCAAGAATACTTACCCAATCACATTACTTTAGGGATATTAGCCTGCTACCTCGCGAATCCAGCCCTACCAAAAGACGAAAATTCACCTTTCCTGTCTAAGTCATATAGACAAAGGGCAATAACTCTTGCCCCTTACCTCCCCTTGCTACCCGCAAGGTGTCGCTTCTTTAGTTTTTTAAGCTGAGCGGTATATAAAACACAAGGATGCTTGCATGGCGGGGTGGTTGGGAGGGTTTCTTAGTAATGTCATTGGGTAAGTATTGTCGGAGAAACATAATTTACTACAAAATTTGCTTTCTCCTTTGAATACGTTCCCCAATCACATTACTTTAGGAGAATAAGTAATAGGAGGAGGGAATGCGGAGCATCCGACCTCCACCCCGGGTATCCTCTAGGGAATGATGGTTGGATTCCCCATGTGAATGATAACCCGGTCTCCTAATTTTCAATCAGCAACACAGCCCAGGGTCACGTGATATGTGACCCCTTTATACGGTTAAGAAGATAGTTATTGAAATCTTCTTACCTACGAAAATTTATCTGGCGAATCCAGCGAAGCTAATAGGCTGTGCTGATTGTTGCACATGGGTCTGGTGGGCGTCTGGGCTGCCCAACACCGGACCTACTAGAATCAATGTTTGCCTCTGCGAGTACAAACTTGAAGATAAAACTGTAGAAGGTTGACTCTGCATGTCAGCCAATAGCTTCTATAATGTGACTGATTTGCGAATCCTCAGAGTACGCCGAGCGTATAACCCACTTCAGCCATGAAGCAAGGGCTTGAATGGTGATATCTCATGTCCCAGCTATCACCAGAAGAAAGAGGTGCTTGTATGTGACCTGACTCACCTCTATGCATTGAAATGGTGCTAGAGTGCACAAACAGGATCTTACATGGCTGTTGATCCTGACTTATCTATAAAGAAAGCGAGCTAATGACGACTCGTTGATCGTCAATGTATGGTAATCTATTTTGGACTACGAAGCCTGGCTGCGTCAAGAGGACCATCAAACCCTCTGATCGGAACGGAAGAGAGTTCGGGTCACTAGAAAGGACATGTAACTCGCTCACCCTGCATGCTGAAGCTAAGACTATCAAGAAACCCAATTTGTATGATAGTAGCTTTAACTAATCGTGGGTTAAAGACTCAATACTGTCTGAATTGAGTCATGTTAAAACCCAGGACAGATTCCATTTGGAAACAGGGTGAGGGATATAAGTCGATTGAATTTTTAAAGTGTCTAAAAGATCTGACAAATCTTTATCATGGCTGAGAGCACATGTACCAGAATGGTGGAATGTGTCTGATATCATGGAGCGGTAGCATTTGATAATAACTGGAGCCAGCTGCTTCTCCTCGAAAAGCCAGAGAAAAGTTGGCCAGTTGAGGGATTGTGACACTCAGAGGAACAATGTGAATGATATGGTACCAGTCCCTGAAAACATGCCACTTGCCCTCGTAAACCTTCAGAGTAGAGGGCCTTCTTGCTCTCGAGATTCTCTCCGCAATCAAAGATTTAAATTGTTTGTCTTGCAAGGCTGTCTGGACAAGAGCCAAGCTTGAACATAAAGACGGTCCGGACAGGGGTGGAACACCCCTGGCCGCGGTTGCTTGCGAATACTTGTGCTGACTGTAATCTTCCTGGGTAGATCTATCGCCTAGATTGAGTAGATCGGAGACCCAGAGTTGTTCCATCTGAGAGGGGCAATCAGAACCATCTGACAGTTCTGACCCCTTATTTTCTGGATTAATTTCAGTACCAAGACCGTGGGAGGGTAGGAGAATGACCACAACCCTTCCCAGCTGATTTATCAAGCATCCACGACTCAAGCTTCTGGATCTGGAACCTGTGAGATGAAAGGTGGACAACTTGCAATTTCACCTTGTTGCAAAAGATCAATCATCGGACGTCCCCAAAGTGTGTCAATTGGAAGAAAGTCCGATTGATGGAGTGACCATTCTGAGTGAATGACTAGATAGAGTGTCAGCCAAGATATTGAGTCTGCCAAGAATGTGCCGGAATTGTACATTGAGGTGGAGATTGTCAAACCAATGTAGAAACTGCCAGCTCAGATTGCACAGGTCTGGTGATTGGTGTCCCCATGTTTTTAAGGCAAGGCACCACCACAAAGTTGACTGACATAATGAGGGCAGTTTGTAATAAGAGTTGATCCTGCCCGAAATGAAAGGCGTTGATGACAGCCGTTATTTCTGAAAAGTTGATGTGGAAAGGGCTCGCCCCTGGCACCCACGTGCCGCTGACAGTATCGAAGTCCGGCAACAGGTGGGCACCCCAACCATAGGTACTAGTGGCGGAACATACCATTATCCCCGCTTGGGGTATCTCCAGAGTAATCCCTGTGGACAGCCCACAGGGGTTGTGCCATTGACTCAAGAATGGTCGTATCTCTGGCGTGAGCATGACTGTTTTCTGGGATCGAAGGGACTTGAAAATGGCGCAATTACGCTAGTAACGTCCTTTGTAAAGGGCGCATAAAAGGACGGCTGAGCGGGATCAAGTCTGCTGCCGCATTGAATAATCCGAGGATCTGCAACTCTCTCGCTAAAATGCGCATCCTGTCGGAAACGGACTCTTCGAGTGCAAATATCTGGATGATCGCAAACTCGAGGAAGCCTTACCAGATTCAGATCGGGAGAAACTCCACACCCAGATGGACCAAAAATCCGGATTGGACAAAGATCAGACTTTATCCAGTTCACGAGAAAGCCTATATGATGTAAAGTGATATAAGATCATTTCTGCCTTTGAGCAGAGTAGAACTTGACAGATGTTTCTGGAGGATGTCGTCCAAATATACTGCCGACGCAATAGATGAAGTCGAGCGGAACAGGGTGACGACGTAATCCATAACCTTGGTACTAACCCAAGGGCTTAAAATTGAGGCCAAAAGGTATGACATGGAACTGATAAACCGAGTCCCGACAAGCACAACGGAGAAATGTCCGCTACTCGTGGGATAGGGACGTGAAATGTGCGTCGGTCATATCTAGCCAGCTTATGATGGGGTTTAAGCGACGTGCCCTTCAGACATGCGTCACGACGTATCAGGTCTAGGTTGGCAGAAGCAGTCATTGGCCATGGAATGGTGAGCTGCCCTGTTAAGAACCCTAGCTAACCAGGCCCTGGATTCCCAAGCATGTTCATTGCCAGATTTTTCAGCGATCCTGAAAATGGCTAGGGAGGCTAGGTCTAACAGTGAAGACGTAGCGACTACATTTCGAACCAGCTTGGACTTGGCATTGAACACAGTTTTGTCTACTTTATAAGACAATGGAGCAGACATATGGACTGCTGCCATATTTTTATCCAGAGCCGGGACCTCAGTACTGAACGCATCGGAGTGAGTTTTGTACCATCGACCTGAAAACGACGCTGTACTTGACTTTCAGAAAAGAACGCCTTAGCATTTCCTGGATCCCCTATACGTGTCGACAGACGGTCATTAATTTCCTTAATTTTTTGTCGACTGGGGAAGGAGGCGGAAGGATAGAGTCTCTTCCCCCTCATTCAGATCGACCGACGCTCTAACCTTATAGTCGGTAATGGCAGCAGGAGGTGGAGGGCATTCTGAAGGGGCCAACACCCTATAAATTTGCTCCACTGCGGCTTTGAAGCTGAACTCTGTCCGTTCCATAGTTGGATCTGCATACAGCTGATTTGCCTGCGATTCATTGCACTCACTATGTGCATAATCTTGCTCTGGTAAAGCATCCATATTGGGGTAATGCATACCAGGTGGCATAGATGACTCGATTCCGACATCTCTGATAAAGGCATTCACTCTCCCTTGTGGATGAGCTGTTAGCCTATGGACGGCCGGCAATGCCGAATGAATTGATTGGCATATGTTTGGCCTGAATGACTGCGACGGGCCGGCTATGACCGGCACCGACCGCTCGAATGGTCGGGTTAGATCGAGAGATTCATCGCCAACATCTGTGTCATGGTAGTGATATGTAACCGGCAGTACGGATTGACAGACGGAAACATCACTAGAATCTGCGTCAATCCGATTTGTGCGGATTGCGGTATGATAAAAGTCCCCGTGCTGGTACAGCGGTACTGTCGGACGGACTGGTATATGACTAAAATCTCCATACGGTTGGACGACCGGTGCCTGTTGGGCTGGACGGCCGGAGCCAGATGGACGGTCAGTGCCGGCTGGAAGCTTGGCTGGACGACCGGTGCCATTTGGGCTGAACGGTCATTGCCGGATCGACGCCCGGTGCCGGTTAGTGCTGGCTGGAAGGTCGGCTGGATGACCGGTGCCATATGGGCTGAACGGTCATTGCCGGATGGACGCCCGGTGCCGGTTGGTGCCGGCTGTAAGGTAATAATAATTATATAATGCTTATGTAGTGCGGCCAGCACTGCGCGCCCATCTACCATTCGCTCAGAGGGAATGTTGGTTCTGGTACAGCTTGCATATCTGTACAGCATACCAGGTGACCTAGATGACGCAATTCTGTCATAATTGACACTTTCACTAAATCTCCCTTGTGGAGAAGCCATGAACATATGGACGGCCGGCACTGCCGGCTGATTGAACTGGCGAATGGTCGGCCTGAAAGTCCTGTTCTGGTAAAGCTGCCATATCTGGGTAGCGCATACCAAGTGGCATAGATAACTCAATTCCGTCACCTCTGATAATGTCACTAATTCTCCCTTGTTTTAAAATCACACCGTCACGTATTTGACGTGACGGGAGGTGTACACCGGCAATACCGACTGATTTGTCTGGTATATGGTCGGCCGGAATGTCGGCGACGGTCCGGCTATGACCGGCACCTGCCTCTCGAATGGTCTGATTGGACGGAGATTCATCTAAAACATTTCTCTCATGGTAGTGATATGTAACCAGTAGTGTAGATTGACTGACGGGTACATCACTATAATCTCCGTAAATCCGATGTACAGCCGGTGCAGGTTGATGCCGGCTGGAAGACCGGTGCCATTTGGGCTTAACGGTCGTTGCCGGATGGTCGGCCGGTGCCGGTTGATGCCGGCTGGAAGGTCGGCTGGACGACCGGTGCCATTTGGGCTGAACGGTCGTTGCCGGGTGGACGGCCGGTGCAGGTTGATGCCGGCTGGAAGGTCGGCTGGACGACCGGTGCCATTTGGGCTGAACGGTCGTTGCCGGATGGACGGCCGGTGCCGGTTGATGCCGGCTGGAAGGTCGGCTGGACGACCGGTGCCATTTGGGCTGAACGGTCGTTGCCGGGTGGACGGCCGGTGCCTGTTGACGCAGGCTGGAAGGTCGGCTGGCCGGCCGGTGCCATTTGGGCTGAACGGACGGTGCCGGATGGACGGCTAATGCCGGTTGGTGCCTGGTGAAGTGCCGGCTGAACTGACGGTGTCGGCTGGACGGACGGCGAAAGTGCATATTAAAATGGATCCAATTGATCCAGCATAGACTCCATGCGTCCGGACTTACAGGCCCGAAAGCCATGCACGGACCTGCGGTGAAATTTACATCCACTGGGCAGCCTAAACCATGTCAACATAATTTCCTCCATTTCCACATTGCCAACACCCATTTTGCCATTCATGCCTTCGTTGTCGACTTTGCTTACTGAAACGACAAAAGAAGAGAACAAAGCACAAATTAAAATATTCAGCATATTATTAATTCGATAATACTATAACCGTTATTAACGGAGTAGTCAAATTATTCCGTGCCATGTTAACTCTTAATGACAACACTAGTTATCGCCGTGAGCGTGTTGCAATGGTTCGTTCAAGACGAAGTCTACTGAAACGAAGAAGATGATAAACAAAGCACAATTAGCAATTCAACACGCTATTAAGTCGCTATTACCATAACCGTAACTAACGGAGGAAGCGAAATGATTTAGTGTCGCGTGGACTCGTGACTACAACACGAATTCCGCCATTAAATAGTCGCAACTGGTCGTTCAGAGACTAAGTCTACTGAAACGAAAAAAAAAAAAGATAAACAAAGCACAAATTAACAATTCGGCATGCTATTAAGTCGCTATTCCATAACCGTAACTAACGGAGGAAACGAAATGATTAAGTGTCGCGTGAACTCGTGACTACAACACGAAGTCCGCCATTAAATAGTCGCAACTTGGTCGTTCAAAGACTTTTTTGAAGTCTACTGAAACGACAAAGCAGGTAAATAAAGCACAAATTATCAATGCAGCAAATTATTAAATCGCTAATATCGTAAACATTACATACGGAATAAGCGAAATTATTGAGTGCTACATGTATTACATGCTAGTACCGCCATAAGCGTGCTTGACCACGTTGCAACCTGGTCCGAAGTCTAGAAAAGGTGACAAAGTCACTCAAATTGGAAAATATTGTAAAATAATGTATACGACCTGTAGAGGAATGATTATCCAACACAGTAATTCCAAATTTAACTTCGGATGGTCAGAATTTACACTAAGATGGCTTGGATTCATTGGAGGTCTAATTGTACGTGTTTTCGCGTACAGCGAAGCTAAAAAACTAAAGAAGCGACACCTAGCGGGTAGCAAGGGGAGGTAAGGGGCAAGAGTTATTGCCCTTTGTCTATATGACATAGACAGGAAAGACGAATTTTCGTCTTTTGGTAGGGCTGGATTCGCAAGGTAGCAGGCCAATATCCCTAAAGTAATGTGATTGGGGAACGTATTCAAAGGAGAAACTCACATCTGCCATAGGATGACAGATTAAATAATCAAAGATTAAAAAACCATCATGGACTACATCTAACAGCTTTACTACTTAAAAGACTTCAAATCAGCATCCTGCATTTGGCCTATTCTCACAATTACAACAATCAGATAATCAATTTACAACTTGCAGCATACTCATGTTTGTCTTAATCACATTACTCAGCCAGGCATCACTGTACCAGGTGTAATGAATAGTGGAACCGTTCCAATACTGAGCATACTGGTACTAGCTAGTTTCTGTAATGCATGGATAGAATGTGTAAAACTACTTTTGTTTTCTTCAATTTTTGTTTTAAAAACCTGTTAATTTTCGACAGCAGAAGACTAAAATGGTATGTTCAGTAGACAGCCATTAAAACAATATTTTATCCTACCACCAGTAGAATCTCATGTATATCAAAGCCAAATAAGCACTAATTACAGGAAATCCATGTAATCTGTTCCCAGTCATGGGTCACATGCTTCACTTTGCACACAAAGTTTACAGCTTTACGATAGGACTATGGTAGGTAGGCAAATTTTCATACGGGTAAGGGACATACATGTGGATATATATTAATGATAATAGCCTTTTAACAACATGAAAATAAAATGCCACAATTTATCAACATGATCAAAGTTTTCTTATGCAAATTAGATATCATTTTAACAAGTCTGATGTGTACTTCTCTTGGAAAAATAGAGGGTAATATTCTGAAATTAGTTAGCCCTCAGGCATCAGGCTACTGGATATTTTTAGCACTCACCACCTATTCATCTTGAGCTTTGTCATGTCTTGAGATAAATATGTCATAACTGAGCAAATGTTTTTAGACCACACAAATCAAATGCTATAACCAATGAAATGTAAGAATAGTTAGGCATTTGCATGGGGGATTTTAACTTTGATGTTAACAATTCAACATCTTTTTGCACAACTAAATATATGGTTCTCTCATCATCTTAGGTATGAAGGCATATGAAATGTGAACAATCCATATTTCTGTGTCAGTCAGAGATGCCACAAAGACACTCAATCTTGCCACAGTTGTCCAACTATAAATTTATGATTCCTAAATCTTGCACTTACTTGTGGCTTGAAATTATCAAGCAAAGTTTTCTTGGTTTTGGAAGTTACTGTTGAGATCGTCCTTGAGCTTTTGACAAAGTCTGATTTTTGTGAATCTGTCTTT
Organism: Unio delphinus; assembly: GCA_029339505.1. NCBI lineage: Eukaryota > Metazoa > Mollusca > Bivalvia > Unionida > Unionidae > Unio > Unio delphinus. Next base: position 3,998,291 of record JAQISU010000225.1, read on the forward strand.
TGAGTCATTGGTTCCGTTTTTACTGTAGCAGTTGTTTGAGTCATTGGTTCCTTCTTTACTGTAGATGTTGTTTGAGTCATTGGTTCCTTTTTTGCTGCAGGTGAATCCACTTTTGGTAGTGGAGTCAAAATCTGAGCTGCATCAAATGCAGTTGTGTTGAGTGATGACACCATGTCTTTCTGATAGAGAGATTCTTGATATGACTCAGATTCTGAGATCACTGCATTCTTTGATCTTAACAATGGTTCCTGATGAACACCGCTAGTTACTGGCTGTTCCATGGCTGTAGTGGGGTTGGATAGGTCCAGCTTCTCATCAACTGTTTCCATCTGAACAGGAGCAGCTGATGATTGACCCTGCATTATTCTACTTATGACCTTTGATCCCTGGGTCAGACTCTCCACCATCATGCCTGCCTGGCTTGATAATTCAGACACTCTGTCTTGAAGGGTCATCTGTGGATAAAAGAAATACTTATTCTTCAACCAGTCACATGGTATTAGCCAAAAGAGCAGTATTCAATATTCAACTAAGAGACCCAAGTGGTACTAACATCACTCAATTGGCTGACATTTGTCTAGCTTACAAATGCAAGGTCAGTGGAACAAAAAATATGGGTCAGCAGGATGCTTTCTATGGAAATTTATTTCAATGTTGTTGATAGCACAGATTATGAAAAAAACTTTCATGTTATCTCTATTTTTTTCAATTTCATCCATATTTGATTCTCTACTCCCAAAAAGTGACTCTGAGATTTATATTCTGGTCCCACCCGCAATGCTCCTAGATTTTCTATTCTCATCCCATATCTACAGCCAAGAACTGACTCCCAAGATTTCTATTCTAATCTCATATCTACAGCCAAGAACTGACTCCAAGATTTCTATTCTCATCCCATATCTATAGCTAAGAACTGACTCCAAGATTTCCATTCTCATCTCATATCTACAGTTAAGAACTGACCCCAAGATTTCTATTCTGACCCATCACTACCGACAGGGACTGTGTCCTAGAATTCTATCTCATCCCATCCTACTACCAAGAACAGTCTCCCTGATTTATATTCCAATTCTCTCACTACTGGCTGGAACTGCCTCTTAGATTTTTATTCTGATCCCATCACTTCTGCCAGGACATGACTTCCAGATTTTGTTCTCCTGCCAAGCTTAGCTTAAATTATGACACGACCAACCATCCATTCAGGACGAGTGACAATAGTTTCAATATCTTCATTGTAGTAACCATGTTTGTAAGGCCAGAGTCCATTCCCTATCAAAAAGTTGGAATTCGCCAGCAACATTTGGTGATGAGGTAGCCACTTACTAGCTGTCCCAGCAAACTTAAACCACCTTTCAGTGAGATATACCTTTACCAAATCGATAGGAATATGATTTATTTTCTCTAAAATTGTGATTATAGCATTTGTTATGTCTTAAATCCACTGACAGACAAGTACATCGTTGCTGAAATTTGACTTGGATCTGGCTATTTGCATTCCTAGTCAAATGCGTACACAACTGTCGCAACCTACATGTCAATGACATCAGAGGTCATTCATGTGACATCAACAAAATGAAAAAACAAACTTCTCAAAATATATTTAGTGAAAACAATGACCGACAATCTGTAAATGTTGCAGCAATTTGTAGAAAACAGATTCACTATGCAGCGAGCACATGTCAATGTAGTAGTCATGTGACACCAACAAAGCCATTGCTGACACATGCTCAGTACCTTCTCTAACCTGCTGCAAAACAGACAGGTTTCTGGTCATTGTTCTCAGAATATGTTGAGAATGAAGTGTACATTATATTTATTTACAAATATAAAGTGACTACTATATAATATGTCCAAATTCTAACTATGGAAATTTGTTTATTGTTGAAATCACACGACTATGACCTCTGATGTCACTGACATGTAGTTTGAGAGATTTGTAGTCATGTGACACAGACTGAAAATGGCCAGATCCAGGTCAACTTTCAGCAACAACGTACTTTCATCTCTTCAGTCAGTGGATTAAAGACATGATGAATGGCTTAAATTATGATACGACCAACAATTTTTTTAAGAAAATAAATCATAATCCTATCAATTAAAAGCAAAGTTTTCTCGATGAAAGGTTGTTAAAGTTTGCTGGAACAGCTAGTAAGTTGCTACACCATACCAACACTAAATTACAACTTTTAGATACAGAATGGACTCTGACCCTACACCCCAACATAAATGTCCACATAAAAAAAATGGGTTGAGAAGGGTCAAAGTAAACTTTGACTATCTTTATCCTTGGTGGTTAAGACAAATTCAAAATGCATTATCAAATGGTAATTCAAATCAGTGTTGTCTGCGCATGCACAGAACAAAATTCCGGTTAGGCCCCAGTTTCTCTTAAAAGCATTTTCATCTAGTTCCAACTAGACATCTTATGATACAAGGTTAAAATTAATAGCATATCTAGATTTGCATAACTGAATAAACAGTCAACAGTTATTATCAACTTAGCTTATAACTCTATTTTAGTTTGCAGCTTAGATGGTTAAGGACTCTTCTAGTTTACGGCATAGATGGCTTAGGACTCTTCTAGTTAACAGCTTATATGGCTAAGGACTTTTCTAGTTTACAGCTTAGATGGCTAAGGACTCTTCTAGTTTACAGTTTAGGTGGCTAAGGACTCTTCTAGTACAGCTTAGATGGCTAAGGACTCTTCTAGAGTTTACAGTTCAGATGGCTTAGGATTCTTCTATTTTACAGCTTAGATGCCTAAGGACTCTACTAGTTTAAAGCTTAGATGGCTGCCTAAGGACTCTACTAGTTTAAAGCTTAGATGGCTGCCTAAGGACTCTACTAGTTTAAAGCTTAGATGGCTAAAGACTCTCCTAGATTACGGCTTAGATGTCTTAGGACTCTATACTAGTTGACAGTTTTAATAGATGTCTTATGACTATATTAGTTTACTAGGTTACAGCTAAGATGACTTAGGACTCTATTCTAGTTTACAGCTTAGATTGCTTAAGACTTAATACCAGTTTATAACTTAGATGGACTAGGACTTTATTCTAGCTTACAACTTAGATGGCTTGGGACTTTATTCTAGCTTACAACTTAGATGGCTTAACTCTTTATACTAGTCTGCAGTTTCATGTTCATGCCTAAAGCAATCTTGAGTTATAATTAAGATGCTATCACAATTTCAGAACTCTTGATAATGTGTAACCCCATGTCCTGGATTAAATTTCTGGACTTTGGTGCCTTAATTGCTAAAGAATAGGCACCCCATGGATTTTTGGTCAAATCATAACCTTTGTCAAAGACTGGACAATATATAACTTAAGCTATTTTTTAATTGGAGCAGAATTTTACACCTTTCCCTTACTAGTGTATTTGTTTTCCCTAAAGTGAATGTGACGAAACAAATCTTTTTCCAAATTCTATCAGACATCTGAAATCCTTAAGAAAAGGCATTTACCAAGAAAGTTATCTATTAAAATATAGCACTAACAGTTCCTAGAAGAAACTGATGCTCCACATGCTGAAAAGAATTTCCAGGAATTCAAGATAAGACAATTTCTTCATTTTAACTTCTAAGTGTTTAAACTATCTTTGATATTCGTTAGCAATATTTTCCAAATATACACCTGGTTTATATACTGAATGTCGGCTTCATAGCATTTTTGTTTAGGCCAAAGTTGATTATATCATTAGAAGTCCGGGTTAAAAAAAACCATGCCATAATGATCATTAATTCATGGGGAATAGTTACAACAAAATGTTAAAGACAGTCATTGTGACAGCCATAGTGGATACAGCTACTTGGACCATCTTTAGAGTACCTCAATCAGAGCACACCTCACCACTGCTGTACCCTAAACTGGCTATCATTTTGATACAGAATCAAACACAAAATTTGTTCTCTGTGCTATGTTTCACTGACAGACTCCAGTCCAACATACCTATCCGGCCTCACCCATGTGTATACACAAGCAGGATACTTACGCTCTTCTTCGGACAATCAAACACTCATTGTTCTAACTATGAAAACAAAGTCATATGGACAAAGTTCTTTTGCATACCAGGGCCTGGCGATGTGGAATGAATTGCCTATTGAAATTAGACACAAAGACACCTTGGTCCCTTTTAAGAGTGCTCTTAAAACTCACCTTTTTCGACTGCAGGAACAAACTTAGAGACCAAATAATGTTTTGTATCTTATACGTTTTCAGCATGTATTTATGTTTTCCAATTTCATTGTTTTTGTCTTTAGTTTTTCTTTAGTGTAGTCATATCATTATAGATGGTGTAAAGCGCTTAGAGCTTCTAAAGATTAGGTGCTATACAAAATCCTCATTATTATTATTATTATTATATACAACTGGCACCATTCTCACATATAAAGAATATATGCTGTAGATAAGTGGTGGCCTTTTGTATGTTATGTAACTCAATTTTCTTACTTATATCCAGACTTCAGTTGCACTATTTTTAACAATTGAACTGAACATGGAAAAGCCATCAAAATGATACAAGAATACCAATTTTCTGACTGTCATCAGACACTATTTGTTTAAGGACAAATGTTTTTATGCCTACAAATTATTTTGCGTTGTAATCTTCAGACATCACTTTAAAATTGAATTCAAGTACTTATGGTTTGGGACATAAACAAAGCTATATTGTGATAATACAAGATTGAAAAACAAATAATGCTTATAGAGAGTTGGGGAATTGCTTGCTTGTAACTGGAAATTACCTTGACAAGTTACATGTGATACTTGTTCAAAATTGGCTATTGAAAACATGCTAGATATGGTACTCTGTTGGTTTTTTTTCCTTTTTTGCATTAACAGATCTTTTATTTTCTACATACATTCTCTTTTTTGTCTCCTAAATACACACTTTTTTCTCGATAGAGCTTCAGTTTATCATGGTATAAAAAATATACAACTATGAATCGGTTTACTTGAAAACACTGCCTTCTATTTGAATGTCTTAAATCACAGTTCCATATATGTAGGTAGCGCAACTGTAATATACCTGAACCTCTCCTGGCTTTGTTACCACATTGCGAATGCTTTCTTCAACTCTGTAGCCTAGACCCTCAGTGGCTGATTTTATACTGGAGTTATTCCATCCCCGTTGTAGTTCCTTGCCCTGGAGATCTATAAGAGCTCTTGTGATAGACTGAAGGCCACGAAGAAAACCTGCTAGATCACCACGAAACATTGTTCTTCTTGTAGCCAGTCAAAAGACCTGCAATAAATAGATAGAACAAAATAGAATATTAGAAAACTGTTGTTGTGGAAGAGTAAATAATAAATTGGGATATGATACAATGACTTGATGATGGCCTGAGGAACATTTCCAATGATCTGAGTCCTGAAATAGCTGTAATTTTTCATTCCACTATGGAAGACAAAGACTTCGAGGGATTTTCAGATATTGGAGATGATTAAGTGAACTCGTAATGATTATTTTCTTAATTAGATAGTGGAACAGTTCTACTACAGGTAATAAAACGTATTACAACATCGATGTGCTTTTAATTATAACTGATATGTTAAATAATATGTATTTAACAAATGTTCATTTGTGCAAATCTGATAGTGCATTTGACAGATATGTTAAAGTAGAACAACAAGTATGTTTATTTACTTTTCACTTGTAACATTTCAGTTTCTTCACATTTCTGATTTCCCTATAGATAGACTCATTTCCCTATTTGTTACCATAGCTGCAAACCCTCCCAATTAGTGAAAATAGGGATAAAATTTAGTGAATTTTAACATGAATTCATGAAGTGACCCTAGAGTCCGGGAATATCTATCGGAACAAATGTTTAGCATTGTCTCCAGCTGGTAAAGATAGATCATGTTCAACAAGAAAACTCTAAACAATGCTGCTGCAGCATTGGTAACCTGCAGTTATTTCGTTGATGGCTTAAAATATTCAAGAGATGAAATCTGCTGCTAGTTTTGAATTTTTCAAACTTTAATGTGCTTTTTGCTACCAATGTGCTTCCTCACATCATCTCTGCCACCATGCCCAATGATAAAATTTGTGGCACACTGCATGCAATGAGCATGATGTATATCGGTGTTTGATGGCTGAATGCATGACAAATGTTTGATATATTTTTTGCAATACATTTCTTTTTCCTAGTCCGAGTTTCATCTGACCCTTGCCACCCCATTTTTTATATGAGGACATTTATGTTGGGGTGTAGGGTCAGAGTCCATTTCCTATCGAAAAGTTGGAATTCATCAACACCATTTGGTGTCAGCATGGGGTAGCAGCTTACTAGCCAGCCCAGCAAATTTGAACGACAATTCAGCGAGATATACCTACATGAAATCCATAGGAATATGATATATTTTCTCAAAAATTGTGAACATAGCATTCATCATGTCTTTAATCCACTAACAGAAGATACGAAAGTACATCGTTGCTGAGATTTGACCTGGATCTTGCTATTTTCAGTCAGAGTCACATGACTATACAAATCTCACAATCTACATGTCAATTAGGTCATATAGTCACGTGATACGGACAATAAACAAATTTCCAAAGTAAAATTAGAGCAACAAGGGTCAGAGAAAATCTTTTTCTGTGGCAATAAAGACGTTTCCAAGATGTGTTCTCAAATGGTAATTCCAATTCAGGGTTCATACTGAACTATGAATGATAAATTCAAAGACTTTTCCCAAACTTCAAAGACCACAAACAGAGATTTCCAAGACCTATTTTTGCTAACATTGTGTATACTGATTATATGAGAAAACAACGAATGCGAAAATGAAATACTACAATATTGTTTAGTGATTAAAGTCAAACTATAATTAATTTCCTAAAATTGCATTATAATGATCTGGAAGATAGGTTAACATTCGTTGTTTTTTTTCAGAAATATGTTACATACATGTCAGATTTAATACAAAATAAATTGTTCTCTTAACAGACATCAGCACTGCTTTAAATGCATTATTATATTTGCTTTTTTTTCTCTTCAATCATTTTGGAAAGAGATGCCACCACTGTCATCTTTTCCTCTGCTCTTCTCCTAAGAGCATTTGACTCTATGACAAGCACAACGAGTCCTTTTAACTCTGCCTCTTCTGCTGTCTGTACACAGGAAGCATGTAGGCTGGCAATGTCAGTTTCAAGACGAAGCTTTTTGGCTTTAAGTTCATCCACTTCATCCAAGGCTTACTCTCGTTTCTTTCCCTTTTGGTTTTTATTCTCATCCTTCTCCTCTGCTTTCTTCTTATCCAGATAGGCATGGTAATTATGTCTTGCAGAGGAGGCATGTCATCATTTCATTGCTAATGATGATTTCCAAAGGTCCACCTGCTTTTCTCATTGTGTCAATGATTAGCCTTTGAGCTCTGAGGCTTTCTCTGCTAGGGCTCTCAACAGATGCCTGTTTGTTGACAGAAAATCCTCTCTCCACTGTTGCCTGCCCATGTGACAACAACATTTTCTGGAGAATATTCCAAAGTTCAACATATTCCTTTCTTTTGGAAAGGACAGAATAAAACTTTTCATCAAGGCTGTCATCTGTTCTATTGAAGCATGTCAAGGGATGATTGTCCGATTGGATAACTTAGGGGTAAAAAACAAACGGGGATGTATAGTCAGACTAGATATAAAGAAATCAATTTCGGCAATGTGATTTAAAAAAATATTTTTATACCATTGGGGAAAAGGTCGAGGGTAGGCAATGAGAAACTGGGACATTCTGTCAACTGGAAACACATTTTTTAATTCTCTTTTTTATTTGCCTAATCAAATGACTTGACTTCCTACAGTTAAAGCTTCACAGCACACGTTAACACCCTTTTTTTTTTTATAAATCTTTACTCGCAATATAAGAACAACAACTCTTGCTTAACTCTACTATAGTATATGCATGCGCACTTTGAAACTGTTTATCCGTGAATTGAATTTATTACAATGTATGTTTCTATATTAAACCAAGGAAGATTATTATGTAGAACAAAATTTTTTGTCCCTCAAACATGTTAAATAAATCAACGATATAGCTAAATTTAAACAGGCCCTCTTTTGCCAGATCTCCCAACTCATCAAACTAAACAATATCATATTTTATACCTGAAAAGTAATGAGTTGCCATTATTTTGCCCAAAACTACCAATAGCTTATAACCGCTCCGGTGGCCTAGTGGTTAGAGCATCCGCCGCGGAAACGGGAGGTCGTGGGTTCGATCCCCGGAAAAGTCATACCAAAGACTTACAAAAATGGTGCGAACAGCTGCCTCACTTGACGTTCAGCATTAAGAGGTTAGTGTTAGGACTGGTCGGCCTGGTGTCAGGATAATGTGACTGGGTGGGACATCATGCTACCTGTCTGCGGCATGATGCCCCAGCGGTAGACATCACTATAAACTGCCTCACTGCAGACATCGTAGCGATATGACTGAAAAATTGCTAAAGCTACGTTAAAAATCCTAATCAAACAAACAAACAAACCAATAGCTTATACTTCTGCATCTTTGTTCCACTAAATGAACAGTATCATAAGTATGCAGTTACTAATTTGCAACTTATATTTGGTATGACTTGTAAGGGCTCCTTCTCCCATTGAAGCCAAGTTGATCGTCTTAATTTTACACAATGTACAAAACGCGTTTTGTTTACATAATTTATCCTTTTGCAGCCATTCCTTGTATTTCTCTTGTTCAAGCCAGATATCATTGAAAGAGCAAAGACCTGGCATTTTTAAACACTGAAGTTGTAAATCGACTGAACAAATTTTGAATCCTCAAGTGTGTTACTTTCTATGTAGAGTGAATTAGTGTAATGAACATTTTGATTGGCCAAAGCTGATGGACTCGTCCAATTAAACTGAATGATTCATCAAAAGAAAGAAGCCAGGAAAACCAGTTACATCCGAAGCTAACGACCTTAGGCAATTTTATTTGTGACTTCCTTTGATGAAGTGCGTAGCCGTCTTGCTTTGATGAAGAGTGCATGTATTATTGAAGTTGCCGCCGAGGCCAACTTCGGATGGTCAAAAAAAGAAACCATGATAACTAGATTACATCCGAATCGAACAAACTCAGATAATTTTATTTGTAATTCTGAAAAATTAAAAAATTTAGGGTTTATTTCAATTTTCAAAGACTTTAAAAGACTTCAAAGTAATATGCTCGATTTTCCCAAACTTTCAAGGCCTTGAAAATGCTACCTCATTTTTCCCCAACTCTCAAAGACCTTCATACGAACCCTGCAATTAGTATTGGGGGCACATGCGCATAACAAAACTTCTGGTTAGGCCCAGTTTCTCTTAAAAGCATTTGTAAAACTATTCTTATATATATATATATATAATAGATTAAAATTATAGATTAAAATATGCTAAAATGCTTGCTACCAGGCCAACTGTACCAATTAGCTATAGTTCGCTACTATCGCAACAAGTAGTACCGGACCATTTCAGCAATTGCCAATATCACAACTAACGCTTAACAGGAAATCGGTAATTTTATTATATTAAATAATTGAGAATTGGAAAATTTGTTATATTTTTTGCATGTTGCAAGAATTCGTGAATCGCTGAAAAAAGTTGTCAAATTCAAAATTGTGAGGGCTGGCAACTATGTGTTAGTCTCACTGAGTTTATCTCATCTGTTGAATCTTGCACTCATGACTGGTTTCAACTGGAATAATTAGGTTAAAGCTTTAGACCTTTAATTAACATGTACATAGCATGCACAGCCATGTGGCTCTTGTTGCAATGGATATCATAATTAAAACAAGCATAGACTGTTTATTCAGCTGTGTTAATTTAAAAACAGAATATAGCAGTGCCTTGTACTGGAGTAAAATCACAAGCATGTTAGCATCGGTGATGCAATTTCATGATTGCCTTGTAATATGGAATATCATACAGTGATACCATTAATATTCATTAAACCGGAAGTTACTAGTGTAAAATACAAAGCCAGGTTATTGACATGGCAACGTCTTATACTCTGAATCGACTTATACACCACTCCCTCAATAACTTGCGCACATCGGGGTCCAAAAACATTGACCGCACTATAAGTGAGGTGTGAGTTGTCGAGAGACCTATAATAACAAAAGGATCGATACAAAGGCGAAAGGGTGGGTGGGTGGCAGATTTTTTCGTTTTTAATACTTTATAATCGTGCTGTGATTAACTGCGAATAAATATCTCTTTATAACGGTTTAATTTATTTTTTCCTCATAGAATAACATTAATTTCAGGATAAATTACTGTATATTGAGTTAATCGAAAACATTATTCCACATGGTTTCCGTTCGATTAACATGTGTACCGCTCCAGACATTGTGTATTATGTCACTAATTTTTGTGCTGAATTGGATACATTCATGTTTTATTGTTTGATCCAAATTAGATGTATTTGTTTAATACAAAAGATTGACTCTTTGAGAATCAATGTTGATTGATCAATTTATATACAGTGTAAATATTTGATTTCGGTAGAAGTAAAATGAAAAATTTGAAACAATGTAAATTAGAACACGATAATACAAATGGTGGTTTTGATACGCTGGACAAATCACTAGACTTTTTGTTTGAAAAAAATCAGTTAATTTTTTGTGTTACTCCCTAATTTCGCTGCCGTCAAGCAAAATCATCACCTGCTTGATTTCGATGCACAAGACATAAGTGATAAAACAACACATGTATCTTTTAATGGATTATTTTAGTGCAACAAACACGTCGCCAAGTTTGTTGATATAAACAAGCTGGCAGGTAAGTAGGTTCTCACGGAAGTACTCACGGGTTTCGATATGACGGTTGATTGACTCTTTTCATGTTTTCATAGAAAAGAATATGTTGCAATTATAATGTTTACAATGAAACGAAAATAAAGGATTATAATGTGGTTTTCACACAGCAAGATATTTAATTGCTGTTTTTTTCATTATATGCCACCTGTTAGCATTTACCGGATGTTTTCATTGATCGCTATTTCACCAAACTTTATTTACGGCGAATTGATGACGGTGTATCAACAAATAAATCTGAACATAATATATGATACCTTATTTAGATTTTGCAAATTTCACAATATGGAATCGATCTTTATGGGCATTAATCACCATTTTTGATGATAACACGAGAAATGTATAAAGGTTTAATTTACCAATTCTTATCATAATTTTTCATGTTCAGCATATTTTTAAAATATATTTTTTGGGGGGGGAAAAATCGGGATCCACGACAGACACCGCGTTATAAGCGGGTTTGCAAGTTATCAGGGCGCGAGTTATCGATGGAACGGTGTTTATGGATGAAAGATAGAAAATGTACAAAATTAGTGAATTTGACTTATACTCCACATCAACTAATAGGTCAGAAAATACAGTACTGGTGTTTTGTCCTAGTGACAGCTATTGGATTTCCTTACTATAGAATGCCAACTAACAGTATGATGCATTATAAAGTGGCTGAAATGGTAGAGGCAACTGACCAATAAAAGATATATTGTAAGTCTAACATCGAATGTAGTAATTCATGTCATGATCCAATGTTCAATGTATTCTGTATTCAAAAGAAAAAAATAAACAAATCCTATGTAGTCTTTGTATGTGTTCCTATTTACAATACTAACAAAACACATTGCTTTATAGTTGCTTTCTTGTATTTAGTGAGAAGCAAACTTTTCTGCTCTATCTCCTTTTCAAGGTCCTTCGGACTCTCGTTTCACTTTTGCAGCCTTTCTGAGAGATTTGTTCGCAGTTAGCAGGCTTAGGCTATTGTCCTTTTCGGCTTTTTCAGCATTTTCATCTGCCAATTTGTGCAACTGCTGGATGTCATCCATTAATCGTATTCTTTTATTTAACATGTCACCCAGCTCAAGATCTGCATTTCTTTTTCTGTTCCTCTCACACTCCTCCCTCTTTTTCTTCTCATCCAAGTATAGTCTGTATGTGTGTCTAGCATTTGAAGCATAACAAACATTTCTCTACAAATATTTACATTTTCAATGTCTCCTACGCTCCAAATACTATCAATAAAGATTGTTCTTGAAATGAGAGACCGCTGCTTTTGATTATCTCATATGGCTTCTTTGTTTTTTAATGGAGAATCCTCATTCAACATCTGCCTGGCGATGAGACAGACTTAGAAGGTGTTTTTCAACTGGCCACAAGACAGCATACAGTAGTCCCCCTCTTGAACAGCCCCTTGACCAGCGGCCAACTGCTTCTTACGGCCAGAATCCCTTGGCACCGACAAGTTTGTATTCAAAAGTACCCCTCAAGAGCAACCACCCCTCTAATGCGACCAGCGGACAGCATTTTAGTACAAAAAATGAAAAATGTCCCCCTCATGAACGGACACTTTTGTTTCTTCAAATGTATCCATAACCAATAATTAATTCAAATCTTGACGTAAGGTCAGCAATTTTGATTATCTCTATCGTAGATAAACGTCTCCAAGTGTCAAGTCACTGTTAAATGTGTCGACTAAAGATTTATAGTATATCATTATCTATAAAAGTCGATGTTTACAGGAAATGGGCTCAATAATGTTATGATAGAGTTTGGGGTTTAACACCTATGTCGAGTTCTTCTCTTTAATGATTATAACCAGACGTAATTGTTATAATCATAACAGGATCAGCATAGGCTAAAAATAGATTTTGTACATTGGCACACACAGCTAACTGGGTACCAGACAAAGACCGGAAAAATCATGTGACCACACATTATGGCTTCCGTTACAAAGACTGTATTTCGTACACTCGACACAAGTTTTGTCTGCATAATTAAATCACATACAGTCAGCAATAACCGAATAAATCATTACCAAACATTAAAATGTCAGCAAGTTAACAGATAATTATTTTTAGAAGAAAGTCGGTTATTTTACTCGACGACATCGGGGAGGGGGGAGGGAGGGAATGCAGAACAAATTTATGTTGAAAAGACTCGGAAAAAACAAGTTCATGTTAAAATAATTTGAATAAACAAAGTAATAACCGATAAGAAGGTTATTCAGCAGCAGTGGGAAAATGGAGCAAATGGAAACATAATTATGTATGTACCAAGATGTAAATTGTTTTTGAATCCATTTGCAATGTGCATGACAACAATACCCGCTCGCATATCACACTTACGCCAAGAAAGAAAAAATAGTAATGTATATTCAGTTGAAATAAATGTTATTATAACAAAAAGAACCTTTTAATGATTAATGTTTCATTTAGACGAAGATATTACATGTTTTGAAGTATGTAGCTTTCTTACTACATACATTACATATACATGTACTTCTCATAATAATTTAACCCCCCTCTGGAACGTCCACACGTCTTATAAGGCCACTACCCCGGTGCAGCAGGGGTGGCCGTATAAGAGGGGAACTACTGTATTCCTTTTTGTCTGCCATCAAGGAATGAAAAAACGAATCTAAGCGGTCTTTCTGTCTAGAGAACTGAGCAAATTTCAGTCTTCCGATTTCAAACAATTTTCCAAAAAGACTTTGTATGTAGTTTTTAACCAGGGCATCACATTGGTTTGGATCTATTCTTCCATTGTTGTCTAGAATTTTGACAAGTGATTGGAATGACTGAATGCTGGTCTTTATATCCTTCATCATTTTCTCCCACACTGTAATATTACAGTTATTTACTGAAGCCTTCTTGCAGATTTTTGAATTCTGTATTTGAACAGTTTTCTTGCTCTAATACATGATCTATTATAGTATTTATTATTTATTTTTTATTGAGGATTTTGCAAAATCTGGAGATTCAATTGGGAGACCTAGACGGGTCTAATATCAAAATGATTCTCTGAATTTTTTTTCAGATGGGTTGTCAGGTTATCTAAAAATGGCATCTGAAAAAAACTACAATTTTCAATATTCTGAAACTAGAACTAAAGTAACAGCCCAAAACAAGAATATCAAATCGACAATAATGATTATAATCATGTCGTACCCTCCAACGTAATAAATGACTATGCTGCATGAGATGTTACAACAGACCCGAAAAACAAGTGAGGAATATAAATGAAATCAACTTAGTGTTTACCTTGTACGTTATATCGAAGAAATAACAGACTTTTTGGAAGAAATTACCTTTGATTTGACAGATCGTCAAGTGGTAATTACTCAAAGCAGCATGGCTGACCATTTGAATTTTCCAATCAAACTACACCATAAACCATGTGATATCTACTGTTAGGGGAATTTTTGTTATATGAAATGAAACCATTTATCTATCGTATCTTTTTTATCATGTTTTATTTAACTTGTGCTCTGTGCTCTAAGAAATTTGAAGTAGTCAATTTCTTTAAACTCCCTTGTCAGAAATTCCATGACTTTTCCAAAACTTTGCAAGGTTTTGACAAATTCCATTACTTTTCAAGGCCCTTGAAATTTAATTTTTAAATTCCAAAACTTTTCCAGGATTCCATGACCCGCGGGAACCCTGTCCTTAACGAAACGAATAAAACTTTATTATGTAAGCAACATTTCATTTCATTCAAGAAACATATCCGCCACACGAGTCTACTTAAACATACTTCAGCAAACCTCAACTATTACTAACAAATAACAAATTCAAATGTATGTCAATGGAATATGAACATGCGTCTGTTTGCTAGTGTCATATTTTCATTCTGTCAGGATAGAGACTGCACAATAAGTATATTAATTACACATAAATTTGTGGAAGAGTGTTGATATAGGCTGCAAAGTGTGTGAGATATTCCTGAAACTTTTACTACTTGTTCCAATGTCAACCGACATTGAAACACGTTATACAATGTTATCTGGATAGTTAGACAAAGCACTAAAACAAAAACATGTACTATGTCTTACATTGTAGGGCTAGACTATGCCAGCTGAGGTTCGTTATCTCATCGTTGCTACAGTAGATGGATTGGGCTGTGTATGAGGGCTCAAAAAATGTACACTGACACTCTTCTAATTATTTCTGACTTTCATATCGTTACTCATCTGACTGTCCTACTTTTTATTTTGAGCACGCACCACCCGTTACTTAATAGTAAAGTATGACAACATCAAAACGTATTTATAGGGATACAGTCGACTTCGCTTATATGCATGGCCTCAGGACCAATGCTATGATATGCAATTTGGCCGCGTATGCACTAAACCGGCGTTCATGTTATGACGTGTATCTGGTGCAGCATGCATACTGAAACCCATTATTTTTCCGAAACAAACCCCCATTTGGCCTAGTTCATTTAAATGTGACGCGATTTGCTCTGGTATCGTATGGAGGTCAGTTTTGTCAGTAGATCGAGGAGCAGACTTATGGTCAGCGCTCCAGTCTTAATCTATCGAATTTATTGACCAGACTGGATCGGATTCTTAACGAGGGCATTGCAAGTTTGTGTTAAAGCTAAAGAATGTTAATGCCGTCGACCATGCTTGGTTAATTATTATGGTTGTCTACTATTGCGCCTCCTGGTGATAAACAGAGAATCAGAGAACTAATGCCGTCCTGGTAATATTTATGGTTATCTACTATAGCGCCTCCTGGTGACCAATGATGATCTAATATCTTTGATGTTGATATTAACAGACCTCAATAATCAACACTGACCGCCAATATTCAGAATCGGTATCTTTTCATTTTGAAAGGAACAATTTTGATCAATGCAGTTATCCAAAGAAGCTTAACACATAATAGTGCATGTTCGGACCAGAAAAATTTATGCAATAATGCGAAATATGCATTGATATGCAATTGTCCGACATTGATATCCATTGATAACAATGGTAATAAATCGGGACCGGCACAAAGCTATGCAATAAAGCGGAATATGCAGTTATAGGATATGCAGATATCTGGAGCCGACTGTATAATATACTCAGTTACATTATGCCGATTTTTCTATGAGTTTTTTAAATAAGAATACGGATTTCTACTGTATTCTTAACACATACTGCTAACGAACCCAAAAGATAACGAGATTGCCATCGCATCAGTTTGACGGATGTTGGGTTAATGCCGAGGTCACGCCAAGGGCAGTATCGCTCTAATAATTAACACAAGCACAGCAACTAAACCAAAGTACATTTTAACACAGGTCTATTATAGGCCCCAATTTTTACTGATGTTATATGTTAGGTTTACCAAACTTGAATGTCATAAATATTGGACCAAATTCAGTGCAATATAACATCATTTTCAAACGACACACGTTAGTCACGCATCCCTATGTTCAATAATTTGTTGCGACTCTGTACAATTTTTTTAAAAGTCGTTTTGTCAAAATTACTGGTTATTACAGTTCTTACCGTATCAGACCTCACTCCAATTTTTCACACAACATCATTGATTTAATTACGATATTTATATAAGCCCTACCGGTATCCTTGAAATACATATTGCATAAGCTTTTCACGTGTTGAATACAGAAGCCAATGATATTTATTGAAATATTCCGAATGGAGTCTTTTTTTTTTTTTTTTTTTTTTTTTAGAATAGGTATGAATTTAGTCCCTACACCGTCCATGAAGGGAGAAGCTTGAGAAGAAAACCACGGTACACAGATTTGTATAATTAGTGTATGCAACAATTGTTGGTGATATTTATATAAGCACTACCTCTAATTTTCATTATCCTAAATTTAGTGGTATTTTGAAAGTTACAGTTTGCATAATTAAATCAGAAACAGCCATAAGAATGTATTGCCCATGTAAACGGTTGTAGGGTAAAATCATTTTACTGTGACTTGTACGCAGCAACGAGAGATATTTCTTTACCCTCAAAATTATAGAATATATCAGAACGAAATGTGTGGTCTTTTGTTGCACAATTTCAGTGTTCAGTTATCAAAAGTCAGCCCATCTTTATAATACATATTTGAAATACACAGGAAGCTTTCAAAGATTGTCCACCATTTTTAATAATGGTCTTGTGCACAGGGGTTCGTCAGTAGCACAGGTGCTCGACGCGAGCTTGATGTGAAGAAAAAAATAATAATCTAAAGACAAAAAACATACAGAGTGAGAAAAATACCTTAGAGTACCCCCATGACCCATTCAGACATATGACCCCCTCTATATTACTATATCTTTTTATATAGTTATTTTGTGTAATATGATACCTAAAGAACATATACTTTGTATATTATAATATGTATTTGGGTGAACTAGGAGCTTTAGCATAGATCAATTTTCAACGGGAGTATCATCAGTTAAGATGTAAGTGGTTATCCACCTTTTTGTTCATTTAATGATTATTTGTACCTGTGCAGTTACATCTTTATTTATGATACTCCTACTGAAAATTCACCTATGATAAAATGGGGCCCTGAGTGTTCTAAAGTGCTCTCCATTACAAATCACTGCCATCTCACCTCTGTCTGCATGGGTTAGAGTCCCAGATTCTGACAATGTGGGTATGTGAGAAGGCTTGCCAGTAGCTTCTGTTGGGTCGGTGGTTCTTTCCGAGGGATTTCCCTGGGTTCTTACTCCACCATTAATATTGGCTGCCATGTATAGCATATCTTGTGCTGAAAAATGGCATTAAACCAGTTTCTACAGCAACAACCTATGATAAAGCTCAAAGATAAAAGTGAACTTCCATGAATTTTGTAGCCTAATCTAGAACGAATTATTAATCTGTTGGTGTTTATAGACTGATTTCATGTTGGGGCAAAAACATTACTTCATTTCACCCTATAAAAGTAATAAGATAGGGCTCATACCTCAATACCTGCTTCTCATTCTTTTTATTGTGACCTTTTTCAGAATTGATATCTTGTACAAGAACAAGGTCATGTTGGAATTTTGCTGAATCAAGCTAAAAAAAAGTTTGCTATTTTGAGAAAGTTACACATGTGATGGTTTAAACATTCCAAATTTTGACTTCTGTGCTTTCTTTTTCCTATTTTTCCACTGCTGCATCCTGTTCAAGTTGGGGGAGAAAAAGTACTTCATCTTAATATTGATGTCGAGCATAATCTCTTTATATGAATATGGTGATTTTCACATTATTTTGTTTAGAAACATTTAGAGCCAGTAAAAACACCACAGATGTGATAGCTGCAATTTTTTTATTGTAATGTTTTATAGTAAATTATTAATACTGTAAGTTATAGTAATGCATAGTAATATACTATGACTGTAGGTTATTGTAATGTATAGTAAATTTATTATTACTGTAAGTTATTATAATGCCGTATAGTAATGTGTTAGTATTGTAAGTTGTTATTGTAATTCAATTTAGTAATGTATTAGTACTGTAAGTTGCTATGGTAATGCCCTAAAATGTATTAGTACTGTCAGTTGCTATGCCATATAGTAATGTATTAATACTGTAAGCTGTTATTGTAATACCTTATGGTAATTTATTAATACTGTAGGTTGTTATTATAATACTTAGTAATGTATTAGTACATTAATTTCTAACTAACTTGTCATTAGTACATTAATTTCTAACTAACTTGTCATTTCAGTAACAATGGGAAAAGAGGAAAGTTGCAGAGAAGGTGAAGTATATATTTACTATATAAAAAATTAGCCTTCTTCAATTGGTAAACAAGCCAGTTTTGCATGAAGTAATGTGTTTTATTTTGACATTTATTCAGACTTCAAGAAACTTGGATGACATCTATGAAATTATAACTAACTATATAAAGATTGCTGATCTTACGGTCTTTATTTTGCTTTTCTGACTAAATATAGAACTTTTCATTCTCTGTAAAATCTTAAGATGACATTTAGTTCCAGAAAACTCAAATGTTGTAGGTGAAATGTGTGGAATTTATTATTGATGCTGAAATGTGTGGAATTTATTATTGTTGCTGAAATGTGTGGAATTTATTATTGTTGCTGAAATGTGTGAAATTTAGGCAGATTGTCATGCAAGTAATTATCTTGGCTGTCCTTGTCCAAGTAATTATCTTGACTGTCCTTTTCCAAGTAATTATCTTGGCTGTCCTTGTCCAAGT
Source organism: Unio delphinus (assembly GCA_029339505.1). Classification (NCBI taxonomy): domain Eukaryota; kingdom Metazoa; phylum Mollusca; class Bivalvia; order Unionida; family Unionidae; genus Unio; species Unio delphinus. Next base: position 4,017,235 of record JAQISU010000225.1, read on the forward strand.
AATTATCTTGGCTGTCCTTGTCCAAGTAATTATCTTGGCTGTCCTTGTCCAAGTAATTATCTTGGCTGTCCTTGTTCTTTTAACACCTGTCTTAATTTGAGTGTAATGTGTTGTGCATTATATCTGTCCATTGACATGAGTTTGTCAGGAATATTAAATTGTATCCATATATATCATAACAGGACAGTGTAGCATACAATTAACATGCCACCATAATGTCGAAGTCGCTGGAAAAATATAATGTTCAGCATTGTCCTGACTTTAATTTTTGAAGACATTTTAATGAAACTTTAGACAGACACATACTGAAGCCATGTCCCCTGATGCAAGGTCAAGGTCATAGGAAGAGAAAATGTAATTTTGTGACTTCAATCATTGTCCAGATTTTCACTTTCGAACCACTTCAGATGTTTTAATTAAGTTTTTGCCAGTTATATAATTACATTAAGTCACTTGTCAAAGATATTCTTTCTGTAAGAGTCATGTGAGTGGCTAATTCACCTAAAAAGAAGTGAACTATGTATTCTTTTGTTAGGAAAGTGAAAAGGACTTTAGCAAGTGATTTTTAGATGTACATTGAGTAACAGTATTTTATGATTGTTAAGGTGCTCTGACTATAAATCCAGGTATAATTCAGAGAGTGTTGTAGCCAAGGTGAAATGTATGTGGTGTTGATACCAATTGCACCAACCAAATAACTCTTGCTCATTCAAGGTTGTCTGTTTTAAGAGCTGACTGACCATTAACTCTTTTCCCATGTAAACTATATGTGTCCAGGTTAGGTCTACTGTTTGATTTGGTGATGAAAACTCAATTGCAACTTCTGTTTTAAAACTTAAATATCAGCATGTAAATACTAGTAGTAATTGTGTTTCAAAATTAGAAATGGTAAAATAATTTATTTCAAAAATAGAATCAGTGTAGAACAATTTCTAATTTAAACCACAAAAGATAAAAGATTTTAACTGCTGTGTTTGCATTATTTTCGTTATAAAATTAGTTTTAAATTATAAGAGAACCTGTCACAGTGTCTAGGAAATACCACATCATTTATTTTTCTGTTTTCAAAAATCATTGTACCACTTCATTTTATTTTCTGTTGTCATAAATCATTGGCAAATAGTTTAAGGAAAATGAGTAATTCATACAAAACATAGTCAATACATTATATGATATTATATACGAACATAAGATATAACATGGAAAATACAAAATAGAGGACATAATTCAAATTAATATAATGTATGTCTTGCTTTATTCCCATTTCTCCATTTTCAGCTCACCCCCAGTCCCTTATCTGTCCAAAGGAGTCACTTCCTAAAATTCAAATCTAGCTTGACCCCTTGACCCCTGCTGCTGCTGCAAGCTTAATTTTATATCAAGAGAAAATGTAATTCGGACTTTATTTGATGACTTGTATATTTGTCTGGAGAATAACTTTTGAACCACTTTAGATCTTTTATTGGCATTGTTATTGTTGTTGCTGTAGGGTTTAACGCCATTTTTCAGCACACAGTATGTGCTATACATGGTGGCCAGTATTAATGGTTGAAGGAAGACCTGGGGAGAAACCCTGGAAAGAACTATCAACCCACGTCAAGCTGCTGGCAAGCTTTCTCACATATCAACATTGGCCAAATCTGAGACTCGAACCCTTGAAGACAGGTGAGATGGCAGTGATCCTTAACGGAGACTGCTTTAGACCACTCAGCCACTCGGGGCACCTTTATTGACATTGTTACCAGTTATATATCATAACTATACAATGGGGCCATGAGTGGTATAAAATAGTGTTAAACACTATGACAACAATAAATATACAATGTATCACATTCCTCAAGTTCAAGGTTGCAGCCTGTTTCCTTATCCTGGATGTAACTTATTACTCCTGAAGTTAGTTTGATAGTCCATTTACCATGTCAGAGATCAAGTTCATTAGTTGGAACAATGTCAGGAGATATCATGTGCCATATGCAGTATTCTTAGTAAAATATTTGTTTCATCAACCTTCTCCAATTTATATTTCTTTTATTTTGAGCTGTGTTTCATGCAGTTTAAAAGATTACAAATCTCAGTGGGTACTTGTACAAATTTTTAAATTATTTTCTTTTACCAATTTCAGAGTCATTGGAAAGAAGGAAGAAAAAGAGGAAAGAGAGACACGAGGGCAGCAGCAGTGATTCTTCTGATACTTCATCCTCTTCATCAGTTGACTCAGAGGATGACAGTAATCTTCCATATTCTATTCTGTGTACCCCAATGTGACAAAATGATCGTTTTGTTCTAGTTCTGTCTGTCTATATGTCTGTCCAGTCTAAGAAAGTGGCTAAGTGATCTGCATGTTGGACTTGAAATAAATGGGGTCTGTCCCTGACCAAGACATGTTGGTAACATTGCCACAGCTCAAAATGCAATTTCACATCCAGATATGTCATTAAACAACCACAAATGTAATTGGAAACACATGAAGAATGCAAAGAAATCTACTGACTTGGATTTCCCCCTTTAGTCTGATTTTGATAGAGTTATGTCCCTTATAAGACAGAACAAGCTTGACTGCATTCAGTATGGCTAGCATAGGTGGCAAAAAGCAGATGCAAGGCTAAAAAATCCCACTGTTCTGTCTTCCAGAGAATGATGGCAAATTCAGTTGGTTGAGAGAGGTAGCTCGCGCCAAGCAATGCATGAAAAGAATGGCTTGGAGAGCTAAGATAAGAGTGAAAATGTACATACATACATAAATACATACATGCATATGCAGGGACCTGTTATTAAACACTTGTAATTGTATTTTATTAATGGCTAATCTAATCAGCAGAGACTCATTCAAACAGTTAATTGAGACTGACATTATATCATAACAATGTTAGTTGAGACTGATATTATATCATCGTAATGTTAACTGTGACTGACATTATATTATAATGTTAATTGTGACTGACATTATATCATAACAATGTTAGTTGAGACTGATATTATATCATAGTAATGTTAACTGTGACTGACATTATATTATAATGTTAATTGTGACTGACATTATATCATAACAATGTTAATTGAGACTGACATTATATCATAACAATGTTAATTGAGACTGACATTATATCCTAACAATGTTAATTGATACTGACATTATATCGTAACAATGTTAATTGAGATTGACATTATATCCTAACACTGTTAATTGAGACTGACATTATATCCTAACAATGTTAATTGAGACTGACATTATATCCTAACAATGTTAATTGAGACTGACATTATATCCTAACAATGTTAATTGAGACTGACATTATATCATAACAATGTTAATTGAGACTGACATTATATCATAAGACTGTTAATTGAGACTGACATTATATCATAACAATGTTAATTGAGACTGGCATTACATTCGTCCCTCGTTTATCGCGGTTAATCAGTTCCAGATTCTACTGCGTTAAGTGAATTTCCGCGAAGTATGATTCTTTATTTATAAATCGAATATTTTCGAAGTTAGAACAAAGAAAACCTGTTCACGACCCTCTAAACACGGTTTTTAACATATTTGAAAAAACCGCAATAGAGTGAAGCCGCGAAAGTCGAAGCGCGAAGTGGCAAGGGACAACTGTATATCATAACTGTTCATTGAGACTGACATTATATCATAACAATGTTAATTGAGACTGACATTATACCATAACAGAGTTAATTGAGACTGACATTATATCATAACTTTTCATTGAGACTGACATTATTATACTATAACAATGTTAAATGAGACTGATATTATGCCATAACAATGTTAACTGAGGGTGAGATTATGCCATAACAATGTTAATTGTGACTGACATACCATAACAATGTTAATTGAGACTGACATTATACCATAACAATGTTAGTAGAGACTGACATTAATATACCATAATAATGTTAACTGAGACTGACATTATACCATAATAATGTTAATTGAGATGACATCATACCATAATAATGTTAACATAATAATGTTAATTGAGATGGCATTATATGATAATGTTAATTGAGATGGCATTATATGATAATAATGTTAATTGAGATGGCATTATACGATAATAATGTTAATTGAGATGACATCATACCATAATAATGTTAATTGATACAACATTATGCCATAATAATGTTAATTGAGATGGCATTATACCATAATACTGTTAATTGAGATGGCATTATACCATAATAATGTTAATTGAGATGACATACCATAATAATGTTAATTGAGATGACATTATACCATAATAATGTTAATTGAGATGACATTATACCATAATAATGTTAATTGAGATGACATTATACCATAATAATGTTAACTGAGATAACATTATACCATAATAATGTTAATTGAGATGACATTATACCATAATAATGTTAATTGAGATGACATTATACCATAATAATGTTAATTGAGATGGCATTATACCATAATAATTAAATTGATGCAACATTATGCCATAATAATGTTGAGATGACATTATACCATAATAATGTTAATTGAGATGGCATTATACCATAATAATGTTAATTGAGATGACATACCATAATAATGTTAATTGAGATGACATTATACCATAATAATGTTAATTGAGATGACATTATACCATAATCATGTTAATTGAGATGACATACCATAATAATGTTAATTGAGATGACATTATACTATAATAATGTTAACTGAGATGATATTATACCATAATAATGTTAATTGAGATGACATTATACCATAATAATGTTAATTGAGATGACATTATACCATAATAATGTTAATTGAGATGGCATTATACCATAATAATTAAATTGATGCAACATTATGCCATAATAATGTTAAGATGACATTATACCAAAATAAAGTTTTATTGAGATGTCAAAGTTTATTATTGTTAATTGAATTAATGTTAATTGAGACATTATATCATAATAATGTTAATTGAGATAACATTATGCCATAATAAAGTTTTATTGAGATGACCTTATACCATATTATTTTTAATTGAGATGGCATTATGCTATAATAATAATGCTTACTATTTTATTGATAGCAAATCTAATCAGAATTTACTTTGTAAGATTGTTAATTGAGACTGACATTATTTTACCATTTCAGGGCCTAAGTTAAAGAAGAGGAGACATCATCAGGATAGAAGCAGCAGTTCTTCATCCTCATCTTCCTCATTATCAGGTAAGTTGTTCCACAACCGTCTCAGCTTATACTATGGCAGACATCTCCAGAACAGCAGCCATTTTACCATGCTTTCCTCAGTTATCATTAAACCCTTAGGTCCAGTATGCATGTATCCCTGTTACCACCCATCCAACTGCAAGATCTGACCAATGGCTGGATTGAAATTCTTAAACCTTCGTTTATCATATCTAATTGTTTGAAGTCTCTCTCTCTCTCTTTTGAATCTTTTAAGTCGTGTTGCATTGCATTACTGTTACATCAATGCATGCATGTTTGAACGGGCATCACTACGTAATCCGACCATTTATGAAAAAAAGAAAACAATGAGGATTATAAAATTCACAATTTATTTGTTAGTGACCTTTAAGTGTTTTCCTTACCCTGGTTAAAACCACTCCGGTGGCCTATTGGTTAGAGCATTCATCGCAAAAGCGAGAGGTTGTGGGTTCAATCCCTGCTCGAGTCATACCAAAGACTTACAAAAATGGTACTAACAGCTGCCTTGCTTAGCTCTCAGCATTAAGAGGTTAGTGTTAGGAATGGTCGGCCTGGTGTCAGGATAATGGGACTGGGTGGGAGATCATGCTACATGTCTGCGGCATGATGCCCCAGTGCTAGACATCACTATAAACTGCCACACTGCAGACATCGTAGTGATATGACTGAAAAATTGTTAAAACTACAATAAAAATCCTAATCAAACAAACAAATTACCCAGGTTAAGGGTTATTACTGTAGTGTTGTTCCGATTATCGATTATAATTGATCATCAGTTGGTTGAGCAAACAAATAATATAATCGATTGTGAACTCCATAATCGATTGTGTGTAAAGTGAGACTACCCTTTAGGTGTATGCAAAGCACAAAGGTTAGTAAAACTCCCAGCCACTAAAGTTGACCTGAAATTTATTAATTACCTTCACAACTACAAATATGAAACCTTATGATTTATAATAAGGAACATATAGTCATTATTACATGGTCAAGTTGTTAATTGTTGAGTTAATAAATTTAAACACATTTCGTTGATTTGTTTCAGTTAAACTGCAACATCTTTTGTAGTATTTATAAACAATGGCAAACAAGAAAAACATGTCCTTCTATACTTTATATTATACACACATCATATATATCAATGAAAGAATTTTGGGGGATTGTAGCAGTATTTCAGTTACAGTTGACTGATCAGCCATAAAAAGTTGTGTTCATTTAACAAAGTTGTAAAACAAAAATAACACAATGTAATATTATTGTCAGGTTAATGTATACATGTCATTAATTTAAATGAGATTACTCCTGTACATTTATAAACATATTGAACTCTTGATCAAAGATATAACTTTAACAAAAATTAAAATTCGCTCTTAGTAACCGATTATAATCGATGATCAGTTGGTTAAGGGGAACCGATTATCGATTATGAATTTCTAACTGATTCCCATCACTATATTACTGTTTTTTTTTCTTGTCAAGGTATAAGGTTGATGATGACATTAATTTTTTAGAAAGACCATGGAAAATGCATTTATTAGCTTTTGGCAGATCAGTTACATCTTATGGATTGATTATATATGTCTGTCTGTTCATCTGATGTGAATACTAAAGTTAGGGTTTGTATTTAGGTAACTTGGTAACATACTATTTTTTGCAGAGTCACATTCAGTAGTGTTAAGATCAGGGGTCTCAAACACGTGGCCCACAGGCCACATGCAGTTTGCCATGTTGTATCCTGTGGCCCGAAAAATGATTGGCATCACGATCACTATTTTGCACTATCCATCTATTTTGGTTAGCCTTTGCTTTTAGCTCATTTCACAGGCGTTATTACTGTGGTATTTAAGTGCATCATGAGTACTATAGCTGTCATTAAGAATTATGTCACTGTGACCTATATTTGATATGTTAATGATTTGTTTTGTACTGTTGAATTATGCACGGTTTCTCTAGGTTAGGGTTCATTTCATTTCAGTTTCTCTGATACTGTTGCTTGCAGAGTCATGTATCTAACTTGAGTAAAAATTTTGCCATGTCTCAGACACTGTTGCCTGCAAACATGGTTTGTAGGTGCATTATAAGGAATATAAATCTCCTAATTCAAAACTAAGTCATTGCATCTGACCATATTCCAGTTACCAATATTTCACACTCAAGTGACGTGCATTAACTTCTGTGACAGTTAAGTGTTTTTAGACACTGTTCCCTCCAGAGTCGTGTAACATTGTATATGGATTCTTCATGAGATGTAACTTGTTATTGTGCGTGTAACACATTTTTCAGCACATGAAAGGCTGTACATTGTGGCCAGCATAATCGGTGGACAAAGAACCCTGGAAAACACTGTGGAACCACCAAACCACACAAAGCTACTGGCATGTTTTCTCACATACCAGCATTGAACAAGCACTCGAAACTCAACCCCATTCAGGTCATAAAAGTACCACATGATTTAGATTTAAGCTTGGTCATAAAATGTACCACATCTTTTAGATTTAAGCAAGCAGAGGTATACAGTCTGGTCATACAAGTACCACATGGTGTAGATTTATGCTTGGTCATAAAGAAGTGCTACATGATTTTAGATTTAAGCAAGCAATGGTATACAGTCTGGTCATTGAAGCACCACATGATTTAGATTTAAGCTTGGTCATAAAATAGTACCACATGATTTAGATTTAAGCTTGGTCATAAAATAGTACCACATGATTTAGATTTAAGCTTGGTCATAAAATAGTACCACATGATTTAGATTTAAGCTTGGTCATAAAATAGTACCACATGATTTAGATTTAAGCTTGGTCATAAAATTGTACCACATGATTTAGATTTAAGCTTGGTCAAAAAATTGTACCACATGATTTAGATTTAAGCTTGGTCAAAAAATTGTACCACATGATTTAGATTTAAGCAAGCAAAGCCATACAGTGTGGTTATAAGAGTAGTATACTATTTAGATTTAAACAAAAAGCAAAGTGATACAGTCTGATTATGAAAATACTGCATGATTTAGATTTTAGCAAGCAAAGCGATAGTCTGATTATGAAAATACTACAAGATTTAGATTTTAGCAAGCAAAGCGATAGTCTGATTATGAAAATACTGCAAGATTTAGATTTTAGCAAGCAAAGCGATAGTCTGATTATGAAAATACTGCATGATTTAGATTTTAGCAAGCAAAGCGATAGTCTGATTATGAAAATACTACATGATTTAGATTTTAGCAAGCAAAGTGATACAGTCTGATTATGAAAATACTGCATGATTTAGATTTTAGCAAGCAAAGTGATGCAATCTGATTATGAAAATACTGCATGATTTAGATTTTAGCAAGCAAAGCGATAGTCTGATTATGAAAATACTACATGATTTAGATTTTAGCAAGCAAAGTGATACAGTCTGATTATGAAAGTACTACATGATTTAGATTTTAGCAAGCAAAGCGATAGTCTGATTATGAAAGTACTACATGATTTAGATTTTAGCAAGCAAAGCGATAGTCTGATTATGAAAATACTGCATGATTTAGATTTTAGCAAGCAAAGCGATAGTCTGATTATGAAAATACTGCATGATTTAGATTTTAGCAAGCAAAGCGATAGTCTGATTATGAAAATACTGCATGATTTAGATTTTAGCAAGCAAAGCGATAGTCTGATTATGAAAATACTGCATGATTTAGATTTTAGCAAGCAAAGCGATAGTCTGATTATGAAAATACTGCAAGATTTAGATTTTAGCAAGCAAAGCGATAGTCTGATTATGAAAATACTACATGATTTAGATTTTAGCAAGCAAAGCGATAGTCTGATTATGAAAATACTGCATGATTTAGATTTAAACAAAAAGCAAAGTGATGCAATCTGATTATGAAAATACTACAAGATTTAGATTTTAGCAAGCAAAGCGATAGTCTGATTATGAAAATACTGCAAGATTTAGATTTTAGCAAGCAAAGCGATAGTCTGATTATGAAAGTACTACATGATTTAGATTTTAGCAAGCAAAGCGATAGTCTGATTATGAAAATACTGCATGATTTAGATTTTAGCAAGCAAAGTGATACAGTCTGATTATGAAAATACTGCATGATTTAGATTTTAGCAAGCAAAGTGATACAGTCTGATTATGAAAATACTGCAAGATTTAGATTTTAGCAAGCAAAGTGATGCAATCTGATTATGAAAATACTGCATGATTTAGATTTTAGCAAGCAAAGTGATACAGTCTGATTATGAAAATACTGCAAGATTTAGATTTTAGCAAGCAAAGTGATGCAATCTGATTATGAAAGTACTGCAAGATTTAGATTTTAGCAAGCAAAGTGATACAGTCTGATTATGAAAATACTGCAAGATTTAGATTTTAGCAAGCAAAGTGATGCAATCTGATTATGAAAATACTGCAAGATTTAGATTTTAGCAAGCAAAGCGATAGTCTGATTATGAAAGTACTGCAAGATTTAGATTTTAGCAAGCAAAGTGATGCAATCTGATTATGAAAATACTGCAAGATTTAGATTTTAGCAAGCAAAGCGATAGTCTGATTATGAAAATACTGCTTGATTTAGATTTTAGCAAGCAAAGTGATACAGTCTGATTATGAAAGTACTACATGATTTAGATTTTAGCAAGCAAAGCGATAGTCTGATTATGAAAATACTGCATGATTTAGATTTTAGCAAGCAAAGTGATACAGTCTGATTATGAAAGTACTACATGATTTAGATTTTAGCAAGCAAAGTGATACAGTCTGATTATGAAAGTACTACATGATTTAGATTTTAGCAAGCAAAGCCATACAGTGTGGTTATAAGAGTAGTATACTATTTAGATTTAAACAAAAAGCAAAGTGATACAGTCTGATTATGAAAATACTGCATGATTTAGATTTTAGCAAGCAAAGCGATAGTCTGATTATGAAAATACTGCATGATTTAGATTTTAGCAAGCAAAGTGATACAGTCTGATTATGAAAGTACTACATGATTTAGATTTTAGCAAGCAAAGCGATAGTCTGATTATGAAAGTACTACATGATTTAGATTTTAGCAAGCAAAGTGATACAGTCGGGTCACAAACAACTCCAGTGGCCTAGTGGTTAGAGTATCCGCCACGGAAGCAGGAGGTCGTGAGCTTGATCCCGGCCGAGTCATACCAAAGACTTACAAAAATTGTACTAACAGCTGCCTCGCTTGATGCTCAGCACTACAAGGTTACTGTTAGGACTGGTCGGCCTGGTGTCAGGATAATGTGACTTGGTGGGACATCATGCTATATGTCTGTGGCATGATGCCCCAGTGCTAGTTATCACTGTAAGCTGCCTCACTGCAGACACCATAGCAATATGACTGAAAATATGTTAAAGCTATGTTAAAAATCCTAATCAGAGAAACATTTTAGCTAGCAAAACCATACATTCTGGTCATAAAACATAGTACTTAAGTAAGCAAAGCTGTGCAGTCTGGGGGCCCTTAGTGGGCAAGTGTTCTAAAGCACTCATCGTTACATATCACTGCCATCTCACCAGTCTGTGTGGGTTCGAGTCTCTGGCTCACCCAATGTGAAATAGATACTTGTGGGTCGGTGGTTCTTTCCGAGGTTCTTCCTTTACCTTTTATACTAGCTGCCATGTGTAGCCTATCTTGTACTGAAAATCCTATAACAACAAAATAGCAACTGTACAGTCTGGTCATAAAAAAGTACTTTATGATTTAAGACTTGGGCAAATTTGTGCAGTTTTAGACATGAAGCTGTTGACCATTTTGACCAATTGCTTGTTATATAATGTTCTTCATTTATGTTTTCATATCACAGAAAATACTTTCTACAAATTCATGTTTTTCCTTTTCATACAGATGAACCACATCAGAGCAAGAAACGGCATAAAGATAAGGTATGCTAATGTATCTATTTTTACTTTTCCTTAATAATATTTTTGGGCTTCTTTTGGAAGTCACAGTAACTCATTTGGAAAGTGTTGGACTATTAATCCAAGGAACATAAGTTTGATACCTGCCCAGATCATCCTGAGTCTAGGTGTGCCCTTTGTAAGACTCTTAGTTCACATTTCAATGGCTTAAAGTGTCACTGAGAACCATGCAACACCTGTCTGTCTGTGTGTATGTGTTCTTCATTTGACTAAAAATATGCTCTATAAGTAAAGTTTTTCTTCAGTATTTGCTAAATTTTCTAAACATTTTATTTAAAAAAGCTTATTTTATTGCCACTTTTAGGTTTGTTTTACACAGAAATCTGGGACATTGAATTATGTTGTCTGTTGTAATGTATATCTGATTAGTATATATTGCAGAATTAATTGAATGACCGTTAGGTAGAGCAAAAGGTAAGAAACTAATAAAGTGCTTCTCTGTATCAAAAGAATTTATTATAAGATGCAATTATCAAGGTCATAAATGTAGGGGACAATACTGTGTCATGGAATTTGAGAAGCCCTGAAAGGTCAATTATTTCCTGATTTTACTCATTTTTGGAAAAATACTTTTAAAAAGCAGTGAAGCAAATACTTTTTCAGCAATGCCTAATATTACTACAAGTGTGTAGACAAATAATAAAGCCATACATTACAGTACAAAAACACACAAACACAGACATTATGTTTCCTGCTTTGATCCCACTTCTTCCTGTTCAGCTCTCACTTCTCTCGCTTCTGTCCAAAAGGACAATTCGCTTCTTGCTAAAATTCAAGTTTAGTTTGACCCCTGATATATATAACCTTATATTGGCCCAGAGATATATAATCTTATGTTGGCCAGGCTTGTGTCTGAAGCAGCTAGACAGTTTTCTTTTTCCCATTGTTACTCTGTTTGGGTTTGGTAGCACTTTGATTACACAAAACACTTTTATTTCTTTTCAATTGATTAAGAAAAAAATCTGAAGTCAAATTGTGAATATCTGTATACATGATACATTTGTAAGTGTCTTATTGTATATTCGTAATACATTCATAAGGCATTATTTGGCATCTAATAAATGAATCAACCTGTAGTATTCCCACTGATGTATGTTCATTATACATTTATAAATTTGCAAGTGTCAGTTCATATTAACTTTATACATATATAAGTGTCTTGTTTTATGCATTTATGAGTTTAAGTTTGAACACACTGTACATTTATGTGTCAATTTGAATACATTGTACATTTATAAGCGTCAGTTTGCACACTTTGTACATTTTATAAATGTCTTCTCTTGCACACTGTACATTTATGACTAGTCAGTTTGTACACACTACATTTATAAGTGTCAGATTGTACATAATTTATACATTTATTTTTTACACACTTTACATTTACAAGTGTCATTTGTACACACTTTTCACATTTATAAGTATGAATCTATTATCTCTGTTCATGAGCAACAAGTTGCAGTGTAGGTATACCTCAGTTTTCATTGAATCCCCACTTCAGTGTACATATATCCCAATCACCCTTCCTACCACCCAGGTCAGAGATTTAAATTTAAATTTAAAAATGAATTTCTCTATTCTCCAGGCTTACATTTTGTTATTTTCTTTCCCATACTGTAATTTCTCAGTTCTTGAACTGATAGCTTTCATATTTTGTATATATGTATGGTCAGGCATATAGTCATCATTGTACTTGCTATTCTATCCATTTTATTGGTTCCTTGCATGCAAAATTTGCCAAAGTCAGGAACTTAAGGAAATAATGTCTATTACACTGAAGGGTGCTTATTTACAGTACACCATTTGCCATTTGATGTGATTCGTTGTACTCTTTATTTGTACATGTTTATTTTAAAGTGCACATGGTTTGAATCAAGAATAAATTCAAATATAAGATTATAATAAGAGATTATGGTGTTATACTAATCTTCCAATTTAACTCCATTTAAATCTTTTTTTCGATATAAGCATTTGAAATCTTATTATCCCCTCATCTTTGTATTTTTTTCTATATTATATGTATTTCATCAACACCTGGCCAACATACAAATGGTGACTGCTGCCAACAACTGTACACACCTTGGACCAACTCTCACTTGTTGATGGCTTTATCTAAAATGTTGGCAACTGCATCAACTATGCCAACTTGCTCCTGGTGAACGGTGTGGATCTCCAACCATCTGTTGCTTGAACATTGTATCTGGTTGGATGGATTACTTAATGTTATATTGTGAATTTCTTTGAAACAATTTGCCTGGTACTCTTATAATATCAACTACAGAAGAAGAAGAATAAGAAACACAAGGAAAGTGGACCAGTCAAGCTGTCTGAGGTATAATTACATTTAAAAGTTACTAATGAGTCATGATTTAAAACAGAAAATAAGAACTCTGCTCATAGACATTTAAAACATAACTTGTATAATTTGTGGTAAATTTAAAAACCCTGGCATGGGATTAGATTACTTTGAATCATGTATTTTTCAGAATAACAGCTTTCATTGTTTTTGTAATCTAGGACATTTTCATTAGGATTGATTTTTCAGTTTCATGGTTTGGACAAGGATCATTTAGTCACTAAATCTGCAGTTTGTAGTAACCATAAAATCAACAATAATCAAATCTAAAAAGCAAATTCACAGTAGTAAAATAGCTACCAATATATATAAGACATAACAAATATATATAATGAATCAAAATGTCAAAGCAGATTTTTAAATACAACTCCACTGTTTTATTTTCTGATTTGGCCATGCTGTTAATCTTTTACTAGAAAACAATTCGTGAAATGTTACATTGGTGGTTAAATTTTTGTATATTGATTTTGTGAGATTCTTTCTTTGAAGGAACATCTTTAAATTTTATAAAATTACATAAGTTATGCTTGTTTAATTTGTTACACAGTTCATGAAAGAGAAAAGAGGTAAAGAAAAAGATCTGCTAAGAAGTGCCATTTCGGGCAAGAAGATTCATAGAAAAATTAAACGTTCCAAAAAGGACAAAGCAGTACGTATTCATTTTTGTCATTTTATTTTATTTTTATTTGTCACCAGTGTCAGCAGTTAACAAGTATGCATATATTTCAGAAGCATTAAATATCCTAATTAAATGTAAATTTGATCTCAGAAATGTTTTGAAAGCTGTACTTCGTATCCTGTTAATAACAATTAAGTGATTCATTGCTTCATTGGAAAAATTACAGTGAAGTAATACCTTGAACATACTTTAAAAATAAAGACAGTCAAAATAACCTGTATAAAAGGAATGGATTGTCAGTAATCTTGCTCATATTTTTGACGATGCTTCGTTAAAATGCCAGTTACCTTTGTGGCTGGTCAGAAACATTGTTTATACAATCAGCTGTCTCATCCTGGAAGTCAACAATGACTTACTTCATAGTATTTAGCCTTTCCATTCTTTTTCACCATGGAATGGCAGAAAATAAAATGGATGTACACAAATTGGAAATAGCTCAAAAACTATAAACTACAACCAAGTTTCTTTTATATTAGCAAAATGTTTTTAAGTTATAGCTCTAATGGTCAGTTAGCAACAATTTAATGTCCTAATGGTCAATTTGCAACAATTAATAGTCCTAATGGTCAGTTAGCAATATGTTAACCAGCTCCATGCAAAATATGCAGACAATAGTCATAGGAAGTATTGCAGTAGGACTTGCAGCCAACTTGGTTTCTCTGTCATGGAACACCCTGCACTAGCTTTCTCTCTTGACTGTACAACAAGAGTGGAGAATTGCAAAGAACACAACTGCCATTATAACCACAAGTACCACAAGTTTTCCTGACAGCTGTTATGAGTTTATGCTCTTAAAATAACTACCAAACAAGAGTGAAAGAAACGCTTTATAAAATTTAACAAATAATTTGTTTCCCCCAGAATACCAAGTGAAAATGAGAAAAAAAAGAACTTATAGTATTGTGAATTAAATCCCAAAATAATCCAAGAATTACAGACACTAATAATTTAATGAATAAAACTCAGTACAAGGCCCAAAGAAATCCAAAAATGGAAGGTTGCGATGTGTCTAGTATAGCTAATAGAATGTTGATGTGGAACAGTCTTTTGTAGAATCACAGTAAGATAACTCCAGGTTTGAATTCAGTATAGATACCAGCGAATGTCTTTATCCAAGATTTTTATCAAACCACTTTTGTATTTCCAGAGAAAATAATCACTTGAATTCAATAATTTGATCATAAAAGATTCCTACCCAAAACTACTGGTCAATAAAATGTAATAAACTTGAAAGTGCTAAATGTTAAAGCACAAATTGGCTAAGTCCAAACAATTACATTATATATAGTTTTCTACTTGAACTCGGGTCACAATTACCATTTTCTATTAAAAAAATTACCTAATGGAAAATAACCTTCTAGCATGTTCTCATGTTTGCAAAACAATAACCTGGATTATGTATGATTCACTTAGGAAATTCCAAAACTTTGTCCTCAAAAAAGATTAACTTTTTCTTGTAATAATGATCCTGATATTAAACCCATACACAGTGACAAAAATGTTACTATGCATTAGTTGTTTACACACAATGAAATTTAAACAAGTCAGTCAGATCAAGCAGAAATTAACTCAATTTTGGACATGGTCAAGTCCAGCATACAGTGTTAAATTAAGTATCATGTAATGAAATGAATTATTTTAAAAAAATTAAAACTAACAAAACAAACAATTTAAATATACATAACACAGTCAATCAGTCCTCAGCAAGAACTACATAATTGACCCAATAATTCTGAGCTGAGCTACTCTTTTCTTTTGCCAGTCTTTGTAGCATTCCAGCCAGCTGTCATGCATTCTTTTTTACCCATTCTTTGAAACCACTAGGTGCAGAGGCTAGAGGTAGCATTGATCCAGTTGTGCTTATGATAAAGCATTGCATTGAGAATGAAATCAATCATTATGCCTGCTCATGAAACAGGGTCCACAGTTGTTTCTAGAGAGTAAGATAACTTGGATGATAACCTCCTGGATAGTAGTGAAGTGGTTGCAAAGTTTCTCTTGGAAATCATTAGTCAGCAGTTGATTGAGTTATCCCCCTTAGCTAACCCCATGATGTGTTTGTTGCTATTCAACACGTGTTCCATCATGAGATTGTTATTTTTTTTTCTTCTCTTTTTAATGTATTTTTGATATTGTTTTTCTATGATTTTTATGCTCACCTTTGTACATTTGATGTTCCCTGTCTAGATGAAGAAACTCCTGAATAGAGATAATTCAAGACCAATTGCTGCAACTTCCTTGACAACAGTTTCCATGGACCCAGCCACAGAGTAGTACCATTGGAACAGCATATCTCAATATGGAAACAAACTCAATCAATTCTGCCACACATTTGGTGTAAATGGAGTCTGGAGCACCATCAGACATGACAAAACCAGAGTCTTACTCTTAGAATTCCCACCCTTAGCAGCAATAATGGCTTTATGCCAGGTACTGCCAGGCTGGCATTCACAATTGGTTTGATTGCAGCACAACATATCTGGTTGGTGACGAACAATATGTCTCTGAAATACCTTTTGTGCAAAAGATAGAATCAATATGTTCTACCAGTGTATCCAAAATACCAATACTGCCAGTTACGTAATGGCACTGACAATGCAATTATTGTCATCCCTTATGCCTTTATTGCAGGCACATTAGGGAAACACTTATTTTGGACCACTCAATTTCAAGACGCTAATGAGTACATACCATACTAACATGGTCCAGCATTTTATATATATAATATATATATATATATATAGATAATATATGGCAAGCTTTACAAGCCAATCTGCATAGCTCCAGTGGCTTAGTGGTTAGAACATCCATCTCAGATGTGGGAGGTCGTGGATTCAATCCCTGGCCGAGTCATACCAAAGACTTAGAAAAATGGTACCAATAGCTGCCTTACATGGCGCTTAGCATTAAGAGGTTAGTGCTAGGACTGGTTGGCCTGGTGTCAGGATAATCTGACTTGGTGATACATCATGCTGCATGTCTGTGGCATGATGGCCCAGTGCATGACATCACTGCGAACTGCCATACTGCAGACATTTTACATTGTTAAAGCTACATTAAAAATCCAAATCACACACACACACAAGCCCCACTGAAAAATTATTGTATTTTGCTTTTGTATGTTCCAGCAGCTTTTACTAAAGCTCAGTGTCATATGACAAGTAAAGAATCTCACTAAAAATGGACAAAATTTGCTTTTGAAAGATTAATACGTATGGAAAAAAAGAGCGAATGCTAAAACAACATGTCTTATGCAAGCATAATACGGCAGTAAAAATAACTTAGTTTAAACAACAATAACAACCCAAATTTTTTTATTAAAAATACTATATTACTATGTAATGATTCTACAGCTCTGGCAAGCAAAACTGGCATAGTGAAGTGACTATCAGAAGAAAACTATGAACTCCCAACAAAAGTGAATGCTTTTTTAAAAATTAAATCCACTGAAATGTCAGAAAGGAAGAAAATTGGGATTATAAGGATTAATGATAATGAATGTGTGTTTATCAAAGTGAAAATTGCTGTTTAATCCCTCACATAGTTAATATAAAGTCTTTCTGACTCTATGTTATTTGTCAGTGATTAAATAAAATTAATAAATTGATAAATACCTAACTATGATTCTATAGTAAAACCAGCACCAGAATTACATTAAAATTTTAAAATTAATATTCAGGACATATCTAATCATATCCCATGGTTTCATATCTCTGCCTTGTATTATGTAGTTAAATTTGAACATTTACTTACAAAGTTCACATGTGTCCCGATGGGAAGGAAAACATAATGATCCCCCACCCTTTTGGGGGGATGGGGGTATGGATGAAAAATACCAAGATTATAAAGCCTGTGGAACTTGTGATAAATTTTGTCATTAGGCTATTTATATGTAATTTGGAATAAAAATAAACAGTTTTGGTTCTAATTCATTCAGCTATTGCTGTGAAATATGCACACATATCGTCATAAAAATGGCTTGGAGAAAGGAAAAAAAACATTATAACTGAAGAATTGTGGTCAGTTGGGAATGTCATGATCTTGTTACTTCAAAATGCAATATGACATTACTTCCATAATGGTAATTTACTTTCAATATAAAGTGAGTCTTATATATATATATATATATATATATATATATATATATATATATATGTCAATTAGTATGGTCCAATCATTAGGTCTGTACAACAGGGCTTTCCCCACAGTTAAATATTTTAAGTCAAACTAGTTGATTTAGGTGTATTTTGATTCTTGTTGTTTTGGGTTTACAACCATTTTTCAGTACATGATAGGCTGTGCGTGGTGGCCAGTATTACTGATGGAGGAAGAACCTGAGAAAACCCCAGTATGGATCACTGACCCACAAACTTGTATCAGCCTCTTAAATATTTAAGAGCACTATTTTCATGCAAGTTAAATTTTGGGTTTGATGAGAAAAAGCAGCATAAATCCATGTTAGAAATTTTTTTTTTTTTGAGAAAAAATTGCCTCATAAGGTAGGTACATGTAACCTGATTTACCTGCAAAATAACAATTTAATATCATCAATTACAAATCCAAACTGATTACACATCCTCATTACTGTGACTTTCATGGATACTTAATGTAAGAGTTATTGTTGTTCTTCAATTGAACTCTGACAACTCATGTTGCACCATGAAGTAAAACACTTCCTTGGAAATATGCAATAAAAGGATCATTTTTTGTTTTTACAGAGAGACAAGAACAGAGCAGAGGTTTTGAAGTTCCTGAATGCTACAATGTAGGCGAACAAGGACTGAATCCTGTCTATTTACTTTAACAATTTGTTAGATATCTTTATACAAACCAACTTTCAATAGACTGGTTGTGTGGTTTTTTTTTGCCAAAAAGTAAACCAAATACAGTGGTCCCCCTCTTATATGGTCACCCCTTATTTTCGGTGAAAGTGGTATTTTATAAGACGGGTGGCCTTTTCAGATGGAGAATAAATTGTTTGTGAGAAGTATAAGAAAGGTACATAGTAAGAAAGCTACGTACTTCAAAGCATTTCATATCTTGTTTTAAAAGTAACATTATATGTTAAAAGGTTCTTCTTGTTATAATAATAGATTTATTTCAACTGAATATATATTTATAGTTCTTATGCTTGGCGTAAGTGTGATATATGAGCGGGTATTGTTGTCATGCACAATGCAAAACCATTCAAAATGTCATTTAAATCTTGGTACATACATAATTTTTTTTTCATTTGCTGCTGCTGCTGCATAACCTTTTCCGTTACAACGTTGTTTATTGGAGTCTCTTCAACATAAAATTGTTTTTTCAAGTCTTTTCTATATAAGATTGTTCTGCAAGCAACGCAACCCCACCCCATCTCACCTGATGTCCTTGAGTAAAATAACCGACTTTATTCAGAATAATATGTCTCCGATTATTTGCTGACATGTTAATGTTTGGTATTGATTTATTCCAGTGTTGCTAACTGTATGCAATTTAATTATGCAGATGAAACGTTTGTCGAGTGGATAAAATCCCTTCATTGCAAAGGAAGTGATAAATGTGTTGTGACATGATTTTTCTGTTTTTATTTAGTACCCTGTTTTGTTCAAGGTTCTGTGTGTGTTAATGCACAAAATCTATTTTTAGCTTTTGCTGACCCCGTTATGAACTTGACAATTGTAGCGTTCTGCAAAGGTTGGGGTGGGGTACTTCCAAAGTATTGATTAAAATAAGTTCCACCTGGCTCGTGAATTTAAATTTAAATTAAAGACCAAATAGGTATACGGCTCTGAGCCCCCAGTCAGCACTGCCGACAGTTAAATTATATACATATATATATATATAACACGAAGATGAAATTCAACAATAACGATTTAATGAAGCCTATAAATTTAAATGTCACACAATCACTCGTCCTTTAGCCTATTTCATCTTATGATTTTCAGTGTGAGTTCGATTTTCCACCTGGCCTTTGGTTGTACTCATCTATTTATCCGATCCTCCCACTCCTCCTGGATTCCACCTCTCCTGACTTCTCTCATCCCTTCACTTTCCTTCCGTTCTTTATCACGACTATTGGGACCACTTTCCCTGGTCTGTTCCCCGAAACTTCCTCTCCAGATTTCCCTCTTTCCTTCTCTTTCTTCCGTCTATAACGGAGACACTGGGACCACTCACTAGTCTGTCCCTCGAAGCTTCCTGTGAAAATCACAAGGCGTTAACATAGGGTTTATCACATCTCACCTCACACTAAATCATCAATTAACCATCGGATAAGGCTATTACCTTTTAGGACACGCATACATACACATCGAAATTCCCACACACTCTTACAGGGAAACAATGGCGTAATAGCACGATATCATACATATATCCATACATCATATCACATAAGTATATCTTATATATATATATATATATATATATATATATATATATATATATATTTAATCACATTGTACTTACAATATTACGACAGCCAGACGTATGTCTGTACACTACACTCCCACAAGCGTACACAAATATTCACTTATTCATATTATTAATTTCTCACAGTGAAATCATTTCAAAGATACCATTCAATTTCTATAATTACATGGATAATGTGCTATTGTACTATAAAATAACCACATAGCAAATTATAATAGTATTGATTCTTACGACGGCTAGCAAGCAATACGATTCGTTACAAATAGGAACCCATTCTTCAAAATATACAAACATATCAACATCACAAAATAATTATTCCTACTACGATTTTAGTAATAATACGTATATACCCAATCTACAATTAAATGCAGTCGCAGACAGCAAAGATCGAACAAATAGCTCACTGACCTTTTTAGAAGCTACACTTAGAATTCTGTTCCTAAGGTTTTCCCGCCAATTAACGTATGGCCGCACGGAGTTCCAATTCACGGTACGTTCTCTGTAACGACTATGGCAACTAACGCTCGATGGCCGGGTTAAAGATATATATTTTAGAATAAATCAGGGTCCCACCACTTCCTCGATTCTGATTGGATAGCACTGGAGCCCTATCCACTCGACTTATTCAATCTGGCGGTCCATCAGCGTATCCAGAAGATAAGGCACGCCCACTCCTTCTGGCAGCTTCTTTGATGTACAAAACATCCTTCCAGCCCAAGGTGCTAATTACACTTCTGACGGGCTTTGGTCAGCTTCCTCTCTTAACTATGGCAAACTTACATAAGGGATGGTGTTAGCCTGCGGTCATGTGTAACAATAAACAGTGGCTTGTCTGACTTACTTGATAACACATGGTTCTAATTTAATTTTGGGTCGGGCAATGCCACAATAATTATGTCCAGTTATAATCATCAAAGAGAAAAACTTGACAGATGTGTGAATCCCAGAACTCTTGTCATAACTTGGTTGACTCTATTTCCTGTAAACATTAGCTTTTATAGATAACAATATAGTCTTAATCTTAGTGTTACATGTACTTTATTCGACACTTCTTTCAGTAACAGAAACTTGACATTGGGAGACGTGTATCACTGATAGAGATAATCTGATTATTTACGTTATTTCATGATATGAATTAATTATTGGTTCTGGATACATTTGAGATAAAAGAGACTACTTGTGAGGGAACAATTTACAAATTTGTAATAATATGCTGGCCTTTGGGTGGCCGTTCTTGAAGCGTACTTTTGAATACGAACTCATCGGTGCCAAGGGATTCTGGTCAGGGGGAGTACTACTGAATAAACTTTTCTCTTTTATTTTCTCACTTAGGTTTTTGCACAACTTTGTTCCTGCTTTTGAATTATATATTTTTGTAATTTAAAGCATTTTTCAACTCCCCAGACATCATGATTATTGGGATTGTTTTAAATGGACATGTAGTTGTCTAGAAGCACCCATCTTAATCACAAGGAAAACTATAATGTCTGTTATATGGATGCCTTATTTTAAATAAACAAATTTCTATAAAGGAAGATGCTTTGTTTTTTAAAACTTAAGAATTTGTGTAGGTCTTGAAAGTCATGGTGAGCATGCAGGTTTGGCTTTCAGGACTGAAAGTGTCATGGAATATCAAACTGTTCTGATGAATTCTGGAATTTGATCATGATGACCATGTCAAACTATGATTTCATTATCGAGACCACATAAGTTAGGACCAAGACCAAACTGTCACTTTGCTGTCAGCACTCTCAAGAGTTGAAGGCTTTGGTTCAAGATTTGTATTGGTATATATTTCTTACATTCTTAATATTACACTTGGCATTATTCACTATGAAGATAATGCAGTTCCTTCTCTGAAATGCATGTTTTCCATTTTGACCTTGAGATCAAGGTCACACACAAATTGCATTTATATTTTGGCTGTAGCTTTTTTATTTGTTCTTGTTTCATAAACCCCTTGTTGGATTTTCTTCATACTTTGGATGATTCATTATACAACTAAAACAGCCTGTGGTTTCACCCTAGTGATGGTGGGATCAAGGTCACAATGAATGAAAATTAATGTTAAGATTAATTATTTTATTTGCCGATTTTTCCTAAACCCCTCGATACATTTTGTTTACACTTGGGAATCATCATTCAGAATCTAAGACAATTTTTCTGTGACATGCTTACTCATCCTTTTTCCCAATGCATTCAAGGTCGCATGTTTTAACAGCAATGCATTCAAGGTCACATGTTTTAACAGCAATGCATTCAAGGTCACATGTTTTAACAGTAATGGTTGGATCATAATCTTGACACACAGGCCTTTACCTTGTTCTTGACACACAGGTCTTTACCTTGTTCTTGGTGGGGGCTGAGCTTGATAAACAATTGGTGTGTATACCAATATGTTTGCAGGTGCAATATGATTCAGTTTAACGATTTCATGATATGTATAACCTGCCAGCTGAAGGACATAAATGAGCTTGCATCTCTTCCATCTCCTCTTTTCTACCATCAACTATATTAAAAGCCCCTATTTACGGAATATTCTTTGATAATAAAAGCTTTAGAAATATTATCAGAGAAACAACAAATATTGTATCCAAAATACTGGAGAAATACAGTTGTGAAGAAATGGTGCAAGTATAAAATTAGAATGATGGCTTCATAACTTGTATAGGAGTAATTGACTTGTATAGGCCCAGAAAATTTAGGAGTAATTGAAGTGCCATTCAGAAACTAATGGTATGGAATATGGAAGACACAATGATTACATATCTTATGAGTGGTTTTCATTCTCAAATGAAATTTGATATGGATGTTTTACTAAGAAAAAACATCCCATGCCAGGCCTTGCAAAATATACTCTATATTAACAGAAATATCTAAGGAGCACTATGCAGGAATTGTGGAAAATCGTATTTTGGATATGTATGGCCACGTTTGCAGTCAGTTGTTCAGCCTTTATAAAAAGCTGATCATAAAAGGGGATGGATTCTGTTTTCAAAGCAAAATTCAAACTACTCCAAATAATTGGCTAACCACAGGCCCAAAATAAAACTCAAACATATAATATATATATATATATATATATATATATATATATATATATATATATATATATATATATATATATATATATGGAAATGATTTTTTTTCTCCATTTGATGAAGACTATCTGGCATTTTATTACTACATTGATATAGTTTCAAAGGCCTGTGGGCCAAAATCAGACACAGTAAAACAGTGCTGATTATACCAATGTGTGGTCCATTAAATGATTTTCAATTTGCAAAGTCTGTTTAGACGGGAATGATAAGAAACAATGCATATTTACCATCTAAGTAACAATTAGATGTGCAGATACCTTTGTCAAAGAAGTTATTAAAAAAGTCGTAAAATGATAGTTTTAAATTTGGTGTTTCAACACCTTGTATTAATTTTTTCCTCCTCAGTGAAACAAACAAGTAACATTGGGCATAGTTTATCCACCCTGCTTCCCCTTCCCTCCCACCTTCCAAAGGTATTTGTGGTTAAGAAAATTTCTGGCAGTACCTCTGCATCACCTGGCATTTCATTCCTGAAAATACCCAAAGAAGAGGCTTGGTGTTACTTAAGTTCATAAAGACTGAACTTATTTTTTTCATGTGTGTTTTATAGAACAGGGCATGCCATCTTTGGAGCATTTCAGAAGTGGACTGAAGCATGGAACATGTAATATAGACATGGGAGTGGAATTTTTATTTCCTATGATATTGTCATGTACATAACAAATAAAAAAAAATGTGATAGAATAGGTTCTTTTGGGAGTAACATACATTATTTTCAATACCTTTGCATATCATATTTTGACTTTTCTTATGGGAGTAACATACGTTACTTTCAATACCTTTGCATATCATATTTTTGACTGTGTATCCTTTATGAGCACATTTTATATAATCTGGCTATTTTTTATACATACAACATGAAATAAATAGTAATTACTTGTAAGGTGATTATTGCATACATGCCATATCCAAGAGAGTGTCTTGGGGGGAGGGTTTTAAGCTCAAAAAAGTTTGTTTTGAGGTCCCAAAGTGAGTCATTGCACATGCCCCAAGAAAAGTACCATTGTTCAACTGAAAGTAAACTCTCTTTTCATATGATCCTGTTGAGAATTGTGTGTATTTCAAATTTGAATAAAAGAAGATAGCATATGTATTTTTCGAAGCATTTATTACACTTACATAAATATGTGCACCAACATACATAATCCCATCCATGCAGATATTAAATAATATAAACAGGTTTCTTCTTTAAAATCCAGTAAAACTATATTCCTAATTAGATGTTGTTACTAGTTTAGTAGTGGCATGAAAGCAGTGCAGGAGTCATGTGGTGTTTCATTTGTTTGCACTCATTAGAGACTGGCTGGTACTGTTGTTTAGACTTCCCAAAAGATCTTTTGGAGTTGTTGTCAGGATAAACATGATTTTTCTGTATCTGCATTACCCTGAGGGAGTGTCAAATATGCAATATCCGTCCTTGTTTGATTCTCAAATCTTAAGATAGATTATAAACTTTCTTCCAGGCACTGTCATGACCCAGATCAAAATAGTGATAGCCTTGTTATCTCCCATGTCATTAGATTAATCTGTGAGGACTGATAATTTGTTATTTTGGCATGACTTTGTCACTTTTTGTCCAGCATTAGTGCTATTGCATTGTGTATTGTAGTCACTGTTTTATCCTTGTGATTGTATTCACTATTTTGTCCTTGTGATTGTATTCACTCTTATGTCCTTGTAATTGTATTCATTCTTATGTCCTTGTGATTGTAGCCAGTGCTTTGTCTTTGTGTATTTTATTCACTGTTGTGTCCTTGTGATTGTAGTCACTATTTTGTCCTTGTGATTATTCACTCTTGTGTTCTTGTGATTGTAGTCACTGTTTTGTCCTTGTGTATTGTATTCACTATTTTATCCTTGTGATTGTATTCACTATTTTGTCCTTGTGATTGTAGTCACTGTTTTATCCTTGTGATTGTAGTCACTGTTTTATCCTTGTGATTGTATTCACTGTTTTGTCCTTGTGATTGTATTCACTGTTTTGTCCTTGTGATTGTATTCACTCATGACCTTGTGTATCATATTCACTCATGTCCTTGTGATGTAGTCACTATTTTATCCTTGTGATTGTTTTCACTCGTGTCCTTGTGTATCGTATTCATTGTTTTTCTCCTCGTGTATCTGGATTTCTTACAGATACTATCCTTACACAAGTCTTAAAAATGATCTGCAACTGAAAACAGCAGATTGTGCTCCGCAACATAAATGCAAAGAAGTATTTGAGTTTTTGTGACATGGTTTCTCAATGATTGTTTATCATTAGTCACTTTTGGGATTAAACTCTGAAAACACATTGTCCCATTGCTGTGTAGGTGGTGTTGCTCTGTCAGCAGATGGCATACACTCCAGCATGCATAATGCCTGCATGCTGTATTTAGTATGTGCAAAGAATAAAATTAAAATCACATGTGCTGATGTTTCACAAAGTAAAACTCCATCGAGAAGTTTAGAAATTTAGTTTTCCTGTTCTTTGCTTGCATCACAATAGCAGCTGTGTTTTGATATTTTAAAAACAATTAATCACACTGAACTATTCTGACATTGAAATAATATTTTCAGTTTTCTATATGAAGCAAAATCTGTCTTTGGAGAAACATTATGACTGATTACAAATTTGGCAATAATCTTTTAATACAGATCGTTTAAATACTTTCATTCAGGACAATCTAGCATAAAATAATTTGACTTCTTCAAAATGTATCTCTTCATTTACCTAACTTCAAACAAATTGGGTTAATTGAAATGTTGTACCTGTGCAAACAAACCTAATGGGCCTTCCCACAGCAATGTTTAAGCATGACATCACTATAGCTGTTGTCAGACAATTAAGTAATCTGTGAGATGGTGGTTCTTTATCTCTCAGGACCTAACCTTTTAATTACCCTAAGACAATTCAGCTGTTTGAACTACCCTAAAGGGAGTATTGCTTGAGCTGTAACCTGGCCTGTTTACAGGTTATGCATACTACATACAGGTAAAGAAACACAAACACATACATACATTACTCTCTCTCTCTCTCTCTCTCTCTCTCTCTCTCTCTCTCTCTCTCTCTCTATATATATATATATATTTGCAAAAATTACTGAAAATTGTTTTTCAAAGCACAACCATGTTGTGTTGGAAATCCATAATAATGTTATATGTTATGACAGTCATGTTTGTGGTGTGTAAGGATTCGATACATAACTACCACACTATATATAGCAATCAATCTTGTTTTATACCATACAAAATCACAGAAAAATAAGTGGTCTGGTAATTAATGCAGTCACTAACATCCTTGTGTCTACCATTGTTTTCAAGCAACAAGCATTAGGTTGTAAAGACATGCATGAATGAAATTTGCCATTGTAAGTATCAACTTAAATAATTTGGTGGCATGCTTGACATGCATGCATATATACACACACACACATATATATATATATATATATATATATATATATATATATATATATATATATATATATATATATATATATATATATATGCATGTCATGTGATATAAGTATACAGCATGTTAGCGTGTGATATGCACAAGAATATGCCCAAGCACATGTATGATTAAATACCATCTCTTTGGAAGAAGACACAAAAAGTCTCATCTGTATTTTAGTAATATTCCAGTGGCATAGCATCCACCTGGAAAGTGGAAGCAGATCTAATGGGGAGAACAAAGTTGCCATTAACCAACTTTCTTTTTACAAGGTGTCAAGAGAATTAACATTTTTTGTGGGAGTGGGTTTATTCAGAATGCACTCGATAGTATCATATGAACATCATACATGAATTATCATAGATAATAATACACATGATGTGCAGTAAAATAGAGATGAGATGAAGTAACAGCAAACATAAGAACAATTTATAATAAGTAATAAATCGTTTAAGTTTTAGTAACATTTATTATTACAGTCACTTTTAGAATATGAATATAATTTCCTGCATTTCTTATGCTGATTTTGTGCAATTAGTTGTTGTTGTAGGGTTTAACGCCTTTTTCAGCACACAATAATCTATACATGGCTGCCAGTATTAATGGTGGAGGAAGGACCCTGGAAAACCCCCAGAAAGAACCACCAACCCACGAGAAGCTACTGGCAAGCTTTCTCACATACCCACATTGGCTGAATCTGAGACTCGAACCCACAGACAGGTGAGATGGCAGTGATCCGTATGGGAAAGTGCTTTAGACCACTCTGGGGCCCCCTTGTGCAATTAGTAATTGAATCAATTTTAACATGCTGATGCTTTTGCCAAAATAATAGTTTACAGTAGAACCTGTCTTGAGAAACCATCCCTTCTGCTTAAAAAATATTGTCTCTCCTGACAGGTGGTCTCACAGAACATAAGCAGGTCATATGACAAATAAATGTTTGAATTGATAACATGGTTTCTCCAGTAAGGTGATCTGCATATCACTGATCTCTCAATACAGGTTTTACTTCCTTTTAGCTGCAAATAACATTGGACGACTGAAACTAAATTTCTCGTTTCGGCCGAAAACGTAACCAGACCGAAAGTTATAAATTGTCTTTCGGCCGAAAACCAAAAGATAAATAGAAGTTGCCGATCACAAAAGAGTTATTAAATATGCCTGGGTCATGATGTAATGCTGCACTAATTAAAAACGAAATATAGTAATCATTCAGAGCTTGCAGTAAGAGGACTTCGCTAAATGTCAAATTGCTTGGCGTCGACTGAACGGCCGACAAGCAGAGTAATAGACGCAGCACTAGCGTTGCATTCTGAAAGTTAAAATCGCTGAAACCGAAAGCTAACTTTTTGGCTTCGACCGAAACCGAAACTATACCGAAAGAGGCCATTTGCCAACTTTCGCGGGCGAAAACGAATTTCGGTCAGCATCTAATTCTAATACAAAGTGATACTCGTCTTCCAGCCCGAAGTACAAATCCTTTAACCAAGTGGGGCCGATTGTGGTCTCTTTCATCATCCTGATTCATGTAAACTAGGGTTAAGCATCCTTATTTGTTAAAGGGATTTTCTAAATTTATGTAAGAATATCCAAAATACCCTGTGCAAGGTTGTAGGTTTCCTTTTGACATTGTGTAAAATAGATTCACTTGGTTAAGAAGCCCAAAACGTGTTTCACCGAACGACACCAAACAGAATAGGGACATGAGAACATCCCTGCTTGACTTAACTGCATATCTCAAAAGTCTATGAGGTTGATCATACTGGACCATTCCATTCACAGTTTCATGGAATGGCTGGATCACGCTCAAGGAACATCCCAGTCTATTCTAGCAGCTTGAAATCAGCTTATGTTGACAAGGTCAAATGACTTTGTGCTGTCAGAGGTTTTGTGGAGAGGTTGTCTCTATTCTCAATATTTCTCTTCCAATTGTCTCAGTGGAATAATTATGTCCATGGTTGATCTCTCTGCTTTAAAGTCTATCCAGGATGCTTTTGGAAGTGTTGGAGTAGGGTAGTTTTTCCACATTTCACAGCTTGTGCCATCGTTTCTGAGAGACTTTCCATTTGCTTAGCACAGATATTTTTATTTCAGGATTTTGCTTATGGTAGCCTTGAGTTCATCAGAAAACTGGTCATTTGTTTAGGATGATGAGAAGAGTGTTGGAGCATCACAAGGTTAACCTGGCCCATATAAAATATTAAGTGGAGTATCAATACTTGCACTGAATCATTTGTGCTCAATTCAAGTCATTCCCAGGATTGTTTTTTTGGCTGCAAAGTCAACTCTACATCAGTTTTTTCTGCTGTTTCTTTTTTCCTTGCCATCTGAATGTGTACTCTTTCTATCAATGTGATCCAGTTGATGTGAGCAATATGTCTGCCAATTGGCATGGTGTCGGCATATTTTTAGAACTGGTGTCTTTTTCTTTGTCTGTTTTGCCTCTTGCATTAGTAGCAGTCCACTGTTGGAATCGTAGCTCCAGACACCCATTGAAGCAGCGGGATTGTGCAAACAACACCTGAATGGCTGGAAGCTGTCCCACTTCATGGCTTAGGTAGCTGTCCAGTGAGATGTAAGGATCTCTCCCACTTAAATCCTTGGAGCCCATTCTCAAGGCATGTTGAGCTAGGGATTATATAACTGGTAAATACCTCCTCCCTTGTTGTATCCTCCGTAGGTCAAGTAATATGGAAACTCCAAGTTGCCAAACATCAGCCCCACCCCTACCCCCACCCCTTTCTTTCCCTGCCTCACTTGTAGTGTAAGAAAGAAATGGTGATAACAAATACTATATATATATATATATATATATATATATATATATATATATATATATGTTTTGTTTTTTATGGTTTAACGCCATTTTTCAGCACAATATAGGCTCTACATGGCGGCCAGTATCAATGGTGGAGGAAGAACCCGGACAAAACCCGGAAAGAACCACCGACCCACGAGAAGCTACTGGCAAGCTTTCTCACATAACTACATTTGCCGAATCTTAGACTCGAACACACGCAGACAGAGGTGAGATGGCAGTGGTCCGTAACGGACAGCGCTTTAGACCACTCGGCCACTCTATATATATATATATATATATATATTCATCTGATCGTCTTTATCCATCGACGTTGGTCTGTTTCTGTTAAGAAATCAATCGATTCCTCCATTTAGACTATCTGGAATTCAACATTTGGAATTATAAGGCTGCCCCTGCTTTCTTTTCACCCGTATCGATCGAGAAATCAACACATTATTGCAAAAAGTGAAATTCTTATCATAATCAATTCATTATTGCCACAAGCGTCTTGCCGGAGGATAATGGCTTAGTGTATGCTTGGAGGTGTGACTAATTTACGCTCGCTGATTGATCAGCATGACTGACAAGTGGATATAGGTTAGTTCTTATGTCCAGCCCAGGCAATGGAGGAAATGGTGCAGCCCGCTGTCCAGAATGCATCCGCTTCCCTAGGGTGTAATTTACTCCGAATATTGTAAAACTTTAAGTATGTCGTCTGGCCGAAATTTAGAATACTAGAATCTGTCTGGTATGAGACTTAGTAGGTGGAGGTTGAGACGAAAATTGGCGGGTTACTTACAGTTCGTTATATTAAAATTAATAACCATGATTTCTGCTCGCATTTGAGCTTTAATTGGATCAAATTGTAGCACATGTGTGCGGGTTTAATGGTTTTGGGTTGTAACAACCTCATACTATGATAGTTGATGGGTCAGATAAAGATATACCTATTGTTCGGAGCCATGATTATGCAACATATAGACTATCTAAAAACAAATCTTTGTGTGCTGAGAAGTGGGTTGGGGATACGGGATGGCTGATTGTATTGGTTTTACCACCTCATATTGTATTCATTTTTAGGGGCATGTTCTATCTGTCAACTACCTTGGACATTGTGAACTTGGGCTTTGGACCACCTTATATTAACGCTGTTGGAGGGCGTATATTATTATAATGAGGGTTATAATGTCAATAAGTACATGAATATTGATTGTGCCTGGTGATTGGAAGGTAACCACTGTGTGATTATGTAAATATATGCATTTGCTTTAATAATATTTGGTGTTTGGCACAGCACCATTTTCTAAAGATATTTTTTTTTTAAAAATGCAGGGTGATAGTCAACTGATTTTATTTGTACAAATTCCACTTATTGTAGTTTGAATATCTTGTGTGCTAGTCCATGACTAGTATATGAGAAGCAGGGAGTTTATTCTTCGTCGGTATTGAGTTCGATACGTGCACAGCGTCACCATATCCTAAGGACAGGCTCCCAGTTGTTCGGTCCTTCAGTCGATACGTTCCTTTTGCCCTGGTCATGGTTTTTACATGTGTAAATTATGAATAGATGTCCATAAAAAAATGAGGGACAGATGTCAGTGTTTATGTAAATGTGTATTATGAATAGCTATATATTACCTATTGTTTCTAATTTCTGATACGAAGTTTAGATTATTCTTAAGAATCTGATCGGTGTTATTAAAACCTGGCTTCAAGAAGTCAGGGTACCGTGTGCTACTGTTACTTTAAGGCTGGTTTACCTTTTTCCCCTTGGTACCATGTATTGTGAGCAGATAGTAAAGACACCGTTCCGGTGTCCTAGTGGTTACAGCATCCGCCGCGGAAGCGGGAGGTCGTGGTTCGATTCCCGACAAAAATTGTACCTACAGCAGCCTCGCTTGACGCTCAGCATTAAGAGATTAATGTGTGGACTGGTCGGACTGGTGTCAGGATAATGTTACTAGGTGGGACATCATGGAACATGTCTGCGGCATGATGTCCCAGTGTTAGACATCACTATAAACTGCCTCACTACAGATATCGTAGCGATATGGCTGAAATTTTTTTAAAGCTACGTTAAAAATCCTAATCAAACAAAAAAACAAAAATTAAAGATATTATCGATACTTTAAGTCATTGGACAATATGGGCAGTGTGTTCACCATTTTATATTGTATGGTAAATATTTTTTTTAAAAACGACCTGCTAACATTGCAATTCCTTTTTGGAATATCTTCATTCCCATTGGGTTAGTTTTGGATGCCTGACTTGTAGTGATTGATTGTGTGCAATTTTCTGTCCCATTCTCTTTGCCACTGATCACTGATGTTTTTGTCTGATAAAACTGTAAAGTTCTTGTATACTATATTCCAGATCAATTGGGCTATTGTCGTATATTTTGGCTTTCACTTCCTTGTCTGTCTTTTCATTGCCAGGGATATCTGTATCCGATGGCACCCACATAAATTCTAATCCGGAGTGCTTATCTTCTAAATTTCTAAGTATATGATTTACCTCCTTTAAAATGTTTTCTTTCTTAGTGGTATTATCTAATTCAACGGATTTTAACATGCTGAGGAAGTTGTAGACTATGCTGTAGCACATTATTGAATTGAATCCAGTTCATGGCTTCATTGCTTGCCCAAGCTTCTGCTGAAGAAATGGAGCAGCCATCCGGCAGTGTCGTTGAGAATTCGTGGATCTTCCTTCCTCTAGGTATGTTTCGTACTAATTGTAGGCAAATTGTCTTCTTGTGTCTCTTAAATATAGAACTTGTGTGTGTGTGTGTGTGTGTATATATATATATATATATATATATATATATATATATATATATATATATATATATACATATCCCGGCCACATACCGAATGAATACTTCTTTCCATCTTTTATCAAGTGATGGTTCACCTACTAAAATTGTGGAGTTCGTCCCTACAATGCATCTTAAGGTTCCGGTACATTTGGTTAGAGTCTTATATTGGATGCTTTCAAGTTATCTTAATAGGCCAGTGCTTGCTGAAGCATACTTGGCATCCGTAGCAAATGTTATGTATGGTGCCAGCAGCACGTCTTGATATGCTCCCTTGTTAGATCTTTTAAGTTCTTGATGATATTCAGATCCTGGTATCACCTTCTGACTAATTCTGCAATATATTCCAAGAGCGGTTTTCATGAAAGAACATACCTAGAAATTTAGTTACATTTTCAAATCGAATTATTATTTAAATTTGGTTTGGGGCATACCCAAGATTGTCGTCTTCATTGGCAAGAAAAGGACACCTATGGTTAAGTTTGGTGAGATTTAACCACTTGTCAGCCCAGCGACCATTTCTGTCCTGAATCATTTGGAGTTGGCCCACAACAAATTCACTGGTTGTGCTTTCCTCTCTCTGCTGTCGTCTGCGAGCTGTGATAGGTCTTTCTTGACATTGTCGACACACTGCTCCATGTAATTAATTATGATGACTCCGACTTTAACTCTAAGTTTAATAGTGGTAACCCATGGTTCTATATCTTCTTGACATCTCCATTAGGTAGGTCTGACGGAGAAATAAAATCGTACCGAACGAGTCTCTTTATTTGCTGTTCTTGACTCTTTTCGTCTTATAGTGCAGGTAGATGGTCTTGGTTCAAAATCTTTCATAGCGCGTTCAAAATCGTTCAGCAGAGCATCTGCCAATTCATCACTGATGATATGAAGTGACGATGAAAGTAACACCGTATCTTGGCATCTTCTGGATTCTCGTCTGATCCTTATTGAACATTTTTTTTTACTAGAGTACACGCTTTCTCTCTGCATACACAGAAACTTATTATCCAAAATTTAAATAGAAGACATTCATTCAGTTTTCAGGCACTAAATTTGGAAGAGTCACAACAGATCACTCTTCTCGTAGGAGATTTAAAGAAAGTCATTGGAAAGGGCACTTCTAACAAGACTTCTGACTATTCCACTTGAGATTCTAGTCAAGATATATTATATGTATGTCAGGAAGAGGACATTAGTTTCAATAATGTCCACAACATCAATAAAAAAGCAACCTCGAAGAAATGAGAAAATATAGGCAAAAGTAGACATACTTGTTATCAATGTAAAGAAAAGGGAAATCAGTCTTCCGAATGTCCAAGATAAAGTAGAACTATTCGAGCAGCGTTGAAAAATAGAAACAGCAAAACAAACCGAAGTAGAACCTACACCAGTCATGAATTAAAGTAGAGGAAAACAGAAAATATAGCAGAAGAACAACACATGACAGTGAAAAAGAAAAGGCGGGAATAAAACTGGACTTTTGTGATGTGTTATGAAATTCCATTGTTATTCTTATTTTAGTAAGTATATATAACAAAAATTCGTAATTGAATTTATGTCTTCATTTATGTCATTATTTTGGATTTGATCTTAGTACAATCACGCAGGCGTTCCTTTTATAATAGAGAGATTTAAGTTTGTTTGATTTGGCAATCCTTGAGTAGAATCTATATTCTCAAAGATGTGGCTGGCACTGAAATGAGCCGTTGGGTTTTCAAATATATGGATTTTACATTATATGTGGCAACCGACTGAGTTTTGTTTTCACTCTCTTCCTTCTCACTGTTCGATTTATTATATTCTCCGCTTTTTGCTTTCTTTTTCGTTTCCTTTTCTTCTTCTTGTTGCTGAAAAAATATTTCTATTTTGGCGTTGCAGAAAAACCACCCAATCTTCCGTTTGCTTCTTTCTAAAATAAACGTAAATTGATAATGATGGAGAAGGAAGTGAAGGTGGCACGCCAACAGGTAGCAATCATTCTTGCAGAGAACTTATGAAATCGCGATAATCCAGGTCAAGTCATTTTCTTCAGGATTAATAATTGCTTCAGTATAGTAGTCGTCGTAATGCCACTCACAGTATAAGAAATTCTCACCGCAGGCACACTCCAATACGTCGTCTTTATTAGGCCATATGTATTAAACTCCTCAGCATATGGGTGTTTTGAATCTGCTATCTTCTGATTGGAAGAAAATCAACATGCCCTGGCTGAATTGTGTTGCACACGTTGATTGGTGGAACATCCCAGTCCGTTTCGATTTGGTCCTATATTATATACAGAGGTGTGTTTGCCTGTTTTGCCACCTGTTCTCAAGATAACACAACCAAACTGTTGACCAGTGTTGAATTCTACGGAAGTTTCCGGCATGATGTTTAGTCCGCACTAACCCCGTATGCGACACTGCACTGTATGTCGTTAACAAGCATTGCATACAAAACTATTTGGAAAATAAAATATATGTGGAGTTGCAAGAAAATGTGGACCTATTATACTGACAAGTAATTAAATAAGCTTACGCCAGAGAACAGTAAAAATGTGCCACTTATGTTAACCTTCTTGGGTTAACAAAGACAAATTGGCCTCTATTGGGCCACTAAATTATTTTATTAAACTATTTTTATGCTTATATTATTTATGCATGTCCACGGCTATGTTTTCTGCAGCAAATAAACCTTAAAGTCCTTTGGCTTTGGCATGGGGTGATATTATGCGATTTCATCTCCTTTCTCGTACATCATTATGCTGGCAAGTGTACGGGAGTTGTGCACTAAACACAATTAGCTAGGTAATATAGTGTGATAGTTGATGGTACATACCAGTGGTATACTAATGAGAAATAACTCCGACGGCATTGTGGCGTAAATGTCGCCTGGTGTAACCACGATGGTCCAAAGGGTCACAATACGAGACCTGAAGGGTTGAAGCCTGGATAGGGTTCTTGAGTGAGGGCTACTTCCCCTCCCACTAGCTAAGGGTTTGGTGAGCGCTGTGAGTTTCCGCAACTGTTCGCGTGGCGGACCTCTAGCGGCCAACGACTTTCCTGCAAAGTAATGTCATTTGGCATCTAGATTCTGTTTTGATGCGGGAGGCAACCACCACACCTGCCCCTCCCCCACCTCCTCCGCATTAGTACGCTACTGATAGATACCAAAGTGATGGATAGTAATCAAAAATGGATGAAGGATTTTAATCAAAAGTGGTATTTGATTGTACTCAGAAAACTAGTGTGTTGGATAGTACTCGAGCTATAGAGGTTGGATAGTACTAAAATTTGCTTCTTTGATAGTAATCAAAACGTGACGTTTGGGATATCTATCAAAAAGTTGGTATTGGATAGTAATAAAAATGTGATACGTTTAATAGTAATCGAAAAGTGGTTAAGGGATAATGCAAAAAAGTGGATATGTTTTAGTACTCGTAAAATTGGTGTTACCTAGTATTTCGAAAGTGATTTTCTGGATTGTATATAACTAAATACTGGATAACATATAAAGCAATGTTCAACATATTTCAACATGTCGCCGTAATGTTAAATTCCTATTGTGCATCATTTTGCTCATATTTATGCAGCCTATTGGAGGTCAACCACTGCTAACAACATAAAATGTAGCCTCAACGTTATCTGTCCATACCGACGCTCAAAGTAACTTTACGACGTAATTTAAATTCCATGTGGCCCATATTACTATCTCCACGAGACATATTCATTATAAAACACGTATTTCATCTATGATCAGAACTGCATGGGAAATGTGGCAGTCTGATTTTTAAAATCGAGATCTCTGATATAACTAAGATTTGACATACATATCCAGTGTAATTTAGATCCAGAAAGACACAGATACGAAGTAATGTTATGCTGACCTTTGAGTTCACCAATCTAATTACAGTTTTCATATTTACGAAAGCTAAAATCTTCATTTGGAACATATGAGATTGGATGATTTCTCTGCTTGAGACGAAAAAAGGATTATTTTAAAAGGATAATTAAACTATGTTGACTTGAAACACCAAAGGCCAAGAGTGCACGGACCTTTTATCACTTACTTACTTACTTTGGATTAACGTGGTTTTCGCACAGCCGTGCATGTACCACTGTAATATGCCTGCACAGCAGGATGTTTAATTACTCAGGGATGAAAGGAATTCGAGCCACTTCCCCCAGGCTTTTATGTGCTCAAAGAGCACTGTTTAATTAAAGCCGTCAGGCAGTGGGACTACGAGAAGTCACTTAGTGTCTGAATGGAAGGTTTACAGAAGAGTGGAAATAGTAGTGTTGTTCCGATTATCGATTATAATCGATCATCAGTTGGTTGAGCAAACCAATAAGATAATCCATTGTGAACTCCATAATCGATTGTGTGTAAAGGGAGGCTACTTTTTAGGTGTATGCAAAGCACAAAGTATAAAAAGACAAAGTACAAAGACTCCCAGTCACGAAAGTTGACTTGAAACTTAATAATCCCTTCACACCTACAAATAAAAAAAAAACTTACGATTCATAATTAGGAACATATAGTCATTATTACATGGTCAAGTTGTTAAATTGTTGAGTTAATAAATTTAAACACATTGTGTTGATTTTATTCACTTAAATTGCAACATCTTTTGTAGTATTTATAAACAATGACAAACAAGAAAAAACATCTTCTATACTTTAAATTATAGACTCATCACATATGAACGATATAATTTTTGTGGATTGTAGCAGTATTTCAGTTACATATGACTGATCAGCCATAAAAAGTTGCATTCATTTAACAAAGTTGTAGAACAAAAGTAACACACAATGTAATATTATTGTGAGATTAAAGTATACATGTCATTAAAAGATATTACTACTGTACATTTATAAACATGTTGAACTCTTGATCAAAGATATAACTGTTTACCAAAAAGTAAAATGTGCTCTTAGTAACCAATTATAATCGATGATCAGTTGGTTAGACCGAACCGATTATCGATTATGAATTTCTGACCGATTCCCAACAGTAGGAAATAGACTCAGCACACACTCATTTTTTTCAGTCAGTATGTACTGCAGCCTCAGGTGTGTATGAATGGGAATAGACGCATCACACACTCATACTTATATATGAATACTATGGTTAATTTTGATGTCCAGCCGAGGCAAGGGAGGAAAGGTCGGTTTCCAATTCACAAGCCGGTGCTCCTAGACTCCAGGGTATTTTGGTCTAAAGTGTCGTCTTACACATTTTTAAATAAAAACTCTGTGCTTCTTTGTTTTATTAGAGTTAAGACGAAAAGATGTACATTGAGTGACAGCTATATTGAGACAGATTGCCACCTTGTGTGACTGGTCCTGAAAGTCTTGGACTTTTAGACCGCCTTATGTGTTGACTTAATTTTGGGGTCATAAGCGATTTCTGTTTTAATTGCAGCCGTGTGCTGCCGGGCCTGATGGTCTCTGGTGTTAGGAGAAGTTGGATAGAATAGTATTAGGAAGAGGTTAGTGTATAAATTGTTTTTAAACACATTTTGGGAGTTAGGAAATGCAGCCATGCCTCCCCCACCCCACC
This sequence comes from Unio delphinus, assembly GCA_029339505.1. Classification (NCBI taxonomy): domain Eukaryota; kingdom Metazoa; phylum Mollusca; class Bivalvia; order Unionida; family Unionidae; genus Unio; species Unio delphinus. Next base: position 4,055,493 of record JAQISU010000225.1, read on the forward strand.
CCACCCCCGTGGTTGGTCGCTTTCGCCAATACTAAATATAAAGTCAATATAAACGATGCCATTTACTGCATATTTATGTGGTTGTACAACGAAATTAAAAATTAGACAAATTATCTGTAGATGATATCTCGATCAATTGATGTCTCATCAAAGGCATGTACTTAGTAATCACAAAGATGCATATTTTATGACTACATCGAAAAAAGGTGAATATTTCAAAGAACCTTCGACTAATAATTGCATTTGTATTTATTTATTTTATTTATTTATTAACACCATCAAGAAAAGAGGACTAATGCCACTGATTTTTTTTTTTTATAGTTTGTAATAGATCAAAAACGGAAACAATGAAACCATCAAGTGAAGTGATCCGCTGGGTTACTTTCCAATGATAAATGGCTTTTCAATCTGTGCTTAGATGATAATTTATCTATTCTCAAATTTTTAAAGCTCCATTTTAATAACTTTCAAGGTTTAGTTTAATTTAATGGGCCAGTTGTATTATGCATTTTGTCTTTTCAGAAATACGGTGGATGAAATTTAATGAACAGTTTTTTTTTACCGAACTGTAGTGTTCTAATATTTGCGTAAACACGTTATTCCACCGAAATGATTGTCAAGCTTACCACTTCTAAATTTAATTAAACACGATTTGATGCGCAAGCTTTGTAAACCGGTATTATACTAAACTACAATTCTGATTTAAATTTTGATTCCATTATTGATCACAAACCTCCTGCGTAGCTGACTAATGGCTTTTATATAGGAATCTTTGTTTTCTTGAATATCAAAATTAAAGGTGGAAACGACCTATCATTCGGAAACCTGGATCTTGTCCAAGAGGAATAGAAGATTGGCTAAAACTTCAGTGAATTGCAATCATCGAGCTTATAACCGATTTACCACACATTGTGGCCAAAACCAATTTCTTTAAAAACATTTTATATCAACAATACTTTATATTACCAGAAGTTCACAAATCGATATGTTTACGGGTTTTCTTTCACAGAGTAATGAAGAGGGGTGAGAGGGCTTTCTTTGCCACAGAAGACAAAGGTTACTTGTACTTTGGATTTCAAATATTCTTTGCATATTGTTTGGTTTTGTTGAAATCTGTCACCAAAGAGCCCCTGCTTTATGTAGTTACTTTCACAGTTGCCAGAGTAGGCAGCAGGTAAGGAATTGTGAAGTTGAATTTTCCTAGATCCGTACCCATCACCATCATAATGACTGATGGCTCCATACTAATATGTACGTACTGGAATTGTAACCCAGAATTTCTGTCATAACACGAAGGTAATGTCCCAGTGTACACTTTGGTGGAGTTCACATTTGCCTCAGGATTTTGTTAATTACCAGTGGTCAGCTGACCAACGTTCCATTCGCACAATATTAATTATCCATAATGCTAACACGCCAGAGACTCTTGGTCAATTTGACTGCTGATCAACAACCTAAGATGGTGCGTATTTTTAGATCTTAATTGATGTTTGCAACAATGACGTTCTCATATCGAATGTCGTTTTGAGTTTTATAGGAAATTATTAACCCGGCCTTCTAAATATACCATTCCGTGGCGTGGTGTCATATTGTACCAGGGTCATGCAGGGGCTAGTGTTGTTCCGCAGCGAACCGACGTAAAATTGGCAATTAAATGAACCAAGAAAACCATATGTCACCGTGGATAGAATTCCTGCAACCAACTGCGCCCTTTGAAGTTGCTTCAAGATGGCATCTTTCACTTTAGCTAGGCTAAATGTGTCGCATATTTTCAATATTTTAAAGCTCAGGGTAACTGAAGATAAGATAATGGTTGTTTCCACTTTTTAAATAATTTATTTTACCTTCATCACAACGAATTGTTTTAATTGTACTAGAAATGAATCTCTTTATAGTGTTAATTATAAGATTGTCACAATGGAACGGCTTGGTGAGAACAAATAAATCAAAGATCAAGCACATCAAAGGAGTACAAATAAGATTATTATCATAAACGTAATATTGTTGATAGCCCATGAAAACTGAAAAGAAAAAAAATCGAGAATATAACAATGAAAATTAGATAATGTATAATTATATCATTCAAAATATTCTAATCTATTAATAATATAAGGAATTTGACCAGGAAATTTAAGGAAAACGTACTTATATCATTCAAAACGTTTTATTCCATTTAAAAAATAAGAAATATATTGAATGCAAATTCTTCGTTGGCGGACAATTACGAAAAACTACTTGTCTGCCTTCGCAACAAATTATGCCGATAGGTACGATGTTATCTTTTTTTTTTATTAAAAAAAAACAACAAAACGATCCTGCTGTTACTTTTTAACTGTAGGAAGTCAAATCAACTGGTCCATGCAATGGGTTGTTGTTGTTGTAAGGTTTAACATCATTTTTCAGCGCAAGATAAACTAAACATGGCGTCCAGTATTAATGGTTGGAGGAAGAACCTGGGAAAACCCCGGAAAGAACTATCGACCCACGAGAAGTTACTGGCAAGCTTTCTCACATACCCACAGTGGCCGAATCCATGACTCGAACCCACGCAGAGAGAGGTGAAATGGTAGTGATACATAACGGAAAGCGCTTTAGACCACTCGGCCACTCGCGGACCTCCATGCAATGGGTAACAATAAGCACAAACACCTTTATATAATACACAATAAAGACAAACATTTGTTTATACAGTGGGGACACAATAAGTACAAATACCTTTCTCTATTACAATTGGTAAATAAGAGCAGAAACACCCTTTTATAAAACAATGGATGCACACTAATCACAAATTTATGTCCAGAATACAATGGATACGCAATAAGCACGAATCTGTACTGTTACTACAATACCATTCATTTATACAGTGTAATAAAAAGAACAAATCCCGCCACTTTTTTTCTCATCTTGCCATTGGCGTTGCTCTCTACACCGCCGTGTTGTTTGGAGATTATAGAAATCGACATTATTTGCCAATCATTGATGCTGCTATTGTATTCTAAACAGTCCAGATTGTCTGATACTGGCTATAATTGCATAATATTACTTACGTAATACATACTTTACTTGCATATTTACGTAATATTACTCAAGTAGTACCTTCAGTGTTACGTCACAGGAGATCAATTCCAACGTAATTAACGCCACCCAATTCCTACCATGCTAAAACACTTGTATTTCGTGCCCTTTATCGAAGTTTGGACCCAAAAGATACAATTTCCAAAGGTAATTTAAACTGCTGACATTCTCTTGTCCTACAAATGTGATTTATGGTACACCAACCACAAAAACAAATCGTTTCACCTTCCTAGTACGGATGGTTACGCCTAAACGATGACATTCGATGCGGCCGTGTGGTCAAGTTATGTCACGATTCAGTCACGACTATCGATATTTGATATCTAGGGTCAGGTTGTGTATTGCTTACGTAAGACATAGATAATGGGATTAATAACATGCCCTGGGTGTAACAATTGAGAGAAAAAGCATGTTATGTATTAGCTCTGGTTATGCGGTACATATTCCCTCCCCTTAGGCTGAAAGACCCTGTCATATTTTAAATTATATGATTTGCATAAGTTTAGCTATTTTGAAATAATAATAATAATAATAATAATAATAATAATAATAATAATAATAATAATAATAAATATAAAAATATTATAATAAAATTAATAATAATAATAATGATAATAATAATAATAATAATAATAATTATATTAAAAAAATAATATAAATACGTAATGCCATGACATTGAATTATATCATATTTACAAGATAAATGTGGGGGTTTTATTGTAAAAAAAATGAAACAGTCAAATAATCGACATATTCAATATGTCATGATGCCATGACCTGTATGTTGCTTGGTGCCAATGAGAAACATACATCGAGCGTCATGACACCAGAAAGCTAGTACTTCTCATACATTATGGATTCAACTGAGCCGAAGCAACACATGCGTCTGGTCAATAAAGCTGTCAATAAAGTTACAAATTTTGACTGTTTATTTTTATCGCATGTTCAGACTTTGTAATAATAGCCAAGAAAGACGGGTTTGGGGGCAGGTGCCTACGGAAAATAAGTCCTTGTTTAGGTAACCATTGCTTACTTCCTCTGCATATATTTAGTTATTTTAAGGGGATTACAGGTAAAAGGTGAAATTGTTCGCAACATGCAGATTGGAGAGAATGTTAGCATACTTCATACAGCTTTGATATACTGTGGCTGACGTGTATTTACGTATATTTGTGAAAATTGTACGTGATCTACGCACATAGCTGCCCTTGAAAAATCAGCCTGAATTAGACCAAAGAACAATACTGTTTACAGTTGTTTAAATATCATAAATGACTTTGCCAGAGTATGCTTATAGACGTGCTAAGAATGAATGCAAAGTATATAAAAATAAATTTTAAAAGGTTATCAGCTTCTTTTTCTTACAATTACATTTGAAGTCCAGGAAGAGAAAATGAGCTAGCGGTCATTTTTGGTTTAGTTTGGAGCACATCTGAAGTAGGGCCAACTGTAAACTCTGTAACCCAAATTACACTCATCAGTGGTACACCCAGATAATGGGAATGGAGAGTTCTTTTATACATAACCAATATATACAAGTCCTTTCCTAAATACCTAAGATAACTAGAGCGGAAAAATCCTGAGATTGTTTTTACTTACAAATCTAACCATATGCAAAGTACGAAACTATTGAGCCCTACCTTATCCAAAGGACGAATCTTGTGAGAGAGGAATGTGTTTAACCAATACGAGTATTTTATGAAAAACCCATGACTTCTATATGAGACCGATTAAATGTTATTGCTTTTTATAACGATATCTTTGTAAAGTACCCAAATAGCACAGCTATTTATTTATTTATTTATTTATTTATTTATTTATTTATTTATTTATTTATTTATTTATTTATTTCCTAAGTTAAAGAGTATCTTTTCTTCCCCGATATATTGTTTTGACTTGAATAATCTTCCAAATAGTTGCTGCGTAGTAACGTTATGTATTTTAGTTTGTATTATCGGACACGGGTGGACTATAAATGTACACATATGGTTAATTCTAGAAGGGGCGTGCACGTGGGCCGGGCTAGAATCCCGAATATTGCTCAATACAACTCATCCTCATTGTTAAACGTGGGAAAACTGGCGCTTTCTTGATGGTCAAAAGTGACAAGAGCCTCAGCTATTATTACAACATTGTATGAACTTTAAATTCACCATTAAAAGCCGCAAACGAATTTGCTATGATCAGCTTACGCAAAACTGAAGCCGCTGATACCTCCTTCTTTATAAGCAAAGGTTTACACATTTTAACGCCTTGAAACATTGGTAAATAAATCGTCTAGTTGGTACTGTTTTTTAAAGGCCATAAAAAATTAAAGTTATCAAATGTATTCTACTGATTTAGATTCCGTTTAAATCTGGGAAATGTGAAACGCTATTCGACCCACAGTGGAAAAGACTGCTCACAACTCAATAAAAGCAGCAGCCCCCCCCCCTCTACACACACACACACACACACACACACACACACACATGCAGCTTAATATCATTAATAAGACGGCAAGTGCAAACAGCACTGGTTATTTATGCAGTGATTTCATAAAAATATGTTTTTTTTATAACTACAGTTAATGAAAGCAAATTGCGATTTGAGCATTTTAAAGCGTTATACGAGAAAGAAATATATCTTGTGGGGTTGGCATTAAACACAAAGGCTACAGTTATATGCTGAAGTTTTCCGAATGCTGGATCTAAACGTAATGCAAGTTTGTTAGAGTTTGGCAAAGATAAATATAATTGGTATCAAATGTCAAGGTCAGATACGAAAATAGTCTCGATCTGCTTCTGTTTATACTTTTCTATACTCAATGGAATACATGTCGGGTGAAGTTACCCTATACTACATGAGCTTATGTCTCTATTTCATTTTATTCTTTTATTTTATTTCTTTAACATCTCTATAAATTAAATATTGAAAAGAAAAAGATTAACAAAATTTACAATGGACTTGATGTCACCACGGGTTTTCATAATGAAGAAGCACTATTTATTCCTTGTGGGAACATACAATTGATATGTTAGATAAATTAATAATTTATCATGATATTGTTTTGCGACCATTTTTCTTTTCTATACTTCAAAGTTTTCAGAAAGCATTTTGATGCCGACTTTCAAGTAACACCAATGAAATTCTGATGCACAGGCGTCACATAATTCCGGAATTTGAGGAGTACAGCAATTCGCCTTTATATTTAATTAATTAATTAATTAATTAATTAATTAATTAATTAATTAATTAATTAATTAATAATAATAATAATAATAATAATAATAATAATAATAATAATAATAATAGTAGTAGTAGTAGTAGTAGTAGTAGTAGTAGTAGTAGTAGTAGTAGTAGTAGTAGTATACCAAAATGAATGCCATAAAGTGATATTAACCAAAAAAGGAATCTGCTTATACTTTTTGTTTAATTAAAAAAAAGGAAAATTATTAACTCAAAAAGGTTAGAAACATTAAAGAACAAAGATGGCATGTATTCCTTGGAGTTGATCTGAAGCCATGATATGGAGACCATTTGTTCCGGCAGCTTCTGCTGGTAAATACTGACGTTGAATTGCAATTTTTCATCGTTATCTGATGGCAGTCGTATAGCTGACACGATGTCAATTAGACAAGATGATGATAACTGACCACAGATCCTCTTGATCTCCGGCCACTGGTCAATCACAGACAACCTGATCAAAGCCGCTGGACTCTTCTGACCCAATAAAACAAGCAAGATGACCACCGCACAACGGGCAGTTTTCTATACATCCCGTTCGTGTTGAGTAAAAACCAAGAAAAGAATACAACGAATGAGGGTAATCATTCAACAGTTAAAGGATCGTGTTTACCTGACCCTTACATAAATCAAGTATGGGCATTAATTTACAACCCCCTCAGGATTATCATATTACACTTTTTACTGAGTAATACTTTTAGGTATTTATGTAAATCATACAGGTATTAATTTCGTACCCTCCTGAATTATAATATTACACATTTTTTCTGTGTATTTTTTATTGTATTTAAGGGTCCAAGTACATTAATGGAAAAATCGCTAATGTAAGTTTAGCTTCAGGCAAAACAATTTACTGGAATTCACGAAAACTATCTGACCGCTCCAAATGCCTAGTGTTTAGAGCGTCCGCCTAAGATGCGGGTGGTCGCTGGTTCGAACCCCTGGTCAAGTCATACTAAAGCTATAAAAAAATATGGTACTAACAGCTGCATCGCTAGGCGCTCAGCATTAAGAGGTTAGTGTTAGAACTTGTCGGCCTGGTGTCAGCATAATGCGACCGGGTGGGACATCATGCTATATGTCTGCGACATGATGCCATTAGTGCTAGACATCACAATAAACTGCCACACTGCATAAATCGTACCGATATGACTGCACATTTGTTAAATTTTAAGTTACAAATCCAAATCACGCGAAAACTATATAAACGCAATATTTATATTATTTGCTATTACTGAATTCGAGCATTTGATCTCAGCTAACAGACAACAAGAATAAAAATGAGTTTTATGATATATAGGGGAAAGTTATATTTAAAAATGAAATGTCCATCAATGAAACATGGTTTTTCTGATAAAAAATGCCTTTAGAATTTCTGATAGTGTACATTAAAGTGACGTGTAGAATCAGAATTCGGTTTATACAAAATTCTGGGATAATACGATAAGTCTTGTAAACTTGAGCTCAGATGAATACGTATGGATTATACAAAATAAACATATGCCAGGTACACTCAAATGTTTGGGATAAACCAAACATTTAAATAAACGATTTTAGGATAAATTAAGTTGTACTGTAGCAGATTTTATTTCATCTAATATATTTGTTTGATTTTCATATTTAAAAACAAAACAACTGCTTATCATAACATAAAATATTTAAGCTATTGCTTTTCATTTTGACTAGTATATATATATATATATATATATATATATATATATACATATATATATATATATATATATATATATATATATATATATATATATATATATATATCTTACGTACTTGGGCTCTTTTAAGCAGTAACAAGAAAATGAGAAATGGAACTTATTGTTTTACGAATGAATCAAATCCAAAAATAATACTAGAATAATACAATAATTACAAAAAAACTAGAAGTCCTACCAATACAATGTTTTATTGAAACTGAGTTCGAATCCCGATGGAATCCAAACGGGAAGACAATGACGTATGCTGTGGTCGGTATAGTATTGATATGTCAGCAGTTATTTGTTGAATTACAGAAAATAATATTCCAGTGTTTGAATTCTGTGAATTGCGATAACTGTCTTTGTCCAAGAATTAATTTAGAGCACAAATATTTCCAGGGGAAAATAATCTCTTAGAACTCAAATAATTTGAAGAAAATTAAATATTAAACTCAAACTGGTCACAACATAAAATGCACCTGAACGTCTCCAGGATAAGACAAGACTAAAATTATTTATAAAATGCAACAATGTTAAATCTGGGTACTGCGCAAATTAACTGGGGAAATGAGGATCAACCGTCTGGTAAATCAAGAGTTTCGAAATAATTTTTTGTTCATGTTATTTGTTACCTACGAGCTCGATTTCACTCTACGAATCTACTCTTAGAATGAATACATGTTTTAAAAAAAGTTGTTTACTCCAACTCGGAAATTAAGGTCAGAAACTAGGTCAGCATTACATACAAAGCTATGTTATACGTGTTTACGAAAAACTAAACTGAATTTCTGGAAAATAAATTTCTGAACAATGTCAAATCCAGTAAATAAAGTTATATTACAATAACATGTAATGGAATTTTAAAATAAGATTAAAACTAACAAACAAACAATTAAATTAAATCAACTATAATTAAATAAAATATAGATAACATATCCCTAAAAGAAAAAGAAAATAATCATATAATAATGTTTTCGTTTTAATTCTACACGAGATTTGAAAACAAACATAAGAACAACTTGTATGAATTATGAAAAGTATACATAAAATAATACATTTGTATACACGGGAGAAAGCACCTGCTTTTAAATTATGTTTTCCCTTGATGTGCCTGATGTCAATAATATATTCCTGTAACAACAAACCCCATCTTAGTATAGAGGCGTAATTTCATTTTATTTATTTGTTTCTTTGTTGTTGTGGGTGGATGGGGGTAAAATTTGCTGGGCTTGTTAATTTTATATATTGGCTACAACAATTTTACACCACATGCAAATTCGGGAGGGGGACCCCCCTCCCCCTGCCCTCTACAAAGACGTTCCTGTCATAGTAGTCTTTGACTTTTATTTTTCAGCCAAACATTCCTCCTTGATTGTTGAATAAATTAGATGGTGTTTATTTAATTTCTTTGAAAATAGCACACTGGATGATTAACACCATTTTCGTCTTCTTGAATCAATACTGCTCCAACCCCAACGTCACTTGCATCAATAAACGCCTAAAATAATTGACTGCAATTTGGAGCTGCAAGAACTGTCATGCTTTTAGGCATGGCTTCTAACTTATCAAAAGCGTCCTGACATTTTTTAAGTCAAAAGAAATTTGTTTCTCTTGCTAAAAAAAATGGTCAGGATTCCGAAAGTATGGAAACATTGGAACAAAATTTTCGACAGTATATATCGATGCCTAAAAATCACATCAGTTGCTTTTTACTAATAGGCACAGGGAATTCAGAGATAGCCTTGACCTTAGCATATTTAGGTTTAACTTATCCATATCCCACGATGTTCCCTACGAATGTTACATTAGCGCGACATAACTCACTTTTGGCGAAATTAATTGTCAAACTTGCATCAGTGAGTCTGCCAAAGAATTTCCGAACTGTCCCTAAATGTTTTCTCCAGGTGTCGTTGTAGATGATAATCAATGTAAGCATCGCAATTATCCAGATCAGAGGTAATCATATTCATTTGATGTTGAAAAGTACCTGGCGAATATTTAATCCCAAACGGCATCACTTTATATTGATAAAGTCCATCTGTAGTCATGAATGCCCACAATTCCTTTGTCTTTCCGTCCATGGAATTTGCCAACATCCTTTAAATGGTCAAAGTTGGTGACATAATTGGTATTTGCGATTTTATCAATGCACTCGTCGATTCTTGTTAATAGAAATGAATTTGTTTTGATCACACTGTTCCCCTTCTAAAATTCAGTACATATAGGGAAAGTTTATCTGGTTTCGGAACAGGTATGCATGGTGAACTATGGTTACTTTTACTGGAATCTCTGAAACTATTCTCCAGCAAACACTGAATTCATGTGTGAAACATTCCTGTTTAAGAGGGTACATCATGTCCGGACGTTGGTTTACAGATTTGGAATTTACAATTTCAATGTCATGGAAAATATGTTGTTTTTTTTGTAACATCTGGAAATAAGTGCTCAAATCCAAATAGTAACTATTTACGTTCATTCTTTTCTTTTTGTTGCCATTGTGAAAGGCTCTGTACTTGATTAATTATAATTTCTGAATTTGGAAGATTTGTCACTCCGTTATTTGTAGAGCCAGATGATATTCCTTCACTTAAATCTTCATTGAGTGAGACAGGTCAACTAAATAAATTGGATGTTTAACCTGGCTATCTCTCACAATATACTGATACTCCTGTAATTTAATGAGATCCCTGGAGTACTGTCATAATAATTGAACTCAGTCATTTTCTTCTTAACTTTGTAAGGGCCGTAATATCGAATATGAAGAAAAGTTAGAAGAATAAGCACGAGAAACAAAACTCTATTACCAGACACAAAAGTTATCTCCTTTGTATTTCTGTCAAACCATAATTTCACTTGTTACTTGAACTGCTGCATGCTAATTTCAAGCATAATCAGCTGGAAAGTTCCAGACCTAAAATTTGACCCTTGACCCGATTGAACACATTTGGAAAGGCAAAATTGAGTATTAAAAAAGAACTTTATTACGTCAGTTACTATTGTGTTGGATTTAATATTCCTCAAAGGCATTGCCTCTCGAAACCTTGTTGACGCATACATTATGGTCAACAAGTATTGGTGACTTGGCTTGGTCTTAGGTAAGGGACCAACACATTCTACTATAATTCTGCTTAACGGTTCGTCAAATGCAATAATGGGTTGCAGATGAGCCTTATGTATCTTCTGATTGGGTTTTCCTAAAACTTAACAAGCATGACAAGATCTGCAATATTTACAAACATCACCTTTGATTTTGGTCTTATTAATCCCTCAATGACCAGCCAAAGCAGTTTCATGGGCCAGACTTAGTATTTCCTGTCTGTAAGATTTTGGAACTACAATTTGATAGTTCACTGACCGCTCAGCATCAGCAGATACTTAGAGGAGGCCTCCATTTTCTCAAAAGAATTCCATTTTTAATGAAATAACAGACAGGCACATCAGTGGTTTTAGTTTCACTAATAGCCCTTTGAAACAAAGAGGAGATCTCATAAACCTTTTTCTTATTCAACGACTAGAGATTGTCGTTTGTCACCCTGATTAGAATAAAAGAGAATGAGTTGTTAAAAGAAGATCACTATGATCAATACGTTTGATTCATTCAAACAAGAAATGAAAATTACATCATGAAAAGCCTGACCAATAAATGTATCAGCTAAAGGAATAATTTCCTGATTAACGTCATTCTCAAGAGCTTTCTTTGCCATAGCTCTAGTAACTGCACATGCTAAATATAAATCGGGGATTTAGTTTCAATAGAATCGGCCTTCGGATCCAAACAAGGCTTGTCAGTTACAATTGGATTAGCCATAACCTTATCTCCAGCTAGGTCATTGCCTAATAATAAATGAATGGACGCAACGAATAAATGTCACACTGTTCCCACTGTCACGGGTCTTGAGACTAAGTCTGATGACAAATTTACACAATGGAGAGAAATATTAACCAAGCCACACTATACACCCTGAATACGAACACTTTTATTAGAAAAAGACTTCTCAGAAAAACCCAAAGTACCTGACAATAAAAGACTCTGAGAAGCTCCTGTGTCTCTTACAATTTTAATAGAGATGGGATTGGACGAATTAAACAAGAATGATATAGAACCCTTCGACATGAATGGTTCATAATTCTCCATAATAAAATCAGACTGGGGTTCATTAGATCCAACACGTATTTCTCTCAATACATGACTATGACCTTGACCTCTTAGAAATAAGATTCTTTGGAATGGTCTGTTTCGATTCTGATGTTTTTTTTTTCTCCAATTTGTAGCCATAAAAAATAACGTGTCTTTTTTCTTGCAATAGCTACACATAGGATGAGACAATGATCTTTGATTAAGGTTATCAAAAGCTTGATTTTTAAAAGTTGTGCCAGACTGAAATTTAGAGGGGCTTAAATTTGGTTGAAATAAGTTTCTGCCAGAAAACTGCTGAGTGGAAGTCTTATTTACAAAAGAAACTTTATGCGCTAAAAATACTCGTCGACAGTACGAGTAGCGTTTTTACAAGGTTTCGCTTATGCTTATCAAAATGAATCCTAATATTACTATGGACACAGTTCTTGAACTCTTGAACTAATGAGACTTGTCTGAGACTTTCGTTATCTTCATTAACCTTTCTAGAAGAACACGACCTATGAAATTGTCGTGCTGTTACTAAGGCTAATTCGACATAGATTATTTCAGTTGATTTTCTAGAATTTATAAACTCTTGTCGATATGCCTCAAGGACTAACTCATAACCCATCAAGATATAGTCCTTAATTACATCCAAGTTATCGCTCCGCTCTAGTTGCTACGAAATGTAAATATCACGAGCTTTACCGGTGAGTACACGTTGCAATAATAGAGTCCAGTACTCTCTTGGCCACTTCAAACTTTCATCAATTGTTTCAAAATAAGGAAAATATGTATCTTCTTCTCTTTCCAGAAAAGGAGATATTATCTTTATATTTTTTAAAACATCAAATATAGGACGTATTTTCCATTTCCCAGCTTTAACTCTTTTAACCAATTTTGAAATTGACTTTCTCCCTTCTGTCTTTGCATTTGCATCTCGCTCCCTTTCTCCCCTCCCCCCCCCCCCTCTCTCTCTCTCTCTCTCTCTCTCTCTCTCTCTCTCTCTCTCTCTCTCTCTCTCTCTCTCTCTCTCTCTCTCCATTTTAATATTTTTTTATATCTGAAAATAACCTTGTGTTATCTCTTTTTCAACTTTTTTAGCTGTACTTTCATTTTCAAAACATTGTACCCACTCCTGGATAAAATTAAAATAATTCTCAACTTTAGATGATATTGTAAAATCAAACGCTTTCTGATTTTACTAAAGATTTAAAAATTGTAAAATAATACTTAGGATTTTAAAAATATATTAAAAGACTAGGGAACTTCAAATTTCAAAACCAAAGCTTTCTCAAATGTTTTAGCTAAAATATATTACAGACGAGCCCCTATGTTCTTGTTACGCGTTTAGATTCATTTAAACAAGAACAGGAAAAAATGTGAAGACTTTTAAAATTCCACAAGAAATGTATTTGTCTAGAAAAACATGGAAAAATGAAAAATAGAACCTATTGTTTTATGAATAAAATCCAAAACTAATATAAAAATAATTAAAGAATTTTAAAAGATCGAGTCCTAATAATAAAATGTTCTGAGTTCGAATCCCTCTGGAATCCAAAATGGAAGGCAATGGCGTATGCTGTGGTCAGTGTAGTATTGATGTCTCAACAGTTCTTTGTATAATTAAAGAAAATATTTCCAAAGAAAAAAGATCTCTTGCAATCCAAATAATTTGAAGAAAAATTAAAAATTAAACTCAAACTGGTCACAACATTAAAAAAAAAACACCTGAACGTCTTCAGGGCTAAGGCAAGACTAAAATTATTTTCAAATACATCAATATTAAATATGGCTACTGCGCTTAACTTATGCCCGGATGAGGGTCGACATACCGGTAAAACCAGAGCTTCGAAATAATTGCTATATGTTGTTTGTCACGTACGCCCTCGATCGATTTCACTCTACGAATCTACTAAAAGAAAGAATTTATAATAAATTTTAAAAAAAGCTTTATTTTTACTCGGGAATTAAGGGTCAGAAACTATGTCATCATTTTAAGTTACAGTAAAACCTGTTATGACAGACCACCCCTTCTGCAATCAAAATTTGTTTTACCGACGTTTGAACCACTTTTCTGCGAGTTGTCTGCTCTTTTGCACTTCTTTCAATTAAAATAAATATTTTCTCCAGCCTAAAATTTTTTCTGTTTTTAGTTGGAGGTACATCCATTGTTATTAAGGTTTCAGATGTTAACATTGTTAGTGCTCAGTTATAATATCGGATGTAAAGAGGGTTTTGACTGGACGGTGGGCAAATGTGAAAAATCTATACATGTTCATTGCATACCTAATAATTAATGAAATAAAAAGAAACAATTATCTCATCCAGACAACGAAGCCATTTATTCAGAGACGAGAGTCAACTGCTTCATTCAATGGGATGTAATCGCCTAATATCGGGGAGGGGGAGGAACAAATATCACAAGTCTTGAACACTATCAATCGAATCCCGCAAACGATGCAGGTTTGATAGACAATGACTTTATTCACCCCCGGCAATATGGATTAACTCTAAAGACAAACAATATACGCGACCACCACATCAGCTTAGGCAGTACAATGGTAATTCATTCGTGACATGTACATTAACCTGCTTTATGGACTGTAGCTTCGATCACCGGTAACAACAATACTTTCTTTTTCTTTTTTAAGATTCCTCTTCTGTTTGTTTCTTATCAGAACAATCGTTGCTAATCAAGGGGTCGTTATAACAATTGATTACATAAAGGTCAGTGGTGTCTGTTCTCGCAAAGCGGTCGTTGATAGGGATGCTCGGTTCTACGTTAAGGCCGGGAAGCAGGTTAAGTGTGGCACTATTTATTCTGGTTCCCTGCTTTGTCTGCTACCTGCATTGCTCACCTCTATATGAATAGTGGATATAAATGTATATCCCTGGTGCAGCATTTCCACGACTGAATGCAGGCACGAGTCCAGGACAAACGGAGAGACATCTGAGCCATTCCTAGTGACCAATGGCGTCAAGCAGGGTTGTGTTCTGGCACCAACACTATTCAGTCTATTTTTTTCGGCCATGCTGACTAATGTTTTCAGATAAGGAGATGTTGGAGTCATCATCAGGTACTGTACAGATGGAA
Source organism: Unio delphinus (assembly GCA_029339505.1). Taxonomy (NCBI): domain Eukaryota; kingdom Metazoa; phylum Mollusca; class Bivalvia; order Unionida; family Unionidae; genus Unio; species Unio delphinus. The sequence goes on from JAQISU010000225.1 coordinate 4,070,719, forward strand.
AACTATTCAATTCCAGGAGGCTTCAAGCGAAAACAAGGTTATGACAAACACCATCAGAAATTTCCTATTTACTGGTGACTGAGCCCTCAATGCTGGCTAAGAAGTAGACCTTCAATGCAGCGTTGACACGTTCTCCAGCTCCTGCACAAGCATTGATCTCACCATCAGTACCAATACGTCTGGCATCCTGCATGAGCCGGCCCCTGGAAAGCTCTATTTCGAACCCAACATCAACGTCAACGGCCAAAACGTCAACGTAGTGAACCGCTTTACCTACCTTGGCAGCACACTGTCACATAGCAACACTACTGACGAATGGGTAAACCTGAACATTGCCAGACCCAGCGCATCTTTCGGCAGATTGTATGCCATTGTCTCTAATAGAAAAGGCATCAGCATCTAGACCAAACTAAAGGTATACATGGTAGTTGTGCTCCCCACACTACTTTACGATGCGAAACGTGGACTGTGTACCAGCGCTATGAGAGGAAATTAAACCACTTTCACACCACAAGTCTCAGGAAAATACTCAATATCCAGTGGCAGGATAAGGTTCCAGACACTGAGATACTCGCCCGAGCAGGTCTTCCAAACATCAGACCTTTCTGATCCAGTGCCAGCTACGCTGGGAGGAACATGTACACATGCCAGACCACCGGCTGCCTAAGGAACTCTGCTATGGCGAGCTACAGCAAGGACAGCGATCCCAAGGAAGTCAGGAGAAACGCTTCAAAGACAATCTGAAAACTGCATTGTAAGCATTCCACAAAAAGGCTGATTTACTGGCAGCAATCGAGTCACTTGGCGTTCATCTGTGCACAAAGGCTCCAAGGTGTGTGAATCTAGCAGGACAGCACTGCAGAGCTGAAGATGCAAGCCAGAAAATCACTTACCATCAACTCGCCTGGAGATGTCCCACTCATCCCATGTCCCTTATGCCAAAGAACAGTCTCTGCAAGGGTTGGCCTCATCAGTCTCCTCCACACGCACATAACAGAACCAGACCCTCCAACCCTCGGATGACTAGAGAGGTCCTCGTCGAATCAACTGACGACCAACAACACGAATAGTGGAGACCAGTGCAGGGAGCATACGACAAAACTATAAAACATTATAAGCATACCTAACAAAAAAAGTCGACATCGGTAGCCAGCCTTTTTTAAAAAAAATGTTTTTCCTTCCAAATTTAGAACGGTCGTTTTTACAGGGATGCAATAAAGGTCGATGAAGTTTATCCTCGTTTTTGTTCGATGCGGTCGTTCATAGCAGTGTCAAAATGCATATTTTGCGAGGATATCGCGATCGTTGGTCGCGTTCAGCAGGTGGTTGCTCATAGCAAAGTGTTTATATAACAAAATCGATCCTTGCATTACGATTGTGGTCGGAAATGACAGGTGGTCGCTCACAGCAGAGGTCGTTCATAGCAGGTTTTACTGTATAAGTGTTTACGAAAAACTGAACTGAATTTCTGGAAAATGAATTTCTGGAAAATGTCCAATTCAGTCAATAAAATTACGTTATAATAGCATGTAATGAAAATAAAAAATTAAAACTAACAAACAAACTATATAAACATATATTGATATTCTAATTACGAAGATGCCGGATTTGATTGTGTTCATTACAAAAGACATTTTGATGGTTATGTCGATGAATGTGGAAAAGAGTACCTTGCCAAGAACACTCCACGGTAACAGTGCCAACGCCCTCCAGGTCACAAATCCAACGCCTTTACCACAGAGCCACCACGGTTGAAATATTATTAAGATTAGCTGAACATAGTGCGAGTTTTAACTGTTTGTGTTCCGTGTAAAGAGACCGAATAGTAACGTTAAGACTGTAAACAATGGATCAACGTGGACCTGGTATTGCTATCACGACCTATTTAGTTGTAACAGACGACTATTTCCTAAGCAGGTTTATGTAACATAGAATACAACCGATGTGAAATATATCCTACCCATATTTGAAGTCATCTTTACAATGAAGTTAAAAACGATGCCTTAGGTTGTGGTTTCAAACGTTGCATGCTTTTCACTCAAACTGAACATATAATTCATGTCTTTGCTTCCTTTAGGGGGCTTAGTTACTCTTAGTAAGTAAATTTTTATAAGTTTGTCCAAAATAACTCAAAAGTTGGACATTTTTTTAAAAGTAATGATAAAATACAAAATTACAAATATCTTGAGTAATGGCACCGAACATACGAAATCCTGGAAAATAATACGCAATACAAATGAAACAATGGCAGTGTTTCGGACTCTTCTGTATAACAATACTACGAACGGTCAAACTCTACTCACTAAACGTATCAAACCTGCTTAAACAACATTTAAGAATTTTAAGTGTGGAAAAAGGTTTAGAAATAATTCTCTGTAAATATATTTCCAAACTGAAGCATTGTGTTCACAATAAATAATATTCTTAATGAAGCAATATGAATAATAGAAAGAAAAAAGAAGAAAGAAAAAACAAATTTCCTCGCAAACTAATCTGTTTGTAAGTTCAGATGCTTTGTTATAACACTACACATAGTATTATGCCAGCTAACAACATACAGCTGCTCTATCAATATTTCGGAAGTGGGAGGTCGTGAGTTCGATCCCGGCTGAGACATTCCAAAGACTTACAAAAATGGTACTTGACGTTCAGCTTTAAGAGGTTATAACTGGTCGGCCTGGTGTCAGGATAATGTGACTGGGTGGGGCATGATACTACATGTCTGCGGCATGATGCCCCAGTGCTAGACATCACTATAAACTGCCTCACTGCAGACATCGTAGCGATGACTAAAACATTGTTAAAGCTACGTTAAAAATCCTAATCAATCAAACAAACAAGCAAACTATATCAATATTTCTTTCTTTGTATTTTTTCTTCAATTACGACCACAAATGAGTTATCTACATCTCTAAAGTTTATTTTAAAGTGCTATTTTTGTTTGCAAGAAATTGTTTATGCAGCTTGTATTCTAAAATGTATTTTTTTAAATTTAGTTTTTAAAACGTTTTGTAAGAGTAATAGCTATATGAAACCCAAAGTTGCAATTCTCAGCAAACAATATCAAGGCATACCTCCATTGCTTTTCTTTAGAAAGAAGACAAGTATTTGAAAGGGAAATCCTGTTTTATTGCACGCGAGTTGAGAACTTTTCGGACTTTGCTGAATTTCATTCATATGCGCAGATCCTGTTTATAGTGAAACCCACTCGACATCTTGGCGATTTGAATTAGTGCAAAGTTTGCTTAAAACTCAGACCAATAGTGCTGTCTCTTTTATAGGCGTGGATGTTGATCATTATCGAACCCATGCGAGATAGTTGGTCCTAACATATATTCCAAGTTGCATTTTAAAAAATGGACCAGAGAGATGTCTTCGAGAGCGGTAACAAGCCTATCCAATCATATATATGAACAAGTCGTTGATATTCCTATATCTCGCTAATTATCGAACTCAAAAAAGGGTGTTATGATGTAATCTCAATCTAACTTTGATTAAAACTGGATAAGAAATATGACCTCCAGAATGGTAACAAGATTTGTCACTCGGATGCAAGATCATTTTATTAGTATGCGTGTATCCCATTCATTACAAAACTCGTCCGAGATACAAGCATATAGTCCATGTTTCATGAAAATTAGATTAGAAATGGCTTTCAGAATGGTAAATAAAAAATAATCAAATGCACCATAATTTCAAAAATATCTTTGGACCTCGCCCATTATTGAACTGGTCCGAGTTCTTCTTAATGAAAATCAGATTAAATTTTTTAAAAAGACGATCTCTTAATAGTGACAAGCGACAAGCAAATTTTGACAGACGAGCATGCGGCTATTGCCGGATACATCATGCCTTCAGTTAACATGGCCTTACGGCCAGTTGAGCTAAGTCAATCACGCGGTCGTACAAAGCACCTTCTTTCAGTCAGAAAGGGAAAGAAATTTTCCAGCGTGTTCAGAAGATTTTGTGGAGATTTGCCCCGATTAAAATGAACATGGATCGTCGGCTAACAGCTCTGACACTTATTAATGTTTATTCAACTTTTGCGTGCAGATGAATTAATAGATATTCCCAGCGTGCGTGGCCAACATCTTTCTGTCTGTGTACGATATGAAAAATGGCGTCCAGCTGTGCTCGTTATCCGATATGGTCATTTGTTGCGTCACGACCTTTTGACCGAACTGAGCAAGGGCATTGCGGTGAACGTCGGGCAAGCTACGTAACACTTTTCAAGGCCATGCGAAACTCCAAGAGAAACAAAGCCCAGCAACTCGTCAATGACATGTTTCCACCTCCCCAATGTAATTATCTTAGTTTTACAAGTTGGGTTCACAGTACTGCACTAGAACTGTTTTCAGGAGGAGATAACATATTGTGACTGTAACAACTATTAATACCAATTGATCTGATTTATAGTCCTAAACTTAATGTTTCTTTGCATTAATCTAAAGTAATTTATGGTACTGAAAGATCCCACTTTATTTCCAAAACATCCGAAAGAATAAAAAAGTAAATGAAGAAACGCTTATTGTATTCAGTACCGTAGCAAGCCGCCAACTTTAAATGGGGAAAAAAAAACTACATAAATGGCGAGACCGCTCCGGTGGCCTGGTGGTTAGAGCGTCCGCCTCAGATGCAGGTCTTTGTTTCGAACCCATGCTGAGTCATACCAAAGACTTAACAAATTGGTACTAACGGCTGCCTCGCTTGGCGCTCAGCATTAAGAGATGAGTGTTAGGATTGCTCAGCCTGGTGTCAGGATAATGTGACTGAGTGGGACATCATGCTACATGTCTGCGACATGAGAGCCCAGTGCTATAAACCGCCACAATGTCGACATCGTAGCGATATGACTGAAATTTTGTTAAAGCTATGTTAGAAATCCAAATCACTGACACACACACACACATACGCACGCACGCACGCACACACACACACATTAATAGAGGCATAAATACAGACCAAATCAGGTCTAATATTATCCTGCACAACAATTACAATCAGAAAAGTAAACACAAATAATAAGACATTTTTGTAAGTTGTAGTTAATACCTGGCTGTGGACAGGGTAGGACAACTAGAACACATTTTGAGGGGGGCCAACAACGTTCCCGGGAAGGGAGAGACATCGCCGTCACACTGTAATTTATTAGGGGCCTCCTGGGTAATTTTTCGTAGGGCCCACAAATCCTGTCATAAGTTAATAAACAGCAATCCGATATTTTCAGAATTAGTTATATTGTCATTTTTAATTCATTTGGGCATCTCTGAAAACAATTCGAAATCCTCTACGCTGTTATAATTGCACGAGAAGCTCTGATCAGCAAGTCATATACATGTAAATGGTAGACCATGGTGATTATTACATAACGATGGTCTGATTTCATCGTCAGAATCCAAGAAAAGTATTCCCTTAAAATTACGTATAACTAAATAATTATGTACTTCTTACGTCTATTGGCTTTCCCATCTTGAAATCTTATTGCTGACAATATTCACATCAGTGTTCTCAAGCATGAATATCAACTCACAGAAAACGGAAAATTAGATTTTAAAAATCCAGTATAATCCTTCATATATATAACATTATAACTGTGTCAAGGCATTATGTACTTAGCAATCCTGTCTATATCATATATAGCACTGTGTCCAGGCACTGTGTATACATACACATACACACACACTGTTTCCGATATTATTGTTCTTCTGTATTGGAACATGAAAATCTAATGCGAGAAAAACGTTTCTGATCTTTGCAATCCAAATTGTATTTTTGTTATAAAAGGAATTAAGTTTTTGTTGTTGAGAATTGTATAAAAGTATTGTGAAATATTAAAAAAAATATTTTAAACACACTTATTTCTAATAATAGCATTTTTATTTGTCTTGAGGTAAAATGAAAAAATACAACAAAATTTAAGTGAGCAAAAGAAAAGGCTACATATAGTCTATAACAGAAATATTATAATTATTTATTCTTTAGTTTTTTTGATAATTACAATCTTTCGAGTATATTGCTTTACGAAGAAAAACTGTTCTACATTAGCATCGTCTTCATCATTATCATGATCAAAACAAGTAAAACAACTCCCAGTTGTAGCGTGAAGGCATTATGTTTCAGGAGTCCTGTCTATATTATTTGAATACATTCATACATAGAACTGTGTCAAGGCATTACGTACTTAGCAGTCCTGTCTATATTAGTTGAATACATTCATACATAGAACTGTGTCAAGGCGTTATGTTGTAGCAGTCCTGTCTATATTAGTTGAATACATTCATACATAGAACTGTATCAAGGCATTACGTACTTAGCAGTCCTGTCTATATTAGTTGAATACATTCATACATAGAACTGTGTCAAGGCGTTATGTTGTAGCAGTCCTGTCTACATTAGTTGAAAACATTCATACATAGAACTGTGTCAAGGCGTTATGTTGTAGCAGTCCTGTCTATATTAGTTGAATACATTGATACATAGAACTGTGTCAAGGCGTTATGTTGTAACAGTCCTGTCTATATTAGTTGAATACATTCATACATAGAACTGTGTCAAGGCGTTATGTTGTAGCAGTCCTGTCTATATTAGTTGAATACATTCATACATAGAACTGTATCAAGGCATTACGTACTTAGCAGTCCTGTCTATATTAGTTGAATACGTTCATACATAGAACTGTGTCAAGGCGTTATGTTGTAGCAGTCCTGTCTACATTAGTTGAATACATTCATACATAGAACTGTGTCAAGGCGTTATGTTGTAGCAGTCCTGTCTAAATTATTTGAACACTGTCATATATAACAGTATATATTGTGTACTTTGCAAAAACAAATACAAACAAATATATGAGAGAGAGAGAGAGAGAGAGAGAGAGAGAGAGAGAGAGAGAGAGAGAGAGAGAGAGAGAGAGTTTATATCATGTGAACACATCATGTACACTAGTGTGATTAGGCATTACTGCGCAATCCATGGACAGGCGTTTACCTCCCTTAGTTCCAATGCGCATGCTCACAATTTCCAGTTCTGGATAGTTTATCGTTCTCCGCTAGGTTAGCGAAACATAAAGTCAGCAAAGGAAGGAATCTTAGCTCTACTACAGATCATTATGGTTAAAGCAATGAATAAATTATATATGTTTAACATCTTTTGTTCAAACTAGGAGAATAAATATAGACATTAAATCAGATTATTAGATTCGGTGTCCATATTTACATTATATCAGATAATTATTTTAAAATATTTGCTTTCCATACTTAAATGATATTTAAAAATATTAAATTAAATACACTGTCTATATTTATATTACACCTGATAATATAGATTCATTCTCCATAATTTCAGATACATTTGTAGGAAAATTTCACCTTGCTCTCCGATTTTAAACATTTATTCAACATTTTTGGCGATAACTTTAACGAAAACAAGCGCAGCATTTTTATTTTTCATGTATTTATATATCTTTCTTTCTTAGTTATTTTCGCAAGGCTAATAGCTCGTTTATAACATGAGTTAAAAAAGTTATAATATAAGTTCCATAAGAAAATTATAACACGAATTCGATACGTCTGCTGATCTGTAATCCTGAATAATTTAAACCAGAACAGTTGTTTTTTTTAACAAATGGAACACGGTATTTTAATGTATTCGGAGGAACTTAACAATGCAATAATTACATTAGCTATCAAAACGTTACACGAGTGTGATTAATGCAGATGGCAGATTTATTCATATTTGGGTGTAAATATTGAACAATATTCAGATTAAATAACATGCCCAATGACATGTTTGTTTTTGCTTCATTTTCTTTTTGACTTTTGAAATATCAGGTATCGGATGGTACATGCAATAACTTTCAGCATTATTTTTATTTGCTTATGCAGACACGTAATAACTCTCAGATTTGCTGGGGCCTTTAGCAACCAAAACATTCATCTAAAATAGCCGTCTTAAAAGTGGTTTAATTCTGTTTAACTTTACTTGCATCAAATATGTAAATTTAAAAGATCCAATTATTTCACAGATTCCGTTTTTCACTTTGCACCACATAAAATGAGACAGGCATACATACAGACTGACAGGCAGATGGGTGAGAGCCGCAAATGTCCTATACATGCATAGTATGTCTAACATCAATATTTCTCTAAACTGTATACTCTAAAATATCCACCCATTCAAGGAAATAAAATTTAAAAATTCATCAAGGAGACTCGTACCTGCGCCTATCAGTTCAAGCGTGGTTGACATTTGTACATTTCGAAAATATTATGAACATTAATAGAAATGCAACAGTCTAAATAAAAAATAAAAGAAACGTAAGAACTTAGAATTTCTTTCTCGTTGTCGTTCAACCTCCATTAACTGCTATGATTAAAGCTGCAAAAAATAAAATTTTCATTATTTTTGAAGCGAGATAAATTGCAAGAACTTTATCTGCAGCAATACATTTCGCACAATCAAATAATACAACCTAGAGCAGAATGTAGTAATGGAAAGGTAATGAAGTTCTGAAATGGGCAGAGAACATTTATTTGAAAGCTGGGAGCAGCGCGTGTTAGTGAGAGAAAAGATAAAAGAGCTAGAACAATTGACCAACTATTGATAGAGTTTCTTTATAAGATAGTGAGATATCGATCCTGCTTGCAGACTGTGAGCGGTTTGTAACATTTTCTTGATCTGCAAATGCCATATTTATTGATTGGACAATTCCGGAAGTGACAGTGAGTTGCACCGAGACGTCCTCTGGTGTTTTCAAGGGGAAATACTAACCGTGAAACCTGCTTATGAACACCGATATATATATAGTAGAGTAGTAGTGGCGAAGATCATATATATATATATATATATATATATATATATATATATATATATATATATATATGGCTTTTTGTATTATATGCTACCGTTTAATTATAGAATAAACATTTTCTTTTAGAGCTCAGTAGTTTAAATGGTGGAGCGTCGATCTGATAATTCAACGGTCGCGGGTTTGATACCCGTTCAGAGACAGCTTTTGGCTGATTGGTTAGAGTGCAAGATTCGGGACCTAAAGTGTGTGGGTTCGAGCTATCATATCAGCCGTGTGTGGTATGGTGTAACCAATAATGCAATAATGTGTTGACAGTTCCGTCATGGGTAACAACAACAAACAAATCAGAGTGATGCTTGTAACTCAGTAGCTCAGATTTGTTTCACTGGACTGTCCGGGTAAGCTCTCATGTTGTGTTCTTGAACAAGTCACTTTAATGTCACTGGTCAACAAAACTAAAAAAACCTCTAGGCAAAACATCTTAAAGTGGACATAGCGGAAACAGACCAACATTTCGTTGTACGTGTTTGATGCACTCAAATATTTTTTTCTTGATACAAGTCTTGATTTTATAACAGATGCTTTTGTGTTGTTGCTGGTTGATGTATTCGTTCAGGAAACGTTTTGTGTTAGCTCTTTTTGACCGCTATATCACCTTGAGAAGGTATTATATTGCAAAATATGTGTAGATAAATAGACAAATAAATAAAACAAAGGCATAGCTGTATTGTAGGACTCATCAACTTGTGTTTTGAGTTAGTGGGGACACAATGACAAGTGGCATCTGAAACATTCGATCTGAGCAAACCAAGATAATTTGTGAAAGTATTGTCAAAGTGTGAGATAATTTGAATTGAAATTTTTAAAAATCGTCCATCTTTCAACTGGCTATGACCTAAAGAATAAAGGTACGATATACGATGGATACATCGAAATGCTGAACCCATTTAGGAACCGTCCATTTAGTTTATGTGGTGTGGGAGGGCTCGGATAGGAGTCGTCCATTTGGTATTATGGGGCATGGGAGGGTTCAGAGAGGAATTGGCCACTTATTTTTCTGGAGTGGTGTGTAAGGGTTCAGATAGTCTTTAGCAGGTTCTCAAGGGGTATAATAATTGATTATATCGATTATATTAATATAAAAAATATATTCAAGTAATTAAAAAAAAGAAATCTCCAGGCTCGAATGAACTATACTACTGAAAATTAGGTAATCAAATAGTCAGTCCCCTGCTTAAACATATAACTATGATTGAATCAACACGAATACCATTTCTTTAAGTGCTTAATTGCGATACATTGAATTAGAAGAAATTAATTTGTTAATAAGCAGCATAAAACCGCATGCTTCTCAAAAGTTTTATATCAGGGAAAGACTAATTATTTTACAAAATAAAGTGTCAATAACAATAAGGTATAAAATATTAAGATGATATTCTACAAACGACACCGTATAATAACTGTGACTGATCAACATCTCCATTATGCAACAAAGAAACAAACTTCAGCCATACTGTTATTGTTTTTAAATTTACTTATATTATTTTATAAAAATGTACTGTTTATTGAGAGAGAATTATTTCTTTCTTTTACACATATTTTCATACAGAATGTAAACTTATGTATTGCATTAATAACATAACTCGCCGTGAAATTTGCTTCCAAACTAAGGGTGACTCTTTCTTCCGGTCTGTCGATTGTTATATGTCAATGCATGTCTTGACTACGAATTGAACCTCAGGGGCCATATTTAATCGGGGGCCATAGTTTATTAGGGACCATATTTTGTCAGGGGCCATATTTAATCGGAGGCTATAGTTTATCAGAGACCATATTTTGTCAGGGGCCATAGTTTATCTCTGCTTTGCTGTTTTAAACAGATTCTAGTTAGCCCAGAAATAAAAGTCCAAGTTAATATTTGCTTCATTTAGAATTTTAGTGAAGATGCATATTACTTTTATAATCCACGGTCACGCAGGAGTTCTCCAGGATTCCATCTTAATCCTTCTCGACTTGAATAAATGACGATGCTGACGAGATACACATCACTTATGTATCTGAAAACAACACATATCATTATTAGCCTGAGCTTGAACAAATCAAGTACATGGGGAATCTTATTCCATATTAAATGTAAGTTTATCATTTTCAAACATTTTTGTACAGGTTTTAGCTCAATATGCTAAAACAGAAGGTTAACGTGTATCTTGAAATACCACTGACTGAAACAAATGGATGGGTTTACATGGCAGAAACAAATAAATTTACCTCTAAAAATGTATTGACAGAAAACAAAAACTAAACCTCCTTTAGAAATAGTTCCAGTGACCAATTAAAAAAGCTTTTGTTTGTTAATCCTATATTTGTCATTTTAGGCAAAGCTAGTTATTATTGTATCCTGTAATGAAGACAGTATTCTATCCAGTAATGAAGACGGTTCGTATTGTATCATGTAATGAAGACAGTATTGTATCCTGTCATGAAGACAGTATTGTATCATGTAATGAAGACAGTGTTGTATCCTGTCATGAAGACAGTGTTCTATCCAGTAATGAAGACGGTTCGTATTGTATCATGTAATGAAGACAGTATTGTATCCTGTCATGAAGACAGTATTGCATCATGTAATGAAGACAGTATTGTATCCTGTCATGAAGACAGTATTGTATCATGTAATGAAGACAGTATTGTATCCTGTCATGAAGACAGTATTGTATCATGTAATGAAGACAGTATTGTATCCTGTCATGAAGACAGTATTGTATCATGTAAAGAAGACAGTACTGTAACATGTAATGAAGACAGGATTATATCCTGTCATGAAGACAGTATTGTATCCAGTAATACAACGGTTATTATTGTATCCTGCAATGAAGAGTATTGTATTCTTCATTGAAGATATCATGTAAAAGACAACAGTATGCATGTTGCAAATAAGACAGAATTGCATGTTGTAGCAGACAGTATTGCATTCTTTTATAAAGATTGTTTGTACTGTCTCCTGTGAAAACAGTATTGTATCCGGTGTTGAAGACAGTATTGCATCATATGAGGAAGTTAATACTATATCCTGTAATGAATACAATATTGTATGATGCAATTAACACAGTATTGTATGATATAATGAACTCAGTATTGTATGATATAATGAACACATTATTGTATGATGTAATGAACACAGTATTGTATGATATAAAGAACACAGTATTGTATGATATAATGAACACAGTATTGTATTATATAATGAACACAGTATTGTATGATATTATGAACACAGTATTGTATGATGTAATGAACCCATTATTGTATAATGTAATGAACACATTATTGTATCATGTAATAAACACAGTATTGTATGATGTAATGAACACAGTATTGTATCATGTAATAAACACAATATTGTATCATGTAATGAACACAGTATTGTATGATGTAATAAACACAGTATTGTATGATGTAATGAACACAGTATTGTATGATGTAATGAACACAGTATTGTATGATGTAATGAACACAGTATTGTATGATGTAATAAACACAGTATTGTATGATGTAATGAACACATTATTGTATGATGTAATACACACAGTATTGTATGATGTAATGAACACATTATTGTATGATATAATGAACACATTATTGTATCATGTAATAAACACAGTATTGTATGATGTAATGAACACATTATTGTATGATGTAATGAACACAGTAGTGTATGATGTAATGAACACAGTATTGTATGATATAATGAACACATTATTGTATGATGTAATTAACACATTATTGTATGATGTAATGAACACATTATTGTATCATGTAATGAACACATTATTGTATCATGTAATAAACACATTATTGTATCATGTATTAACACAGTATTGTATGATGTAATGAACACATTATTGTATCATGTAATAAACACAGTATTGTATGATGTAATGAACACATTATTGCATGATGTAATGAACACAGTAGTGTCTGATGTAATGAACACAGTATTTTATGATATAATGAACACATTATTGTATGATGTAATGAACACATTATTGTATGATGTAATGAACACATTATTTTATGATGTAATGAACACATTATTGTATGATGTAATGAACACATTATTGTATCATGTAATAAACACAGTATTGTATGATGTAATAAACACAGTATTGTATGATGTAATGAACACAGTATTGTATGATGTAATGAACACATTATTGTATGATGTAATGAACAGTATTGTATGATGTAATGAACACAGTATTGTATGATGTAATGAACACATTATTGTATGATGTAATGAACACAGTATTGTATGATGTAATGAACACATTATTGTATGATGTAATGAACAGTATTGTATGATGTAATGAACACAGTATTGTATAATGTAATGAACACATTATTGTATGATGTAATGAACACAGTATTGTATGATGTAATGAACACATTATTGTATCATGTAATAAACACAGTATTGTATCATGTATCAACACAGTATTGTATGATGTAATGAACACATTATTGTATGATGTAATAAACACATTAGTGTATGATGTAATGAACACATTATTGTATGATATAATGAACACAGTATTGTATGATGTAATGAACACAGTATTGTATGATGTAATGAACACATTATTGTATCATGCAATAAATACAGTATTGTATGATATAATGAACACAGTATTGTATGATATAATGAACACAGTATTGTATGATGTAATGGACACAGTATTGTATGATGTAATGAACACATTAATGTATGATGTAATGAACACAGTATTGTATCATGTAATACACACAGTATTATATCATGTAATAACACATTATCGTATGATGTAATAAACACAATATTGTATCATGAAATGAACAAACTATTGTATCTTGTAATGAAAAAAATATTGTATCATATAATAAACACAGTAGTGTATCATGTAATAACAGTATTTTATCATGTAATAAATACAATATTGTATCATGAAATGAACAAACTATTGTATCATGTAATGAACACAATATTGTATCATGTAATAAACACAATAGTGTATCATGTAATAACACAGTATTTTATCATGTAATAAACACAATATTATATCATGTAATAACAGTATTGTATCATGTAATGAACACATTATTGTATCATGTAATGAAGGGAGTTATTATTGTATCATAGCATGAAGACAGAGTAACGATCATTAAAGAAATCTTGAGGTGTATCACAATCACGTCTACATATGTACACAGTCACAAATTCAGGCTGCTCAAGACGAACCATCAAAGTCTTAAATCGTAAACTTCTGGCTCAAAGAAGTACTGGATACCCAAGATACTCAAATGAAACCCAGTTTAAATAAGAGATATTGCGAATACGCTCAACAAAAGTATCCTTCCAGGAATACTTACCCATAATGACTGACAAAAATATCCGTCACAGGAATACCTGCCAGTAATGACTGACATGAGTGTCCGCTCAGAATACCTACCTATAATGACTGACAAAAGCTCAGATCTGTTACAGCGACTGGTGAAAAATCACGCGGATTTTCAGCAGAAACATGTTACCTCTTGTTAATCTTCACTTTTTCTGTAATATATATTCAAAATGTTGACAGTCTTCTGAGGAAAGACCGTACAAGTGAACAAAAATAAATCGAAGTTTTCAATTACAAATCTGAAATCTCTGCAGTTAGTGAGATCATTTGAATCTTTTTCACCAAATTTGCAAGCATGTAATATCTTTTAAATTATTACATTTAATATATTTGAATTATTACATTTAAGATATTTAAAGTATTAAACTTTATATATTTAAAATATTACATTTTATATATTTAAAATATTACGTTTTATATATTTACATTATTACAATTTTGTATAATCTCCAATTGTCCTATTTTTATATTGCACGAACATGTAATGACCATTTCCCGGGTAGAAACAGAGACAATATCATGTAACACGGAAGGCGATCGACCTCTTCTTGCCTGGACAAAGGACGGTCGTAATAGTAATAGATGACCTGGACTGCAGGTTATAGAGTCAATGAATCAATCCGGCAGGGAGTTGATGATTTGAACAACATCAGAACACAATGGTCGCTGTGATCGGTTCCAGGTTCTCACGCCCCGGCTACCCAGGTGACACCGTCACGTGACACAACTGCCTGTGAGAACCGCCAAGTGCCTCTTGCACAAATTTAACTCCAATATTGTCACGGTCACGCCCTTCGAGGGTCACCTGGGGAAGAAGAGACGCTGCATTTCAAGAACCTCGTTAAAATCAACAGACACAAAACGGAAAAAAAACTTTATTTTTAGTTAGGAATTTCTACCCGAGATACTTTTTAATTTATTAAAAGTGTCATTTCTTTTTTTTTCTTCTCTGGCGTGATATGATTATGGTTTGCAGGTTCCACGACATACTTGTGAAAGTATCACATTTCGGGGTGTGGGGTGGGGTGGGGAAATAATAATGTTCCACGAGATACTTTACAAAAACAAAATCAATTGAACGGCGTTACACAAATTTCCAATGACTAGTTTAAAATCAAATTTCCAATTACTAGTTTAAAACTAAAATATATATTTCAAGACATTTTAATAACAGTTTAAATGCAACTAAGTTTAAGTTTAAATTTTACTAACAACTTAAATGCGACTAAGTTTAAGTTTAAATTTTACTAACAACTTAAATGCGACTAAGTTTAAGTTTAAATTTTACTAACAACTTAAATGCGTCTAAGTTTAAGTTTAAGTTTTAAATTTTAATTACAACTTAAATGCGACTAAGTTTAAGTTTGTTGAATTGACAACGCATGAATTCCTTAAAATATTGAAACAGATATAAACGCCTCCAAAATAAATTACAATTATTTTTTTGCAATGGTTATATGTCTGTCCTGGAAAATTCAGTCAATAATATATTAGTACTTTACTGGTTTGGCAACAGTTTACCGAATTATTATATTTAAAAAAAACATTTCAAAAATAGTCCATCACTATTTTTCTAATTTTAATTAGCAAGAAGTAGAAATTATTATTTGAAAGACATAATAATCACTTTTATTGTATTTATGGGTGCAGTTTCTTCATCATAGGCTGTTTCACTTAATAGCTATTTTCCCAAAAAATAATATGTACTGAAAACTTTAAAGTAGTAACGTTTAAACCGTTTTCACAGCGATCACGCTATGCAAGTTGGTTTATTGTCCCATACGTGATATTTGGATAGTATGGTCAAGGTAAATTGTGTCATACGTGATATTCGAATAGTATGGTCAAGGTATATTGAGTCATACGTGATATTCGGATTGTATGGTCAAGGTAAATTGTGTCATACATGATATTCGAATAGTATGGTTAAGGTATATTGAGTCATACGTGATATTCGGATTGTATGGTCAAGGTAAATTGTGTCATACGTGATATTCGAATAGTATGGTCAAGGTGTATTGAGTCATACGTGATATTCGGATTGTATGGTCAAGGTATATTGAGTCATACGTGATATTCGGATTGTATGGTCAAGGTATATTGTGTCATACGTAATATTTGGATTGTATGGTCAAGGTATATTGTGTCATACGTAATATTTGGACAGTATGGTGAAGGTATATTGTGTCATACGTGATATTCGGATTGTATGGTCAAGGTATATTGTGTCATACGTGATATTCGGATTGTATGGTCAAGGTATATTGTGTCATACATGATATTTGGACATTATGGTCAAGGTATATTGTGTCATACGTGATATTCGAATAGTATGGTCAAGGTATATTGTGTTATACGTGATATTCGGATTGTATGGTTTCAATTGGAGAAATATTGTAGGGTGAACATTGCCAAAATAATTGTTACGAAGTGTAAGCAATTAAAAATCTAGCACGATTAGGATTCTGAAATGTATGTAATAAATCCAATGAATATATAGCATGGACGAACGCAACACAGCGGCGAAAAGAAGATTAGATTATGACTTGTTTCATATTTATTCTCCTGCTTTTTAACAGGTTTGATTTTAGATTTGGGTGGGTGGGGTATATTTGATATTCGTACAGCGTTAATTAGGGTAGTGTTAATCAACTGCAGGAAATACAATTATAAGGTCAAATATTCACACAGGAACCTAACAAAATCCAATATACCGTGAAAGTGAACCTAATTAAAATAATTTTAAGGTATAGATATATTATAAGTTTATAACGTTACAACTGAGAATAATAGTGACTTTACAACCAAACAACTCTCCTAGAAAGATAACTTGACAAAAGGTCATACTACGTAAATAGAGGTAATCCAAAGTACCTTGATAAAACTTGTAAAAGTAGAATTAACTGCATGGGAAATATATTAACTTGCACTAAAAGTGTTATCTGCGTAAGGAAATATATTAACCTGCACGATAATTATTATCTACATGGGGAAATATACTAACTTATATAATAAGTGTTATCTGCATGGGGAAATATATTAACATGCACCAGAAGTGTTATCTAAATGGAAAGAAATCTATTAACTTGCATAAGAATTAGTATCTGCATTGGGAAATATATTAACTTGCACATGTGGTATTAATTGCGTGGGGAAATATGTTAAGTCTTTGGAAATATAATCAACGGTAAATATGTAAGTAATAAGAATCATAGGCATCACAAACGGTAGTTTACAATTGTGTGTGTGTGTGTGTGTGTGTGTGTGTGTGTGTGTGTGTGTGTGTTGGGGCAAGTCAGAAAGCAAATAGGAATGCATGAACCTTAAGAGTTGTGGTCATCCCCTAAGTACCCCCCACCTGTAACTGTGGTTATTTTATTCTTCCGTAAGGCCGGGCACGGTGCATTGCAGGGTCAGGTCATAGAAGGTTACGAACTTTCTGGCAAGTTCACATGCAGATGAAATAAAAAAAGAGGGGGGTGCTTCTAGTTAATATGACTGACTGCAGTATGCCAGCATTATTCCATGACTCCCATAGACTTACGAGAGAAGGAAAAGCAATTAGTGATAGCAGATGGAACACTTGCCTGGATTTCTGAAATCTAACTGCCACACCCCCGTCTTTGCCACGTCAGCCATTGGTCAGTACTACTGAAATGTAAGATCCAAAACTGTATACACATTATTCTTTGTCAGATATTGACACTAAATACGAAAATAAGATAACACTTAATGGTTTTCATGTGGCTCTCGTGGTATTCGTTTTTGCGAATATCAGCTAAATGGAATTTCATCATATAACTTTCATGTGTACGGAATAAGGGCTCTAAGACATTTAAGACTAAAGTTCAGCCCTGCTGACCAATCTACGATTATACTCTCTGGGCATCTTGTAAAATTACAAGGGGGGATGCTATCGTACCCAATACCTTATTGAGTTTTTAGTCTCATATTCCTTTCCGCATAAATATTTACGATGCACGAACATATTCAATACCGTAATACTGTTTTGGATATAGAGAAGCATGGCAATATGGCAAAACAAAATCGTGTATGTGTTGTGCATTGAATTATTATGTATTGTGTACAAAATTGTTGTCACTTAAAATTAATATCATTATTTTCGATGATATCCTCAGACAGACAGTCAATGTCAATGTTGAAATGCATTTGGTAAAAAGACCTGATAGTAAATATCCATGCTATACTATCAGGGACTCGTTTCGGAAAGAAATCTCCGTGGCAGCAATTTGATGTTTCAACGTAATGGCATGTTAAGTGGTCCTTAAAATTTGCAAATGTATTTTCTTCGTATAAGTACAGTTGGTTTGTAACGTCAATGTTTATTATTATAAAATAGATAATACGTTTCTCAAGAACAATCGCATTTTCAGCTGAAGCTGTTCGTGCTGATTGATAATTGCTGTCGAATTCCTCACAAGTTCAGTATAATCAGACTTCCAAAGGAAGAAACTTCAAGAAAGAAATGAGTCATGCAAGAAATGTACCAAGGAAATAGTCCTTACTTAGATGTAGTTAGTTTATTAAACCTTAGATATGAAAATGTACTGAAATGCCTAAAATCTTAAAAACCAACAACTGACGACAATGAGAAAACCCAGATCAATAAATTCCGTGGGGAAGTCATATTTGTCAAAGGTTTGCCAACTCATTGAATATCTGATATATTTAGTTGCTTCGTACGTAATATTTTGTTTGAAATTTTTCCCACTATCTGTAGAGTTACAAATTAATATAATAAAAAATACAATTACTCCCTTTAAAAACTAAATTTTCAGCTGAATATATAAATACCATGTCATTCCACCAGCATACAGAGGTGAGTGGTATTACCGGTTTACCTGTTCACCGCTGTAATTTTTTTTTTCCGGTTGTTACATGAACATCGGTAGTTTCCGTCAGTAAGGAATGATTGGGAAATCCCGAGCAATCTTGTTGCGACTTAAATTATATTAACATCGTGTTTTCATTATTCATGAGAAAATAGTTCGACAAATTAACCTTTTAACGAAATTGTTTTTCCTGTCACAAATTAATGGTGAATACTACAACTATAATTTAATTACATATCATCATTTAATCTTACATAAATGGTGTCGCGTACAATACAGATGTTCAATCTGTAATTTTGTATCTAACACCCAAAATGTCCATAATACACACAATATGGAACTACTTTTACAGTATTAAACATTAAATAGCAGTGCAGTTATAATTATCAGGATTGATTTATTGGTAAACATTTTCAATTATTTTTAAAAATAATGTCACCACACGTTAGTAATTGTAAGAAATACAGTCATATTTGGTGAAAATTCCGCTATTTGGGTGGAGGGGGTAATAGGAGAGAGTAACGTCAGTAGCAACGAGCAGCGTATGTGTATTTCGCGTTATCTAGACAGAAAAATTACAGCTAGTTCAGCTGGACAACAAGATCTTAGAATGTCTGAGAAGCTGGGGTGTAAATTGAAATCTGAGAGAGAGAGAGAGAGAGAGAGAGAGAGAGAGAGAGAGAGAGAGAGAGAGAGAGAGAGAGAGAGAGAGAGAGTCTGTTCAAATTAACCTGAAATCGAATTTGTTTAGTAAAGCTGAGGATAAAAGTGACAAACATTTGCAAGATAAAGGTAGACGTATGACTAATCTCAGCCACTGTTTCGACTGGGACTCAAGGGTTCGAAGAATGACGTCTTGCTACAATATTGGTGTTGAGACTGTTTCATTACTGGGACATACGCTGAGATTTGTGTTTACATTTTTTTTTTCCTGTGTGCAGGGTATAGTTAAAGAAGAATATGTAGAGAAGAAAACTCCAATACTGTTTAGAATTTCTTGTTAAAAATATCTAAATGATTCTTAAAAGTCTAACCCGCGCGTTAGAAAGAGACACAACCTTCGTTTTCTTAAAATAATATGCTTAAAGTATTACATTTCAGTAAACGCATCAATAATTTATTTTAATAAATATAAATTACAAGAGTGTTTAAAAATAGTCAAATTAGCTTTTTCTGTAAATGCTAATGTTTTTAAGTACTGTTAGTCTGTGAAATTTGCCCTAACATTTGCTTGGAAGTAGAGTGTATTTATTCACTATGTATGGTGTATAAAAAAAGGGTTACTCCCTGGTTTAGAACCAGTCCCGGATTACCCATTAGGCAGAGTAGGCAACTGCCTATGGGCCCCGCTACTTTTATGGGCCCCATCAGGGGCCCCCAGGGGCCCCCATGAGACCGTGACCGTGGGTCTGGGGCCCCAAAAGTTTGACTGCCTATGGGCCTCCACGGTGCTTAATCCGGCGCTGTCTAGAACTAATGTTCCATTATAGAAATAAGGACAACTTCACATGCCTACGACTGCAGCTTAATTCATATCAATCCATATATCCGATGTAGCATTTTTTGAAATATTCAAAGCTAAAGAGTAAACCAGCATTTCACAAATACAGGCAGAATGATGACACAGCTATGCAGTGCATATTTAGACATAACCCGGGTTATTTATGTCACTTGGGAATTTATCAGAGGTTGAATAACATATTTTCTGAAACGCGAGATGCCATACTTAGAAAGTATACATTACTGAACTCTAAATGAATGTGACTAAAAAGTGGATATGAATAACTACAAAACAACATAAGTGATTGAAAAAACCAAAAACAAAATTTCATGTTTTAAGTATTTACTAGAGCATGCCAATGTGTTAAGTGGGAACAAGGTACAGATAGTTAAAAATAATTAATCGGAACGGTAAGGAAATCGATGTACACAGTAAAACAACAATAAAGCAGATACCTCTATTCTTGTCCAAGGGGTGTTCTAGTTATAGAGAGGATTGTCATATTTGTTTTGTAAGGGATACTTGTGACTACCTTTATTTATTCACTGTGTCGTGTCGACGGCTTTAGTCCCGTAAATCCATTTCACAAAGAAACCTTCTATTCACATCAAGTACGCAGCATCAATGGACGCTGTTGATTTTATCCTTTTAATTTTCAGAAACGTTGAACTAGTAGTCAATGAAAGCAAATATGTATGTTTACTGCAGACTAGAGTTATTTTTGTTGTGGAAATGTGGGTCCTTTCTTGTCAGTGAAATTGATAAAGCACTGGCGTGTTATGGGGTAAATGATACATTGAGACAAGACAAATGAAAGCAGTACGATGCACAGTTTTTGTATGAAGCCAAGAACTCAAGAGTAACTTTTGGCATTCTACAGGTTAGACTGCTGGTTACCAATGGTTTGTGTATCTTACAGCCAAAGTTATTTAGTTTGCTTGTCATTCTATATGATTACCCCATTACGTTATCTAATGGCCACGTGCGGGTGCCCATTGCGGACATACATCCAGGATTGAAATCCCAGGACGCTAATTGAAGCTGATGAAAGTAAATCTAATGTCTTGTTAACTATTGAAAACCGACTGCCATATCAGCTCAGATTGTGATTGCGATATCTAACCATTAAGGGACAAGTAGAAAGGCTTAGGCTATGAGAACCTTTTGATATAGTTTGACCTTGTATATCTGTATTATCAATACTTTCAACTGTGTTTCTTCTCTGTTCAGATGACGAACCAATCAATCTTATATCTCCATTTTCTGGTCTTTTGCTTTTCCATAATACAGTTTGAGTTCTTTCCTTTTTCTCATGATAAATAGTATTTTATATGGGATTCTACATATAATGGAGTAAGGCTAAGAAACGAATGTTATAAATAGAATCTACTGGTGTAAACTTTTAAATTTTTACTGGCATCTCAAGAATCGTTTACATGTTTTTGTTCTGACTGTAACCTTTCTTACAATTTACGAAGGCACATACGAGTGACATATGCCCAAATTCTTGGCACTGATATCAGTCCCGTCAAATCAATTACAGCCGTCCATTCGCGCCTGAGCTATAAAGCGTCGTTAACGACGTTATGAATATTTTATTTCTTATGAGCCAGTGAGTGGTTAATCGGGTTAATTAGAATTATGAGAATCATGTATAATTCTGGAATCCGCGGTCCCAATCTGTTGTTGTTATTTTTGTTCCTTGCGCTTATTATGTATGAAGCGACCATCGCTCCAGGCGTGGCTTTGCGTAACTTTTAAAAATAGATCCAAGCACATAAACACTATTTGGTGCTCGTCAATTCGACGAAAATAAGAAGATTCTCGGGATATAATCTAGGTATTCGAGATACTTGCCGATCGTTTAAAACAAGGTGCATATATATATATATATATATATATATATATATATATATATATATATATATATATATATATATATATATATGGCATGCGGTAACGACGAACCAGGCATTAGACTCTTGATATATATTAGGCATGAAGTATGAATCAGGCATTAGACTAGTGATACTTATTAGATATTAGTATACAACAGGCATTAGACTAGTGATACTTATTAGACATTAAAATAAATCAGGCATTAGACTAGTGATACTTATTAGACATTAAAAAAAATCAGGCATTAGACTAGTGATACTTATTAGACATTAGTAAAAATCAGGCATTAGACTAGTGATACTTATTAGACATTAGTATAAATCAAGCATTAGACAGTGATACTTATTAGACATTAGTTTAAATCAGGCATTAGACTTGTGATACTTTTTAGACATTAGTAGAAGTCAGACTTTAAACTAGTGATACGTATTAGACATTAGTATAAATGAGGCATTAGACTAGTGATACTTATTAGACATTAGTATAAATCAGGCATTACACTAGTGATACTTTTTAGACATTAGTAGAAGTCAGACTTTAGACTAGTGATACAGATTAGGCATGAGGAATACATCAGGCATTAGACTAGTAATACGTATTAGACATTAGTATAAATCAGACATTAGACTAGTGATGCCTATTAGACATTAGACTAAACCAGACATTAGACTAGTGATACCTTTTAGACATTAAAAAAAATCAGGCATTAGACTAGTGATACTTATTAGACATTACAAAAAATCAGGCATTAGACTAGTGATACTTATTAGACATTAAAATAAATCAGGCATTAGACTAGTAATACTTATTAGACATTAAAAAAAATTAAGGCATTAGACTAGTGATACTTATTAGACATTAGTATAAATCAAGCATTAGACAGTGATACTTATTAGACATTAGTTTAAATCAGGCATTAGACTAGTGATACTTATTAGATATTAGTATACATCAGGCATTAGACTAGTGATACTTATTAGACATTAAAATAAATCAGGCATTAGACTAGTGATACTTATTAGACATTAAAATAAATCAGGCTTTAGACTAGTGATACTTATTAGACATTAAAAAAAATCAGGCATTAGACTAGTGATACTTATTAGACATTGGTAAAAATCAGGCATTAGACTAGTGATACTTATTAGACAGTAGTATAAATCAAGCATTAGACAGTGATACTTATTAGACATTAAAATAAATCAGGCATTAGACTAGTGATACTTATTAGACATTAGTATAAATCAGGCATTGGACTAGTGATACTTATTAGACATTAGTAAAAATCAGGCATTAGACTAGTGATACTTATTAGACATTAGTTTAAATCAGGCATTAGACTAGTGATACTTATTAGACATTAAAATAAATCAGGCATTAGACTAGTGATACTTATTAGACATTAAAAAAAATCAGGCATTAGACTAGTGATACTTATTAGACATTAGTAAAAATCAGGCATTAGACTAGTGATACTTATTAGACATTAGTATAAATCAAGCATTAGACAGTGATACTTATTAGACATTAAAATAAATCAGGCATTAGACTAGTGATACTTATTAGACATTAGTATAAATCAGGCATTAGACTAGTGATACTTATTAGACATTAGTAAAAATCAAGCATTAGACTAGTGATACTTATTAGACATTAAAATATTTCAGGCATTAGACTAGTGATACTTATTAGATATTAAAATAAATCAGGCATAGACTAGTGATACTTATTAGACATTAAAATAAATCAAGCATTAGACAGTGATACTTATTAGACATTAGTAAAAATCAGGCATTAGACTAGTGATACTTATTAGACATTAAAATAAATCAAGCATTAGACAGTGATACTTATTAGACATTAGTTTAAATCAGGCATTAGACTAGTGATACTTATTAGACATTAGTATAAATCAAGCATTAGACTAGTGATACTTATTAGACATTAAAATAAATCAGGCATTAGACTAGTGATACTTATTAGACACTGGGATAAATCAAGCATTAGACAGTGATACTTATTAGACATTAAAATAAATCAGGCATTAGACTTGTGATACGTATTAGACATTAGACTAAATCAAGCATTAGACTAGTGATACTTTTTAGACATTAGTAGAAGTCAGACTTTAAACTAGTGATACGTATTAGACATTAGTATAAATGAGGTATTAGACTAGTGATACTTATTAGACATTAGTATAAATCAGGCATTACACTAGTGATACTTTTTAGACATTAGTAGAAGTCAGACTTTAGACTAGTGATACAGATTAGGCATGAGGAATACATCAGGCATTAGACTAGTAATACGTATTAGACATTAGTATAAATCAGACATTAGACTAGTGATGCCTATTAGACTTTAGACTAAACCAGACATTAGACTAGTGATACCTTTTAGACATTAGTAGAAGTCAGACTTTAGACTAGTGATACTTATTATCCATTAGTTTAAATCAGGCCTTCGAATAGTGATACTTATTAGACATTAGAATAAATCAGCCATTAGACTATTGATACATATTAGACAGTAGTATAAATCAGGCGTTATAGTAGTGATACTTAGACATTAGTATAAATGAAGCAATATACTATTGATACTTATTAGTCAATCGTATAAATCAGGCATTAGACTAGTGATACTTATTAGACATTAGTATACATCAGACATTAGACTAGTAATACGCATTGTGCTTTAGTATAAATCAGACATTAGACTAGTGATACTTATTAGACATTAGTATAAATCAAGCATTAGACAGTGATACTTATTAGACATTAGTTTAAATCAGGCATTAGACTTGTGATACTTTTTAGACATTAGTAGAAGTCAGACTTTAAACTAGTGATACGTATTAGACATTAGTATTAATGAGGCATTAGACTAGTGATACTTATTAGACATTAGTATAAATCAGGCATTACACTAGTGATACTTTTTAGACATTAGTAGAAGTCAGACTTTAGACTAGTGATACAGATTAGGCATGAGGAATACATCAGGCATTAGACTAGTAATACGTATTAGACATTAGTATAAATCAGACATTAGACTAGTGATGCCTATTAGACATTAGACTAAACCAGACATTAGACTAGTGATACCTTTTAGACATTAAAAAAAATCAGGCATTAGACTAGTGATACTTATTAGACATTACAAAAAATCAGGCATTAGACTAGTGATACTTATTAGACATTAAAATAAATCAGGCATTAGACTAGTAATACTTATTAGACATTAAAAAAAATTAAGGCATTAGACTAGTGATACTTATTAGACATTAGTATAAATCAAGCATTAGACAGTGATACTTATTAGACATTAGTTTAAATCAGGCATTAGACTAGTGATACTTATTAGATATTAGTATACATCAGGCATTAGACTAGTGATACTTATTAGACATTAAAATAAATCAGGCATTAGACTAGTGATACTTATTAAACATTAAAATAAATCAGGCTTTAGACTAGTGATACTTATTAGACATTAAAAAAAATCAGGCATTAGACTAGTGATACTTATTAGACATTGGTAAAAATCAGGCATTAGACTAGTGATACTTATTAGACAGTAGTATAAATCAAGCATTAGACAGTGATACTTATTAGACATTAAAATAAATCAGGCATTAGACTAGTGATACTTATTAGACATTAGTAAAAATCAGGCATTAGACTAGTGATACTTATTAGACATTAGTTTAAATCAGGCATTAGACTAGTGATACTTATTAGACATTAAAATATTTCAGGCATTAGACTAGTGATACTTATTAGACATTAAAATAAATCAGGCATTAGACTAGTGATACTTATTAGACATTAAAAAAAATCAGGCATTAGACTAGTGATACTTATTAGACATTAGTAAAAATCAGGCATTAGACTAGTGATACTTATTAGACATTAGTATAAATCAAGCATTAGACAGTGATACTTATTAGACATTAAAATAAATCAGGCATTAGACTAGTGATACTTATTAGACATTAGTATAAATCAGGCATTAGACTAGTGATACTTATTAGACATTAGTAAAAATCAAGCATTAGACTAGTGATACTTATTAGACATTAAAATATTTCAGGCATTAGACTAGTGATACTTATTAGATATTAAAATAAATCAGGCATAGACTAGTGATACTTATTAGACATTAAAATAAATCAAGCATTAGACAGTGATACTTATTAGACATTAGTAAAAATCAGGCATTAGACTAGTGATACTTATTAGACATTAAAATAAATCAAGCATTAGACAGTGATACTTATTAGACATTAGTTTAAATCAGGCATTAGACTAGTGATACTTATTAGACATTAGTATAAATCAAGCATTAGACTAGTGATACTTATTAGACATTAAAATAAATCAGGCATTAGACTAGTGATACTTATTAGACACTGGGATAAATCAAGCATTAGACAGTGATACTTATTAGACATTAAAATAAATCAGGCATTAGACTTGTGATACGTATTAGACATTAGACTAAATCAAGCATTAGACTAGTGATACTTTTTAGACATTAGTAGAAGTCAGACTTTAAACTAGTGATACGTATTAGACATTAGTATAAATGAGGTATTAGACTAGTGATACTTATTAGACATTAGTATAAATCAGGCATTACACTAGTGATACTTTTTAGACATTAGTAGAAGTCAGACTTTAGACTAGTGATACAGATTAGGCATGAGGAATACATCAGGCATTAGACTAGTAATACGTATTAGACATTAGTATAAATCAGACATTAGACTAGTGATGCCTATTAGACATTAGACTAAACCAGACATTAGACTAGTGATACCTTTTAGACATTAGTAGAAGTCAGACTTTAGACTAGTGATACTTATTATCCATTAGTTTAAATCAGGCCTTCGAATAGTGATACTTATTAGACATTAGAATAAATCAGCCATTAGACTATTGATACATATTAGACAGTAGTATAAATCAGGCGTTATAGTAGTGATACTTAGACATTAGTATAAATGAAGCAATATACTATTGATACTTATTAGTCAATCGTATAAATCAGGCATTAGACTAGTGATACTTATTAGACATTAGTATACATCAGACATTAGACTAGTAATACGCATTGTGCTTTAGTATAAATCAGACATTAGACTAGTGATACTTATTAGACATTAAAATAAATCACACATTAGACTAGTGATACTTATTAGACATTAGTATAAATCACATTAGACTAGTGATACTTATTAGACATTAGTATAAATAAAGCATTAGACTAGTGATACTTATTAGACATTAAAATAAATCACACATTAGACTAGTGATACTTATTAGACATTAGTATAAATCAGGAATTAGACTAGTGATACTTATTAGACATTAGTATAAATCAGACATTAGACTAGTGATACTTATTAGACATTAGTATAAATCAGGAATTAGACTAGTGATACTTATTAGACATTAGTATAAATCAGGAATTAGACTAGTGATACTTATTAGACATTAAAAAAAATCAGGCATTAGACTAGTGATACTTATTAGACATTTGAAAAAATCAGGAATTAGACTAGTGATACTTATTAGACATTAGTATAAATCAGACATTAGACTAGTGATACTTATTAGACATTAAAATAAATCACACATTAGACTAGTGATACTTATTAGACATTAGTATAAATCACATTAGACTAGTGATACTTTTTAGACATTAGTATAAATAAAGCATTAGACTAGTGATACTTATTAGACATTAAAAAAATCAGGCATTAGACTATTGATACTTATTAGACATTAGTATAAATAAAGCATTAGACTAGTGATACTTATTAGACATTAAAATAAATCACACATTAGACTAGTGATACTTATTAGACATTAGTATAAATAAAGCATTAGACTAGTGATACTTATTAGACATTAGTATAAATCAGGCATTAGACTAGTGATACTTTTTAGACATTAGTATAAATCAGGAATTAGACTAGTGATACTTTTTAGACATTAGTAGAAGTCAGACTTTAGACTAGTGATACAGATTAGACATTAAAATAAATCAAGCATTAGACTAGTGATATTTATTAGACATTAGTTTAAATCAGGCATTAGACTAGTGATACTTATTAGACATTAAAATAAATCAGGCATTATACAGTGATACTTATTAGACATTAAAATAAATCAGGCATTAGACAGTGATGCTTATTAGACATTAAAATAAATCAGGCTTTAGACTAATTATACTTATTAGACATTAGTTTAAATCAGGCATTAGACTAGTGATACTTATTAGACATTAAAATAAATCAGGGATTAGACACTGATACTTATTAGACATTAGTATGAATCAGGCATTAGACTAGTGATACTTATTTGACATTAGTATAAATCAAGCGTTAGACAGTGATACTTATTAGACATTAAAATAAATTAGGCATTAGTCTAGTGATACGCATTATGCATTAGTATAAGTTAGATATTGGACTAGGCATGAGGAATACATCAGGCATTAGACAAGTAATACGTATTAGACATTAGTATAAATCAGACATTAGACTAGTGATGCCTATTAGACATTAGACTAAACCAGGCATTAGACTAGTGATACTTATTAGACATTAGTATACATCAGACATTAGACTAGTAATACGCATTGTGCTTTAGTATAAATCAGACATTAGACTAGTGATACTTATTAGACATTAAAATAAATCACACATTAGACTAGTGATACTTATTAGACATTAGTATAAATCACATTAGACTAGTGATACTTATTAGACATTAGTATAAATAAAGCATTAGACTAGTGATACTTATTAGACATTAAAATAAATCACACATTAGACTAGTGATACTTATTAGACATTAGTATAAATCAGGAATTAGACTAGTGATACTTATTAGACATTAGTATAAATCAGACATTAGACTAGTGATACTTATTAGACATTAGTATAAATCAGGAATTAGACTAGTGATACTTATTAGACATTAGTATAAATCAGGAATTAGACTAGTGATACTTATTAGACATTAAAAAAAATCAGGCATTAGACTAGTGATACTTATTAGACATTTAAAAAAATCAGGAATTAGACTAGTGATACTTATTAGACATTAGTATAAATCAGACATTAGACTAGTGATACTTATTAGACATTAAAATAAATCACACATTAGACTAGTGATACTTATTAGACATTAGTATAAATCACATTAGACTAGTGATACTTTTTAGACATTAGTATAAATAAAGCATTAGACTAGTGATACTTATTAGACATTAAAAAAATCAGGCATTAGACTATTGATACTTATTAGACATTAGTATAAATAAAGCATTAGACTAGTGATACTTATTAGACATTAAAATAAATCACACATTAGACTAGTGATACTTATTAGACATTAGTATAAATAAAGCATTAGACTAGTGATACTTATTAGACATTAGTATAAATCAGGCATTAGACTAGTGATACTTTTTAGACATTAGTATAAATCAGGAATTAGACTAGTGATACTTTTTAGACATTAGTAGAAGTCAGACTTTAGACTAGTGATACAGATTAGACATTAAAATAAATCAAGCATTAGACTAGTGATATTTATTAGACATTAGTTTAAATCAGGCATTAGACTAGTGATACTTATTAGACATTAAAATAAATCAGGCATTATACAGTGATACTTATTAGACATTAAAATAAATCAGGCATTAGACAGTGATGCTTATTAGACATTAAAATAAATCAGGCTTTAGACTAATTATACTTATTAGACATTAGTTTAAATCAGGCATTAGACTAGTGATACTTATTAGACATTAAAATAAATCAGGGATTAGACAC
The DNA here is from genome assembly GCA_029339505.1 of Unio delphinus. Lineage (NCBI taxonomy): Eukaryota > Metazoa > Mollusca > Bivalvia > Unionida > Unionidae > Unio > Unio delphinus. The sequence continues at coordinate 4,101,065 of JAQISU010000225.1, forward strand.
TGATACTTATTAGACATTAGTATGAATCAGGCATTAGACTAGTGATACTTATTTGACATTAGTATAAATCAAGCGTTAGACAGTGATACTTATTAGACATTAAAATAAATTAGGCATTAGTCTAGTGATACGCATTATGCATTAGTTAAAGTTAGATATTGGACTAGGCATGAGGAATACATCAGGCATTAGACAAGTAATACGTATTAGACATTAGTATAAATCAGACATTAGACTAGTGATGCCTATTAGACATTAGACTAAACCAGACATTAGACTAGTGATACTTATTAGACATTAGACTAAATCAGACATTAGACTAGTGATACTTTTAGACATTAGTAGAAGTCAGACTTTAGACTAGTCATACTTATTAGCCATTAGTTTAAATCAGGCCTTCGAATAATGATACTTATTAGACATTAGAATAAATCAGCCATTAGACTATTGATACATATTAGACAGTAGTATAAATCAAGCGTTATAGTAGTGATACTTAGACATTAGTATAAATGAAGCAATATACTATTGATAACTTATTAGTCATTCGTATAAATCAAGCATTAGACTATTGATACTTATTAGACATTAGTATAAATCAGGCATTAGACTAGTGATACTTATTAGACAATAGTAGAAATCAGACAGTAGACTATTGATACTTATTGGTTATTAGAACAGATATAACGATAACAAGATAAATATTTTATGTCTATTCTAAGTAAAGAAAAAAAGTAATTCGTGGAGACAATTCTAAATAATTACACAAGTATTTCAGGCATGGACGTTTAATTTGAGTTACGCTTAGTGAATACGGTGCATAATTCTACGATAAGGGCTAAAATCCTGGACACATACATCTTCAACGAGTTTCATTTTGACTCAAAACCTTTGTATTTATCAATTGGATACATTAAATCCCTCATCTTGCTAAAGTGGTCTTAGTTCATAGTGTATTCAATAACAAATTAATGCATCAAGTTGTAAATTTGTATTCTTTTTTACATGGAAAGAAAGAAAATTATTGTGATAATGTAAATACCTTCCTACACTCACTGTATTTGTATTGTGCTAAAATCAGCGTATATTTTGTTTGTTGCTATAATATGCATGAATGCATTTTATCCAGTAGACAGTATTACTGAAGTAAATTATTATTATTATTATTATTATTATTATTATTATTATTATTATTATTATATCAGAATCTGTTTTAAGCAGATATATAGCAGCTGCAAAACAAATGTAGAAGGCAAAATAATGGAAGTTTTCATGAAATTGAATTACAGTTAAGTCCTCTTTCCATAAGACTGTAGCTATTTTTGCCACATAAAAAAAAAAAACGGAACTGCATAATTCGAAATTTGGGTGCGAGAGTAATGTATAATATGATTGATGGCGTCGCAGTATTAAGAAATAAAGGAACCAGATCATAAGATCTCGGATGATCTCTGCCACTAACACTGGAATGGTCAATTTCAGTCTTGTGCAATACATCAATGTATCAATGCATCAAACCATCCTTACCATAGTTGGTTATCATGTATTTACGACAAACAAAGGTAAAATTACTCTCGAAGTAATTTTCCGTGCAACTCTTTATTTTTTCCCTGAAAGAAAGGCAAACGACTTGTGGTCTCCATTTTATCACTGTTATCGTATTTTCTAGTCATTGTTCAATGGTTTACGACGAACGGGATTTTTTTAAATTATAGGATAAAATGATCATTGTTTGGTATTTATCGATGTGTAAATGTTCAATAATCACTCATAAAGTAAATAAAGTCCAAAGGGCTTTGTTTTAACTATGTGAGTGATTAGGTAAAATTTACCTAACATAGATAACATACCATGATCATTTACTTCTTATAATTTACTTCCTTTCTCTCATCGGATCAGCAGATTTCGTAACTTAAACATTCACTTTTATGTAGATCGAAGTTTTCTTTCATTAGACTCTTAACTGAGATATAATTACATAGTCGCTAGCCAAGAGTTGGCGATTCCTTACACAGTAATATAGAGTGTCAAAGCGGGTCATGTCTGTTATTATTATTATTATTATTATTATTATTATTATTATTATTATAATGGCTGATGCTGTTTAAACAATGCTCTTCGTCTCTTTTTGTTGTTACTTTCTCAGCACATCGAGATTTCAAAAGCAAAATCGTGTCCATTGTTAGTGAGATCCCTTGTTTGACATATGACCCGGACCTTTAACAGCTGCTAAAACATGTTATCGCAGAAAAATGCAATAATGTCTGAAGATTGGCTTGTAAAGCCTGCATATGCATTTATTGGCAAATGGGGTGAATGTTGTAGTGCAGAAAGATATGTGCAATTACATTGTTGTAACTTCTTATGGTCGATTTTAATCTGGGGTTTGTAAATTTTTATTGGAAATTACACGAGAGCGGATGGGTGGGGTCTTTGTGTTGTTATTCTTAGAATGTAAGGCATTGATATAGATAAAACGTCACATCAAATGACCTAGAAACCTATAACTACAGGTAGTCCAGAGAATTGCTAGATGTGTAAAATATTCCGGATCAGTATCACGTGACCATTGTCATCCAATCAAATTGTAGAAAACGCGATCAATTCATAAAAATTGAAATGATATATTGTTTAACTTGTCAGTTTAAAAACCACTGAGCTTAATCATCAAAACTACAGTAATAAAGATGTACACCATATCCAACTGAATTTCAGTACGATGCTGTCAATATAATGGGAATCTATTTCACTGTGATTTCCCTACGATGAAGACGTACACCGAAATCCCACTGAATTTCAGTACATACATGTTCGTCGATATAATGGAAGTGTACCACTATATGATTTTTATATGATGAAGACGTACAAGAAAAAATCAGTTCGACAAAAAAAGAAGGGGGGGGGGGGGAGCGACCGGTGATATATCCCCGGGACTCTGGTCGTAAGGGGAACCGGGCTGAACAACACGTTTTAATTTTATAAAAGAATTTGTTTTGTTTGAAATTAGGATAGGACCAGGTGTTTTATATCTCAGGGCCCGTGATTGCTCTCTACGTCCCTGACAACAATATCCCACTGAATTTCAGTACAGATTTCGAAACATGTATTCCACTAGGATTTCCTATGACGTGCAAGTACGGGATGATGACTGACCCGATAATGTGACCGCTGCGATAGGCAATACCACAAATAATCTGCGTAAAGTATTCAGTTAGTATTGTATAACATTTTCTTTCCTTCGACGAATCTTCAAACAATTTTACCTGGGTCTGACCTCGTGCTCTCTCATCGCGATCATAATTGAAATCTATCGTACCGTTGGAGTAACCCAACCGTCATTGTACCGTAGTCTGCTGATGACATCCATTGTCGCTCTTTGGTAATATATCTTATGACGGTCAAAGAAACCAGGCTTGACTAAAGTAATGCTTGAGTCTTCACCTACTGTATTATGACGTGCAAAACAGTAAAATCGAACATACGCAACGACGCTATTGACTTGTTTTAGAGATTAGATCAAGTTTGACTTGGGTGAAGCAACATTAACAAATACGAGAAGAGGGATAGATGTAAATTAAGATTGGTGCCAGATAAACCACACGAATTGTATAATACACATCCATGTATTACATGCTCGATGGAGCAATCGTGTGTTTGAAGGCTAAATGGACAATTAGTCCGGTAATTCTAGTTATAGATTGGCTAATACGAAACCATGGAACGGCATCATTTTTTTTCCCCCCGTCTGAAATCACAATGTCCGTACAAAGCGCCACATCTTGTGGGCTGTTGTTTAATACATTTATCTGTCTGTTAGAGTTTTATTATTCTTGATTCTTCTTTTTTTTCTTTCTGCACTTGACAAACGAGAAACTTCTGGATATTTTCAATTTAATCATAAATTATTCCTTGCTTTACATAATATTGTAATAACTACTAAAAATATAAGATCTTTCAAATAATAATAATAATAATAATAATAATAATAATAATAAATAATAATAATACGACGACGACGACGACGAAGAAGAAGAAGGAATTTTTAAATAGGGACACAAATAGTTGCATGGAAGACATTCTCCTTATGCAACATACAACTCCTAAATCTTTCTAGTAATGAAGTAAGTAAGTAATATGAAGATTAAGTTAGATCTGAACTTTATAGACAATAAATATTACAGGAATATACTCCAACAAGAGATATACAGTTATAAATAGTGGATTCAACAAGGTTTCAAATGCTGTTAACTAGATTACAGTGGATGTATTTATATTTGCCCCTTTTTCTAATTTTATTTTGGATTTTTTCTATTAGAGTTCTTTATTTTGTTTTGGAATGAAAAAATACTTAGCTGACAATGAACTTAAATTGGGACTATATCTAGCCGTTCTCAAAATAATTTGCTCATTTATTATTAACATTATATTACCATTTATTGCACTGGCGATGTCAATATTTCCTATGAATAGTTTGTCAAATCTTGTTTACATGGGGAATAATTTACAGATAGTCTTGTAGGAAGTGTTTCATCAACCAGCACTATAATAGTTTAGGTATTATTGTATATTATTAAACCTATGTTTATTTGAAGGATATGGTCTTATATCGTTTAATAACTGCATACGAGTGTTGACGTCATCTACGTTGAATATGTTTAATCCACTACAAGTTGTTGCCAACCATCGTTCCAGAGATTTTGTCCTATTTGGCTAACTCTTTTGGCAGCAAAAAATAATACTCTAGTTTGCTTTAATGTTATTTGACTTGCACCAGGAATCTAATTTTAACATTATTATCGATTAGTATTTGATTGATATTAACATTTTATTGATTAATATATTATTAATATTAACATTGTTAGTGATTAATATTTGATTGATACTAACATTTTTATCGATTTTTACTTGATTAATGTTAACATTATTATAGATTAATATTTGATTGCACTCTTTTCTTTCCTAAGGGACCTAATTTAGCTCTTCAAAATCTAATACAGTAGTGACATTTGCATTTAGTCCATTAGATGAAATAAACTAATTGCCTATTTTCAGAGACAGTTCATTTATTAAAAAAAGAAATACAATTGGACCCATGATTGATCCCTGTAGCACTCCGTATGTATTTGGTTCTCCTTTGGACAAACTAACTTTAAATTTGGTATATTGTGTTCCCTTATTGATAAGACCATGATGATCAGAAGGGTCAAAAGCTATGCAAACATTAGTTAGTGTGGATAAAACTAGTTTTCACTGCTCTAAGCCTGTAATTAATTTATCTCTCATGGATACGAAGGCTGTCTCAAAGGAGTAGCTTTTTGTAAACCCTGATTAATTTGGATAATTAATTTATAAGTTAATTGCCATTTACCTGTTTTACATAAGTCTGGACAGAGTTCAAAAGAGTATATTGGTCTGTAGTTACCTTCATCTTTGCAGCCTAGATTATGAATATGTGTAACTTTTGCTAATCTCCATCTGTAGGTAACGCTGTGTCGGGTATGCTTGAATACCATTTCCAAGCTTTCCAATCATATTTTCAGTTGCAGAAACCTTCTGGGATATAATTAAAGATTATGTAGGCCTGTTCTTTCCATTGTCATAGCAATTTGCAATACTTTAGAAAGATACATTTAAAATTGCAGAATATTTTTAAAAATTGGTGTCTCCATAAACTATTTCTGAACTAAACTTTCATCCAGTTTATCGACATTATCTTCGGACTAAAATCCTTTAATAGGACACATTATCTCGAAGTCGACTGGTTAGCAGGTTTTATATGAAGTAATCCTCGGGTGCTATTTAGTTCGCTGCTCAGTCCTAGATGATCATGGCTGTCTCAGTCGTGGTGCTGGTGATCAATCACAAATATTTTGTTTCAAAATGAGAGAGTGTGTGCGTGTTAAGGATAGTACTGTAACCCTCTCCCCCTGTTAATAGTTTGAAAAACACCATATTATCCTTTTGTTCGATAATTCATTAATTTCTTCAACGCATTCGTTTATGTACAAAATAGAGACACTCGATGTATGATGTACATCAACAATATACGTTGATAGCTGTAAGTTCCCATTGGTTATAAAAGATCACAAGGCTACGCCCATTAGTTACAAAAGATCACGAATTCACATCCATTGTTAAAAAATAATACGCCGAATATGTAACATTTGACATAGTTTTCTTTTAAAAAAGAATAATAATCTTATTGTTGCATGCCCTAAGCTGGTGTAAAAGTATAACAATATTGAACAGAAACATGAAGCTGTATCTGACATTTGATTTACAGATGTGTTCTATTGAATCTTAATCTGTCCAGGCGTAGGTTTGGATCTAACTACCCTTGAAGATAAACCTCAAGATCAAGACCGAGTTAAAGAGAAGAGAGCGTTGTATCAGCTTCTTTGTAAGAGTAAGAAAAAAAAGACATGCTTCTCCTAGAAAGTAATCCAACCATCAACAGCAACGACAACAAGAACAGCAATAAAGATGAGGAAAGGATCGAGGCAGTCTAGTAATGATTCATTCAGTATTATAGAGCGTTACATGTTCGTTTCTGGAATCTTCTAAAGTCAGAATCAAGATCGTATTTGTAACTCAAACTGACGCAAACATATTTATACTTAGCATATATCTTAATAAATAATCTACAATGATAGACAAATATTAGCTATGTATTATATTGTTTACACTTAGCATATATCTTAATACAAAATCTACAATGATAGACAAATATTAGCTATGTATTATATTGTTTACACTTAGCATATATTTTAATAAATAATCTACAATGATAGACAAATATTAGCTATGTATTATATTGTTTACACTTAGCATATATCTTAATACAAAATCTACAATGATAGACAAATATTAGCTATGTATTATATTGTTTACACTTAGCATATATCTTAATAAAAAATCTACAATGATAGACAAATATTAGCTATGTATTATATTGTTTACACTTAGCATATATCTTAATAAAAAATCTACAATGATAGACAAATATTAGCTATGTATTATATTGTTTACACTTAGCATATATCTTAATACAAAATCTACAATGAAGGACAAATATTAGCTATGTATTTATTATATTGTTTACACTTAGCATATATCTTAATACAAAATCTACGATGATAGACAAATATTAGCTATGTATTATATTGTTTACACTTAGCATATATCTTAATACAAAATCTACGATGATAGACAAATATTAGCTATGCATTATATTGTTTACACTTAGCATATATCTTAATAAATAATCTACGATGATAGACAAATATTAGCTATGTATTATATTGTTTACACTTAGCATATATCTTAATAAATAATCTACAATGATAGACAAATATTAGCTATGTATTATATTGTTTACACTTAGCATATATCTTAATACAAAATCTACGATGATAGACAAATATTAGCTATGTATTATATTGTTTACACTTAGCATATATCTTAATAAATAATCTACGATGATAGACAAATATTAGCTATGTATTATATTGTTTACACTTAGCATATATCTTAATAAATAATCTACAATGATAGACAAATATTAGCTATGTATTATATTGTTTACACTTAGCATATATCTTAATAAATAATCTACAATGATAGACAAATATTAGCTATGTATTATATTGTTTACACTTAGCATATATCTTAATAAAAAATCTACAATGATAGACAAATATTAGCTATGTATTATATTGTTTACACTTAGCATATATTTTAATAAAAAATCTACAATGATAGACAAATATTAGCTATGTATTATATTGTTTACACTTAGCATATATCTTAATACAAAATCTACAATGATAGACAAATATTAGCTATGTATTATATTGTTTACACTTAGCATATATCTTAATACAAAATCTACAATGATAGACAAATATTAGCTATGTATTATATTGTTTACACTTAGCATATATCTTAATACAAAATCTACAATGATAGACAAATATTAGCTATGTATTATATTGTTTACACTTAGCATATATCTTAATAAATAATCTACAATGATAGACAAATATTAGCTATGTATTATATTGTTTACACTTAGCATATATTTTAATAAATAATCTACAATGATAGACAAATATTAGCTATGTATTATATTGTTTACACTTAGCATAAATTTTAATAAAAAATCTACAATGATAGACAAATATTAGCTATGTATTATATTGTTTACACTTAGCATATATTTTAATAAATAATCTACAATGATAGACAAATATTAGCTATGTATTATATTGTTTACACTTAGCATATATCTTAATACAAAATCTACAATGATAGACAAATATTAGCTATGTATTATATTGTTTACACTTAGCATATATTTTAATAAAAAATCTACAATGATAGACAAATATTAGCTATGTATTATATTGTTTACACTTAGCATATATCTTAATAAATAATCTACAATGATAGACAAATATTAGCTATGTATTATATTGTTTACACTTAGCATATATCTTAATAAATAATCTACAATGATAAACAAATATTAGCTATGTATTATATTGTTTACACTTAGCATATATCTTAATACAAAATCTACGATGATAGACAAATATTAGCTATGTATTATATTGTTTACACTTAGCATATATCTTAATAAATGATCTACAATGATAGACAAATATTAGCTATGTATTATATTGTTTACACTTAGCATATATCTTAATACAAAATCTACAATGATAGACAAATATTAGCTATGTATTATATTGTTTACACTTAGCATATATCTTAATACAAAATCTACAATGATAGACAAATATTAGCTATGTATTATATTGTTTACACTTAGCATATATCTTAATAAATAATCTACAATGATAGACAAATATTAGCTATGTATTATATTGTTTACACTTAGCATATATCTTAATACAAAATCTACAATGATAGACAAATATTAGCTATGTATTATTATATTGTTTACACTTAGCATATAACTTAATAAATAATCTACAATGATAGACAAATATTAGCTATGTATTATATTGTTTACACTTAGCATATATCTTAATACAAAATCTACAATGATAGACAAATATTAGCTATGTATTATATTGTTTACACTTAGCATATATTTTAATAAATAATCTACAATGATAGAAAAATATTAGCTATGTATTATATCGTTTACAAACTAAATGCCACTATAGTAAAAGTCGCATATATTATATATGCGCATTTACTCACTTTAAATTAAATATAAATTATTTTTTTTTAAATGTAACATTAACTTTTTTATCTTATTTGTTGAATGTTCTGCACCTTAAATGTCCCAAAGAAACTTTCCAGACGAAAATCATCTATCGCTATGTTTTTTTTTTATACAATGCTGGCTATGTACTAAACTTGGGTCAAAATAAGAGCGCGTCGAATGGAATGGTCACAGTTGAGGGTAGTAAGAATTTATTTATGAATAAACGTAGCTATCATTGTGACATCACAGCGCATGACATTGAATCCAGATTGTACTGAATCACACCTTTTTGATTCATTTCTTCCAAAAATGTCTACGTACTTTAACATCGATTTAGCCATATGCACCTATCGGGGTATCTAAATAATGACCTTCCAAAAGGATAGAGATGCATTCGAATCCAAGTGAATTAAATGCTCGCCACTTAAAAGTATGTATAATCAAATTCACAAAGATTACATCCATTACTAAAATAGTCGGTGTTAAATGCCTAGATGACCATTGTGACTTGTTCTAACTTCAGGTAGGTTCTAGTCACGAACCAAATATAAAAACAAACATTACAAATTAAAGATACATAACAACGCAATAATCAAAATAGACTTTATTTTACGATGATATCTCAGTATGATATGCTGTTCTCTGGTTAGGTTTTCAGGAAACATTCAGTATTAAAGAACAAAGTGTATACGATATGCATTAGTACTGTAAACTAGAGAATTTGTATTTCAATATATCAATACCAAAAAACGAAAACTATATTTCAAGATAATGGTTATACAATTTTATTTCGAACACATTTAGACTGTTTCTGATATGATGGTTACCAGTTTATTTCAGAAAATAACACTGGAGTAAGTAAAATGATGTATTACAAGTATCTGTTTTAGGAGATGGTATAAGACGATGATCATTATCATTTGATCTCAATTTAGGTTCATGATGAATGACTAAGACGAACTACTCAGCACTGTTGATATCGCAACTCGTTGACCAGACAAGTATAGAAACTGAATACAATGTTCTACACAGACAGAATATTTTAGGATGCCGTTTCACAAAATGCGTCGTTTTTGCCTGTATATTCTCAGAGTATGTGCTTTTCAGTCAGAATAAGTTTGTCAGAATATGTGTTCATCAGTCAGATTATAAATTGATCTGTCAGAATATGGGTTAATCTGTCAAATCAAATACGTATTCATCAGTCTCAATATGTGTTTGTCACTAAATCAATAAAAGCGTTGGTCACTTTGAATAGGTGTTGGTTATTGATTGTCTTTTATTAGATGTATCTGACTCACGCTTCAGACTTCATAAACTCTGAGTTCCCCATAATGCACCCACTAAGAGTATCTGTACAATTTTCAAGATGACCACCATGGTAGATGTATTTAATGTCAGAAGGGTATTATTTTAATTCAGGACCAAGCAGTATGTATGGGTTTGATTTGCATTTATAAAGGTGCTTTAACAAAATTTAAGTCGTATCGCTATGCTGTTTGCAGTGTTACTATCTACACTGATGCAAAATAAGGTGAGATAGTGGTAAATTATTCAAGGTTTAACATGTCACACATGATGTGGTAAAAAAATCAGTTTCATTTATCGTAAGTGTGTTAAGGAAATATTATGAAAAATATACTAGCGACATAAGTCAACATATTTTCCATTTCAAATTTTCAACGCTCTGCTTAAATTACGATCAGCTTTCACAACCGGATGTAACATTACACACATGTACAACAGAGAAAATATGCCAAGAAAACATTGTTAAGGCTTGTTAGCGATATAACGTATACTGCATCGTTCGAAAGTATACGTTGTTGAGGGTTGAAGGTCTTAACAATATCAACAGTTCCAGGCTTGTAGGCTGAAACAATTGACGTATGGGTGCCGTCTCAACCGACATTGATAACGTTCCAGAGACTCCATACCATTCCAAACGCTATTGAAGAATATCCATTGACCCCATGGACTACACACGGTACGAATTTGACCTAATGTAAAATTCCTATAAACTTCATATTGTCCCATTCACTAATATTTAAATTCAATACATGATCATAGTGATCCAAATTTGCCATACTTATATCCCACAGATGGCCAAAGTGACGCACGTAATGTCACATCAAAGAGATGACCATTGCGTATATAGGAATGATAGATAGATGACTGCCGTGACCCTTCATACTGATATTGACATTTTGGTTAACTTGCTAGTTTGTTATTCATTTTGTAGTAGTGATTTAAATACGACGCATCTGTAAAATATATTTCAAACTATCAAGGGCAAGTATCCAGAGGAAGAAAACAAGATGGCTGAATTAATAGTAGCTCCATATATATTACATACGCTACAGCACCTATTGTTATGACTCCATGTTCTCAAACTATGTAACATAAAAGAGTGAAAAACAATAAGTTTTTAATTAAAAAAATTAAACAAATAATTTATTTTCCTAAAATAAAAACTGAAAATGAAAATTAGGTTACAGGATGTATATGAAATCCTAATTAGTCATACAAGTTCTTTCACATGTTCAAATGTATCAAGTAATCCAAATGAGTTCCAGTGGTAATCAAAAACAAGCTCAGTAGATTGTGCTTATCTGTCAGTAGCCGTGATGTATCTCATGGGCATAATCCAAAGTATATTTAAAGGAATTCACAATAAATCCAAACAGTTAATAAATCTCAAAGTCAGAGCACTTCGTACTTCCAAAAACTAATTGAAATAAAAAATGTAATCCTCTCAATTGAATATAACACAACTATTGATTTCCTCTAAGACTAGATATATGATAGAAATAACTAATTTTCAGTAAATCATCCCTTTTTAAATAAAAACGAAGACGTTACAAAGAAACGAAATTATTCTAGAACAACCTCATGCACAATAGCAGCTAACCAATCAGGAATTACATCAGTTTGGTTTTCGCAAAGGGAAATTTTCAAATTCATCTTCAAGATTTCTTCCACAGCTTAAAATACAAAACGATGCCTATCTCGAAACTATGTAATTTACAAAATGGTCGAAATTATATATATCACATGTATTATTTTCTAAATAATCCTTACAATCTATAAGCATGAACATTAACACGCATAATATCGAACTACATAACATTTTATACTACTGACACTTTTTATACATTAGCTATATATTGTTTAGGCTATTTAACTCCAGTACCTGTATTTTACTGACAATGTTTTACTAGAGTAATTTTATATTACTGACAATGTTTTACTAGAGTAACTATATATTACTGACAATGTTTTACTAGAGTAACTATATATTACTGACAATGTTTTACTAGAGTAACTATATATTACTGACAATATTTTACTAGAGTACGGAAATATTATGGATACTATTTTTCATCTACACTACCTACATATTACTGACAATGATATACTACAGTACCTACATATTATTGACAATTTGTTAACTATAATACCTATGCATTACTGACACTGATTAACTACGGTACTTATATATTACTGACAATTTTGTACAGCATGATATGTACATTACAGACACTGTTTAACTACAGTACTTATACATTACTGACAATTTTGTACAGCATGATATGTACATTACATACACTGTTTAATTACAGTACTTATATATTACTGACAATTTTGTACATTACCGACACTGTTTAACTACAGTGCTTATATGTTACTGACAATTTTGTACAACAATATATGTACATTACAGACACTGTTTAACTACAGCACTTATATATTACTGACAATTTTGTGCAATATATGTACATTATAGACACTGTTTAACTACGGTACTTATATATTACTGACAATTTTGTACAATATATGTACATTACAGAGACTGTTTAACTACGGTACTTATATATTACTGACAATTTTGTACAATATATGTACATTACAAACACTGTTTAACTACGGTTCCTACATATTGCTGACAATTCTGTACAATATATGTACATTACAGACACTGTTTAACTACGGTTTCCACATATTACTGACACTGTTAACTACAATAGTATTTCCATATTGCTGTCAATGTTTAACTACAGTACACTGTATTACTGACACTGTTTTACTTAAGTACCTTTAAATCAGAAACACTGTTATACTACAGTACCTGTATATTACTGACACTGTTTAACTACAGATCCTATATATCATAGACAGTGATATTCTTGACAAAATCCAATAATGAACGTATTGATGTGCCTGCAGTCTCGAGAACGTGTTATTGTAATACTGGCCTGAAATTTGATGATGTATTAACAACCTTTTGATGTATCACAATACTAAAATCGAAAGATGTTCCTATCTGAAATCAACATAATTCTAAATGAGTGTTCAAGTCCTAGAATATGTTAGATGAGCACTTTGTATTCAAGTGAGTAATATTTGGAATAAATACTTCCACCCAAATGATGTACTGAACACGACAATTAGATTGTTTCTGCCTCAGGTGTTAAATGCAAGAATGCGTAATGTCTCATGTAAACAACATTATATAAATAGCTATGACACAAACATAGTACCAGAATGAGGGTTAAAGTTCATTTCTAGAATAGTCAAAATTGTCAACAAAAAATCTGTTTTAAAACATTATAATAAGGAACAATGGAAACATCAGGTGCAACAGGTTCCTGATTGCCCTACACCTGGACCCAAACAAACATATTTACCTGATTTTAATACGTAAAGAAATACATACAGAAATACTTACTATATATTATTTACTTTCAAAATTAAAGTTACTGGTCAGGTATACAATAAACTTTATTGTAGACAAAGTCATGTCTAAAATACAAATATACATAACATATACTCATGAACAAAATAAAAACATACAAATTAAATATGCGTATCAATATTATTGATAATGCATTACTACAGTACCTCTATTACTGACAATGTTATACTACATTACCTACATTTTATTGACAATGTTATACTATAATACCTATCTATTACTGACATTGTTTAACTACAAAATATAAATGTTACTAACAGTTTAACTACAATACCTATATGTTACTAACACTGTTTAACTTAATGACCTATATGTTATTAACACTGTTTAACTTAATGACCTATATGTTACTAACACTGTTTAACTTAGTGACCTATATGTTACTAACACTGTTTAACTTAATGACCTATATGTTATTAACACTGTTTAACTACATGTTACTAACACTGTTTAACTACAGTATATATATATGTTACTAATAATGGTTAACTCTAATACCTATATGTTACTAACGCCGTTTAACTACATATGTTATTAACTTTGTTAAACTATAGTACCTATATGCTATTAACACTGTTTAACTACAGTACCTATATGTTACTAACACTGTTTAACAACAGCACCTATATATTACTAACACTGTTTAACTACGGTACATATATGTTACTAATAGTGTTTAACTACAGTACCTATATGTTACTAATCGTGTTTAACTACAGTACCTATATGTTACTAATACTGTTTAACCACGGTACCTATATGTTACTAACACTGTTTAACTACAGTGTGTGTGTGTGTATATATATATATATATATATATATATATATATATATATATATATATATATATATATATATATATATATATATATATATATATATATATATATGTTACTAATACTGTTAACTACAGTATATATATATGTTACTAATGCTATTTAATTACAGTACCTATATGTTACTAATGCTATTTAACTACAGTATCTATATGTTACTAATACTGTTTAACTACAATACCTATATGTTACTAACACTATTTAACTACAGTACCTATATGTTACTAATACTGTTTAACTACAGTACCTATATGTTACTAATACTGTTTAACTACAGTACCTATATGTTACTAACACTATTTAACTACAGTAGCTATATGTTACTAATAGTGTTTAACTACATGTTACTAACACTGTTTAACTATAGATCCTATATGTTACTAACACTGTTTAACTACAGTACCTATATGTTACTAATAGTGTTTAACTACAGTACCTATATGTTACTAATACTGTTTAACTACAGTACCTATATGTTACTAACACTATTTAACTACAGTAGCTATATGTTACTAATAGTGTTTAACTACATGTTACTAACACTGTTTAACTATAAAACCTATATGTACTAACACTGTTTAACTACAGTACCTTTATATTACTAACACTATTTAACTACAGTACCAATATGTTACTAATAGTGTTTAACATCAGTACCTATATGTTACTAATACTTTTTAACTACAGTACCTATATGTTACTAACACTGTTTAACTATAGTACATATATATTACTGACACTCTTTAATAATAATAATAATAATAATAATATAATAATAATAATAATAATAATAATAATAATAATAATAATAATAATAATAATAATGAGGACTTTTTTTAGTGTGTAATCTTTAGAAGCTCTAAGCGCTTTACATCAATAATGATCTTTAACTAAACATTCCTTTGCAACTGCTTTGCCTTATACTAATGCTGAACAAAGCAAATGACAGATTACATTTCCCAATCATTTATTAAATCAATCAGTCCAAATAACCAATATAAATATAAAATTTCTAACATGATTCATTACATTTATGTAATTTTATTTAAATTTATTTAATAAGGCGCCTATGCTTGTAATGTTGGAAATAGCAATACTCGTTTTCCGCTCTATATCTGTCAGCTGGGACTCGAAACAATCCATTTCCTATGCCATATTTCTAATGGGAAAATTCTTAACTCGAGTACCTTGTGCTATATTGCCCTGCATCAGGGATACTAAATAAATCTGTTATCATTTAATTGAAAGTTTGGTCCAGTTCAGTTGAAAGGCTCGCAATAATTACACTGGCATCTGCTAATTTAGAAACCAGTTGGTCAGTCTAGGCTGTCAGTGAGTCGGTATGGTGCCACTTGAGCGAGTCTGGGGTGATCGGGTCGGCACCTGTCCGACATAATCAGAGTCCTGTCCCTCCTAATAATAGCACAGTTTAGATCAGAGGCAGGAAGCTGATAGCGTAAAGCCGTTCTGTGCCTTACCAAGGCTAACACTACCGCCAGGTCACGATGCCACGCAGCCAAACCATTGTCCGTCTTCATTAGCCACGCGAGGCGGGGCAATGACACTTTGAATTTCAGCGTGGCTTGGGTTCGACAAAGAGGTTCCTTACGTCATACTTTATTTCTGAAGGTAACCATATGGCACCGCTATTCGATGGTAACGCACCTGTCACAATGATGCATTTCTTTGATTCAGCGGGAAGGCATCCGGACTATAATAATATTGAAAAAGATACAGTTCCTTCCTTGCTCATAATAGTAAATATTGCAAGAGTCGAAGTTCTTTTCTTTCTTTTTTCAATTGTTTTTGCACTAGTTAGGACAAGTAGGAGGTACGATGTTTATGGAATATTATGCTATTTAATTGTGTGCATCTCATATTTATAATGAAAATCATTACTATAATGAAACTGGAATAAAACTTCAATTAGTTCAAGACCAACCACAGATTTGTTTTTATTCTGTCACATTATTTACGTATAAGTTATAAATTCTCTATGATTTATGATAGTATTATTTGTATGAAATATTAATTCTGCCTAAAGTTTCAAAAATTCCCCTGTAGTATTATGTTATGTTTGCTCTCTCTCTCTCTCTCTCTCTCTCTCTCTCTCTCTCTCTCATTTAATCAATATGAATGAAAATAGAAGCTCGTAAACGAACACAAGAAACTTGAAAAATGGATTCTAAATAACCAAGCGGCAATAGGCACATAGATAGGTTTTATTGAATATGGTTGGCAGGTGAAAAGTTCATTCATGCTTGTAGTAAATCTTAATTTTGAAAGCCAATATGTGTATTTGTATTTAATAAAAAATAAAAAATATATAGTATGCATGCTGTATTTTTTATGTATCAGTTGTATACATTTTTCATTAAATGGAACTCGGCAAGCCTCGTTTCCTTGTAATGCAAATACTGATGATATGATGATACCTACATTATATATATATATATATATATATATATATATATATATATATAGTCTCTCTGTGTGTGCTAGCATATACATATTAATGTTTGTATAGTAAAATGATTCATGTGTGTGTGTCTGTGTGTGAACAACTTAATATCTATACATACGTGTTTTTCATTCAGTAGTTCAACAGGATATCCGTGATATCATTTTCAACGTTATTACATTAATATACCCCACTTGAAGGCGGCTAAATAGCGTAATCCTCATGTCCGTCCGTCCATACATCCGCATACAAGTCCGTCCTTCCGTCCATATTCCGTAAGCACATTTTGTTCATCAGTTTTCGATGCATTGTTATTAAAGTTACAACACGGTCATACCCGAAGATGCGCATAGCGACAAAATCAAGTTGTCTCTATGTCTGGTTAGAGCGTTGCTCTTTTTGTCTTGTAGGATGACACGGTCTGTTTCACGTAACCAGACCCACATTTCTTATTTATTTGGAAATGTTTCATAGCTGTCCAGCACATCATATTTATGTTCCACCACATTACTTTTTTCATTACAATTCAAGCACACACCCTACTATCCAGCAACCAGCATGCATTACTCCACTATCCAGAAACCATCTTGCATTACTCCCTCCTGTCTCTAACTATCAACATTCTGTTTTTCATTATTAGCTAACAAACACAACTACATTCCAGGGAAACGGGCTGGAGTGTTTATATACACATACTATACTTACATATACACAAACATACTTTCACACATGGGTAGGAAGTGATTTCAGACACATTATTATATCTCACACACGTTCAATCATAAGAAAATAGGTAACTGGTTGTCATCATCCAGCTACGACATTGGGAATAGTACTGCAGAAGGTGTATATTAACGAATTTCGAGCCCTACGCCAGCGAAGCCGACCAACTTAAATGCATATAACAACTCAAGCTTTAAAATATAAAAATTTGGAAATCGTAAAAGAATCAAATTGTTAAATATATTCAGCACAATTCTACTCTTTGTGTTTTGCCTTCTACTCATCTGCTCCAATCTTTCTCCTCATCCACGAAGACGGGACAATTGCACCCAGTGTTGTTCAAGATAGTGGCTACGTCTTACGGGACTCTTCGACCCTTAGTATCTCCGTGGTATTGCAAATTAGCCGGTTTGCCCTGAAGACAATCGCTGACAAAATGCACTAAGTGTTTGCAAAGGTAGCACACCGGTGGTTTCTGCCGAAAACCCCTTCTCCGTGCTGTGTGTCAGATCTTCTCAGTAGGACCATCCCAACTAATCCCTAAAAATTTCTGTACTCACGCAGATCCCAATCCGTGTGTCTGATTGCTCACACCTCTCTTCCCTGCTTCTTATCTCCTCTAAAGTAGTAGGTTCATTTTCTGCCAGGTACACTGCTAACTCTAACTGTACGTACTCTAGACGTGTTCCTTGAGAATCGCTTCATGCAAGCTGTAGTAGGTTCGCATGACCTCGGACATCTTCATCCACTTCTCGAACAAAACGCAAACATCTGTGTGAAACTGCTAGTGGGTTTGGTCTGATTCTTCTTGGATTCTGGCAATCCATCTGGTGATTCTATAATTTTTGATTAATTGCATTCAAGTCATGACTGAGATCTAGACTGGCACGATGACGCGCACGGATATCGCGTGATGCCATATGAGCATTATCATATCAATGACATGCATCATCAATGTGATTTACAGTTGATTCTCCATACCTTGATTGGTTGGTAGAATCAAGTCGTATTTCAAGTCGTGTTCTTGGACCAATGTAATTGCATCCAATAATATGTATTTCACTAGGATATGTACTCCATTTTGTTTTGGTTAGTTTTGTTAATTCATCAGTGGCCTCACCAAAGGAGACTTCTATTAAGAAACAAAATTAGAATGTATTTGCTCTACACCGAACACAAGTTCCTACGGCTGCAGATCAACTATTAAGTGCTTAAACTTTAGTTGAATTTGCACCTTAACATGTTTTCAAAATCAGTTCATTAGCTCGGTTGGATCAGGGGAAATCCAGCTTTTATTGAATATGATTTTAAGATGGTTAGCACGTGACGACTGTTCGTAATTTCGCTGACAGCGGACGATCAGCCGTGTTATGGTGTGCTCAAGGTTATACAGTTCGCCCTGAAGAATACTATCCAACACCAATTTCTGTTCTTCAATTAATGAAACTTATACTATTGAGGACCTTTATTCAATCATGAATAATCATGTTGTAAACGATGATGTGATGATACAACACCAAGAAAACCCACGATAGATCGACACAAAAGTTTCGATGTGACTCTGAGATCCGAACACGTGCTTGTAGTAATCCGGAACAGCAATAACATGTTAATGATATTTTGTGGACCTGACACATATGGTATATCGATCATTGATTAAACTTGGTGCCCCACGGAACGCTCGTGGGACGAGTTTCGGAATATTTTTGCAGCTGTCGCACTAACCTGTATACTATGTGTATAGTTTCTTCAGCTTGATTTGACTAGAGCCTCTGGTTCTACCGGATAAAATTAGTATGGGGGTCGTGATGCAAGTGTCTAGCACGAAAGTGACTGACTAAACAATGTCACAATCAAACTAAAAGGTATGCAATG
Source organism: Unio delphinus (assembly GCA_029339505.1). Taxonomy (NCBI): domain Eukaryota; kingdom Metazoa; phylum Mollusca; class Bivalvia; order Unionida; family Unionidae; genus Unio; species Unio delphinus. Next base: position 4,120,951 of record JAQISU010000225.1, read on the forward strand.
TGGAGACCTCTACAGCGAAGTTCCCTCTAAGCAAATGGTAGATGTGTGCGCAGTGCTCGCTACATTGTGCAAGCATTACGGAGACGAGCAAACGTTAACGTTGGATTAAGCAAAATTTAACGTTGGATTGACATTCAGCTTAGCGAGCAGCTTAGAGGGAACGTTGCTCCACAGAAGCCATAGTAGACGCTGCTGACCGATGTTACAGAATCACGCGTGATCAATGAAACTTTTCATAGAATACATATATGCACTTCACAAAAGAACTCACATCGAGCTTTCAACAAACGTTTGTACCGTGATCAAACCAACAGAAGTAATAGTAGCTATTATCAAAGAAACTGTGGAACAAGTAAAAATAAGTCGATGAAGAGAAAGACTACATTGTCTGATCATGCGTGCATCAGCACATTAAACACAAATTCGAAGCATAATAGATGACATACAAGAACATATTGGACATGCTCTTGCAAATCTTCCACAACAAGAACTGCTCGAGTATAAAATTTGTTTCGCTAGTTCAAATATTCAATGAAACAGCACGGCCGGTGAGCTTTCAATATCCCGTGCGGCTGTTTTAATGAACCTGATTCAAAAAAAATAAAAACTTATATGTTATGGCATGAACTACCCGCTGCTACGCGAGTTCTGTTGAAAAGAATTTCAAAGAGTGGACTGGATAGGAAAGGATTTATGGCAATATCAATAAGTAGAATGATTTTTCATAAAATTGCCGAACTCCATTCAAATATTATGCGAAGAAGACACCAAAGCATATTGGAAGAAATTTTTACGGTTAGCACAACATTACTTTTCATAAAACGTCTTTGGGATTAGATGGAAACCTTTCAAGGTGGATGTACTTAGAAAGAAGCATATCTCTCTCCATCAGTGGAGTAACCGCTAAAACATGCATAAAGTCTCAAGGGTCGTGCACACACACGTTGGGCAACTGAAGGTGCCATTCAATTGATTCAACTGTAAGTTTGTGAACCACCAACAATAAACTGGCGGATCAATTAGAAACATTAATCCATCAGTTGGCGTGGGTATTAATGCCTCAGCAATCATCTGAGAAACATAATCGATTTGTCAGCGGTTGATAACCAAGGACGGAATGGGCCAGGGAAAGTTTGCACAACAATGATGAATTCTGAATCACTTCGTGTTGCGACGACCTGAGTCTTATATGATATCTATGTCGCTATATAGCGTGTTGTTTTAAATACAAATCCGAACACTACTTCGATGATTACAATAGCATCGACAACACCAGAATTTTTGTCACTTTCTGTACACCAATCGCTGAGAGATTGCATAATCGTAGTTACGCGTTTTTTGTTTCATCTAATATCCATTTGGCGGTCTTAACGCGAATAACTCTTTTGTAGATAATGATGCAACCTTGTGATAAGCTTAACTTTGCTCGAGCAAGTACGACATTGCATTTTCAATGATGAGATTAGACGAAAGATTTTTTCAGACTTGCATAGACTCTGCATGTTTCATGCGCAAACATGAACCCAAACTCAGATATGTCATCTGGATTAAACATGCGCCGTACAAGGTTGACATTGCACGATCGCAAATATGAATACTACTCGGTTGGCTTGAAAAAATTAATGAAATTCACGATAATAATGAGTTAGCGAGTAGGACCAAAAGGGTGTGGAACTGTTTATGTTCTCACCAATTGACTGTGGAACTCGTTAATTTGATATCAAGTATTTCTGAAGCTGCTGGTTATCTTTCATACCACAATCCTAAGTTGACGTATATTTGTTAAACACCTGTGGACCAGGACTGTCACATGATAAATCTTCGTGTGGAAACCTTTATAATACAGCTGTACATTAGTGTTCATCCTGATATTTAACAGAATGATACTAGTATGTAGTCATGTGATACCAGTACGTGTCGTTAAGGCGAGAAACACCGTTTACATGATATATCACGGAAATAGACATGTGATTATATCTCATCAAAATGGTCAACTAGACTTACAAGTCCATGAAACGTCTCATTGTTTCCCTCTGAACCCTTTGAAGATATTAGTTGAAAACAGGTAAAAGCAAAGAATAATAGCATTGCCCATAACATTGGATTTGTCAACAACGGTAATATTTAGCTGTTTAATGGCGCGCATGATTTCATTGATGGAAAAGAAATCGAAGCATGTTTGAGCAAAGTTGACATTGCCACGACTTTTCTCGGATTCGCCAGATACAGTGACGACTGTGTCAGATCTGCTACCCTTCTGTTTCTTAAGGACGCAAAGACAAAGGTTGGTCATCTCCAGTATGTCCTACATCCACTTACACGAATCGCTTTTGTTGACCCGCAACTCTCAATGTCGTTTTCGTGAGTGATTCCTCTCAGTCACATATTCAGGTTTTCTAAAGATGTTTGCAAGGCAATTTTCGGATCAAAATACAGTCTAGTTACATCGACACGAAAGCTGTGTTTTTGCAATGTGGATTACTGCTGGTATTGATGCTGGCAAATGTGTTGTTGAAATTAGCATTGTCGATGTTTGTGATAAAACATGTTTGAGGTTAAAGAGTCATCAGGAAAAGTTCCTTGATTTTACTCAAAATCATGCCACACGTGCATACAATGTTGACACAGGTCTGGACATATTACAGCATGATTGGCTACGTTGAACCCGATATATTACTTTTCTCTGGAATGCCTAAACCTTACAGTGGGTATATGGGGCACTTGTATGCACATTTTAACAGAAGTCCCCGATGACCATGCCGGCGCTGTTCATTCAATCCCTGCTAACTCGGTCTTATAGTATTAACACGTGAAAACATTTGGTCGTTCTCTCCGCCGCTAGCAATAGAAAAAAAATTGAGGCAGTCGAATTCACCGCTGAATCCACACGAGTTAAATTCCCCAAAGAATATATTAAATCAACATTTACCCAGCTGATAATATAAATATCTCGATAGTCTTTCAGCAAGGACGCACTTTCCGTGTAACAGTTCTTGGGCGAAAACGATAACGACGTTTCCGATATTATTCAATAACTTAATCATTATGGTTTTGTATCAACGTAATGCCAGGCGTGTAGAGCATACAATGACAGTAATTTACTTATTCTCCTAGTTTATACTTTTCATTTTTGCATAACAGTTGTACTAGTAAAAAGGGGCAATCGGATGGATGTGGATGTGTGCGTAATCAAGGTCCGGCTATTGAGCAATTATTTTACGCCATCACAAATACAATTATAATGGACCATGCATGTTACTAGCGTGATAACAAAATTGAAGCGTAACAACAACTGCATATGAAACGCGTGTGTGTGATGGTAGATGTGATATGCGGGCTTTCCGCTGTAACAAATGCTGACATTGGTGTGACGGAAATCACAACACGGCGAGAATTATAGGTGCGCTTATAAAAACATCATGGAGGGTTATATCGGTAGTAACTGGTATATCAGGTGGCGCAAACAAATAAGTTCCACACAGTTACATTCACGAATACGTATCTATTCTGAGCATCTACCTGCAGAGATTATCGAGGATAAAATAATTATCAGGGTCGAGTTCGACACTAGACAATGTGCTTGTGGAAATGCGAAACCACTGACATATCCGCACGCATTTGCATAACCAAGGCTCTAAGCGGGTTCCTGTAAGTGTACACCTGCTTAAATCATAAACTCGCGTGTGATTTAAGAGAAAGCCATGGGTTGATGAGGACTTTGGCCTAAAGCTCCATTATAATACTACTCGATGTTACAGTTACAACAAGATTTACAATCGTCGATGGACTGAAACGATTTGTAACAAGCAAACAAATTGCAATAGTACTTAAAAAGCCAAAGCTATTCAGCAACAGCATGGATATATAGCCGTACCGCGCCTTTCTGGAAAATCTCTTTACGTATGAAAATTAGCCAAAATATATACATTGTGGATGATTCGGTGGTCTTGAACCTGACACAGTGTATGTCTTAAACGACACAGCATTTGCAGATTCTCACAATGATGTATTTAACGATCTTTGAAACAAACTCAAAATAAACATGTAGTTTAGAAATGATGGATCGTTTATGGTTCGACATATCGTTCAAGACATGTATTGGTTGAACAGATTGAATGTAAGCTGCGACTGAATCGAGATAGTGCTGTGTTTCATTTGAAGGCAAACGTTAACGAGTACATATCCATCATCGAAGATATTAGCCGACAAGTGTCTTCTCATATGAGTGAAAGTGAAAACCTTTTTATATTCTTCTGGACTCCGATACAAGATGATAGAAGATCATGTTTTCCAATTACAGTTACCAAAAGCAACACGATAAATCTTGTTGAAGAGGCGTTGACTCTCATTACAGACGAGACGATGTTGAGAAAGTGGTATAAAAAGTTGTGTGGCTATTCCTTATGTGTCTTCACTTCTCTCGAGATCAAACGCATTAAAGCTCTATTTCAGCAGAGTACGGAGGCTAATCGTTGCTCATAGATTTACAATGCAACAACTGGTTTGGATTAATGTACCAATGAAGCTTTCTACTAACTTACTCGAAGTTTGGGAACATTCTCTGAATAAATTGGTGACTGCTAAAGATGAACTTCCACATCGAAAACCTTAAGAGGTTTAAGCTTATGTGATCAACACAGACAACAGCCATCGTCCAAAAAGCCCATCAAGTTGACGACTCATTCAATTTTGTCATATTACATATATGGTGCGTAGAGATAATTTTGTGTATTTTCTTCATCAGCGTAGCCTTGGATTTCCCATAAAATACTCAGTAACTTATTTTGATCATTACGTACTCTTAAAATGTACATTAAATAGAGATTTTTGGGAACATTTTGACTATCTCCTTTCTTTTTATTCTCAGAAACCTAGTGTGTATAATTGACAAAACGACAGTGTTCTGGAGCACTGGAAGTAAGTTTGACTCCACAACGTTGTCAACCTTCTAAATATCTTCATATTTAAAATCTTGTTCTTTATTTTCCTGCTGTTTCTTATTTTGAGACCAAAATGGTATCATCACGCTTTCTAAATAATTTGTATTGACATTCAGATTCACCGGGTGAGCCTGGAAGACGACCATCTTAAAAATGGCACAGAACCTAGTAGAACATGTCTTACACATACAAATTAACGGGTAGAAGGAAGACTGGGAGGGGAACAGGGGCAACGGCACAGATGGCAACAGTAACAACAACAGCAGCAACAGGAACATCGATAGGAATGAGTATAAGTGTAATGCAGAAATGAGACAGAGGACGTCTAGTTTTCTTTTAGAAAAAGTTGACCCTTCCGTGTAGTGACTCCAATAGTGCCAAATGTTACAATCTAGGACCATTCGCAAACAAAATGGCCCATTTCAGGGTCACTCATTTATCATTAAAAAAAACATGGGTCATTTTAATGTTTTTGTTATATGTATTTCTGTGCAGTTTATCTGTGTATTTGTAATTTTGTTCCACACAAATTAAACTTGAAGCCCCTTCCCTTATAGAATGTGTGTTTTAGGGGTTTAGTGTTTTTGTACGTGATAGAGTGTGACCATTACCACTCTGTATATATACGTACCAAAAAAGTAATAGAAGAAAAGCTTTGTACTATCAGTGCAATTTCGGTTCCACTTGTATTCTGTGTTGTATTCTCTGTGGAGATGTTTTCCTTCAATCCTTGCTTAAACCGTAGCGTTAATTAGTTTTGCCAAGTCCTCATTTAAGAGAGTAGATGACAAAACGCAGCATTTACACAGCTGGAGATGTAAGTGATGATTCCCTTGATGCAAAGACTTAGGCAAGGGGTGGAGGATGAAAATAAAAGCCAATATCGACAAAATCAAATACAGTCCCAGGAGGCAACACGAAGGCAAAAGAAGCCGAAGAAAGTTAGCAGCGGCAGCGCATTCTGGGAATAGGAGTCAAGTACGCCGCCAACACAGGTGAAAACGACAGCAGTGTCGTCGCGATGACGACAAAAGTAACAAACAGCGCCCACTCATAAACAACTTGTATCATAATACCTCCACCAACAAGCTGTGGAATAGGGGGGAATGGGAAAATTGATCGTGGACAAAGAACCAACAACAGAGGACTCACTATGCTCATTGTAGCCTACAAGAAGAAAAAAACATGTGAGGGATGGATTGACTGAAATGAAGAATCAACAACTTAGAGGCAGTGGGAAATGTCATTGCACTGGGGCAAATATCGAAAGTTTCCCAGTAACACTTGTAGTTCTGATCGTAAATGAGTGGTATGAAATGCAAAGGATACCGTACCAACCACCCAATTTAGACGGCAAATGAATGACCCGCGGATGTCTGACTTAATGAATCCAAATCGATCCCATTTTGCAAAACGCTATTACTGTCAGTCACAATATCTTTGACGTTTGACCATTGAAATACAGATTAGTACACCTCTTCCGAGTCCTAAAAGAAAGCCATCCACAAAATTTCGTAAATTACATGGTCTTTATTTAATAAAGTTATTATACAAAGAAAAATGTCTTCTTTCAGTCATAATACCTAAAATCAATAGACGTCTTTATTTTCTAAAGTGATAGTCATTCACAAGCTATGGCTAAGGCACATAATCTAAGACTGAAATTATTTATGCATAAACGATTTTTTATTTTTCAACCTCGGTGATCGTGACCTTTAATTATTGTACTCCACATCACTAGGCTTTTACCTTACTCTTAGTACAAGCGACACACGCAGACTGGTCCAGGTGTGTGATTTGAAATTTTAGTTATTGTGTAAAAATCGTTTTTATTTTTTTTCAATTTCAGTGACCTTTGACCTTTGAACCAGAGTATCCGATATTATTTATTTTTCATTACTGCAAGCACAAGCTACCCAAGACATTTTGTCCAGGTGTCTTGAGTGTTTCTAATTTTATTTTGCTGAAATAATTTTTATTCTTTCAATCACAGTTACCTTGTCTTTTGATTTTTTGACCCTGTAAAATCGATAATATCCTTTCTTACCCACGAGGCAAGCTATTTACTAAGCTTGTTAATCATTTACGAAAAAGTAACGGACGGACAAGCAACGTTCCCTCTAAGCGAATGGTAGATGTGCGCGCAGTGCTCGCTGCATTGCGCAAGCATTACGGAGACGAGAAAAATTTAACGTCGGATTGAGCAAAAATTGACAGCAGCTGCGCGCAGCTGCTTAAAGGGAACGTTGCATACATTCAATGTCATAGAACGGCACGCGTCGTCTTTTGACGAATGTATTCAAACTGTTCAGCAAAATCAATGACAAGACAGTCACTTTAATTTTTCTATTCCATTACAGAAATCTACTGATTATTTTTTTATTTACCCTCACGAAGCCTATTTACGATTGTCTTGAAGTTTATTATGAACTGATTATGAGCTATTGATATTTATTAGTGAACAAAAATGAAATCTTCGTAGTGGAGATAAATATAATCACGTGACAGTGACGATATCACTTAAGAAATTAATTTCTTTACCCATTTAGGAAACAGATCTAAGGTCTATTCTTGATTAATGTTATTGTTGCTTGTTCTCTTTCTGCACGGTATATATATATATATATATATATATATATATATATATATATATATATATATATATATATATATATATATATATATATATATGTGTGTGTGTGTGTGTGTGTGTGTGTGTGTGTGTGTGTGTGTGTGTGTTTCGTTATATTTAAGATTTGCATTATATCATCTCTTTATTAAATAAAAAATTTTTACTGTTTAATTCAATATGAAAATGCATTCACATATGACCCATACGAGACACCTCTCTGAAAGCAAATAAATATCTTCTTACTAAATTCGCATCGTCACCATGACAAAGCTGTCTTTTTAAAAGTAGGTAAAACACAGTCACATGTATAAAAAAAATAAACATATTTAAATAAATATTTTAAAAAATAAATAAATGGCGATTGACAATTTTTGGTGTATACCAATCAGAAGAGCACACCTTCTCGTTGCTCTGTACCCTACACTGGCTATACATTCGATCCAAAATCAAACACAAAATGTGTTCTCTACGCTGTTTCACTGACAGACTCCAGTCCAACATACCTATCAGACCTCACTCACCAGACCATCAAGATACTTATGCTCCTCTTCTGACAATCGCAGACTCATTATTCCCACCATGAAAATGAAATCATTTGGAAAATGTTCTTTTGCATACCATGGTCTTACAACGTGGAACGAATTGAACACTGAAAGATACAAAAACACGGTGAATCGGTAATCCCATTCAAAACTGCTCTCAAAACTCACCTATTTCGACTGCAAGAACAAACTTAAAGACCTAATAATGTTTCCTACCTTCAATATTGTCAGCCTTTTTTGTTTTCTATGTTTTCTTATTTCATGGTGGGGGTGTAATCATATCATTTATAAATGTTTTTTAATAATGTAAAACGCTTAGAACTTCTAGAGATTCTAGAGATTAGGTGCAATACAAAGTCATCATTATCATTATCATTATTATTATTATTATCATTATTATTATTATTATTATTACACTACATCTCCACTCTTCTTCCTAACGACCACTTTCCAACACACCACCTCTATACCACAGAAACACAATACAAAATAAGAGTACCCCCTCCCAAATAACAAGTCTACAAAATAGAAATATATTACCCTTACTATGTAGCTGTTTCAGTCAGGCAGACAAGTAGTAGACAGCTATTAAGTTTTACGTATGTAGGAAAAAAACATGTTTAGATGTGACATCCATTCGGAGTATGTGCAACCTCTTGCCCTCGTGTGCGGGCGCTCTTGATCTGGCCATTTTTCAAAAGATTTCATTGCAGTACAAGTGACTAAAACGGAACTTTGTCTTCAAATATATTTTGGTTTTTGCTGTCATTAATTGTTAGCTAAGTCTTGCTGTATGAAGAGTCGATAATTTTATGCATAAGAGTAATGGATTAGACAGCCGTTGTTTAATCTTAGAGTGTTGCAGTAATAGAGTGTGGGCTTGAATTATTCTTGAAGAAATTTCTGGCCCCTACCAGGAAGTATCGTGGCATTGCACTCTGAGGACCATTTTAGTGTTTAAATTATAGATGATAACAAACATTTTATATTAAAAAAAACACATGTACTTAATGATGGATCTCCACAGAATGCGACATAATTGCCTTAAAATGTATGTCTTTAACGATAATGATACTTGTGTTTATGTACATAGAATCAAGTACAATACATGCCTGTTACACTTATGAACAAAATGGAATTATAGATGCAACGCTGAAAAGATGACGGGCTGGTGGAAAGGGGTTACTGTTATGTTGGTGTCTTGTTTGCTTTGTCTTGTTTTCTTTTCATGAAACAAATATTGTTTCTGGGTTTTAACGCTCTGATTTGTATTTAATTCAGAGAAGACGGAACATCTTGATTGGTCATATTGGTAACAAGCCCTCAGGTTTAGATTCATGTAGCCAGTTTACGTAATATTTTATAACCATGCGTCTAAACTTTGTGACGCAATGTTACAGCAGTCAAAATGTGAAATAATCATCACATACAATTGACCATTTGAGATTAAGGGCGCGTGTCGAGTCGCCTGGGGTAGTACTTTTAAAAAGAAATAATTGTTCCTTGGAATTTCCAACAAGTTTGTAAGAATGGTCTTCTCCTGAAATATATTCATCATTTTGGTATACGGTGATTATGACTGCATAGTGAAAATACACGTTTGAACGATATGAAAATGTATATTTCATACAGCTGATATGTTGTTCGACTTATCATTAATTGCAAACATTACTCTCTGGGCTTAGCTGTTTAAATTTTTACAAACCTTTATTTGATTTGGGAACTTAAAGCAAACCGAATGTGACTTATAAAGATAAAAATAATTTACATCAATATTTTGCCTATGAAGTTCAAAAGATATACATATATGTAGAACGTGTTGTAGGTGTTACCAGAGCAATTATAACAATACTAGCTTGAGTTTATAATTTACTTGGTGGGGGGGAGGAGTCTTAATAAATGTTTGTTTAATTTTTCAAAATGGTTAAAATATTTTCCTCATGTTTGATATTATATAAATGTAAGGCCTGTTTTCGCTCACGCTCATACGCACAGAAAAGCTCGTCACCATTAGGATTGTGGTACACGTCAATGCTTAAGGATTATGTAGGTTAAAACTACACAAATTATCATCGTGGACGGAGGATGGACGGACGAACAGATAGAGAAAACTAAATACTACTATTACTTATTATTATTATTATTATTATTATTGTTATTATTATTATTATTATTATTATTATTATTATTATTATTATTTAATATCTTTTATATTTTTGGTTATACAAGTTTCGTTTCTTTTCTTTATTATTTAACTATTGCTTCCTTGTGTATGAAGAATATAAGGTAAAAATAAATACATGATAGTTGTAGAATTTTGTAAAGAATTATGTACTATAAATTGATATTATATTTAAACCAAAAACTTAAAAAGCTATTAGCCAATGCCCAAACTATACAATATGGCTTTCGAACATGAATGTTTATTGTGTATTCGTAGCAGTAAAGACGAACCCTTCTATTTGACACATATATGATTCAAACACTGGCACATGGCCGTTTATGTTCAGTTACGCCCCGATTGCACAACCAAGAAGATGAATAGGTTCCAAAAATAATGTAATATGACGAAATACGTGCTAACAGGTGCACGACAAATTGCTTTCTTTCAGCGTAATGGCCTACCTATCATTTGCGGTCAGGAAAATCATTTATTTTGCATGCCGATCATGCCTAAGTGGCCCATAAGGAAATATTTCTGTTTCTGAGAAGTGCACTGAATTAGAAATTAAATTGCAGTGTGTGTGTGTGTGTGTGTGTGTGTGTGTGTGTGTGTGTGTGTGTGTGCAAAAGTGATAACACCCACTCCAACCCCTGCTGTTGGCATCCTTCATGAGGGGGTTTTGTGGGTTTTTTTCCACAAATTTATCCAGGAAGAATTTTATCTGATTTATCTCCTTAGAGGGTTGAACGTATCGTATAAGATTGGCCCACATTACGAGATATGTTGCAATGATTCGTTTTTGTTGGTTTTGTGACTATGACGAGTGTTTTCAAAAAATGCACAACCAGATCTTTAGTACCAGTAATGTGTGATGTCTTTCTTTAAATATGTAAATAACAAAAGTTTAAATTTAAAAAGTGATGCACTGTATTTAGCTTCAATGTTTATGCTATCATAGTGTCTTGTGCAAATATCTAGGATGATTTCAACAATACAAAGGACTATTCATAGACAAAACCAGCATGATATGAAGTCAAAACCTGAAAGGCTTTCTCAAGGTTGTATGATCCTTGTGATGCCTTTCCACTTGAACTTGTTAAAACAAAAACAAAAGTGTCAAAAGTATATCTACTTCCATATCACGACTGAATGTGGCATTGCGACGACAAAGTGTGCGTGGGTGTGATTTGGAGTTTTAACATAGCTGTTTTTTTTTTTAATTCAGTCATATTGCTACAATGTGTACATTGTGGCAGTTTATTGCGATGTCTAGCACTGGAGCATCATGCCGCAGACATTTAGCATGATGTCCCACCCATTAAATTTATCCTGACACTATGCCAACCAGTTTTAATATTACAATCTTACCGCTGAACGTCGAGCGACTCAGCGAGGCAGGTGTCAGTTCCATTTGTATAAGTATTTGGTATGATTCGGCCGGGGATCGCACTTACGACCTCCCATATTAAAGGCGGACACTGTAAGCATTAGGCCACTGGCGTGGTCAGTACCAATAATAACTGATTCATTATTACTTGATGTGTGCATTCCAATATAAGCACTTTTAATTGAATCCAACATGTTGGTTTCTAAAACCTTTCATTTTTAGCTGTTATTAACGACAACGACGATGATCATGATGACGACGACGACGATGATGATAGTAATAAGGAGGAGTTGGACGACGATGATGATCAGGATCAGGATAATAATAATAATAATAATAATAATAATAATAACAATAACAATAACAATGATAATTTCATCGAAAACAACTTTTCCTCAGAATTATGATACTTCATTTGCTTTCTAAAAAAGTGTAACATCAATAATAAAATATTGCCTCTTGATAAACGTAAGAAGCGTTATCTTCATAAGAACAAACGTAAGAGCGTCATCTTTGCACAAATCCTGTTGGAGAATAACACTAATTCCTGCCAATGATATAAATGGAAGCTAGAGCAAGCGCGACACTGTCGCGAGTACTCATAAATTTCGTATCATATCTCTAATCGTTCATGACAATTTATACAAATCTATACATTCATCATTTTAATCTTTTCAAATCTTCAATTTATAAAATAGGAATAAACTCTTGATTTTTAAAATTGTTATTGGTCATATTCAGTGGATAATGGAGGTTGTACATAAATTGATTATCGGATTCCAACCAGTATAGCTAGACTATGTTTCCTGTATACTGTATGTTATCACAGTTCGTAGATTTTCTCTCTCTCTCTCTCTCTCTCTCTCTCTCTCTCTCTCTCTCTCTCTCTCTCTCTCTCTCTCTCTCTCTCTCTCTCTCTCTCTCTCTCTCTCTCTCTCTCTCTCACACACACACACACACACACCTCTTCCCAGTAGAAAAAAAGCTTAAATATTTGTATAATGTGTTCAGATACATAACACATATATGTTATATTCCTTCGTGATTGTAAACAGCTGGCACGGAAGATTCCCCATTAGATTGTACATGGAAGAGTCTCCATACGTTTGTCCAGCTGGAATGGGTAAATACAATTTTACTATATGTTCTCTACATTTATTTTTCAATACTGACCTTTCCAATCAATACAAATCATATGTTAATCTAAAATACCTTCAAATATGACTTAACGGTAAAGTTCTTGTCAAAGGTTCACCGGCATTATTTTTTTTTAGCGGCTGAGCAGTATGTCAAAAGAACACAGATTTCACTTCCGGATCATTACTAGTCTGGTTCCCTACTTAGTATGCTCCCTTCGTTGCACTCGGCTATACCAAGTGGGGCGAACGCAGACTCCACATTGTCACGTGATCAAAACAAATGGCCTCAGGTCTCACTGGACAGTTTTTTTGGCAAATGTTTGTCCGACAATGACCTAAAGCAGAAAAATTAAAATAATATTACATTAAAAACACAAATAAAAATTAACTGATGATTTTATGTTGACAGGATGCTTGTACGACTGAGGTATTTAAGTTAATTCCTTATGCAACTAGTGGCTTTAATACTGGACAAACACTGCCTCTTTTTACATTCATTTTTTACAGGAGAGCTTATTTGAAAATTTTCCTGTGACAGGATAGCTAAAAGAATCAAAATGTGCCTTATACATGAATAAAGTTCACTAGTACTGTAACAAATTAGCATACTTTTCGTCGCCCCTCAACCATCTAGAGTTTTAGATATTTACCTCTGTAGAAGACACATGTAAATACGCAATCCAAATCGGCGGCTCATTTGAGGCACAAGTTACGCATTTGATCTCCAATGCTAGTTTAACGGTGACAGGCAGTCACCATGAAGTCAACCAATGTCCAAGCCTAACTCAAAGTAAATCTAAACCACATTACAGATTTAGCTTATGTGTGAACTGAAAAATGCTAGGATTGTGTTAATCAGGCCCATGCCTTCTACCTTAAATATTAGGCAGGTGTCAAAATGCGAAACTATCCAGTGAGACCTCACATTAAGAAATCTAGATTCCTTGATCAAATGTACATTGACACTTCACACCATGTCAGCTAAAATATTCAAGTTACAATAAATGCCTTGATTAATTTAACATTGATATTGATATCTCGTTGTACATAACACCTCAGACTTAGCCAAAATACTAGGATCAAAATAGAAACCATATTACACAAAGGGGCGAATGTTACGATATGTGGTCCAATATTGAACATTCCTACTGCATCATGTAACAAACATCAATTGCAATCAATCCCTTGACGTAAGATGACAAATAACAGCCTTCATTTGCAAAAGATATAAGACCAAAACACCATGTATTATACAGGAAAGAGATGGGGGGGGGGATTTTTCGTTAAATAAGTGTTCTGAGATTACATCATCTGAAAGTTAGATATGTAACTAATTCCTTGATCAAGTATACATTGATATTGACGTATCGCTCATGACATTCAATATTAATTCTGATAAACATTAAACACAACACCAACCATCTTCCTACCAAATTCATATAAAATTAGTACTAACAGCTGACTCGCTAGACACTGTGTATTGTCGCCGCAAGACAGCCACTCTCTGGGCTCATACTCTCAATAAATAATGAACAATTACCTTTATATCCCTAACAAAAATGAATAAATCGAACTCTTTTATCCCCACCAAAATGAGAGGCAAACATATTATAAAACATATACTAGAACTCCACTCGCGTGTAATGGAAGTACTGAATCTGATGCGATTCCAGCAGGCAAGGGTAAGTTCTCTGTAATTTTCTAAAGCTGGAATGGGCTTGCTCTCCGTACTTGTGCATAGCGGAAATGAGTATGCTCTCCGTATTTGTCTATAGCTGGAATGTGTATGCTATCCGTACTTATGTATAGCTGGAATGTGTATGTTCTTTGTACTTGTATACAGTTAGCATGCATAGCCTATCTGAACAATGATGAGTCCATTGCGTGGATTAATACAGAATGAATATACTTAACAAACACCATTATATATATTTACACACAAACGGACAACATATATTCATACGTACAACGTTCTTTTGCATACCAGGACCCAGCAACGTGGAGTGAATTGCCCATTAAAATTAGAAACAAAGACACAGTGGTCCCTTTTAAGAGTTCTCTTAAAACTCACCTTTTTAGACTGCAAGAACAAACTTTTATATATATATATATATATATATATATATATATATATATATATATATATATATATATATATATATATATATATATATATATAGATATAGATATATATATATATATATATATATATATATATATATAGAGAGAGAGAGAGAGAGAGAGAGAGAGAGAGAGAGAGAGAGAGAGAGAGAGAGAGAGAGAGAGGTGTTTACGTACGTGTATGTTATTAGATACAATTTATAATAATCATGATAAAGCGCTTGCAGGAACTATTATTAATCACGATATATAATTGACATATGATCTAATAATATACATGAATATCCAATGCAGTTGTAGGGACTGTTGATATACAATGTTCATTATATATAATAAATACCAATTGAAGTAGACATCGCAGGTTCAAGGTTGTATATTTTTCATGTTGGTACCTACAGTAATTTTTCACTGTAACGATACTTCGAAAGTTGCTCTCAGTAAGGAACATACGGTAATTCCAGATTAATCATGTTTCGGTTGTAATGATATTAACCGCATATTTTCATTTTTCATGACAAAATATCATTAAAACTTATTTTCCGTTAGAAAAGAGTTGCATTGAGCACAAATTAATTTAGAATTTTACAAATACAGTCATATTTATGATCCTTTAATCGCATGTTTGATATGTGTCACGGATGCCAACGTGGTGGTCGAAGTGTATGTTGTGTAAGATATTTGGTCCAAATCTAGTGTAAAGGTTTCCCTTATTTAGTTTGGGGTGGGGTGCTCCCAATATTATTTAAATTATTACAGAAGACCCACCCTGGCTCGTTTTGTCAGAAATTCAAGTAGTGACAGAGAGATGCAAACAGTTAAGTTAATGAATACACATAATGTGAATTTAAATAGCAACAATTTAATATAATACACTAACAAACAGTCATCTCTCCAATAAAATTAAATTTCAAATCCTATCACTCTTCTTTCACTCGACCAAGTGACGGTATATTTCATCATCTGACTTAGTGTGATAGATTTTCCTCCTGTCCTGCGTTCCTACTCATCTGTATGATCTTTCTGGGCTGGTAATCCAATTCCATCCAGACCTTCTAACTTCTGCCTCCGTTCTTCCTTCTCTTTTGCCTCCCAGAGACTCGGACCAACTGCACTGGGGGTAATTTCCTATGGTCCCTAAAAGCTTCCTGTATTAACACACCAAGACATTAGCAAAGCATATTTCCCTAGCTAAGTAAACTCACACTAAACATTAATATCATCAGATAAGCCATTGCATTTGTGACTATAGAAATACACATTTATATATATATAAACACTGCAACCATTAAATAAAGTTTATAATTCAATTCAACATTTGAATATCTAGAATATCAAATGAATAAATGCACGAGGTACTAATAATTAACCCAAAAGCGAATTACAATATTAATTCTTTACATAAACATTGCTCATATCTTTTTACAACAATCGAGCAAATATTCACTGACCTGTACTGAACCTCCTTGTAATTAACAGAATATACAAGTTTCTCGCCAATTTAGAATGACGTCGGAGTAACTTGTCTTCCTTTAATTAACGCAAGCTGGTCGTAGCTACTACTGCAGTTTAGTTCTCAAGATAATGGATTTAAACTTGCGATTCTAATGTTGGCCACACCTTGCTCAATTCCGAGTGGATGTTGATTCAAATAATTTTCAGATACTGCCCCCTCTCAACAATCTGTCAAGGGTAAGTTTACGACGTTCCTTTGGTCCGAAAACAGAATTCCATAACTTACCTGTGAGCGCAATTATTATATAACTGGCTTACCCAAAATACGGCGAGTTACGAATTGTTAGGCCATGTCTATTAACTGGCTTGACACTTTTTGTTCGCCGAATTCACCTTCATACATACTGACGGCGCGAAATTATTAGCCTCAGGGTCTAACATATACATGTTGAAATCTGGTTAATCCTTACAACGTGACAACTAGCTTTTAGAAAACATTTCGGATTAATAATAAAACAACCCAAAATGTAATTTTCTAGGTATTTACTAGAGTTAGGTACATATTTTCCTTTGTCTGACACAGAATCATCAAACTATATTCAGAAGAACAATTGTTTTCTGTTCGAAACGTATGCGATTTCTAAAGTCTATGTCTAAATATGTTTTAGTTGGATTAGTAAATTTGATTTATTGTTACTGGCCATCTTTAATACATATCTTTCCCGGGCATTTCACTCAAAGTTTCCCTGCAAATTATTTACAACAGCGTAGCTAGTAACTAGACAGTTTCAGTGTTAGTACTTCCTATTTAATCAACAAGCTATTTAATGTCAACACAATGTATTTTGTATGGTGTCATCATACTCATCCAACTTTAGTTACAATTATTGGATTACGACTTACTTATACAACAATTAACACACACATAACACATTCATCTATTATGAGGTACTTGCCATTTTATGGGGAAGGGGTTCGATTTATTTTGGGTCGAGATATGTTTCTTTTTTATCTACAGATTTTTTCAGATAATATACTGAGTATAACACAATTTTATTTTGCTACAAATGAGAGCGAGAACATTTTCTAATTATTTAAAGATGGAACGTTTTCGAAAAAAAATCATAAGTTTGTGCCCTAGAGCATTAAAATGCGTGACATATACATAATGTCTACCGTGGTACGTAAGGCAGTATATTCAGAAATACCGTGGTACACAATAGCTTCTGGTACTCAAGCTCTAATTGACTTGATGTATAATGAACACACACACACACACACACACACACACACACACACACACACACACACACACAGGGGCTGTTATCCGACAGGATATATCAAACACATTAGCATGCAAAAGCATTTACAGGTGCTTTAATTAGATACGATATATCATAGACATAGATACGCAATACATTTACAAGGCCTGTTATTGGACATGATATATCATAAACATGATGCATTACATTTACATAATCTACACATAAAATATTGACAGGGACTGTTATTTGTCATGATATATCATAGATGTGAGTATGCAATACCGGACTGTTATTAAACATGATATCGACTGTTATTAGACATAATATATCATACACATACAGGAGTATCCAATACATTTACAAGGACTGTTACTAAACATGATAGGACTGTTGTTAGACATAATATATCATACACATACATGAGTATCCAATACATTTACAAGGACTGTTACTAAACATGATAGGACTGTTGTTAGACATAATATATCATACACAAGAGTATCCAATACATTTACATGGATTGTTATCATAAACATCAGTATGCAGTACATTTACAAGTATTGTTATTAGACATAATATATCAAAGACATGAGTATCCAATACATTGACCGGGACTGTTCGTATATGTAATATATTATAGAATGATAATAAACATACAATACAGTTATATGGAATCTTATTAGATCTGATAAATAAGGGACATGAATATCCTGTAGTTAGTGTTAATTACTGAACAAAGTCAGGATGCTATTAGACTATATTTTACAATTAAATATGACCAAAAAAATCACATTTATGCTGCAAATGTGACTTGTGAAAACTATAGATTTTGGGCCATGTGGTTGGATGTATTTGATCGGCCATTTGAGTACACTATTATATGTTTCAAAGGAAACGGAAGCTACGTTACTTTCTTCCAAAGACACACAGCTTGACCCAATACATATGATAAGTCTGATCTAATAGTGTCAGTGACAATATTTTTGTACAAGGTCTGCGGTCAGCATTGCGTGTGTACTAGATCCGCGGTTAGAATTACGTTTACAAGATTGACAGTGAGCATGTACAATATCTAATCGGCATTATTTATTTTATTAGGTCAACAGTTAACATTGCGTGTACAAGATATAATCAGCATTATATTTTAGTAGGTCAACAGCAGAGGCGTAGCTAGAGTGTTTGGCGCCCGGGGACAATATTCATTCCCCCCCCCCCCCACCTCAACTCTGAAACCCATTATTTTCATCAATAAAATCACCATTACCCGTTACAACCTATTTCAAAGCCCATTTGGCCCCCCCCCCCTAGTATGGCGCCCGGGGACTTGTGTACACCCTGCCCCCCCCCCCCCCCAGCTACGCCTCTGGTCAACAGTTAGCATTGCGTGAACAAGATCAAATCAGCATTATTTTTATTAGGTCAACAGTTAGCATTGCGCGTACAAGATTTAATCAGCTTTATTTTGATTTGGTCAACAATTAGCATTGCGTGTACAAGAACTAAACAGCTTTATTTTTTATTAGGTCAACAATTAGCATTGCGTGTACAATACCTAATCAACATTATTTTTTATTATGTCTACAATTTGCATTGCGTGTACAAAATTTAATCAGCATTATTTTTATTAGGTCAACAGTTAGCATTGCGCGTACAAGATTTAATCAGCTTTATTTTTATTAGGTCAACAATTAGCATTGCGTGTACAAGAACTAAACAGCTTTATTTTTTTATTAGGTCAACAGTTAGCATTGAGTGTACAATATCTAATCAGCATTATCATTAGATCAACAGTTAGCTTTTCATGTACAATATCTAATAAACATTTTTTTGTTAGGTCAACATTTAGCATTGCGTGTACAAGATCTAATCAGCATTATGTTTTTTTTTTTATCAGGTCAACAATTAGCATTGCGTGTACAAGATCTAATCAGCATTATATTTTTTATTAGGTCAACAATTAGCATGGCGTGTACAATATCGAATCAGCATTATTATTATTATTATTTTGGTCAACAGTTCGCATTGCGTGTACAATATCTAATCAGCATTACTTTTTTTATTGGTCAACAGCCTTATTTTTACTGAAGAAATAAATAGTTATTTTCTTCAGGATGCCCTGTCAGTCTGAATAAAGTCTCTGCTGTTATACACGAAGATCTGACAGCGACCACTCCGGGGTCATGCTCTGGTAACCTATGTTATTACCATAATCGCTGATTTGATCAACTTATCAGATGAAGTCTTACAACTTCGCATTTGGAGAAAGAACACTGGGTGAAGTGCGTCAATGTGTACCAAATGATTTAATCACTTTCAGAGTTTTGAACACTGCATTTTCATTGGCCAATTCAAAGGTTACCAGATCTTAACATAGCACAGCTTAGATCTGATTTTAATCTGGTTGGATCCTTTGTAAGCATCACAAGAACTAGATATACATTTCCAAACTGTCTGTGATCCCGTGATTTTAAACATTTCATTCCTCTCAAAACCACTTCATGGCACATGAGTTAAACAGTATGCATCATAAGAGATGGTAACACCAATACGTGGCACACGAGTTTAACGGTATATCAGAAGGGATGGTAACACTAGTACGTGACACATGAGTTCAACAGTATGTGTTAGAAGAAAAGATTTTAATACCATTATGTGGCATACGAAACAAACAGTATATGTCAGGACGGATAGTAACACTTGTACGGGCACATGAGTTAAAATGTATGTGTCCGGAGGGATGTTAATACATATATAGTAAACTTTATCAAAAATGTATATTTCTTCAGCATAATTTCAAGTGGTACATTCATCACAGAAATAACTGAATAAACGAATGAAAACTCCAATGGGCATTAGTTTGACGAAAAAGATGTTTGCCTGTATAAAATAAATTCCGAGAAAAAAAACACCTTATTCGTATAATCAACTAATACATACACAATGCAAGACAAATAAGTTAATTAATCTAGGCAGAAATTGACTGTTTAATTGCCCTTTGAGCGTGTGCCAAGGTTGCGTTTTAATGCCTTTACTTTTTTCTTTATTTTTGAATGATTTAAAACCTTTTTTTAGATGAATGAAACAGGGGGGTGTCTGCGGAAACCTTAGAACTATTTCATAGCTGTATGCAGACGATTTAATTGCCTTTGCTGACAATGCTCACCAGGTGCAGCGTATACACAATAGGTTGCATTCTTAGTGTCTAAAGTGGAAATTAAAGGTGAAAAACAAGAGTGATTTTATTTCGAAGAGGTGACAATTTCAGAAGTTATAAAAAGTGGTACTATGGCCATACAAAGGGAAAAATTGAAATACATAAGTACTTATGGTACGTGTATTTGGCGTAAATGATGACAATATATATCTTAGGTCATTCAGCCAGAGATGTGAAAAACGTTTAAGCAAAAGCTTCATTATCCAAAGACTGCGCTTCTGTAGGTCATTGGAAGTAGAGTTTACTTGTCAAAATATATAGAATTATTGGGAGATAGCGATCGTTGTTATATAATCACCATGCTTATAATGGGAACTTGCCAATAAGAAGTATCTGCTATGATGAAAGATTGTGTCAAATTTGTAACATTAACATCGAAAATGGATTCCATTTTACTACTGCTAGTCCGCTATATGAAGAAATATGAAGAAAAAAATTACCCACCTTTGTATATAAAAATGCAACTTTAGAAAATTAAGGTCCTTTATATACAATAATATTATTGAAATTCTGATGACTAATTTAGCGATGTTTACTGAGAAGCCTTAAAGATTAGAGAAGCCATTTTATAAAGGACTCTTGCTACATAAAACTTTTGATTTACATCACACATCTTACTCCATACAAACTTTGAGGTTACCATTAAATCCGTTTTTTTATTTTCATTACTGTGCAGTATATACTTGTATCTTACCTATATCAGAAAAATGCAATAATTATTACTTTCATGTATATTACTTCTTACAAATACGATGTTCTTTTGTTGCGCACTATAAAATCTTTTTGTACCGGATGATGTACGGATATGCATCATGGGATAGTGGCCTGTATTACAAAAAAAACATTATTATGATTAATATTACTATTATTATTTTATTAATTTATTATTATTATTATTATTATTATTATTATTATTATTATTATTATTATTATTATCATCATCATCATCATTAGTATTACCGATACTATATAGATTGTTTGAACTCTTCACACAGTATTCGATTGCAAGGCATGTTCAGCAATTAAACATTTCTCAAATGTCAAAAAAGGTAAGTATAAATATTTCTACGTGTTGAGAGACTATACCCTTTGTATACAGATACTGAAGATGTATTTCATTTGCTGTTAAATTCCTGGTGTACGATAACATGTAAAAGGCCTATGTACCTTCATTTATCCACATGCTGTTAAATGCCCCTTGTATTATAATCTGAAAAAGGCATATGTACCTTTATATATACACTTGCCCCTTGTATTATAATCTGAAAAAGGCAGATGTACCTTTATATATACACTTGCCCCTTGTATTATAATCTGAGAAAGGCCTATGTACCTTTATATATACACTTGCTGTTAAATGCCCCTTGTATTATAATCTGAGAAAGGCCTATGTACCTTCATTCATACACATGATGTTGAATGCCCCTTGTATTATAATCTGAAAAAGGCATATGTACCTTTATATATACACTTGCTGTTAAATGTCCCATGTACGATATTCTGAGAAAGGTCTATATAACTTCATATATACACATGATGTTAAATGTCCGTGTATGATAACCTGAAAAAACCTATGTACCTTCAAAATATTTCTCTTTCTGTTAAATGTCCCGTGTATGATAACTTGAAAAAAAAACCTATGTACCTTCAAAATATTTCTCTTTCTGTTAAATGTCCGTGTATGATAACCTGAAAAAAGCCTATGTACCTTCAAAATATTTCTCTTTCTGTTAAATGTCCGTGTATGATAACCTGAGAAAGGGCTTTTGGACCTTCATACATTCACTTGCTGTTAAATGCCCCGTGTACGATAACGTGAGAAAAGGCATATTTACCGCCATGCTGCCATGCATTCACTATCTGCTAAATGCCCCTTGTATTATAACCTGAGAAAGGGTGCTTTGTACCTTCATACATTCACTCACTATCTGTTAAATGTCCCGTGTACGATAACCAGAGAAAGGCCTATGTACCTTCATACATTCATTACAATGCATTTAAAATCAAGTTTTATAACTTTATCCAGGGAATCAATAACAATTCAAATATCCTCTATAATGTTGATGTTAATCAAGAAAAAATAATACACATTAGAGATTTAGATGGTTAATCCTTGAATTTTTTTATTTGTGATTGTACAATATTTAAATACATGCAAGAAATTTGGTACGTTGAGCAGTGTTGATGATGATGATGATGATGATCTCAGTTTAGCAATTGCTTAACACATCTTAACTAAAACATTTCTTTGTAACTGAGTATATTAGGTCTAACTTGTTTTGATTCATTCTTCTCGCACATTCTTAAATTTAAAAAGGTCATTAAAATAAAAGTGGATTTCATTTACTTTTGGCGACTTTGGCGTTAATTACATCTTTTTATTAGCTGAATAATAAATTTCAGCTGCGTGTATCTACAAAATATTGTTCAGTTTACTGTTTGTACTTTTAAATATTTACTAATTAAATACTCCAAATTCGTATCAGAATTGACCCATTGTTTCTGAGTTAATACAATTTGGAGCATACAGAGGGTTTCACGGTCGCAACGTAGCGATTAAACTTGCCTCCATTAGCTGTAATGCGCATGCATACAAAGCAATTCCAGTTCCGGATACTTCAGACTTTCGCACCGTTTTACGCTTTGTTAGCGAAATATAAAGTCAACAAAGGAAGGAATCTTATCTTTACTACAGATCGTTATGATTAAACCAATGAATAAACTATATATGTCTGATATCTTTTGTTCATGCTATTAGAATCATGTAATTAGATTCGGTGAAGATACTTACATTATATCAGATAATTAAATAATATTTACTGTCCATACAAAAATGATATAAAAGGATTAAATTAAATCCATATTTATATTATTCAATATAATACAGATTATTATCCATAATTTCAGATACATTAGTAGGAACATTTCACTTTGATTTCAGATTTTAAACATTAATTTTTTTAATTTAATTTCTTTCACATTTTTGGCTGCATAATGTGAACGAAAACCATCTCAACACTTTGCTTTTTCAAACGTTGGCATATTCTTCTTCCTCGATTATTTTTTCAAGCTAATAGTTTATAACACGAGGTAAGAAACCTAAAGGACGAGTGCGATAAGAAAATTATAACACGAATTCGATATGTCAGCTGATCTGTTTGTAATGCTGAATATTTTAAACCAGAATTTTTTTTTTTTTAAAATGGAACACAGTAAAGTAATATGTATTCAGAGGAACTTAACAAAACATTAATTACATTAGCTATCATAACGAGAAACGAGTGTAATTAATGCAGATGGAATATTTATTCATCTTTGGGTGCAAATACATAACAATATTCAGATTAATTAACATGCAAAATGATGTTTTTTTCTATTTTATTTTATTTTTGGTGGGGAGGGGTACCCCCATCTTTAAATAATAAAAAAAGTATTTCGTCATATACATATTATTTTTTATCTATGTCCATTCAAATATAGCCATGCCTAATATTTATTTACATTCTTCGATGGTTTTCTGAAAACTTAAAACATCAAGCATCGGGCGGTGCATGCAATAACTTTCAGCATGATTTTTCTTTTCTTATGCTGACAAGTTGTAATAGCTCTCAAATTTGTTGGGGTCATTAGACAACATTTCTGACTGCCACCAGTAAATTCATCTGGAACAGCCTTCTTAAAATTAGTTTAGTTCTGTTTAACCTTCATTGCGTCAAATATGTAAGTTTAAAAGATCCAACAATTTCACAGATTCCGCCATATTACTTTGGATCGTCTTTTAAATGAATATTGATCAACGTGACCAGATGTAAAATTGCAGATAATATGACTTAAAAGAAGAGACTGTTTGTAAGAAAATGCTCTTCAAGTCAATAATAAGGGATAATCACAAATATTCATATTTGTTGTCTTTATCTATCAGTCACTCTTTCTATCTTATCTTATCTTATATAATTGTTGATAACCAGAAGCGTGTTTATGTAATATGCGTATGCGAACACACATTCATTCAAGCATATACATACATATGCAGCAGATGAAATGAGACGGACAGACATATAGACAGCCAGATAGTTGAGAGCCACAAATGTTATATACATGCATAGTGTGTCTAACATCAATATTTCTCAAAACTGTATACTCTAAAAAGTCCAACCATTCAAGGAAATAAAATGAAAATAGTCATCAAGGAGACTTGTACGTGCGTCTGTATGTTCAAGCGTAGATGACGTTTGTGCATTTTGAAAAACAAATATCCTTCCAAGATATGACTCAGATTATTTCATAAAAAATAACATCAATTTTAATAGATTTCTGTGTATCTTCATTGTACTCTAAATAGGTGTATCTTCATTGTACTCTAAGTATGTGTATCTTCATTGTACTCTAAGTATGTGTATCTTCATTGTACTCTAAGTATGTGTATCTTCATTGTACTCTAAGTATGTGTATCTTCATTGTACTCTAAGTCTGTGTATCTTCATTGTACTCTAAGTATGTGTATCTTCATTGTACTCTAAGTATGTGTATCTTCATTGTACTCTAAGTATGTGTATCTTCATTGTACTCTAAGTATGTGTATCTTCAATGTACTCTAAGTCTGTGTATCTTCAATGTACTCTAAGTCTGTGTATCTTCATTGTACTCTAAGTATGTGTATCTTCATTGTACTCTAAGTATGTGTATCTTCATTGTACTCTAAGTCTGTGTATCTTCATTGTACTCTAAGTCTGTGTATCTTCATCATACCCTGAATCTGTGCATCTTCAGTTACTCTACATGTGTGTATTTTCATTGTACTCGAAGTCTGGGTATCTTCTATGTACTCTAAATATGTGCATCTTCATTGTACTCTAAATCTTTGTCTCTTCAAAGTACTCGAAATATGTGTATCTTCATTGTACTCTTAAGTAATGTAATTTTCACTGTTCTCTAATTCTGTCTATTTTCATTGTACGCTAAATCTGAGTATCAGCATAGTACTCTAAATATGTGTAACTTCATAGTACCCTAAATATGAGTATCTTCATATTGCTCTAAATCTGCGTATCTTCATAGCACTCTAAATCTGTGTATCTTTATAGCACTCTAAATCTGGGTATCTTCATAGCATTCTACATGTTTGTATCTTCATATTACTCAAAATATAGGTATCTTCATAGTTCTCACAATCTTGGTATCTTCTTAGTACTCTAAACATGCGTATCTTCATAGTATTCTAAACATGCGTATCTTCATAGTATTCTAAACATGTGTATCTTCATAGTATTCTAAACATGCGTATCTTCATAGTATTCTAAACATGCGTATCTTCATTGTATTCTAAACATGCGTATCTTCATAGTATTCTAAACATGCGTATCTTCATAGTATTCTAAACATGCGTATCTTCATAGTATTCTAAACATGTGTATCTTCATTGCATTCTAAATCTGTGTATCTTCCTAGTACTCTAAACAGGTGTATCTTCATTGCATTCTAAATTTGTGTTTCTTGATGGTACTCTAAATTTTGATATCTTCTTAGTACTCTAAATCTGTGTATCTTCGTAATATAAATCAGACCGTACTGATGCAGGAAATCGTGAGTTTGAACCTCGGCTGAACCATACCAAAGATTTATAAAATTAGGACATGGTGTCAGCAATATGTGACTGGGTGGGACATTATTCTACATGTGTGAGGTATGATACCCCAGTGCTAGACACCACTATAAACTGCTACACTGTAGACATCGTAGCGGTGTGACAGAGTTATCTAAATCTGGGTATATTTATTTACAAAACAAAATAAATCTCATCAAACAAATATTCAGATTAAACAGTATTAAATTATTTTATATGATGTTATGTGCTGTTGGAAAATATCGTGATTTTTATTTTAAAAAATTATAATTACAGAATACTGTATTGTATTGTACTGTACTGTACTGTATTGTATCGATCGTATGGTATTGTATCATACTGATCGTATCGCATCGCATCATATCGTATCGCATCATACTGTACTGTACTGTACTGTACTGTACTGTACTGTGCTGTACGGTGCTGTGCTGTGCTGTACTGTACTGTGCTGTGCAGTACAGTACAGTACTGTGCTGTGCTGTGCTGTGCTGTGCAGTGCAGTGCAGTGCAGTGCAGTGCAGTACAGTACAGTACTGCGCTGCACTGCACTGTACTGTACTGTACTGTAGTTTTAGTTTTATTTGCAGTTGTGATGTGTTGTGTTGATACATCTATCATGATTGCAAAAATGGAACTAAAATTATGTATCATTATGATAAAATATTTTCATTTATAGGTAAAAGGCCAACTTTGATCAGAGCAGTTGGAAAGCATACTTAATAAATAATCTCCAGATTTCTCTCGATACATATGTTGCCTGAAACAAAATTGTTTCAGTTCTTATTTTTGTATGTGGGTACAGTTTTTGTATGGAGTACAGTTTTTGTATGGGGTAGCGTTTTTGTATGGGGTACAGTTTTTGTATGGGTACAGTTTTTGTATGTGGTACAGTTTTTGTATGGGGTAGCGTTTTCCTTCTTTGCTAAAAAAAATCATTGCTATTGCAAGAATACCTGTCACGTACATTTTTCAAAACATGCAATGGACGAATAATTAAAGTGTTTTAGTGCATCCGATTCGTGACTCATTTTTGGACAGCTATGGTAAAGTACCATCATCTGTGCCCAACGCTAGCCGCCCATTGATTGAGCCAATTAAGCAAAAGAGTGTTTGTAGTTACGACCTTCTGAACTTCAGCTCATTACGTCAGAGATTAAGCAACAGCAAGAGGTATTTTGGGAAATTGTATAATAGTGTTGGCCAGTGGGTCGGTTGGCGGTATTTTGCCCACATATTACGTGAACATGGAAAATCCTCTTGGCTTTCTTAGTGGCAACACAGAGAAAAGAGAAGCAGTTATTTCGCTTTAGACAAACAGGTCATTCAGGACTAAATCATTATCAAATAAATAAATAAATAAATAAATAAATAAATAAATAAATAAATAAATAAATAAATAAATAAATAATATACAGCTATATTCATAAACATATTGTTCTATACATGGAAGAAGATACCACAAAGTAAAACAAAGCATTAACACATCAGAAAGGCATTGGTGCCTAATGCTTATACTAAGTATAACTTTTGTAGAGTTCGGTTATAACAATGTTGGTCAAAAATATATTTAGCAACTATGAGTTCTAATAATGTTGGACAAATGAATATTTAGTAATGGTTACTTTCAAAATGTATGTCAATTATATACTTAGTAAAGATCACTTCAAACAATGTATGTAGGTCAATTATATATTTAGTGACGATCAGTTGTAACAATGTAGGTCAGTTTAGAGAATAACTCATTTTAAATTTCAATAAAGAAATACGTACGAAATTATTTCATAACATGAAAGTTTTACAAACGAAGTTTTTATTGTTTTTTCATGAAAATCTCGTTATAAAAAGAGAACAATGAAATGAATTTAAACATATTTTGATACGATATATATATATATATATATATATATATATATATATATATATATATATATATATATATATATATATATATATATATATATATATATATATATATAAACACGCGTGTGTGCAGATACCTCAATCTATATGTTTGTATGTATGTATGTATGTATGGATGGATGGATGGATGGATGGATGGATGGATGTATGTAATGTTTGTGAAAGCCATAGTGTAACGACAAGATCTTAACAAAGTGGAACTCTTCTTTCAAAATATACATATAACATTTTCATCCAGATAACAGGAGTGATTTGTAGGTTTAGCTCATCTACCGTTTTAGGCATAAAGTCCGTGACACGAGATAACTAAGACTTGTAATTCATGAGACCATAATTTTAGAAACTTAATTTTATTCAAACATTAATCAAATTAAAAACAGTCTGAAACATAAAGATAGAAACAATCTTTTATTTGTTTCTAAGATAGCATGTATTAACAACCCTGAATGAATATATATGTCATTGGTGAATAAACCGGATCCAAAATATCTTTCTTAACCCTGAGCACTATGATATTTATATGCAAGCTTCTTAGAATCCCAAATTTCATGTATTTTCAGAAGATAAGTAAAAAGAACCATTATCTCATATAAAACCGAGATCAATTTATAGCTATTAGATTTAAAACCGCGAGTCCGTATTCAACTATTTGTCCGAAAATGTCTTATACGTATATATATATATATATATATATATATATATATATATATATATATATATATATATATATATATATATATATATATATATATATATATATATATATATTTAAATTATACGTATATATATATATATATATATATATATATATATATATATATATATATATATATATATATATATATATATATATATATATATATATATATATTTAAATTATACGTATATATATATATATATATTTAAATTATACGATATATATTTAAATTGTACGTATATATATTTAAATTTGTTTGACCTGAAACAAAATCATTAGTAGTAGTTTGCCTCCTTTGCAGTAAGTTTTGTTTTAAAATAAATAAATAAATAAATAAATAAATAAATAAATAAATAAATAAATAAATAAATAAATAAATAAATAAATAAATAAAAAAATAAATAAATAAATAAATAAATACCGCATTTATGATTTATTGTTAAAGATTTCCACTGGTTCCCAACCTTCTTTGACCGCGACCCAAACAGACGGTTTTAATGAGCCTTACAACCCCGTTTATATTTGTATAACTTTTACCGTCCTTAAAAGTACATCGTGGTGATCCTCTGCATCCCTCCTGATCTGGGTCGCAACCTCGGTGTTAGGAGTCACTGCATACGGTAATCATTTCATAGCTTCTTTTGTACAACGTTTTACCAAGATTTATATACATGTTCTGCATGGAAATCAGAATTTATATCATTATTTTAAATGTATTTATTTATATTCCGGTATATCACTCCCTTTATTAAATTATAATTGGTGGTTAATATTCGCTGTGGATAGGAATATATTTATGCCTTTGTCTACGCAGAAACGTTCCGTTTATATGTGCGGAGATGATGCACAATAACGCGGGTTTCTGGCGAATAAACTGTAAATATAGTACATATTACTTTACCACCCACCCCCCCACCCCAAAAAAACAGTGTAGAAATTACACCTATACTACACCTAAAAAGGGTGTAATATTTGCACATATCACGTATTCATCACAAACTGTTTAAAATTTGCATATATTACAATACCTTAAAAATCTGTAAAATTTGTACATATCACTATATTCATATAAAACTATAACATTTGCACATATCACTATATTCATATTAAACTATAACATTTGCACATATCACAAGATACCTAACAAACAGTATAAATTGCACGTATCACTATTCTTGACAAAATGTAAAGAAATTTTTTTAAAAAGTGCACGTATTACAATACCTAACAAATTGTAAAAATATGCACGTATTACAATACCTAACAAATTGTAAAACTATGCACGTATCACAATACCTAACAAATTGTATAAAAAGGTGCACGTATACCGAACAAACATCTCACTCCCCAAACTGTCCCTCAGTAAAGCAGAATCTGCAGAAACTAAGCCAGCAGCTTTATTGGTAAATAGCAAACTATTGAAACTAAGTAGGTTAAGACGAAGCATAGTCATGTTCGCTGATGTCTGTGATAGACGCTCTTATGTTGCATATACTACGGAGTATAGAGCGAAACAGTTGTAAATGTCAGGTACTGACCATTTTAATATTTTCTATTATTTTATTTATGGGGTGGGGTGGGGGTGATGCATTTCATTTTTTTTCTTAAACGCCAATGCACGATGCGTTTAAATAAATATGTAAATGTAATAATCGATGATTGTCAAGATTACAAAATGAAACAT
This sequence comes from Unio delphinus, assembly GCA_029339505.1. Classification (NCBI taxonomy): domain Eukaryota; kingdom Metazoa; phylum Mollusca; class Bivalvia; order Unionida; family Unionidae; genus Unio; species Unio delphinus. The sequence continues at coordinate 4,151,731 of JAQISU010000225.1, forward strand.
CTTGTCTTTTTCTAACATGGTACACGTAACGAAGACCCCGGATTACCCATTAGGCAGAGTAGGCAACTGCCTATGGGCAACGTGACTTTTATGGGCCCCATCAGGGGCCCCCAGGGGCCCCCATGAGACAGTGACCGTGGGTCTGGGGCCCCAAAAGTTTGACTGCTTATGGGCCTCCACGGTGCTTAATCCGGCGCTGACGAAGACCCACAAACACAAAGAAATGTGTACACAACATAATACACATTTTTTTTTTATCAGCAACTAACCAAGCAACCCTCTACAACCACCATGATGGAGGCGGGCTGAGATGGAATTCCCATCAAAGACCGGGGTGGGGGGTGGGGGGGGGGCTAGTGGTTATATTTATTAATGTACGCCAGATAAATGTGGCTCAGTTTCCTATCCAGTGGTGCATGCATAATTGTGTCCTTTCACCATTATTACTTATGTTGACAGGGTCGGACAAGTTCAGCAGGCAATCTGCCTGAGGGCACCTGCTGGTTATTATGTAATATTGCATGAGGAAAGCTGTCATGGGACTCCATGATGATTGCCCGCCATATCTAACCGTAGTTCAAAATATTGGTCAAGTATGGTACTGTAAGGATAATTTTCATAAAAAGTAATGAATTACTTTTATCCACTCTTTTTGTTAAACTTGCTGTGATAAATCTTAGGCCTCTGTAAAAGGTTTTGATGAAAAGCCCGAAACAGTGTTCCTCTGAATTTCCTGTGAGAATTTTCTTAGTAGAGACCTTCAGCTGTGTCCAATTAATTACACATGTAGAAGAACAAACATTTGATATATGGAAAACACAGAAATTTGTGTTATGTATATTTAATTTCAATTGTGTGTTGGTTGTTCTCAATGATTATATGTTATGTATATCTGTATTTTTTTTACTGACTGTTGACAACAACAACAACAATGATGATAATAATAATAATAATAATAATAATAATAATAATAATAAGAAGAAGAAGAAGAAGAAGAAGAAGAATAAACACTTTACATTATTCGATAAAACATAAAAAAGAATACAATGACATGAATATAAAAACAAAGATCATGAAATTACAAAACAAAAACATGCTGAGGTAGAAAAGTAGTAACATTATAAAATAATTAAGTATAGTATTGCAGTCAAAATAGGCGAGTTTTAAGAGCACTCTTGAATGAGATCACAGTGTCTTTATGCCCACGATTCGTTCCACGGAGCTCGACCTTGATAAGGAAGGCTTAAACGTTGGCCTTTACCTTAATTTAACAGCGGGAATAATGACAATGCGTAAGATTCTAGCTCTAATCAAGCTAATGATCTCCCGAAATAGTGACATTTATGTTACAAACATAATACAAAGCTAATATTTTTCATGATTATTTATTAAATATTCAGTACATTATTAATGAAGTTTTATTGAATCTCCGCTGTATACATTAGATGTTTCTTGAAAATTTCTGATCTTGTTGACAACTTGGACTGTTTAAAAAGGAAACTGGCTCTATTATTGTGTGTATTATTATGTCTCAATTTCTTATGTTAACATTGTTTGCTTCAAAGGCATTTATTCCTACCTTAACACCTAAAATGGGATAACACTGTTGTGTTCAGGTTTTAATTTGGGTGGATTTATTTATTTAAATTATTAACTGGATTGACAAATAATTCAATAATACTTCTTGGACTAAATCATTAATTTGGAATTATAGTGAAGTCATTGAAAGAAATTTCGGATTCTTTCTTTGTAATAGATCAAAAGTCGGTTGATACATTATGCATTCGACACTAAGGAACATCAGCACATTTAATATTGATATTTATCTGGATAAATACTGGAATTGATTTAAAACTCTATGCATGTCGTCTTGTGATTGTGTAATTCCAATAATTTTATGTATAATTCTAATAATTGTATGTATAAGTATTGTATGTGTATGTATAATTCTAATAATTGTATATATATATATATATATATATATATATATATATATATATATATATATATATATATATATATATATATATATATATATATATATATATATATATATATATATATATATATATACTTCTAATAATTGTATGTGTAATGCTAATACTTGTATGTGCAATTATAATAATGGTATGTGTAATTCTATTAATTGCATATATAATTCTAATAACTGTAAGTGTAATTCTACTAATGTCATGTATAATTCTAATAATTGTACGTCTATATAATTCTAATAATTGCATGTATAACTATAACAATTGTAACTTGATTATTATAATTTGTATGCATAATTCTAACAATTGTATGCATAATTCTAACAATTGTATGTGTAACTCTAATAATTGTAGGCATAAATCTAATCATTATAAGTATAATTTTAATAATTGTATTTGTTATTCTAATAATTGTATGTATAATTCTTATAATTTTAGGTGTAATTCTAAAGATTGTATGAATAATTCTAATGATTTCAGGTGTAATTCTAATAATTGTAGTGTAATTCTAATAATTTCAGGTGTATTTCAAAAATTTTATGTGTATTTCTAATAATTGTAGGTGTAATTCTAATAATTGTATGCGTAATTCTAATAACTGTATATGAATTGCGAATAATTGAATGTGTAATCGAATAATTGTATGTATAATTCAAATACTTGTATGTATAATTCTAACAATTGTAAGTGTAATTCTAATAAGTGTATATGTAATTCTAATAATTGTATGTGTAATTATAATATTTGTAGCTGTAATTCTAATAATAGTATATGAAGTTCTAATTGTATGTGTAGTTATAATAATTGTACGCATAATTCTAACAATTGTATGTGTACTTCGAATAATTGTATGTGCAAATCTAAATATTGTATGTATAATTCAAATGATTGTATGTGTAAATCTAGCAATTGTAGGTGTAAATTCTAATAAATGTATGTGTAATTATAATAGTTGTATGTGTAATTATCATACTCGTAGTTGTAATTATAATAATCGTATATGTAGTTCTAATAAATGTATGTGTAATTCTAATAATTGTATGTATAATGCTAATAATTGTATATATAATTCTACTAAGTGTATGTGTGATTCTAATAATCGCACGTGCAATTCTAGTAATTGTATGTGTAATTCTAATATTTGTACGTGTAATTATAATAAATATATGCATGATTCTAATTATTGTATGTGTAATTCTGATAATTATATGCATGATTCTAATTATTGTATGTGTAATTCTGATAATTGTATGTATAATTCTGTTGGTGTAGTTCTAATGATTGCATGTGTAATTCTAATAATTGTATGTATAATTCTAATATCTGTATATATAATTCTAGGAATTATATGTATAATTTCTAATATAAATTTTTGTAACCATTATATTATTAATTACACTTTTCATCCCCACCCCTCCTTCAACTCAATGATTGAAAGTTGTCAATCAGGTGTCTGAAAAATGAAGCGTTGATTTTGTGAAAAAACCAGCATTAAAGAGTGCATTTTTAAGCTATGAAATGACGCAATCTGAAGTCCATTGCGTCCTGGAGGGGAAACAAATCCACATAATAAAACTTAAAGTTAATGGGATATCGACCTATATTTTAGACGCGCTCATTTTTGCGTATTTTTTTCAGTTTCTATTTTCTTTTATGTTCTAATTATAGTCGGGACATGCTTTCCTACGTAAGTTTTTTTTTTTTTATAACAAAATAAAAGCACATTGTAACTAAAATCAACAGCGTTCAGCTGATTGTGCGGGCAACCATGAATTTGTATCCATTCACGTTTTCCGTTGTGTTTCGATAAAGGAATAAATCTAACTCCTCCATTTGGAAGATCTTGATATCGATTCTTAGAATTAACAAAAGCCCTCACTGACTATTTTCACCATTATCGATCGAAAACTTGACGTACCATTACAAACTTTTAAAATATTTACGAAAGCCAATTTATTATTGTAACAGCCAGCTTATAAGAGGAAAATGGCGAACGTAAACTAAGCAAGATGTGTCGAATATTTGATGAGTTATCGAACAAAGAAGTCAATTACGTGATAATCAGCATTCACGAAGTGGAATTACTCTTCTAGATTTATTTTCGACCGGTACCTAACACGCCTTTTAAAAAAAAAAGAGTTAAATAAATTTATCAATGCAATGACTACTAATAATCCGTTGATAAAATACCAGGTACATAATTTCACTTCGATATTTCAAGTAGTTTTATACGCGTTATGCATATTGAACATTAAAGTCTACTATCAAGGCCGGCCTTACGCCGATTTGCCCTGAACCCTGCGTTTGCTAAGGCCGTTTCTGCATTCAGGACGGTTTTTAATAATTTACACACGTTTTCTTTGATTTCTCTTGTTTAGCTCTACATTATATATCTTCTAATGCATGTTACATAGAGCAAATAAAGCCTTCATCTGTATTAACAAGTGTCAAGCCGCAGAGGGCATGAGTAAATAGCAATGTCCGAAGGGTTCAAGTTTGAACAAGATCCGGTGGGCATGAGTAATGTACACCTCCTTTGGGTTTTAGTCAAACAAGTTCCAAAAAGCTTGTTTACTCAACTCTTTTTTTATTTTAAAATGCAACTTTATTGTTTTGTTGTTGTTGACGACAGCAAAGATCATGAATATAATAATAAGTAGAAGTTAACAATAGCAATAACATTAATAATAATAATAATAATAATAATAATAATAATAATAATAATAATAATAAATGGTGCATAATTTTAGAGAGAGAGAGAGAGAGAGAGAGAGAGAGAGAGAGAGAGAGAGAGAGAGAGAGAGAGAGAGATGCGTTCACAAAGTTATCATGTAACGTAACATACCTTGTATACAGGTTGCCAAATACGAGTCAATATTTAATATTAATTTCATATCCTTTAATGAGATATGCTCAACCGATATTTTTTTCATTATGTTTGCGGGGATGGACGTCATTTTAATTTGTTTCGGGGTGGTGGGGTAGGAAAAACATGACGGGCTTGTTAAATTTTCTTTTATAGACTACATTTAAATTCAGCCTTCCCCCCCCCCCCAAAAAAAAAGAAACAAACAATTACGCCCCTGTTTGTGGGGTTCTTACTTACTCTACTGTGTGGTCTCAACATGGACGTCGTCACTATCAGATCCATTATCCTCCTTATCATCATCATCATCATAATCACCAACCAATAGTAAACTACATTGAGTCATATTAGGAAAGCTTTAGTATTATGAAACAACAGCATATATATATATATATATATATATATATATATATATATATATATATATATATATATATATATATATATATATATATATATATATATATATATATATATATCCCTCTTTTTCCAACAACGTAGTGTTATCACGTTTAATAAGTACACATTTACATTTGTAATAATAAATAATAAACATGACTTAGGTGTTAGCGACTGCGTCCTGATGCAACTGTTTACTACATCAGAACCACGTGGGATTTAGGAATTTGCTAAGAAGGTCACGGGCGTTATGCAAAACCTTGTTTGCTGGCAGTTGCGCTTAGCGTTAAATTTGGACAACGGTTGCGCAACAATGGGCAAGAACGAGGTCATGACCCATTGACAGGAAAATAGCGTAAAAGAGGACAAAATTTGGCATATATAAGTTATACTTTGAGAAAGATATGTATTTGGAAAAAAACAAAACTAGTCCAAAAACATATGACACCTCGTCATAATTGTACAATATATAACATAATAAAACATGTTAACCTAGAAAGTAGGGTTCTGAAACAATTCAATTACAAGACGCTTTTTATTCGCTAACATCGAATAACTCTCAAAAATGTTTACAATCTCTTTTTTGGGGAATGACAGATAGTTGTACGGATTGGTTTTGAGGCGCATAGAATGACTTTGTGTTGAAGTTAGAATTAGTGCATTTAAATTTACATTCTGTATTATTTATATTAGAATTAGTGCATTTAAAAGTTTACATTATATATTTGTGTGCTGTCGATATACTACGAGATGTGTAAATTATTCATTTAAAGGAAATGAAGCTTGCTGAGTTTATTTTAAATGTAAATTTATGCAACCTATATATATTTTATTTGTTTCACATACACATATTTTTAGTGTATGTCATATATAGAATATACGTCTGCATTTCCAACGGAGTTAAGATTGATTACAGGCAATTTCGTATTGATGGAGTGAGTAAACTCATCACATCTCTGCTCGGTGTATCCACCTTAAAATATAGTTATTTTGCAACTTTTCATTATCTTCTTTCCTAATATATGAACTTGTTTCTTTTCCTTTGGAACTTAAATTTCCTTTCATATCGATTACATAAAAATGACATACTTATAATTTAAACATGAAAGATGTTTTAAATTAATTAAACGCAGAAATACAAACACGGAGAGCAACTATTCAGTTATCAGCACGAAAATTGAAATGAGTGGAGAATATATTCTAACTAAAATAACGAACCAAGGTAATTCAAACATTGATATATTTTTTGCAGTTGTTATTAGTCTAACATACAGTCCTATCGACCATAATATATTTTATCCTCCATCTTTCTCTCTTTCCCATTTTTGTTTGTACATTTTGCCATTCATTCATGTAACATAATTGAGACACAACGAACAAGAATACAGATTTTAATTAATATTCTTAATTGTTTGTAACCAAATCTTTCCTATTATACATATGTCCTCCATTTATCGTGCATATCTGGACGTAAATTACAGTGTTTACGTGATTAATATATGACACAATGAGTTTTGACTGACGAAATAATTATGTTATTAATAATATCACGAGAAACAGGGCCTGTCTGAGCCCAGTATAGCACAACTTTTCTGGACTATTTGAACACAGCAAAACACTACTTCTATGGCCTGTTCGAGCACCGTTTAACACTATTTCCATGGTTTGTCCGAGTGATATAAAGCTCTGTATGCGATGGAACATGGCATTTCCAAGCCTCGTATGACACTACTTGTATGGCCTGTCCGAGGCCCGTTGAACACAACTTATACGGTATGTCTGAGACCAATACATTTGTGGCCTATCCTAGCTCAGTATAACCCTTCTTGTATGGCTTGTCTGAGCGTCGTACAATACTGCTTGTACGGCTTGTCCGAGCACCGTATATCACTACCTGTGTGGCCTATCTGAGATATAACATTACTTGTATGTTTTTAAACATAGAATGTAAAAGCGCCGTAGAACACTAATTGTATGGCCATGTCCAAGCCCCGTATAAACTATACTTGTATAGTCTGTCTGAGCCCCATATAGCACTAGTTGTGTGGCTTGTCCGAGCGCTGTATGGCTCTATTTGTATATCTTCTTGCAAGTGTCGTTATGTTGACGAGTTGCAGGATTGATTCTTGTTACTCGGGGCTAAGGTGCCTTGAACGGTCAATCATTATGAAATTTACTATGCAATTATAAACGCGCACACAAAAATTAAACTTAAAATGCATGAATTCTAATTTCAACAAGAACATATTACCCACCTCAAAGAAAGACAGATTGGTACACCATTTTTGTTAGAGCTATCCGATGTTTAACTTGTATTTCGACACTTATTAAATGTTATCCGTATCACTGTTTCATAAAACATGGCGTTTGTATATTTGAATCTTGTAGGCTGTATCCGGAATTTAACTTCAAGCGAGGTCAATATTCCTGGGTCATAAATGAACAATTAGATGTATGTCCGGACTCCTGTGCGGATAATATGTTAGCAAGATCACGGATGGAGTTATGGTAAAGGACTGGTTATACAATATACGCTTACCTTCTGGCAGTAAAGAATATATTCCTATGGGGAAATGGGCGTTCGAGTATTTATCGAACTGTTTCAGAACCCTATTTTTAATCTTTTCAATATATTGGAAGTACATAAAGAGAGCAAACTGCTTACTCGCAGATGCTTCTTTTACATATTTTTAAATTTAAGAAATTCATTAACAAAGCCTTTATTCTCACAGTAAAATATTTATCATCCTGCACGCTCAGTTTTCCTCACATAGGCCCCTTAATGTTGGTTTTCCTTTCAATGGGTCATGACCCATTCTTATCCATAGTTGCGCCACAACCATGCAAGTTTAACGATTCGCGCGCCAGCTTTACAGGATTTTGCATAACACCGTGAACTTTTAGCCTTGCTAAAATCCCCCGTGGTTGTAATGTATTAAACTATTACGCAGGGAAACAGTCACCTAACAATGCGATTAAGGAAACAGTCGCTAACAATGTGGTCAGGTACACGGTGTGTTAATTCGTTATATCAAATGTAAATGTGTATTGAATCAAGCATGACAACACTGCATTGTTCGGAACAATTGAGGTCAAACCAGTATTGAATTTAAAAATAAAAATGACACTGTTTGACGATCGGTAGATAGGGTTCTCCTAATATGATTTAATGGCGTTTAGTATTGATGATGATGATCATCATCATCGTCATCTACATCATGCTAATAACGATGTCCATGTTGAGGCCCAACCAAAAGAGAATAAGAAACATCCAACAACAACAACACACACATGGAAAAATAATACCATCATAAGCAGTTCACATAAATAGGATCTTTACTGGATATTAAATGATAACTTGTATCTGGCAATCCATGTGCAAAGTATATTACTTTACATAATAGCTTTATGGATTCATGATATTTTCATGTGTTGTAGAAAAATTAAAAATTATCCTCATGTAGATGAGCGTATTCTTTCTGTCTGCCCGTCTCTTTGTTATGCAAAGCATACAGAAGTTTAATTTCTGCTGTTTGGAGCTAAATACGCACAGTTTTATGCGTCATATGATGCGATTTGAACCAGTCTGAATGTTTGCCACCAAAGTTTGGTAAAATGTTTTAATTGTATCTTGCACACCAAGTGCTGATACTTCGTGTTTGATCTTGTTCGAATACCCAGAACCTGGTATGCAACATACTCTGTAGTCATATGTTGGTATACAAATCTTCCTCTCTATATTACACATGGCTTCAGGTCTCTTGCCTTCGCTTACATTAGAAACACATAACTTAATTAGCTCATGTCCATATTGACCCCACAGGTTTTCACGTCATAGTCAAGGTTACTAGCCACCAAAATTAAACAAAACTGCCATTTTCAAGGCTACCCCATTAAACAGAAACCAATATGCTAATCATCATTACTATATTGGTGTGAAACGAAAAAGGATACTATACTCCACCATACCACATTCCACTTTAATGTTGTTTTGTAATGGGGGTGGGGGTGTTGGAGCAAAAGGGTGTCTAAGTTTGTAAGAATGTTTATTGGACATCGTGACATAATATACGCTTCCCCATTCTCTTGTACTTTGGTCTGTAAGAATATGCATTGAATAGAATGAGCAGGTGTTTGTCTTCATGGGCGTATTAGGATATCATATCTCTCCACACCTATGTATCTCTTTGCAGGAGTGGACATTTGCTAGTAAGCGTATGTTTCACTTTATGGAGGTGTATTCATATGGTTTTGTAAGTTTGTTGTATGACGATGTATTCCTCGGGGTTTTGTAAGTTAGTTTTGTTAGTATTGTAAAGGTAGACATTTGTTTTTTTTGTTTTTTTTAACCGTGTGTTCGCCATCCTACCATGCCTATAATTGCCCACCCCACCCCGTATACACTTTTTTGTAAGGCCGGGTGCTTGACTGAATGTATGGGCGATTGCTTATAATCAGGTGCTTTTGTGTTTACGATTGTATTTATCCTCCTCCTACCTCATCCACATTGTGCCATTTTATGTACCATTTACAAAAATACAATGTCCCATGCATCTCTATTGCTATCCTCCAGTGCCTAGTGGTTAGAGCGTCCGCCACGGGAACGGAAGGTCGAGGGTTCGATCCCCGGCCGAGTCATACCAAAGACATACAAAAAATGGTACTAACAGCTGCCTCGCTTGGCGCTCAGCATTAAGAGGTTAGTGTTAGGACTGGTCAGCCTGGTGTCAGGATAATGTGACAGTGCTAGACATCATTATAAACTGCCTCAGTGCCGACATCGTAGCGATATGAGTCTATGACTGAAAAATTGTTAAAGCTACGTTAAAAATCTTAATCAAACAAACAAAAAGCAATTGCTATCCAACTTAGGAGAAGTTCGTAATAGCTGGAATAAATATCTTTCTCTGATGTTTTAGCAAAATAACATCAGATTATATCCATATTAGTATTGAAAGAGCAAATAATCCTCTTGAGATAAATTTGAAAAATATCTTAGCTCAAAATGAAGATCGCAGGCCGGTTATGCACAGTAAATGTTAAAAACATTCTGCTGACTTTGTTGCTAAAAACAGAATGTGTTGACACCGAATCCTACAATTTACTAGCCAGTAGCCACTCTGCTCATATCATCAACAGTGGCTATCGTTTAAGCGGGTAGTCACTCTATTCATAATTGACAGTGGATATCGTTTGAGTGGGTAACAGTGGCTATCGTTGATGTGGGTAGTCACTCTATTCATATTATCGACAGTGGCTATCGTTTGAGTGGGTAGTCACTCTATTCATAATCGACAGTGACTATCGTTTGAGTGGGTAGTCACTATATTCATAATCGACAGTGGCTATCGTTTGAGTGGGTAGTCACTCTTTTCATAATCGACACTGGCTATCGTTTGAGTGGGTAGTCACTCTATTCATATCATCGAGAGTGGCTATCGTTTGAGTGAGATGCCAACACTCAGGCAGGTATTTGTTATAGAGAACTAACAAACATAAAACACACTTACACAAGAAACGCCAAAGTAATTTAGTTGTTCTGCTAAATAACCTAAAATTCCAATAGAATGCAACATGTCTCCTGAAAATCTCAGGATGATTATTAAATTTGGTCCACAATATCATATTTGGCCACTACGTGTCAAATATGTGATTAAAGGATAATTTTGTTTTATTTATTCGTAATATTAAAAATGACATTTTATCTAATTGAACTGTTTTGTCAAAAATATTGATTACAATTATTTATAATGAAATAAATTATTAAGTTAGTAAAATACTTTCACAGGAATTTCTGAATGTTTCGTGTTGATGGAAATTACTGGAGTAATTAAGGGAGTACCAGTACAATGAAAAACTACTGTAGTACATAGATATCACTGTAAAGACGATCTTACCGCGGTAAACCGGTAATATCGCCAACCTCTGATATAGTGACTTAGTTTTGACGTTTTTCGTTACCTCATAATAAAACAATACGTGTTATCAGTTCAGATGTTAATTCTCATGAGCATGGTCTGCTGATAGAGCCCATACTACAAATGTTGCGTGGTTATGAAATAGTATTCGTTGAAGTTTAATTGCACTCAGCAATAAGAGGTTAGTGTTAGGACTTGTCGGTCTGCTGTCAGAATAATGTGACTAAGTGAGACATCATACTACATGTCTGCTAGATATCACTATAAATTGCCACGCTGAAGAAATTTGAGCGATATGACTGTGTTTTTTTAAAGCTACGTTAAAAATACGTATCACACACTCACACACAGCAACAACAAAAAGGCGGATGGACAATTATACAAATCAATAAAGCAAAATTACAGTAGTGTAGTAGTATATACAATATATACAACTTAGCTTGCGAACATAGTGTTATCCAATAACTACAAATTAACTCTACTTATTCACTGGCGTGTTTTTTTCTTCTCCAGAAATACTGCAAAGTTACCTTTACAAGTAAATTATTACATACTGGACACAACAAATGGGAAATGATAAGTCATCTTAAATATCATGGTTGTCAATTAGCGACCAATATTTTGTACTTCTATCTGATCTATTGGTTCCATGTCTAAGTACTGTGTAAGTTACCCTTCCAATTCATGTGTTCATTGGTGTGTCTTTGTCTCCATTCTCGATTCCTTCAAGTTCGTTTTCGATTACAATTTGTTCACTTTGGATTAATTCTAACTTTAACAATGTCTACGATTTAATCAAAAAAAATTCGTATGGTAGAACGAAGATTCATTGAAGCCGAGCTTTAATAAGAACCCAGAAAGGTGACCATAAATGATCTGACCTATGGGAGAATGTATCAGAGAGCAGGGAACTTGGCATTAACGTCAGGACATCTGATGAGATTTACGTCATCATCTGAATTTGATTCGCATTATCATTAAAGACAAAGAAAGAAAAGAATAAACACCACAAACACCCACCCTCATACAGTACTTCCCCAACCACACCCCCTCCCCAGCAACAAAACAAAACTAGATGTAAAAATTAATACTTTATTTATATACAAAATAACAATACATAAACGAGAACTTTGATGCAAAAAAGCTCGCACTTTATGTTTATTAAGCACATGGTACAGAAATAAAATGAGGTAGTGAACAGTAAATGTTTCTATGAAACTAAATAAAATAAACTATGATTGGAAGTTAAAACGGTCTGAACATGCAAAAAGCATATATTAAATACGATCAACACTTCCTGAGAAAATCCCACAGATCATTCTGACGCAATCAATACTTGTAGAACTTAATTGTTCACGTCCGATGCTATCTATAATTTGTTCTTATATCTCAAATATAATTAACCAGAAACCTAAAAATAAACAGAAACAAGTAAACACCGTGGCTTTAAAGTCGGGTGAGATTCTCTTCCATGCCAAACTTTTCCAATAATGATAAAATAAAGCACTGTATGGTTTAGGAATTATCACATGAAACAAAGTAGCAAAATAACGTTGTTAGTCACAACTTTATCTGATATTTTGTAATGTAATATTCAATTATTATTGTCATGTTCAAGTTGAAAATTGTCCCCATTTTAATTTTAAATAGAAGAGGCGACATATTTTTCTGAAGATTCCATTTTTAGGTACATATTGACCTAAGTAATCACAAATATCAGGTTTTTTTGCGTAGCTGCATGAAAGACTTGTTATATATAATCTTTATATGACTGCATACAAATTATCAAATCGGATGATTATATTCAGCTGTTCATTTATTATCAGAGTATAGTTTGAAAATATAAATATTAAGGGGAAAAGCGTTTTGTGTCACAGACATTGAAAAATTAAGGCAACATTTGGAACCAGCCCAAAATACCTTAATTGTATGGATTACCTAATAAATACTTCATGTTTGCATTTATTTTGAAGGTTTGTTTTCCCATACCTTTCCGTTAATTTCTTCTTGTTTACATTTGTATTATTTTACTTTTAATTCAGAGCACATAACCTGTATTACTCCAAGGTGCCGTTAAGCAATATTTTTTAAAATTAGTGTTTCAAGAATTCAGACAATTATTTCGATAAGTAAAAATCTGAGAGGATACATATTTTTCAGTGACCATCCCCATTTTCTAAGTTTCGTTTTAATCAACAATAAATGTCAAGAATAAATGAGATGAATATGCGACACAAATTTGTAATATTATACGACTCCAAATCCTTATCAATGTTTATTTTAGATTACGATTAATCCGATTAAAATTAGATCTTCACTGTCCTACAGGAAAATATGATAGCGACTGATCAGGGGTCATCTTCTGATGACCTTTAAATTGGCTAATGAAAATGCAGCTCTCAAAATCTGAAAGTGAATCAAATAGTTCGGTACACATTGATCTCTGCACTTCAGCAACATTGCCCAATCTACCTAACGCAAATATAAAATACTTCATATGATTGGCTGATACAGTTTGGTGATTATGTTAATAACATAGGTCACCAGAATTTTTCCCCTTATCCGATTTCTGTCAGTTCTACACGTAGGATAGTAAAGATCTATGTTATTCAAATTGGAGTCCGTTTGCCTGACTGACGCTATCTTTTACCTAATAGAATCAAGCGCATGGTGATCTGGAGATTAACACCCGACATGCACTTGTACCTACTTATTTTGAGGTTGAATGGTATTTAATAAATATGATAATGGATGATTTCAAAAAGCAAATAATGAACAAGAGAAATAAAAACAAACGCGTATGAAAATAGCATTGTAACATCTAAACAATCTTGTGTAAAGGCATCATAGATAAAACATTGAAAACGCTACAGAACACCTGAAAGGGAAAAAATCCCACCGTTATTCAGTCTATTTGGAACATTTTGCATCTTTGGCTGAGGATTGTAGTTGTTCGACACTTGATGGTAGATCCCTGAGAGATTTCGAATAATCATTATGAACCTACATAAGCACTTCTCACATTGTAACTAAATCAATGGACAAATTCCGAGAACCAGAACGCCAGTGTAGAGATTCCTTAAGCATCTTCCTGAGAACACAGAATATTATGAACACAGTCACACCGATTCACCTTCTAATTTTCACACACATGCACCACATTTGCCTCATGAAGTATATCCAGGTCTAGAAATGTCACTAAGTATACTATAATCTATTGTACAACATATACTGTAATTTAGCGGTTTCGTTTTTGAGAACTGCCACTTGTGCCCTTAGTTGCATGTTCTCTTCTTGAAGATAGACGGCCCTCAATGCAATTTCCTCTTCCTTTTGCCTGCGTGTGTCTCTTGACCGTTTGGCCGCCTCATTGTTCTTTCTTCTTCTCTCCCAGTAAGCATCATCCTTTCTGTCTTCTGCTATTGGTTTTGTCTTTTTCGACGAAAGTGATTCAGCTTCTTGTGCCACCGCGGACCTGTTCTCCGCTCGTCGTTTTCTCTGCATTAAGTGTGAAGTCAATGGTGTGAGGGGGAATGTGGGAAAAGGGGAGCTAGCACCGTCAAAAAGACCGATCCCCGTGCCCATGGTTGTGGCCGCCGAAGATAGGGCCGAGGGGGCGACCATCAGAGGCGAGGAAGAGGAAAACATTGAAAACGTCTCCATGTCCATAGGGTACATTTTAAATGGTCTAGAAGAGCCACCAGGTTTGGGGGATAACGAACTTGAATCGTCCACATTCTCACCTGAACTAGAAGAATCAAAGCTAGATGTTGGTATTGCAACAGATGCTGGTTTGATGTGGGAGGAACTTCCCCCGAATTCGCCGTCTGAGCTTGAGGACATGGAATTTGACCTATGCATCCCCATGCTTGGGCTCGTCGTTGGGCTATCTGGTTTTACTGTATGAGGAGACATTTCCACCAGGGGTTTGGACGATAGATCCAAAGCCGCATCAGCCATACCTGAAAAAGAAACTATTAGCATAAGGATCACGCTTATCGTGACATACGCTCTACATATTTGAAATCAATACAGATGGTACATGTTTTGTTAACAATACATTACAGTACAATAGATAGTTTAGATAAATTTTGTTAGTAGGATTATTGTTGTATACAAACATTGACGTGTTCCACCGGTTGAACTTCTAAACAACTTGAAGACGTACAAATTTCAGAGATATATGTTAGAATTTTAAATTAGTTTTGTATCAATAAGGTATTAAAAGAACAGGTGTGACCTAACAAAGCTTAAATAAGATCATCAAACACAAAAATTTCATCTTGGCTTTCATCGTATGTGGTTAGCTTTGCTTTTTATTATACATATAACTAATATTATCACAGGTGGAGACAATATCTTGAAAGTCTGCCTTTTATCAGTCAAGTTTGTCTTCCATGCCATAAAACAGAAGCAATGTGAAGCAGACTTTTGCAATGTAAAAGCTCGTGCATTTTACTTGGTCACACATATTACCCATGTGTTTTTGCGGTCCTTGTTGCATTATGGCACATTGAATTATACATGGCAAAAGTCGGTGTGTATTACGGATCTTGTTACATCATGACATTAAATAAAATATGGCAAAAGTCATCATATATTACGACACTGTTACAACATAAAATATCACTTTTCAAAAGGTAACGTGTATCACGATATTTTTTTTTAGCCTGCCATCGAAATATATTAATTAAATTAGAAAAGCGTGAACATAAGGAAAACTTTTGTCGTCTGCGTTTTTATAAATAAAATTTCAATTAATTTTGTAAACGCTTGCGTTTGACACGAATAAGCAAACATCTTTGGGGAAAAAATAGCTTTAATAAAGATCCGAGTGTACGCTGTTTCCAAACATGGTGAGTCGTTGCTTTTGTTAACAGGAGATTTAGGCTGAAGATCGAATGTAAACACACAAAAATATTGTTACATAACTACATGCTAGAAAAGAACAATAACGTACACATAGGAATGACGTGACAAGTGTCATATTTTCACGACTATATGAGTAGTGTCTTTACATTAAGAATACCATTCTTATGCATGCAGACAAAAACAAAGAAAGACAAAAAATGTATACCTCTTTTTTTGCAGGATGATTCCATGTAATTTTTATTTTATTTTTTCCATTAACCTGATGAGTATTACTCATCGTTTTCATGATACAATCTCGCGTGACTGTCTAGGTAACGTTATTTAATGATATCATTTCCCAACGTAAATTTGAAGGAAAAAAGTGTTTGATGTCTCCAAGTATATATCTCGACAACACATATTTGGGAAACAGATTGTAAACTCTCTAGAAAACAAAAAATGCTGCTCCTAACTTTCTACGTTTTCAAATCACAATTATATGACTGCTCCACTTAAAAAGATATATAGTGTCCAAGTCACCAGCTATTAAGTTATGATATACCACTCCACGTGGACCAAGCATGATTCACGCTGACTGCTTATTCGCTTGTTTGTCGGGCGGTCAGTTACTGAAGAAAAGATATTAAAAGTAAATGACACACCGAGGCAGAAGACCAGAACTGGTTTTGTATTCGCTTATTATTGTTACGCAGAAAGGTTCTTGATACATCCAAAATTAAATGCTATGACTTTATTTTAATTTTTAAATTGAAAAAAACTTATATAAGCAATAAATGACAGGTTCAGAAATAAAAAAAATGATTTAAAGTTGGTGGAACGAAGTTTTGGAATGTATCACCCATGGAGAAGTACACTAAAAACATCTGATAAGCAGATAATATGCTATCGTGTGCACACTGACAAGTCCTGATCTAACACGGTCTTGTTCCGTTCTGATCTAACACGATCTTGTTCCGTCCTGATCTAACTCGGTCTTGTCCTGATAGAACTCGTTCTTGTGCCGTACTGATCTAACTCGGTCGTGTACTGATCTAACACGGTCTTGTTCCGTCCTGATCTAACACGGTCTTGTTCCGTCCTGATCTAACTCTGTCATGTCCTGATCGAACTTGGACTTGTCCTGATCGAACTCGTTCTTGTGCAGTCCTGGTCTAACTCGATCTTGTGCCGTCCTGGTCTAACTCGGTCTTTGAAAATAATATTATGCTATATATAATGTTGGCAATAATTTTCCAGCGAACCACAAATGTTTGTAATACCATATGTACATTCTCTAGTCACTACTGCATAAAAAACTTGTACAACTTTCATTTTCCAAAATGCATCTGCCAAGGATTAGGTAATACAAATTAAAATAATATTTGTCAAGAACTAGCTTTTGCAAAAAAACAAACAACAAGTGATTGTGAAGAATTGGGTTACACAAATTAGAACAATCTAAAGCAAACATGAAAGAATAAAAATTGAAACGTTTAGACGACTTTATTATACCATTTTATCCTCTTACGATAATGTCCTAAGTATATAGTGTAATAAAAGGATAATTCATTTGTACGATTTCCCAACTAATATTTACATTAGTCGTTTACTCTCTCTCTCTCTTTCTCTCTCTCTCTCCCTCTCTCTCTCTCTCTCTCTCTCTCTCTCTCTCTCTCTCTCTCTCTCTCTCATATTTTGTGATAGCATAAGAATCACGTAATTACGTATGTTAGTGATAAAAAGGAAAAGCAGTTAATACCCACCTCAAACCAAATTATTCAAAATAATTATCGATCAAATAAAGGGTGGTAACTCATTAGAATGTTTGAGAACCTCTTCTTTAGCACGTCCTTTATAGTCTTCTCATTCTCACAAACAAACAAACCCCGAAAAAAACTTAAATAATAATGAAAACTAATGAACCATTGTCAAAAACTGCAAGTAAAAAAAGTCTGCGAACGTTATTACACGGAATGCTGTCAGTATCAGAAGTGCGTAGTGAAGAGTGAATTTAATAAAAATCGGCATTTTAATAATTTTTCAGATAAATAAAAATACATATCACTTAAATAAATAACTATATAAATAAAATTTTCCGACACTTACGCTAACGACATACAAGTTAGCGTACATTGACCTGTAATGTTGTTTTTACTCATTATGGTTAGTTCTTGCAGATACAAAAGAGCTCTTTCAAAAAAAAATTTCAACAAATATTAGGAAGCAGATATAGAAAAGGGCATTGTGAAAAAGGACGTTTAGTAGTATCAGATATATATATATATATATATATATATATATATATATATATATATATATATATATATATATATATATATATATACACTGTGCAGTGTATGATCATATATCATTAAAGCTAAATTTCAAAAGGTAATTGTTAATATTTTAGTTTCGATTGTATTACAGAATTTCAAGTGCTGCCCTGGTCTTGTAAAGCGTCAATAAAGTGGCTTGATATTATTTAATTGACTTTAATGATTTCTAGAAGATAAATAATGGGCACAATTTACCAAAATCCACTGGATCGAACTACTGACGAAAGTCATGTAACCAAAAAGGGGGCTGGTTATCTAAAGATTTATTGTGAGGAAGGAGAGATATGTTTAGGAATTATAGTTGTTAAAATTAAGAAATTACAAAACGGTGTACAGTAAATACGTGCAACATTGGGATGGAAGTGAATATTCCACTTTGTGTATGGAAGTTCAAAGCAATGGGTCTCAAAAATTATTATTTTTCGTCAGACATTTGATAACCACTGTGTTAATCTATATCTTTAAAGAGAAATAAAACGGAATTAAAAAAACCCACCAGAAACTTTGACGCAATACGTCATTATTACGCAACACGTCACAAAATATAGTAAACCTACCTTCTGTTTTCCGAATAACTGGATTTGAAATCACTTCCTGTATATTTTATTCAAGAATATATGTTGTTTATTCTCAGATTGTTTAGAACGGCTGGTCAGGAAGGTAATAGTTGAGAGTGACATCCAAATCCATGCGTGAATTACACTATCCAGAATGTTCTATGTACCGTTTCTACAGTTAGGTAGTGCACTACAACTGTTCCCGTAAACTCAACTGATACGTAAGTTATTCCATTCAGTCCAGTTGACCCTCCCACCGCCAAAAGCCAGTTCAACTGACCAATGACCGTCGCTTATATGGTTGTTAGCACTGGCCTGAACTTCCAACGACCTTCTTGCACAATAAATGTTTAAAGCCCTATAGATGTGACGCAGCTCGTCAGTTCTGTGATGGCCTTAGATGTAATCGAACGGTAGCTATCCACAGGGTTTGAAACAGATTTAAACGTGCCAAGATTAATACCACACTCTTATTTATATACACAAAAAGACAGAGGGCCAGAAAGGATGAGAATTAAAATATAAACCGACTATAAGAAACGAAATGTTGAATCGAGAGCGTGTGCTGACGATGCGCGTGAGGTCACAGTGACCAATGATACAAGCCGCGTACGATTGATACAATCAGTGTTCTTATTTTGTAGCTCGATGATACGATAACCTCGAATAATCATTGCTTCTGGACACAAAGTGATCTCCGAGTGGCTAATAAACTAGTAGTGGATGCAAGTATTGACCCGAGAATATAAACCGACCCGATTACTGGGCGAGGAGTATATGTGGGAACCAGCAAGGGACAACTCAACAATATGATGAAACGAAACCAAGATTAACCCTGACGAAATTACTGTAATAAAATCATTTCAAATTTATTAAATAATATTTATATTTTAAAAAAAAAAACAACAACTAAACATTCCCATCTACATGCACAAAACTACAATTGGGAGGACAGGGATAGATAAACACAATTAATAACCTTTAGAACACGAGAACAGGGCGACAACTCCAACTCTTTACCAGCGTGTGCTGGAACGGAATCATGGGATGCCAACATAATGACACACACACACACACACACACACACATATATATATATATATATATATATATATATATATATATATATATATATATATATATATATATATATATATATATATATATATATATATGACCAACCGATGAAGATTTCAGCAACACTATCGCGCAAGTCCATTACATGCATGTGATTATGAAAGCTGGTGCAATATGGCGTTAACGTAGCTCCACACAGCTAAGCGGTGTCCATGAAGAGCGGAAAATTTTAAATTTTGCCTCGTTTTCATTTTGTACTAGTTCGAAAAGAGCAAGTGTTGTAAGTAAACCCATGTTAAATAGCTGCGTTTTTTTAAATGAAGAATATGTGATTATCTTCAGATCCATTGATTATTTCAATAAACAAACATTTTTAAATTAAAATAACAAATTATTTCTTCCTGGCTCTCTTCATTTATGCCATATAATTTTATGAAGGAAAAGAAGAACCAAATAAAAACCTCATTGAACCAGTGAGATGGCATCTACTACCATACTTAAATGTATCAATATTTGTATATAGAAATTAATATAGGTGATTAAAACATCAAAGAAAAAACTAACAATTTATACAGTACTAATATACAGTCTTTAGGAAATTAATTCTGAACAGTCAAGCAGTTTTTTTCTGATTCTCGATGCCCTAAGATTTCTGTTGATCAGCCTTCTTTTCAAGTCCTACCATAGGATGTGCGGGGCCCAAGGCAGCAAGCGATGACCGCCGTGCCCCAAGCAAAATTTGCATAGCAGAGTTGATTTCCTGAAATCGCAGGGCCCAAAGCGGTTGCCTTCTTTGCCTTGCCTTAGGATCAGGCCTACATGTTTTGCAATGTTAGGTTCAGCAGGGGGTAATTAGGTAAATTAAACCAGTAACAGGTAGTTAGGAAAACATATTGTCAAGATGCATTTTAAGAAAAAGGGTGATTGGCTTATACACATTCTCGACTTAATGGATCGCTCAAAACAATGACATAATCGCCGTGCTACATATTTTTTTAGCATGTTCAACATATTATATTTTTCTCAGATATATGCACATCCGTGCAACGTGGACACGATGTCTAGAAATATAATCGTTGAGCAGTAGAAAATTCAAACGACATAAATGCCGTTTTTTGAACGAAACATAATTAGTATAAATACTGCTTTTCAATTAATATCACATCATCAATATTAATAAATACCGTACATTGAACAGCACGAACTCAATACATATATTATTTAATTATTCATTAATAGAAATTATTGAACATTTGAAGTTATTGGAAAATGATTGATAAATAATATGTACCAAGTCTACTGTTTGGTTGTCTCGTGAACATCGTGACGGTAGAAGTTTTGTTTCGCTTCTTGTGTGCGCATGTTTGTACATCAGCCTCAGACCCATTTTTTTCCGTTCTTTATCCGCTATACCGCTCTGGTGGCTTTGTGGTTAGAGCGTCCGCCGCGGGAGGGGAATGTCGTGGTTCAATCCCCGGCCGAGTCATGCCAAAGACTTCCAAAAATGATACTAACAGCTGCCTCACTTGGCGCCCAACATTAAAAGGTTAGTGTTAGGACTGGTCAGCCTGCAGTCAAGATATTGTGATTGGGTGGTACATAATGCTACATGTCTGTGGCATGATGCCCCAGTGCTAGACATCACTATACACTGCCTCACTGAAGACATCGTGCGATATGACAGAAAAATTGTTAAAGCTACGTTAAAAATCGTAATCAAACAAACAAACAAACAAACAAATCCTTATCCGGATATCATTCTAAATAATGTCCAATACGTATGTAGAAGACAGCATAAGTCATTATTTCATGTGTGTTATATGCTAGTTATATCCAATACGGTTTTAGATGTCATCAGAAGTCATCTATGTGTCATAGATGCTAGTTTTTCCGAGTGATGGCTATTCGGTGGCGTGACTCAAATGCTAGAACAACATGATTTCACTAATGTTTGAGGTAATATTAAACGCTGTCCACTCCAGTCACTATGGCCTTTTATGGATACAGCAGCGATAGAGCGATAGAAATACAACAGCCAGAGTAATATGGCACTGAACTAGAAAACATGCGTGAACAGTGGGCATCAGTATGGTTGGGCTTTATTGATGGAAAATACAATTCTACTTTTAAATAGTAACGTCCTTGAAATTATATTTTTCCTGTATGTCCTAAAACAAAAGCATAGGTGATAAAAGGAATGGAGTAAGTGTCATATCTGTCAAAAGTCCTTTCTGCCATCAATGCTTACCATATGAAAAAACTCGCCTCTATCCATGCGAGACTGTCCCTCATTCCCAATCGTTAGGAAAAATGTAACTCACGTATTACTAGTATTTCAACCCAAGGTTAATTAACATGCAGAAGTCGGTAAACGCATGCTTTGTGCAGATTGTGTGGTAATATGAAATACTGACCAAGTTAAGATTGTACAATAACATGAAATATTGACTATTTGAGTTCACATGGCTTAATAACGTGAAATTCGGACTTCCTGAGTTCAGGTTGTATCAAAACAGGAAATACTGACTATAGAGTTCAGATTATATAATAACGCTATATACTGACTTACTGAGTGCAAATTGCATAGTAACACGACATATTGACTTACTGAGTGCAAATTGCATAGTAACACGATTACTGACTTACTGAGTGCAAATTGCATAGTAACACGAAATACTGACTTACTGAGTGCAAATTGCATAGTAACACGAAATACTGACTTACTGAGTGCAAATTGCATAGTAACACGAAATATTGACTTACTGAGTGTAAATTGCATAGTAACACGAAATATTGACTTACTGAGTGCAAATTGCATAGTAACATGAAATACTGACTTACTGAGTGCAAATTGTATAGTAAAATTAAATATTAACTACTATTAATTAAATTCAAACTGAATAATATCACGAGATATTGACGTGCGAACACGTACGCTCAATAATTTCAATACTGACTTAAAGTTTCTTTTTGGGATATGACATATATAGTACAGAACAAAATATCAGTACAAAAGGAAATACAATTTTTTAAATAAAAAGAAAATATTTGCAAATTTATATTCTCATCCCATAGAGATCTTCAGACACTAATCTTTTTCTACATTGCCATTTGTACATTTAATCATATATTTAACAATATGATGACACCAAACACCTCTCTCTCTCTCTCTCTCTCTCTCTCTCTCTCTCTCTCTCTCTCTCTCTCTCTCTCTCTCTCTCATAATTTAATTTTGCTTTATTAATATCGGTTATGCATGATTGATACGTAATTATATTAGTTGTACAAGCCGTTTCCAATCTCTTTGCGTGTACATGTATACGAATTGTGTTTTACTTTTGGTGGCTGTATACCGGTGTTGACAAATTTTAATGTCAATCATAATAATGAACATGTTAACATGTTTGGGGTAATTTCTCATCGGATGTTTCAGTCAGGTATATTCTGTTGCAAAGTGAGGTATTGTGATATAACTCATATATGAAGTGTCGCAATACAAATCGAGTAGGAAAATATTGCGATCAACAACCGTAGAGTTATATACGGAAGGAGAGTTTAAAAAGTAGTTAATTTCTAAATTGGACTATGGTAAGTTTGGTTTAATCAGTGTTCGGAATTCGGAATATTTAAACAATCCAGACTAAACACGTTCACATCTACAGACACAAAAATAACGATTTAAACAGCTGTCACGTGAAATAAGCACTAGTTTCTATATGTTCCAACACGAAACAATAAAATGAACGATGATGTTGAAATAGTGGCTGTTACACACGCGTAACAGGATCCAAAAAAGATGAATGATCTCAAGCAGAAATGTTTGAGAAAATAAATTCGTTGTTTGCTGGACAATGATTTTATTGAAGCAAACAAAAGTAATTGGAGTTCACCATGTGCTGAGACCAGATATTAATTTCCGTATGTGCATTGACTATATGAAGGTAAACAGTGTCACCAGAGTTGATTCATTTCAAGTCCCGGAATCGATGAATATTGACAAAATTGGAACGAAAAAAATATGTCCCCAAGTTCCACCTTTTGAAAGGTTTTGGCAAATTCTACTAATGGAAAGAGCACAAAAATTTGCAATTTGCAACTTCAAGTGGGCCAGAATTTTTAGTAAGAAAAGCAAGTTTCATTGGTCTGAAAAATGTCAAGAAGATTTTGTTAAATAAAAAATCATACGTAAGAGTATCCAGTTCTTTCAGCTCCAGATTTTAGTCAGTCATTTAAAATGTATGTTGATGCATGTGATGAAGGAGGAGTTGGTACATATTAATTAAAGAAGACAAAACTGGCTTAGATCACTCAGTTTACGACTTATCACTACAAATTGAACGAGCACCAGAATCGTTTTTCTACTGTAGAGGAGTGCTTGATTTTAATGCTGAAGATGAAACACAATGAAATGCATATTAAATCAGTTCTTTCACTAATTATTGTGTTAAGCAACCACAACCCCCTGTTTCATCAATAAAATGAAAAACTCAAATATCAGATATTGTTAACATGTAGTTCGGTGTTGCAGGAATACAACATTAATAATTTGCACATCAAGGGAAAAAGATAAGCTGATTGCAGATGCACTTTCTCGAGCATAGAAATACTAACTTATTATGTATATATTTTTATGTCATTCAGAAGATATCTTTCTATGTAATTTTATTAGCATGTTCTCATATTCATGCTCTACTAATATGTAAAGAAAGCTTTATTGTATAATTATTTCTTGTTTATGACGAAAGGTGTTATGTATTCCTTTATTGTGTCTTATCATTAGAGCATGCCTGAAGATTGAAATAAATATAGAAATATGTGTTGACCAGTTTTAAAATCAGTCGTAAAAATGAACATGTTTATAAGTTTGGGGTAATTACCTCAGTGGATGATTCAGTCAGGTAGATTCTGTTGCTACGTGAGGCGCTGTGACACGAATCATGTAAGTGGTATTGTGATATCGACTGAGACAGCAAAGCATTACGATAAAAAGCAGCGAGGTGTACATAAGAACAGAAAGTTTAATAATGTGTCTTCATTTTCTATACTCTTGTTTTAATATTAGTTTTCAGATATTTTAATGTTGTGATTAAAATTAGTTTGAACAGAAGTATTTCTTTAAACTATTGAAATTACAAAGTGCTCATTGACTCATGATGAATAATACAACATTTCGAAATTATTGTCAACGCAATCAACTGGATTTTGGACAGTGTCATTGTGACTATCAACACCGCTGACACATTAGCATATTCTGTGACATTGGTACTTCAGTTTAATCAGGGCCTGGGACTCATTCGGATTACTATATTCGTTCGGACGAGAGACATAATTATTTCGGATTATTTGGATTAATGATGAAACACTGTTCTAATATCTGAAGGTTTAACTTTAAGATAATACAGAAAAGACTGAATGTCACTTAAGTCTTTGAATTTTGTAAGTAATCAAACAAAATTAAGTCAATACCCATGTCCTTGAATAAGTTCACAATAGTCCATGAAGTACTGTCTGTTTACAATAAATGTTTTCCGCTCTGCAATATCAATGAAAAAAACTCTAAAGAAATCAAATTACATCTCTGACTCGTCGAAAGGCCGAATGTAACTGAAGAATGAGAACGGGGAGTTTAATTTCTCTTATATTGCCACTTACTTCTCAACGAACTTAAATAATTGGAATTCCTCGAAAAGATTCCCGAACATTTAAATTATTATTGTCAAATATCTTAGCAGTCATAGTCTGACCTTTTCGAATTATTGAGCTAATGAACAATTAGAGTGTGCATTGTATTTCTACAGAACAAATGTAATCCTAAGATCATGTGATGTTGAAGTGACCTCCATTCACTATTTCCTTGCCTACTTTTACCGAATTAGTTGTTGATATAGTTTATTGGCAACTCGACCCCGAATTATGAATTGGGAAAGTACATACATTAGATAAAATATAAATGTCATTAATCTAAATATATGTAGCAATATACAGAAAATATTTCACCTATTAAGTGGAGATTTTCTGTATTGTCAATAGCGACTTAGAAACCCATGACATTATCGTATTGCCCACTTCACTCGTAACATTTCTTTATTTATGCTAGTGAACGTGGGCATTGTTACGACTCTATGTTCTAATATAATTACAAGAAAGAGCGACAACCACAAATTCTTGTATATCTAAAATATATTTATTTCCTTATACAATAGATAAAAAAATATATATCTAAGAGTATGTTGAATGAAATCCTAAAGTCATAAATAGATCTATCACTTCTTAACGTCTAGAGAAATCCAACTCAGTTCCAAAGTATTCCGAATGATGTTTTGTTTGACAACTCTGCATTCTTAAAATAAGTAACCAGAACAAATAATTTATTTCTCCACAGAATAAAAATAAAATTTAAAATAAGCTTAGAGTTATAAATTATATTTCAAATAATTTAAACGTTCGTTCAATTGTCCTAATGTCTGAAGTTCCGATTCTAGTCCATGGGTGTTTAAACAAATCCAATATTAATGTGGTGCTATGCATTGTCTCGAATGTGCTAATGTGTCAATCGCCTGGAATGTGTCGATGTGTTAACAATCGTTTGGTGTATAACAATAATATAATCCATAATATTTTTGCCCGAATTCACTATAATTCCAAATTAATGATTTAGTCCAAGAAGTATTAATGAGAACTTTGTAATTCCAGTGAATAGTGTAAGTAAATAGATCCAATGCAACTAAAAACTGTACACATTGATAAGACTGACTGCACTACGGATGTTAACTTAGGAATAAGTCTTTGCTCAAATAAACAACATTGATATAAAAATTGAAGACACAATAACAGATCAAGAACGTAAGTCAGTATCCTGACTAAAACAGTTGTCAACAAGGTTACGAAATTCCTAGTGAAAAACTAACATGATTATCCAAAATTCAAATAACCATATTTACCTCCAACAGTAATGATCTGAATACTTTTTTTTTAATCATAGAAAAATATTATCTATGTGTCATGCTGTTTACAAAATAAGGACCATCTTTCAGGTGGATCATTAATTCGATTTTGGACTAAGGTCAATTACAAAATATAATACACATAACATATAATGATTGGAAAAAACTTCAATATAAATTAAGTATACATAACTTTCAGTAATGTACTGATGTGAATCACAATGATATAAATACCCAAATGCCTTTGAATGAATTCCCATTAATCCCATGCCAGTTTTTATATAACTAAATGTCTTTGAATGAATTCACATTAATTCTGCACAGATATAACTCCAAATACCTTTGACTGAAGTTACAATAATTCCGTACAGCTATTATATGTCTAAATATTTTAAAAATCAAGGTTATTAAACTGTAATATCAACCAATGTTTAAGTTAAATAAGCGAATCAATCCTGTCAATAAAACTCTTCCGAAATTGACAGCGCTACCAAGAATGCCCTTATCAACGAAATAATTGAAATCTGTAGAATCCCGAAAAAGCATTAGAGACAATGAGATACGAAGTTTTGAATGAATAATCCTGTTATTTCGAAATCATTTACAAGTAAACAGAGTCATGTGGTCTACTCTAGCTAACAAAGAATTAGGCCAGCGTTTCCTTTCAGAACTCGTACTGAAATTAGATAACGTGACGTTTATCTGGATCTAATTGCATTACTCAACCTTGAAATCAATGAATGAATCAATTTACGGATTGTATTCAACTCACATTCAAGTACAAACCAAGATCACATTATATTAGTTTTAAAAATGTCATTATCTAAATGAACCTCAAAACAAACTATTATAATAAAAATAATGCACATAACATAGGCATAACACAATATCAAAAGTCTGACGTGTTCTCTTGGTAAATGTTATTGCTGGGACTGCTTTGTAAAGTTAGAGTGTTAAAGTTGTTGCTAGGGGTTGTTTTGCAAATTTTAGAGCAATACAGATATTGCAGGATGGGAGTCCAAACAATAAGGTAAATTTTAGCACAGGGTTCAACATGGTCACAAGTATGTATCTTTGACATTATTATCTAGAGCACTGTATAAACTTTAAGAAGTAATTTGTGTATCATTTTATGTCTCCTTTAACAAGCATGTACTTTTGGCCTTATTTTGTAAAGTATCGACTTTAACAAGCATGTACCTTTGAAATTATTTTGTAAAGCAAAGTAACTTTAATAAGCATGTACCTTTGGCATTATTTGTAAAGTATCGACAGTAACAATCATGTACCTTTGGCGTCAATTTGTAAAGCAAAGTAACTTTAACAAGCATGTACCTTTAAAATCAATTTGTAGAGCTAAGTGCCAACTTTAACAAGCATGCACCTTTGGCATCCGTTTGTAAAGCAAAGTGTCAACTTTAACAAGCATGCATGTTTGACATCAATTTGTAGAGCTAAGTGTCAACTTTAAGAAGCATGTACCTTTCACATTAATTTGTAAAGCATAATGTCAACTTTAACAAGCATGTGCCTTTCACATTAATTTGTAAAGCATAATGTCAACTTTAACAAGAATGTACCTTTGACATCAATTTGCAAAGCAAAGTGTCAACGTTAACAAGCATGTGCTTTTGACATCCATTTGTAAAGCAAAGTGTAAACTTTAATAAGCACGTGCCTCTGACATCAATTTGCAGAGCTAATTGTCAAGTTCAACAAGCATATACCTTTGACATCAATTTGTGGATCAAAAGCTAACTTTAACAAGCAAGTACTTTCGGTATCAATGCCAATTCGCCTTAGGGGCTTTGTCTCCGGATTTTCTATTAGGGTTTACTCCCTTAATCCTTCCCATGAGAGGGTATAGCCACAAAGCAGCGAAAATGTGAAGTCGGAGTTTACCTACTCCTCGATGGGCGACCGCCCAAGGTTAACGAGCCCCATCTGCTCGAAGCATCTAGTTTGAAGGTGCAAGAAACTAGCATGTCATCTTTTCTCCAGTCCGTTTATACAGGTCTCGCTTGGCTTAGTTAAGCCTCTCGTGAAGGCCTGGAGTTGGATTTGGTTGTCAGAGGCTCTTTCAGAGGCAAGCCATTGGTGTTTTTCCAAGGGAAGTGGATACTTATCTCCCACTCCACACTATCGATAACAACCCTTGGAAGTCAACATCCACAGTAGAGTGAAAGAGGCTTGCGTCCTAGCCCCTATGCTTTTCGGCATCTTCTTCGCTGTCCTGCTCTATAATGCCTTTGGGAAGTCCACAGAAGGGATCTACCTGCACAAGCGATCAGTCGGAAAACTGTTCAACCTGCAACGACTAAAGGCAATGAGCAAAGTGCGTGTAGTAACCATCACGGACACGCTCTTTGTAGACGATGCTGCCCTAGCGACTCACACAGAAACTGAGTTACAGCACATAACTGAATGCTTTGCTAAACAATACGGTGCGTTTGGGCTGACCATCAGCCTCAATAAAACAAAGGTGATGGCTCAAAACGCGTATCCTACCCCCATCCCACCCTCAAGCATTATCAGCAACGACTACGAAGTTGAGGTAGTTAGTTCACATACCTCGGCTCTACCATTACCAACAACTTATCGCTCGATTCTGAGCTCAACAGACGGATTGGAAAGGCATCAACAACTCTCTCCAGGTTGTTGCAAAAGAGTGTGAATAATATTATGCTGACCATATACACTAAGATCCCGTGTACCGTGCCTAAGTGCTAAGCACTCTCCTGTATGCCAGTAAAATCTGGACTCTTTACGTTTCACAAGAGAAAATACTGTGCGACTTTCACATGCGATATCTCCGACGCACACTTGGCATCACTTGGAGTGATCGAGTAACAAACAATGAGATGCTTGAACCTGCCAAGATTCTCAGCATGGTCACACTCCTCAGCCAACGTTGCAATAGCTGGCTGTGCTATGTACGTCAGATGGGAGAAGGACGGATCCCCAAAGACCTCCTTTATTCAGAACTTGCCTCAGGCAAAAGGTCAATCGGACGGCCACATCTCCACTTCAAGGATGTCTGCAAGTGCGACATGAAAGCCCTTGATATCGATGTCAACTCCTGGGACGACCTTGTTCTAGACAAGAATATGCTGGCGATAAGCTCTGATCACTGATTTGAAAGGCGGCGAGGACAAGCTACGATTACTAGCTGATGAAAAGCGATCTCGGAGGAAGAAGAAGCAGATCCAACACAAACCAGACTCAACTTTTAAGTGCAGCAAGGACTGCCACTCCTGTGTTGGGCTACATAGCCACTACATACTCTGCACAGCCACCTACCAGGACATCTCTCATGGGCGCACTTCCATCGTCTCTCGAGACTAACTGATGTCAATAACCTTTCACATCAAAATTTGTAAAACAAAGTATCAGCTTTAATAAGCATGTGCTTTTGACATCAATTTGTAGACATAAAGCTTCCAAGTATTAAGCTCTCTGTGTTACATAATTCAGCAGGGATGGGATTGAGTTTAATGTCATTTATTTGAACCAGGAATGAATCTGACACCATACCTCTGCGCATAAGTCCAAATAATGGCCTTAACAGAATGATGGGCACCAGTTAAGCAACTGATACAAGGAAATTATATCGTTACTAAATTGAACTAATCAAAACATGTAAATTACAATAAGTAGTAAAAGAAGAATAAGAGCATGAAACTCATTAACAAGTATGATTGTTGGAATATGGATTTATCACTAAGGATGATCAATGTTTATACTGTACAAACTATGTACGAAGTATCAAATGTCACCGAGGATATCAAGGAATGGACTTTATACAAATATCATTCTGTTTCATCTATTCCAAGGGTGTCCAAGTATAGAATTATATAATTTGTATAAAGCTAGGAATATGTATTATTGATTTTCACTCAAATAAAGATACTAAATTGTAAATTTTCACTTACACAGACATACTAAATTATCACGTTTCACTCATGAAATGATACTGCCTTGTATGTTGATTCAACAATGAAGTATGCTTCTCGTGGCGTCCACTTGACGATAAAGAAGTATTTCCGGTTCTACAGCTCTCGTTCATTTGGCCAAGGAGCTACAACGCATAGTCTGCCTTTGCTGTCGAGTGTGTGATTTGGGTTTTTAAAGTAGATTTAACAACTTTTCAGTCATATCGCTACGATATCTGCACTGTGTCAGATTATGGTGATGTCAAACGGGTGCATCATGCCGCAGACATGTAGCACGATGTACTACCCAGTCATATTATCCTGACACCAGGCTAACCAGTCCTAACACGAGCCTCTTAATGCTGAGTGCCATGTTAGTAACATTATTGTATGTCTTGTAAGTTTTTGGTATGACTCGAGCGGGAATCGAACTCACGACCTCCTGTATCTGAGGCTGACGCTTCACCCACTAGGCCACTAGAGCGGTCCCCATAGCTTTCGAAGGATCTCTCAAGAGCTTCCATTTTCCCTGCTGACCCGTTGGTGCGGAAGATTTGGTTCCGCACTGATTGAAAACCAGTATCGTCCTTCCAGCCACGTCACCAATGACGGCAGCGTGCGGGGTACACGAAAACCCTCATACTTTTTCTGGAACCCATCTAAAATCAGGTATACAGTTGAAGATTGCTCCGTTCGAGATCATTGATGTGTGCATTTCATCATACAATCTATATCTGGTTTGGTTGGGCAGAGCCCGCTGTAATGTATTTTGCCTTTCAGGCTTTATGATGGTCAGGAAGCCATCCGTAAAGTGGACTGCTTCCTGACAAAACTGTATCTGTTGTGATAGAACATACAGTTTACTCTATGTACCCCGATTAAATTGGCATGAACCGCGAAAGTTTAAGGTAATCGGGTTACTCACTAGGGGCAATTTACTCTTGCCCCTAGGGGAAATTTGCCCCCATCGATTAACGGATCTCAATATTTTGACGCTGAATGCGGTAAAGAAACCCTAGTACATTTTCGTTCATATAAAATATATTGACGTTAAGTACAAAATAATCCGTTACAGTATGATTATTAAACTTTATGAAAAAGAAAACTTTCAGATGTTATTACATTGCTACACTGTAATTGGATGAGACTTTAAGTTTGTCATGGACGCAGACTTTGACACTTTTCAATACAGCAACGTGAATAATCCAAAGACAATGGGGTCCTTTGAGATTTGTATAAGGAATATAGTTTTGCAGACATTTGGCGGGAGCTGAACACTGCAACAATATATACTTGTTTTGGTATGTGTTTATAATACTAGAAAAAGTTAATATTTAACCAAGATATTGAGCTAATCACTCTTTGGTACAAAATGAAGTTTTTCAAAATCCAAAAGAAAATATTTTGTTTTTAGAATTCGATGCTCAAATACCCAGAATACATAAAGTATATGTAACATCTAGTATAGTTTAGACCAGTCTGAAAATATGGAAGTGTAAAATCCAGTTTATTTGTAGCCAAAATACATTTGATTCTGTTGCGTGGCTCTTTATAGATAATGAAATTTGTTAAGTTTGATGAATCGATTATAACATGAATATATCAGTTTATTTGTAATAATAAATCATCTCTCTCTCTCTCTCTCTCTCTCTCTCTCTCTCTCTCTCTCTCTCTCTCTCTCTCTCTCTATATATATATATATATATATATATATATATATATATATATATATATATATATATATATATATTATTTTTGCGACTCAAAGGTCTTAAATTAAATAACAGAAATGAGCAATACCAACACGTTTAGTAAAATCAATAACTATTTTAATTATCTGTGTTATAACATTAAAGTGCATGAGAAACGTACAGTGTTGGGAATTAAATCCCAAATAATCCTAAAAGTTCGATTACAAGTTCATTGAATGTGATTATTTTAACAACGGTCTTGAATTAGCTGATGTGCCAACAGTTTGAAGTTTCACAACGAAACAATCGAGAATTGTCCTTGAATGAATTCACAATAATCCCAAGTTAAAGTTAAGGTCCAAAATGTCAGTTACAACTTTGAAATCCCGAGGGATAATTTAAATAAATAACTCCTTTCAAATTATATCTGAACACAACCAAATTTATTCTACAAAAACAGCAAAATCCCCTGGACTTATGTCATTTCCAACGGAACTTTTCGTCAAATGTTTAAACAAGGCCAATTACATTTACTTAAATTTTAGCAAACAACCTCTCCAAAAATCAGGCAGACCGTATCATTTTCATGGGGAAAAGCAAGGCCCTGAACACAAATATCCATGAACACGTGCTGTTTACAAATGATCATTAACTTAAAGTGTAATCTACAATCTTGTACAAAAGTTAACTATGTAATATGATGTTTACAAATGCCACTTAAAATATACAATCATGTACAAAAGTTAAACACGGTATAGGTAAACATAACACTACTGCAAGTGGCTGCACATCTAGCGACCTCGTCTCCCAGTATTGTTTTCTTTGAGGGGATTACTTTTTCAATAAACTTTGAGAATATCCCAGTCTTTAGCATCCCATCAACATTCAAGAAATTAAGAATTTACTTTTACTGTGGTATAAGATTATTGTTACACAAATCTGAAAGACAACAGTGGAGAAAGCTTTTGCCATATCAGAAATATATCACCTTTTATTAACTTTACGAATCCAGACAGAACAGATACATCACGAACTTATGCGCTATTTTACAAGTTTCCAGGAAAATATCAAAAGAAACAAATAACACGATTTTTGTTTAATAATACTGTATATTGAGGACGATATGAAGATTGTCAAACGTTTAATATAAGTAGATGCTGTAAAACTTACATGACTGAAGAGAATGTTGTATGTGAACTCTAAATGGAAATGCGAATTCTGAATAAACATGTGCGAATTCTGAAGAGAAGCATGTGAACTATACATGAAAGCATCTCTTACAAATCTTAGCTCCAAATATTCATTGAGCATCCATTGCGGAATTTAACCAACTTCTAGAAGGACATTAAATGCTGGGTTTAGTAACATAGAATAAAAGAATTCCTCCAGTGTTGTTTATTTCAAATAACACTCCAATGTAGTATACTTTGAATACAACTCTTATGTTTGCATACTTCATATAAAACGCAAATGTTTGCATACTTCATATAAAACGCCAATGTTGCATACTTCATATAAAACTCCAATGTTGCATACTTCATATAAAACGCAAATGTTTGCATACTTCATATAAAACGCCAATGTTGCATACTTCATATAAAACTCTAATGTTTGCATACTTCATATAAAACTCCAATGTTGCATACTTCATATAAAACTCCAATGTTGCATACTTCATATAAAACGCAAATGTTTGCATATTTCACATAAAACTCCAATGTTGCATATTTCATATAAAACTCTAATTTTTGCATAAATCGTATAAAACTACAAGGTGCCTAAACCTTTGATAGAAGCAGCAGAAAAGTGTACATAGGCTCTTGGCTACAAATAAATACTTTAATTATAACGGTCAAACCTGTCACAAATAATTATTGTCCTCTGTGTACGCAACCAGCTGAAACAATATTACACCTGTCCTGGGGTTGATACATGTCGAATGCTACACGGGATCGAGAGTAACGGCAGTCACAACAACAAATGACCTTTCTCCAAGGAAAACGTAATATTTGTCACCGAAGAGAGACATCGGGCTGATGATGTAATAAATTTACTTATTCGTTTAGCTAAATACGTAAGAAAGACCTAAATTGACATATTATGAAAATCATATTAAATTTAATTTCAATATCAATAATACCAATGTATACGGAACCTGTCAATGGGACAATTTGCTAGTAAATGATTATCATACAAAAATTTATAGAATAATCTATTTTGAAGCATGTTTCATCCTCATTTCCTTACCTTCTACTTGATAACATACATGTCACGTATTTCGATTTGATTGTTACCTTAATAATAATAATAATAATAATAATAATAATAATAATAATAATAATAATAATAATAATAATGAGGACTTTGTATAGCGCCTAATCTTTCGAAGCTCTAAGCGCTTTACACCATCAATAATGATATGACTACACTACAGAACAACAAATGACAAAAACAATGAAATTGGAAAACATAAAAACATGCTGAAAACATATAAGATACAAAACATGATTAGGTCGCTAAGTTTGTCCCTGCAGTCGAAACAGGCG
Organism: Unio delphinus; assembly: GCA_029339505.1. Lineage (NCBI taxonomy): Eukaryota > Metazoa > Mollusca > Bivalvia > Unionida > Unionidae > Unio > Unio delphinus. Next base: position 4,186,839 of record JAQISU010000225.1, read on the forward strand.
AGTCTTAAGAGCACTCTTAAAAGGGACCACTGTGTCTTTGTGTCTAATTTCAATGGGCAATTCGTTCCACATCGCCGGGCCCTGGTGTGAAAACGAACGTTGTCCATATGACTTTGTTTTCACCTTGGGAATAATGAGTATACTATTATCAGAAGAAGAGCATAAGGATCTAGCTGGTGTATACACATGGGTGAGGCTGGATAGGTATGTTGGACTGGAGTCTGTCATTGAAAAATAGCACAGAGAACAAATTTTGTGTTTGATTCTGTATTGAATTTATAGCCAATGTAGGGTACAGAGCAGTGGTGAGGTGTGCTCTGATCGAAGTACTCTAAAGATTATCCGTGCAGCTGTGTTTTGAACTTTTCGAAGTTTCTGGAGTAAATATTGTGACGAACCAGACAGAATTGAGTTACAATAGTCCAGTCTTGAAAGTACTAATGATCACACAAGTGTTTTAGTGGCATCATCTGAAAGATATTTACGAATGGAACTGATGCGTCTCAATTCAAGATATGCAGCCTTTCATATGTTCATGACATATTGGTGCAATGTGAGAGTACTGTCTAGATTAACGCCTAGGTTTCGTACTGACTGTGAGCATTTAATGTTGGTGCTGCTGATATTTATTGTCTGATGAAAAGAATGTGAATGAGAAAGTCTTTGTGTTGTGATCAGAATAGCCTCAGTTTTATCATCATTCATCTGCAGCTTGTTACATGTCATCCATGATTTCACATCAGAAATGCACCTCTCTACTCCATGGATGGTAGCATCAACTTCAGTTGGGTGGCTAGACTTGTATATTTGGGTGTCATCAGCATACAATTGGTGCGAGACTGGGTGATGATCTATGACACTTGAAGAGAGATGAAGAGTATACAGAATGAAGTGAACAGGTCCAAGAACAGATCCCTGTGGAACACCACAACATACGTCAACTGGGCTGGAGTGTATTCCATTTGCAGATATAATTTGTGTCCTGTTGACTAAGTAGGACTTGAATCACTGTAAGTCTATATTCAGAATGATAACAATACATGCTGGAGACGGTGAAAAGTAATATATCATGGTCTATTGTGTCAAATGCTGCAGATAAATAAAGGAGAGTGAGGACTGTAATCTTTCCGCTATCCAAAGCAGAGAGAATGTCACTAAATACTTTCAGAAGAATAGTTTCCGTACTGTGGCAAGGGCGATATGCAGACTGTACATTGCTAAAAAGACTGTTTGAATTCAAATGAGATACAAGTTGAGTTAGAACAACCCATTTTTTTTATATATGAATGGGAGATTAGAAACTGGGCGGTAGTTCTTTAAATCGTTATTGTCCATTGTTGCTTTCTTCAGCAGTTGCTTTACGATGGCAGTTTTGAAAATGATGGGAATTCCCATGATGAGAGAGAGATATTAATAACATCAGTTAGTGAATGTAATATTGGGTCTAAGCACTCAAGCAGCAGTGATGTCGGAATTGGATCAAGTTCACAAGACTTTGGTGCACTTTTCATCACGATTGTCCGTACTAAATCAATAGAAACAGGTTCAAATGCTCCTAACGTTTGTCGCTGAAATTCTGCATCATAACTCTATGGTGACGAATCAGTTGAAATTGTGCTGTCAAGCGAATCTCTAATGGTTAATCCCAAAACAAGGTCAATGTAAAAATGTCATTTTAAACCTAAGTATGTAGTTTATCCATATGAATAATATATGAGGAATAACATATATTTAATTTTATTATATATATATATATATATATATATATATATATATATATATATATATATATATATATATATATATATATATATATATATATATATATGAATATAAAGCATAAAAGGGCAAGAATATTATTTTACATTGTCAGAATCGTTCAGTATTTTACGATACTGAACTCGCGCGCACTTCATATTGCACTCATAAGGAACTACTTTCTATTGTAAACGAACAATGGACGCAAACACCAGCACTTTTGATTTGTAAACAAATCATGTACACTCTCGTAGTAGGCCCTTTACGTTTTGGTTGCTTAAATTTGTTTCTGAATGAACTAAAGCAGATGTTTCGTAGACTGCCATATACCGATTGATTTGCTACATTGTGCGTTAACTTTTTTGATACAATGTTTAGGATTTAGGCGGGCAATAGACGCCAGATTTAAAATAATTGCTAGGTATCGATAAATAACATCAAGTGACAAGTCATAAACTGTCTTCTTTAGCTGGTAATAAGAATCACCAAATCATACTGACACTTTTACATCCTGAATTTTCTCAAAATTTACTTTCTTAGTTCTTCAAATCCGAATTACATGAGCCATGTCACGGGTTCTCAAGCGTCATTACACATTTTGAAAATGTCCTGTAATTCCGACTATATTCCAAGTAGGGCATAACCGACTTTTGATCCGGAAATCGGATTCCACCGGATAGTATGAACTTCCGATTAATCGGAGTCGGACAAGGCAGGAACGACCGATTCGGATAATAAAAATAATAAAGTTGAATTTCTATAGCACCGTGTCTAACACTGCGTGTCATTTGGTAGTGCGTTAATAAAGTTAAATAAGAAGTCAATAAAGTCCAATATGGTCAACACAACCACGCTGTGAGACAATCTATTTGAACCAACAGGTGAAAACCGGAAATGAAGCCGGATATGGTAAAGTACTAAGTAACATGCTAGACACGGCAAAACCAGATACCAGAAACCCGGAAACGGAAGATGAAATTTTTTAGAAAAAAAACAACAAACTGATTTAGCATTTCCGATTAATTGAATCGTATCCGGAATCGGAAAAATTTCATGCCCAAAATCCGGAATCGGAAATCGGTAGAAAAATGCTAATCGGTTATGCCCTAATTCCAAGTGCAATTATGTCCGCCTTACTGCACGCAAAGTGAAACGAATATTATATTCCATAACGCTTTTTTTGATAATTGCAATTGAAAGACTTCATATTTTTCTCACATTATGAGTTCTAACATTCATCGACAGAACATGTCAACATGCTGCTCCGTCACCGTTGTGATCCGATGCACTTCATGTAGAAATGGCTCAGAAAATCCAGTCCATAATCACAAAATTTCGTAGAAAGGACAAAATACTAAAATCTATTTATTCCAGATCAAATGGGAAAGTTGTTGCAATGCGCATTGATTCACAACATGGCACCAAATTTCAATTTTAAGTAGACCAAAACGCCATTTCTTTCGAAAGTTTTGTCTAGCGAGCGACGCAGTTCAAATTTATATGGGCGGAGTTATGTGCGCATCAATAATATTGTTGTTGTGTAATGATCAATCTGCGGTTGTGTATTTAGTTTGGAATATGGCATAAACTGGGTTACTTTATTTCGTGAAGCGTATTTTTGTTTACATAAATAAGCCTTAGGTAGAATAAGAAAATGAAAATATAATAAAACGATTACTGGATTGAATATATGAACTCGTGTTGTCGGATGGATATACTGCGCTCCCATTGTCGTGCAGTATTTCCATCCGAAAAACTCCTTCATATTTTCCTATGCAATGCAGTAGCCTGTAAATTCGCAAAAGTATAGAAATATATGGGATAGGGTTACACAAAGACACTAGACATCGATATAATTGAGGAAACACCCATACACACCCATACTCACACCCACCATATATATATATATATATATATATATATATATATATATATATATATATATATATATATATATATATATATATATATATATATATATATATATATATATACAAGCAGAAGTAGGACTTATTTACATTTGACTAGCACATTTTAAATGAATGATTTTGTCAGATCTGCCTCATTGCAAGGGGAGTCTAAGAGTTTAAAACAATATGTATGATATCGATTGACATAATCTAATCTATAAGCATTTGTCCGATATCATATTCAAGCTTGTTTGTCCTTTTGTACATAATTTCTAATCCTTATTTTCGCCAAGAGCTTGAATTATTTCCACGTGGAGTCATCCATGAAGGCAGACTTTTCCACTCTAATACCCAACAGGATGTGAAGTAGAGTTTTGTCGTCCCGACAATGATATTCTATTGTCTAGTCTATTATTTGCTCAAACATAATACTACATTCAATTGTTGCGTTTTTAAAAAAAGTATGTATGTATGTATGTATGTATGTATGTATGTATGTATGTATGTATGTATGTATGTATGTATGTATGTGTGTGTGTGTGTGTGTGTGTGTGTGTGTGTGTGTGTGTGCGTGCGTGCGTGCGTGCGTGCGTGCGTGCGTTTGTGTGTGTGTGTGTGTGTGTGTGTGTGTGTGTGTGTGTGTGTAAAAAAAACAAGCTATAATACGCTATTATGGATATCTTGGTTTCTTCACCCTACAATGTCTCCCTAAATTTGATAATGGTTGGCCTTGTATCTGCACATCATCATCAAATATGTCCCATTTCATTGATCTTCAAATAATTGTAAACCCAACAATGAACAGAGGTTTTCCTGAAACCAACATCTGACCTTTTTTTAGTGTATCATATATGTTATATTTGGTGAACTGCTTAAAAAAAAGTAACTTACGTAACTATCATATAAATCGCTTAACATTACATTTTATTTAAACATGGTTCGGGGCCCCGAGTGGCCGAGTGGTCTAAAGCGCTGTCCGTTACGGACCACTGCCATCTCACCTCTGTCTGCGTGTGTTCGAGTCTAAGATTCGGCAAATGTAGTTATGTGAGAAAGCTTGCCAGTAGCTTCTCGTGGGTCGGTGGTTCTTTCCGGGGTTTGTCCGGTTTCTTCCTCCACCATTAATACTGGCCGCCATGTATAGCCTATATGGTGCTGAAAAATGGCGTTAAAACCATAAAAAAAAACAAAAAAACATGGTTCTATTACTGTTATGCTTTCTTCATCATGTATATCCAAACTATTACTCATAATATCTTTCCTTTTACCGGTCTCATCCTACCTTTGTTTATCCGCTAGATCACCGCCAATACTAATTTCGATTTATGTGTTATGTCATATTTATATATTTAGATCTGTACTTCTTTTGTTTTCTTTCTTTTTGAAAGACGAGTACTAGAACACTAGTCCACATATCCAGACCAATATTATTATTCTCCGTATATAAATGGAAAAGCAAGAGCAAAAAACACATACTTTGTTTTTCTCCCACAGAAAAAAATATATTCTTCCAGCTTTATTTGCCTTATTTACATTCAAGTTTTTAAATGTAGTATTGTGGTCAATACCCCTGAAAAAGGTGAAAGCCAGGGCGTCATTAATTTTCTGATCAATATGGCTCGGGGGAAAAACAGGTCAGTGTTTCGTGTAAACAAGTTACTATTCTGGATTAGTGAATGATGCATATAGAGAAGATGGCCGCTACCGCTTAACAGACTTGAAGAAGCTGTTCCGTTTTTTTTTTTGCCGTTTTCATGATATATGTGCTTGTTGTTTGTCTTCGTCTACATTATTGTGTTTATCATGCATTGGCTGTTCAGTTCGTATGTGTTTCTTAATCTCCTTGTTTTGTAAACGAGAACAATTAGACTTTTTCTCAGTTGTCTTGATCCACTATTACAACGTCTTTTGTTATTGAACAAACTGCCATCACGTGATCGCCAGTCAACCAGTTTATGTTATGACGGACTCTCATTTATGGCTTTAAATGGCCAATCCTTGGTTCTCCACACTATTTTGTGCTCTATAATAAACGAACTGGTACTACATTCAACATTACTTAAATGTAAACGAAAGCGAAAAAAAAAACGTTGTTTCAAAGCTGGCCGGCGTACAACAGGAAAATGAATTACAGTTATCTCCCTTTCGCTCTTTCCTGCTCAACATTTAAAAATTCGGCCGTTAATTTAGATAATCTGATTCAAATCCCTATTAAACTGACAGCCTTTGGATCAACTATCCAAGATATACCACTGCGTATTGCATTTTTCAATGCCCAATCAATATGACCGTCTGAAAAGCGCATGGAAATAGTAAAATGTATCAACGATCATAATATCGACGTCTGTTTCCAGATACAAACATGGCTAAAAATTTCAAGTGCACGGATCCAACACCCACCGGTAACTCCATTAAAGTCGTTCCCCCGCCACTCTCGCGGAGGTGGAATTATTATCATCACAATGAATTCCATGATCAAACGTCTTAACCACACCACAACCTTAGTTTCTACCACACATCGTTCGAACTAGACCAAGCCACACTCACGCACACTGGAACAAAGGTCATTCCATTTATTTCTGCCTTTGACGTCCTCCTCTTGATAGAAAAAATCAAGCTGACTGAAGCTCCCTTTTTGGAGCAGTTTCCGAATCTCCTGGAGTATGGAAATTAGATAGGTGGCAATCTGATTATTTTTGGAGATTTCAACTTTAACTTTTACTGTCCTGGGAACCCATACACATCAAAACTTCTAGAGTCCATTAATGCTTTTAACCTCAAACAGTCCGTTAACCGACCCACCCTTAAATATGGTAAAATGTTTAGACTGGATTCTTCATAGACCCAATGATGATTTTCTACGGCCTTCCTTGGTTCGCCACGAACTTGCATCAGATCACCTCTGCATCATATGCCATCTTGACGTATCAGTCCCTAATCCTCCACCTTTATTTGCTACTAAGAAAATCCTCCGTATGATAAATAGAACCAAACCAATGCATGACATCCAAGCAAACCTAATAACTTGCTTACCTCCTGCAGTATAACAACTCTTTTACTGCTTGCGTTCATTGCTTGAAAAACATGCCCTAGCCACCAATCACAGTGTATCAATTATAAACTATTCTCCATGGTATATCAATGTTAGGGACCATCTTCGTACCGCTAAAACGGACCGCCGCAAAAAGGTTGAGGCTTTGACTTTCCACCAGACCTACTATTCACAAGCATCTCTATTCAATTACTAATAGAACGTCACAAACATAGTCCATGCTGCAAAATCAGCCCACTACAGTACAAAGATCACGGAAAGTTCCAGCTGAAAAGAACTCTTTGAGATTACTGACAAACTAATGTCAAGGAATAAAAACACGCCACTTCCAACTACTTTCACTGCCGTGACCATCGGGACCTGTTTCCAAAGTTCTTTCGTGACAAAGTATAAACCATCAGAGATAAGTTTGACAGCACAGTTTCTAATGACTCATCGTCACCGCACAGTTGCGATACATAATTTCAGCGGCAACAGTTATCAGCATTTGAACCTGTCTCTATGGATTTAGTACGTACAATCGTGAAGAAGAAAACAAAAAAGTCATGTAAACTTGATCCAATTCCGAAATCACTGCAGCTTGAGTGCTTAGACACAATATTGCCTTCACTAACTGATGTTATTAAAACCTCCCTCTCTCTCATCCAAGGAATTGCCATACTTTTTCGCAATTGCCAGTGTAAAGGCTCTGCTGAAGAAACCAACACTCGCCCAAAACGATTTAAAGAACTAAGCCCAGTTTCTAATCTCCCTTTCATATAAAAAAGTCTTAGAAAAAACTGTTCTAACCCAACTTGTATCTCATCTGAATTTAAACAGTCTTTTTAGCAATGTACATTCTGCATATCGTCCTTGCCACAGTAATGCAACCACTCTTCTGAAATTATTTCATGACATTCCCTCTGCTTTAGATAGCGGAAAGATCACAGTTCTCACCTTCCCTGGTTTGTCTGCAGCATATGACACAAAAGACCATGATATATTACTTCACCGTCTCCAGCATGTATTTGACATTCAGAATACATGCCTACTGTGGCTCAATTTCTACTTAGTCAACATGACACAAATTGTATCTGCAAATATAATACACACCAGCCCAGTTGATATATGTTGTGGTGTTCCCCAGGGGTTTGTTCTTGGGCCTGATGACACCCAAATATACAAATCTAGCCACCCAACTGAAGTTGATGCTACCGTCCAAGGAGTAGAGAGGTGCATTTCTGATGTGAAATCATGGATGACATGTAACAAGTTAAAGATGAATGATGACAACACCTGAGGCCATTCTGATCACAACACAAAGACTTTCTCATTCACATCCTTTACCTCAGACAATTCATATCAGCATCACCAACATTAAATTCACACAGTCAGTACGAAACCTACCACGACCAGAACACACATACCCGATGCTCTGTACCCTACACTGGCTCTCCATTTGATCAAGAATCAAATACAAAATGAATTCTCTTTGTTACGTTTCACTGACGGACTCCAGTACAACATACCTATCCTACCTCACCCATTGTACACACCAGCAAGACACTTACGCTACTCTTCTGACAATCGTACGCTCATTATTAACACTATGAAAACAGTTATATGGACAACATTCTTTGCATACCAGGGCGGAACGTGGAACGAACTGCCAACTAAACTTAGACATATAGACACAATGATCCCAATCATGAAAGTTGTTAAACTCACTTTTTCCGACTGCAAGAACAAACTTAAAGACCTAATAATGTTCCTACCTTAACTATTTTCAGCATATTTTGTTTTCTATTTCCATTGTGTTTTGTTTTGTAATCAAATCATTATATGTTTATTTTATGTTATAGGTGTTTCCTAATGTTGTAAAGCGCTTAAAGCTTCTAGAGAGTAGGCGCTATACAAAGTCCTCATTATTATTAGTAGTATAATTATATACTGTTTGACATTAAGAAAACTAGAATACTGGGCTATTGCTGTCAGAACTGTCACAAATGACCACTGCCCAGCAAAAATACCCACTTACTCTTGAGAAACATTCCTACGATATTTTGCAAGCATCTATATAAATCTGTCAACGGAATGAATAAGTAATTGATTTCATGACCCGTTATGAGATACATTTCTTCTGTGTTGGCGTCACATAAAGCGCGTGCTACCTGTACATGCCAGCTAACTGATAAATTATCGTAATATCTCTACATTCTGAACTGAGGTTAGCCAAGTTCATTGCTTAGGATTGCATGACTAAAAGAATGAGATTTATCGTCAGATTTAAATATCGTATTGAACTCTTGTCATTTCACGCACACGAGAGAGAGAGAGAGAGAGAGAGAGAGAGAGAGAGAGAGAGAGAGAGAGAGAGAGATCGCATACTAAATCAAGGAATATAAACGAAAACTTACTATTAACGTTCCACAGTGACATAACCGAAACACTACACCATTGATATAGTCCGACGTAGCCGAAATGATCGAGCTATTTCAATTCTTTGACATAACCAATCAGAACACACTATTTAAGTTCTCTGACATAACCAGTAAGAACACTATTTCAATTCTCTGACATAACCAATAAGAACACATTATTTCAGTTCTCTGACATAACCAATAAGAACACATTATTTCAGTTCTCTGACATAACCAATAAGAACACACTATTTCAGTTCTCTGACATAACCAACAATATCATATTTCAATTCTCTGACATAACCAATCAGAACACTCTATTTCATTTCTCTGACATAACCAATAAGAACACACTATTTCAGTTCTCTGATATAACCAACAATATCATATTTCAATTCTCTGACATAACCAATCAGAACACTCTATTTCATTTCTCTGACATACCCAATAAGAACACACTATTTCAGTTCTCTGATATAACCAACAATATCATATTTCAATTCTCTGACATAACCAATCAGAACACTCTATTTCATTTCTCTGACATGCCCAATAAGAACACACTATTTCAGTTCTCTGATATAACCAACAATATCATATTTCAGTTCCATGACATAAACAATAAGAACACACTATTTCATCCAATTGACTTTGACTCAACCAATAAAATCAAAATTTGTAATCCTCTGACTGAATCTTTTTTAAAATGAAGATTCATTAAATAGATTATATTTAGGAAGAATATATCAATGTAGATGAACTTAAAATTTTAACATAAAGGTACCTACAATACACGATGAAGTATTCGTTCACAGTTTTTCTTTGTATTATATCATAGGTCTTTTCAAAAAATGATCGATTTTATTGGTCCTTCTCTTGAAATAAGTTTCGAAAACTGACAGACATAATTGTTTTTATTTATTGGTGAATACTAATCAAACGTAACAAATACTAAAACAGCGATTGTCCTAGCAGGCTTTACTATTCTTACGCTTAAACAAGATCTCCTTACACTCAAACAACAATCATTTCTCAGTGAAATTTCTCCATCTTTTAACATAAATTTGACCCCTTATTTAAAAATGAAGCTATATTTTTTCTAGTTTTCTAGGTCATTGACTTTGTCTGCCATGAGCAGCAATTCATATTCGCAAGTTTCGAAGGCACAAATAGGAACAGCTTCGCACAGTGTTCTGTAACTAAATGAAAAACATACTTTTATAATAATAAAAAAACGAAACATTATTCAGATGAAAATTTTCTAATTATTAGGAAATCGGATGTATATTATTACAATCGCGTGTTTGTAATAATCTGATTTGGTGCAATCACCATCACAACAACTATCACAATGGAAACCACGAAAACAACAGCGAAAGCAATTAACAACATGATCATCATTTTAAACACATCATCACTGTTAAAACAATTAACGAGAAACAACAAGTAGAAAATAAAACTGAAGATTATTGTCTGTATGTCAAGTATTCAGGTCGCCGCAAGCCGAGATGCTTGATGCTTATACATCATTTCTAGCATGACAAAATCTGCAAAACCAAAACGGTACGTAAAAAGTACAGTTCATTAACTCAACGTCTGGAATATAAATGTAACCATATGTAACACGTCGCAAACGGTACAATCACACAGGTAGATAAGAAAGGTTTGAATACGTATAATTTGTGAATAGTGCTAAAAAGAGACGAGAAAGATCTATAGAGAATGGTATTCAGCACGACAACAACGGTATATTAAGCAAATAAAATACAGAAAGGTTACGAAAATAAAATTATACGGAAAAAGAAAGCAAAAGATCTTACAAGTTCTGAAATTTTAGGTTATATAAGGCAATTTATTTACCAGTACTAGAACGTCTTTTTGTTTATGTTATCAAAGTACTCTGTGAAATCACTTATCACTTATCACTTAAGCATACATTACAACACTAACAATAAATAGAAAGGTTTACAAAAGATCAATTCTCTTCGATTCACCTTGAACATAAGACAAAGCAAAGATTAAGAGAATAGGAGAGTGAGAGTAAGAGAACGAGTATTTGTGATGCTCAGTTTTGAAAAGGGCAGAACTTAAGTATAGCTGTGCACCTTGAACGGAGTGCTCACTTTTTCTATAAGCGATTTAAGTTATATGTTATACTCTCTGCTGTCTGTCTGTCTGTCTGTCTGTCTCTCTCTCTCTTCTTGCCCTGTTTGGTCAGTAGGTGGGCTGTTGTTGGTCTAATTTGTGTGTTGGATAGTAAATATGGGGTACTGGTAGTCGTGAATGATAGTAGATCGACGAACTCTTATAATATTTCTCTCCCGGCACAGTGTTAAACCAATGGACATCTTAAACATAGAGTTTTCATATAGACCTTATAAATCCTAAAATAAGGGCGTCGTGGTAAATTCACATTGTCTCTAGAGTAACATGTTAATGTTAAAGCTATCGACGTTTTAACAGCGAAGGGACTATAGACCCCATGAATCCTACAATGGTGGACTAACGTTGATGTCCTTAGACTCCCATATCACCACAATACTACTCATAGCTGCTTTTGCAGACAATACCGTATTGTGTCATACCTGTGTTTAAAATGTGTGGCAGATTGATTCCAACTTATGCAAATTATCATGTAATGTGTTATGTATATTTCTAGTATGTGTTTAACTTGTATACGTGATTGTAGATTGTAATGATCATTTGTAAACAACATAATACACAGCTATTGTTGTCATGACTGCAGATTTATTTTCCAAAGTAATGATTATTTATAGGCTATAAAAATGTCGCTACTAGATTTGAGTTCTAGAACCAGCCTTGTGAACTTAGAATGATCTAGAAAATTAATCTAGTTACAGGTTAGGGTAATTTTCCGTTGAGATGATTGTAGGTTAGATAGGGTTGTATTGCGACTTTTTAAGTACTACGACATACAGCTGAGGATGCAAAAAGGGAAAAATACTTTGTTTGGTGTGTGGATATTGCAACAGGGTTCATTCAAAAACATACTTTTTTTATCATTTTAATACAGCAATACTGTTGGCACATAGGTACGTTCAAGGCTTTCGGTAATCAGCATATTCAATATTGGAATTCATTCGGAACACTGTAAATTGTAGCCATTTCATTTTTAGGCGAGGACATAATTAGCTTCAATATAACACCTTTAATTTTTACAATTTCTTGACTGAGGCTTCAGACAATGTCAATAGCAGAGAATATAATTATATCGAACATCAATACTTTTGCTTAATAGGAGTTTTACGGCATTTGCATTTGATCAGAATGTAGCCAGTGGCTGCGCCTTTCATGATATTTCATTCTCAATAAATACTTCGGTGAACCACATTCGGATGTCTTTTTCCAAAATTGCATTTTAAGTGTTCTAAACAATAATGTTTGGGAGTAACCATAGCGATCTTAGGAATGAAACATATGTGTTATTTCAGGCTCATGTAAAAACCTAAGACGCAATAAAATGACCAGAATGTGGTTCAAAGTTCCCTTACAGAATATTAAAAACCTAAGACGCAATAAAATGACCAGAATGTGGTTCAAAGTTCCCTTACAGAATATTATAAACCTAAGACGCAATAAAATGACCAGAATGTGGTTCAAAGTTCCCTTACAGAATATTAAAAACCTAAGACGCAATAAAATGACCAGAATGTGGTTCAAAGTTCCCTTACAGAATATTAAAAACCTAAGACGCAATAAAATGACCAGAATGTGGTTCAAAGTTCCCTTACAGAATATTAAAAACCTAAGACGCAATAAAATGACCAGAATGTGGTTCAAAGTTCCCTTACAGAATATTATAAACCTAAGACGCAATAAAATGACCAGAATGTGGTTCAAAGTTCCCTTACAGAATATTAAAAACCTAAGACGCAATAAAATGACCAGAATGTGGTTCAAAGTTCCCTTACAGAATATTAAAAACCTAAGACGCAATAAAATGACCAGAATGTGGTTCAAAGTTCCCTTACAGAATATTATAAACCTAAGACGCAATAAAATGACCAGAATGTGGTTCAAAGTTCCCTTACAGAATATTATAAATTTGTAAATAAGACTTGGCCTTGAACTCAATATCATTTTTTTTTTTAAAAACAAATTATTTTTATATTGCTAGTTGCTAAAGTCAAGTATGCCAGAACCACTCTACCTTCAATCACAGATAAATATCAAATACACAATGTAAATTAATGAATTAAATATACATTACACAATTATTTTTCTTTGTAATTGTGCAATTTCTGAAATGGGTAAAGGTTTTAAGCTTCATTGGCTTAATCTGTCGATCGTATCTAAATACTGGTGTTCATCCTTTCACTTCTTTTTATTTTTTGAAAGAGATGTATGCGTATATTATCGCGTTAATTTATATATAGATTTATCCATCTCCCATCCATAATCCATGATCTTTTAGTAATCTCACATGAACCGTAATTAGATGGCACTCCGATAGTTACTTCCAGAGCATTTTAAAGACGAAATATGTTTCTATTGCAATAGTATTCCTTTGACGATTCAGTTGTAAAACTAGTTAACTAAATATGTAACAATGTCATTTTCTCAACATTAACAGAGCTAACTGAAATTTAAAATATGGAGGTGTGGTGGCGGGCGGTATATTTTCTTGGATGACTTAGCTGAAGTATCTCTAGGCTTTTGTAAATGTTTCTTTTTATGCAGAAGCTATCAACATTTTCATTTCAAATATGCGTATTAGAAATTATAATGTTGCAGCTAGTATAAAATATATATTAGGTAAAATACAAAAGCGTATCATTCTAATTCAAAAATGATTTGGAATGTTATTGTTTCGTCAGGAAACATCATTTTGGCAATTAGTAATGTGTTATTTAATATTTGATAATATTTATTTTAAGACGAACATTTAATTCACAAATCCTGATGTCAAAAGAAAATGTTTTACATCTAATATCAGTTTTTGAAATAAACAATTACTTTTATGTCAACATTTTTTTGTATATGAAAAGAGTATTTTATATTATAAACGATTACTTAGAATCACAGATTCGATTATTGAATATGGAAATAGAAAGAAAGAAAAAACAACAATGATGTAAAGAAATTTTAAAAAATGGAAAAACATCCCAACATACCACAAAAGATCACGATTCTGACGCGGTACTTTTAGCATAATCTGTTTACACACGTAGTATGTACAGTATCAAAACTTGTCATCTTGACAATGTATTAAAACAATTGAGGAGATTCTGACCGATATACCTGTCCGAAATGGTTACTTAACTTATCATACTGGCATCCAGATACCGCCCAGCCCCCTCCGAATTTCTTCTCTAAATATACTTAATAAGTGACTATTACAAGTTGCATCCGCACCACCACGCCCCCCCCCCCCCCCCGCCCCACCGAAAATAATTTCTCAGGGGCCCCTGGATATACTAGTGCAAATAAAATAATAAAAACATTGCGTAATTGTTTTTACCGATATGGCTGTCCGAAATCGTTAAGTAATTAAAGAAATGGAACATTCTCTATGTTGTTTGTGAACTGAATTCATTGTCCATTTTCTCCACAAATATTTGACAACTGTATTTTCCTTTTAAGGAAATCCTGTCTACTTTCTAGTTGCGCAGTGTTACTAAACCACACATTTATCAACATGTTTACATATTGATTATTGTATTGTGTTTGTTTTAATAAATATAAACTATTTTTCACATTTTTAATTGGATGCTGAAGCGTAAGTATCGGTTCGTAATGGCGAATTTATTCTGTGCCATGTTCGAATCAATTAGAAACTAATAAACAATTTGATTAAGATGACGATCTGCAATACACGAAGGTTAAGAGTTTTAATATTTTATTTACGTTTTGGGGAAACACAATAACATCTTGCAATGACCAGTCTAACTTCAGGTCATGAAATGGATATCAGCCATAACATTAGGTAATTTGCTAAAGGTAGCACAGGCATCGTATAGTTTAGTCCTGCTCTTAGTTAACCACTTTCTGCGTAGTACGCCTAGCCTGACGTAAATTGCTGATATAGTAAACAATATTTGTAAGCTAAACAAGCAGGTTCAATGGCTTACGGCATTCGCAGACGGATAAGATGGACTGACCGGCCTCTCACCCTTGACTTGCTACGCGATCTTGAAGATTGGACTGAGTCCACTAAACAGACTGGCCAGATCCCTATAAGTATGCTGTCGTGAAGTTTCTTACAGCTTATGAACTTCTGACGCCTTATTGACGCGATTGTATAGGTGATTGTTCAACCGTTAGAGTTTCGCCACATTCCAAACCAAAGTAGTCACTCAGGGTAGTCAGACTGTAGCTAAAGGTGACCGCTGCCCTGAACCCAACCTCGCCAGGTCACACCTTAACTTATGACCGACTCTTGAAAAATACATAAGTAATTGAAAAGTCCTTTGAAATAAAAATTATTTTGTAATAATAAACTCAAAGTGATAAGCACATTAGTTGGTCACATTCTCCCTCATATCCTAGTTTCATCATCCAGAGATACGTCAGTTGTTAGTACTCCACATCAGCGACCCGTGTTCTAAAAAACATATCTTTGTTATCTGGGCTTCTTTGGGGGCTCACAGTTTTGCGTGTCTCACATGTACCACGGTGATAAATCGATTTCCATTTAGCATAGCAAACTGTTGTCGTTGGACGACAAATACTCATGGTGGGCTGTTATAATCCGCTCGTGTTACAGTTGGTTAAGACTTGTAATGCAGCTACTGCTTACAACATCATTGTTAACTATCGAGGTAGCTTAATTTTAATTATTCCACCAACACCACCACAACAACCACCAAGACTTCATGCCAGAATTATGCTTTTGACAATATTTAATATAACTATTATTATTCTGTCGACCACTCCGGTGGCGTAAGTTCTTGTGTGTCTGCCTCGAATGCGGGAGGTCGCGGGTTTGAAACCCAGTCGGGTTATACCTAATACATAAAATGGTAATTGCAGAGCTTGACGCTCAGCATTGTGTGTGTGTGTGTGTGTGTGTGTGTGTGTGTGTGTGTGTGTGTGTGCGCGCGTGCGTGCTTGCGTGCGTGTATATATACGTTCGTACGTATGTATGTATACATGCATTTTTTAATATATGTATTGTTAAGACTCTATGGTCTTCAAACAAGTAACAAGAAGGAGAAAAAACAGCAAGTTTTTCACAATTGAACTCCCCCCCCCCCCCCGCCCTCGCAAAAAAAAATACAAAGTGAAAGAATTAAAAATAACTTGAAGTATGATGAATGAAATCCTAACTGATTCTAGTTAATGTGCATCCAATTACAAGAGTTTCGAGTAATCCGAATGAATTCCAAAGATATTCCGCATGAAAGTCAATTATTATACTGATGTGTCAACAATACAGAAGACATAATCCCATAATGTCAATGAATTCAATATACACCCATTACAGCTATGAATCAAATTAGTCTTTAAATGAATACACTTGAATTCAGTACAGCTATTACATATCAAAATTATATATAAATGAATGTTAGAACACAGTAATTACAACGAATGATTACATTAAATAAATTCCCCTAAATAAGTAACTCTTCAAAGATTGATAGTACTACTATGAATGCCTGATTCGACGTGTTAATTCCTTTACATAGAATGGCTCATCTTTAAAGTGCAGACTATGATCACGGGATATTAACATTAAAATGTCATTAACTAAATGACCCTTACAAAAAGATTTATTATGTAAATAACACGCACAATAAACTTGTGACCATCTATTAAACACACACACACACACACACACACACACACACACACACACACATATATATATATATATATATATATATATGTGTGTGTGTGTGTGTGTGTGTGTGTGTGTGTGTTTAATAGATGGTCATAAGTTTATTTAATGTGCCGATATATTGGTTCCATTAGATGGTTATGTCTTTTAGCCAATGTGCCGGTGTACTAGTTCCAATCGATGGGCAGGTCTTCCAGTCAATGTGCCTGTGTATTGGTTCCATGACTGATAGATCTAAAGCACGGATCAGTGGCGTCACTAGGATTGGTGTCACTCATTGCCATAACTCACGGTGTCATGCCCATCGACCTACTTCCTGCATAAACATTCAAAAATTTATAGTCATGTGCGCTAACTCATGGAGTCAACCTCATGGACCCCCTTCCTGCACAGAATTTCAACAATTTTATAGACAGTTATGTGCGGTAACACACGGTGTCACCCCTATGGACCACCGTCAGCACCCCCTAGTGACGCCACTGCCACGAAGCCATGGAAAAATGCTGGGTGAATAAAATTATAAATTACTATCAATAGCTTTTACTGGATGGTTTGGTATTCAACACCCACAAAAAGTAAGATAGAGGGTATGAACCTAAAACGCCGAACCTTGTGGTTGTACATTCAGACAATAACCAAATCTGTTATTCGGATTACATTTTTTGCTGAGTTTGGCTTGATAATGGATTGCGTGTTTGGTGACTACATTTCAGGTTCTACGGTACTAATGATATGGAAGAATCGAAACCAGCTGAGAAATGTGGTATTATAAAATAGAATACATGTATATATGTATGATTGGTTGGCCAGGAGTGGATGATAATTAAGTACGATTTTAGTAAAAATAATCTTTTGAGAGTTTATCCCAGTTGGAACAGAAAAAAATAGAGAAAATATTTTATTGATGGAATGTCAGTCGTTTTACTGACTTGAGTCTGGAAAACTCATTTCTGAAATTAGCACGTGACTCTTTCGCGCGGAATTGAAAAACAGGATTGAAACGCATGCATTCTAGAAAATGCCATGGCTCATATGTTTATTTTCTCTACAAAAAGCTATAATTACGGATATATATATATATATATATATATATATATATATATATATATATATATATATATATATATATATATATATATATATATATATATATACATACATAAAGTTTTGATAATGAGCATTTTGAAATTTACGCTATTCAATTTTTCTTATCATGGGAGTTGAAATAGCACCAGGAGTCCTTCAGTACAGGAGAGTAAAAGCGTAATTGGGGCTTCATATGAGAGGCCAACTTGGTGTACGTATTGATGTTTGTCTGATACAGATATAAATATTTCATAATCGAGATCGTTGTGGTGCAATGAGATTCATACCAGTTTCTTTTATAACAAGGAAGTTTAATAATGCAAAGGCCCATGCCGACTCGTAGATACCATAGCAAAGGAAATGGACAAAATAACCATTGACTATCGGAACTGAACACCATTTAAGAGGCATTGTTGGAGTAGTTCTGGTCCAGTAAAGAAGCTAACAGTTGTACAGCAACTAACTTAATCAAAATCTTCAAAGCATCTTTTCCACAAACTCGTTGTTTTGGTGTTTGGTTAAATCTTGAATGAGGAATTACTCCTGTTTGTTCTGTAATCTGTCATCGTCTGATTAACAGTCTCCACCTTCGACCACCCGAATGCATACAGCAGAACAAAACAAAACGAGACCTTAGATGCTATGATTGATATTAGCTGAACGTAACTTGAGAATTGGTCATAATTCTGGTCATTGTCATAAGCAATATTGACCGTGATGTAAGTTGCTAGTTGAAGAGCCCATATGTATACTATAACCGGCTGTTATGCCAGACAAAACACGTGACTACAATAAATACAGGAAGATAGACCGTATAAGATAAAACGTGTATACAATCGGCAAGACAGACCAGTGCAAAAATAAAAAAACGAGTGCATAAACTCAGCAAGATACACCAATCCAATAAACAAGACAGATCGATCCAGAAAAACACATGTATACACTCAGTGCAGTAATATAGACTGATCCAGAAAATACGTGCATACAATCAGTACATTAGGACGGACCGATCCAAATAACACTTGTACCCAATAATTATAGCCAGACAGACCAGTCAGAAAACACATGCATATAATCAATACAGTAACACAGATCAAGAAAAAGCTTGTATGCAGTCAGTGCAGTAAGACATACAGATGCAGAAAACATTTACATACAATAAGTACAGACAGACAGACAGATCAATCAAACACTTGTATACAATCAGTACAGCAACACAGACCAGCCAAGAAAACGCTTGCATACGATCAGTACATTAAGAAAGATTGGTCCGAAAAATGCGTGTATGCAGTCAGTACAGTATTTCAGACAGATCCAGAAAATACTTGCATACAATTAGTACAGCCAGACAGACAGATCCAGAAAACACTTGTATACGATCAATACAGCCTGATAGACTGATCTAGAAAACACTTGCATTCAGTAAGTACCGCACGACAGAACGATCCTGAAAACACTTGCAGTAAGTACAGCAAGGACGACCGATCCAGAAATCACTTGCATTCAATCAGAATAGGAAGACAGACCGATCGACAGCGTATCACAATTAGTTAGAGTCAACGTACTTTTATTAAAGTAATGCACACTTGTCTAACGAGTCAAGTGATGAAACTTGCAAAATGACATTCTCGCGTTTCTTCAATTTTCTCTGGCATACTGCCTAAATTTTGTTTCCTTAATTTTCTCTGTCAAACCAACCCAACATCTTTCTTTATGGGATACACCAGTCAAAACACAGCTTTGTTCCTTTCATGTCCCGGCATGTTCTGAACAGAGGAGTTATGGAATAATTATATCACAATTGACTATTATCAAAGGAGATTTGCATTAAAAATTAAAAATGAATAACAAACCTTTAGAGAGTGAGTAGTTCATAGAGCATTTACTCGTCGTATGTAAATGATATTACAGCAGCTAATCAGTTAGAACACTATCTTTTCAAGTCGTATGTAAATGATATTACAGCAGCTAATCAGTTAGAACACTATCTTTTCAAGTCGTATGTAAATGATATTACAGCAGCTAATCAGTTAGAACACTATCTTTTCAAGTCGTATGTAAATGATATTACAGCAGCTAATCAGTTAGAACACTATCTTTTCACGTCGTATGTAAATGATATTACAGCAGTTAATCAGTTAGAACACTATTTTTTCAAGTCGTATGTAAATGATATTACAGCAGCTAATCAGTTAGAACACTATCTTTTCAAGTCGTATGTAAATGATATTACAGCAGTTAATCAGTTAGAACACTATCTTTTCACGTCGTATGTAAATGATATTACAGCAGCTAATCAGTTAGAACACTATCTTTTCAAGTCGTATGTAAATGATATTACAGCAGCTAATCAGTTAGAACACTATCTTTTCAAGTCGTATGTAAATGATATGACAGCAGTTAATCAGTTAGAACACTATCTTTTCACGTCGTATGTAAATGATATTACAGCAGCTAATCAGTTAGAACACTATCTTTTCACGTCGTATGTAAATGATATTACAGCAGTTAATCAGTTAGAACACTATCTTTTCACGTCGTATGTAAATTACATTGCAGCAGCTAATCAGTTAGAACACTATCTTTTCACGTCGTATGTAAATGATATTACAGCAGTTAATCAGTTAGAACACTATCTTTTCACGTCGTATGTAAATTACATTACAGCAGCTAATCAGTTAGAACACTATCTTTTCACGTCGTATGTAAATGATATTACAGCTGTTAATCAGTTAGAACACTATCTTTTCACGTTTAACTGACATTCTCATAGACTACTACGAAAGTCAATCATTTAAGACAATAATCATGACCAAAATTTATCGTCATTAAAAATTAAAATTTAAAATAAATTTTCATTAATACATTAATGAATGGACTTATTAAACTGTTAATATATTAATGGCTCAAATGGCATATTCTTTCTTGAATGTAGCTTCTTTGGGATTACTTTAATTTTCTTTATGTAATAATGCAAGTAAAGTATTTATCGTAACATAGATATTAAGAAAGTATTCCATTAATGTAAGAAATAATATAAAAAATATTGATACATTTGTCGTGTTTACTTGACCGAGCGATGTCAAATCCTGGCGCGATTCCTCTAGAAGTCATACGTTTTCTCTAATTCCAAAGACATCAATTCAAATGCTGTTCAAAACTGGAAAGTTTAACGTGTCCATTCTAAAATAATTTTACTCAATTAATACAAGACCATATATCTCACAACTTTCCAATTGCCTATCAACCGGACAACTGCATACTTTCTCTTCATTTACTTTCTGTAATGGACTATCGGCATTTGACGCCGTAAAATTATTTTACTCAAGTAACTGATACAGGGAACTATTTTACAACGTCCCCTTAAGCAAATTACAATTTTAAGCCACATTTCCCCTGTAACTTTGCATCACATTTGCAACCATGGCAATAGTAAACGGCGCCTGCGTCGACGGAACAGTCCATTCATGTTTATTCATTTGTGTAATATACCAGTCTCCAATCATAAATAATGCACATGGAGTCACACAATAAATGTATACAGCTAGATTTTAATAGGGACTATTGAACTGCAGGGACACTCATGCGGTTTCTGACCTGAATTCACCAAAAGTAAACCATGGCATCACGGAACTCATTAACATTTCAATCCGTAACGTTTGCTGCTAGTATTTTGCTAATTATTTCTGGTTGAGGAAGATATTCGCAGCACCGACATCCTATATTCAAACAAGTAATCACGAATATATAAGAGGAGCCCCGAGTGGCCGAGTGGTCTAAAGCGGTCTCGGTTACGGATCACTACCTTCCCACCTCTATCTGCGTGGGCTCGAGTCTCAGATTCGGTCATTGTGGTTATTTGAGAAAGCTTGCCAGTAACTTCTCGTGGGTCGGTTGTTCTTTCCGGGGTTTTCACTGTTCATCCTCCACCATTAATACTGGCCGCCATGTATAGCCTATCGTGTGGTGTTAAACCCCACAACAACAACAACAACAACAACGAACATCTAAGAAATCCTTAAAACTGAGCGCTATATACTAATGCGCATGCTCCAAATTTGAACAGTTGGTTCAAACATATTTCCATGCCAAGATGATGGCAGATGTGTCCATGAGGCAAAATGGTGGAAACAATTTTATTCAACTTACAAGTTTCTTAATATTGTAAACTTAATTGATGAGGAAACATACAAATATAGATAGACTTAATCCAATTCTGGATACGTTCAACCAGTTCAGTTGATATATCTACAATGTAAATTTACTCACAGATCCTTTGAAATAATGGCAGAGCACAAATAGCTATTATTGTTATTTCCGATTCATTTAAGTCTGTTTTCTTTCTTTTTCATTCTTTGTTTTATTAGATAGTATTAATTGATGGTATGCTTTATTTGCTTTCTTTATTGTAATAACAGTTTGAGAATCCATCCACCCACCCACCCAACCGTCCGTCCGCCCGCCCGCCCGTCCATCCATCCATCCATCCATCCATCCATCCATCCATCCATCCATCCATCCATCCATCCATCCATCCATCTATCTATCTATCTATCTATCTATCTATCTATCTATCTATCTATCTATCTATCTAATAACTAACTAACTAAATAACTAAATAACTAACTAAGCTTGGTCGGAGTAATTATATTCTGAAACTGCGGTGTACAATCCGATATAATCTTCGTGCAATGGATTGTTCTTAGTTCTCCATATCACTTGCACCAATTTTTCCGTATCTGTATGATATATTAATGAGTGAACGAACTCATCAGCATGATGTTTTTAGAATATGATTTTTTTTTCATCGTTTTATACTCCGCTTTTCACATTTCGTCCCTGCGTCATATTTGTTATCCCTGCTTTGTAATGTTACAATTTGAAGACTCATTTACATGTTGCTATGCCGTCAAAAACGTAGTTCACTCTACCATCACATACATTTTTAAACCATTGAAAACCGCTACCTTTGAATACTAGATGCCTTTGATTTGACCTCTGGCGAAAAATAGAGTTATAAAAATAACACAAGTATTGCATGATAAACCTTGAAAATTCGCTACCAGGCGAAGTTTACGACATACATTTATCTTTGCATTATATAATCTGAGTATGTTTGTCCCTTATAAGGCCACAATACAGTAAGAGCGCAAATAAGTCTTTTGAGGGAATCTACTCGTAATGTAGTCATACGCAAGCGAAATCTTGAATCATTTAAAAACGGAAACATTGGAAATGTTGCTGAGTAAGCATTATTTACCAAAAATTAAGATGTTATTTGTGTGTTTACAGAAAGTGTTTACGCAAAATGAAGCACAAGAATATGGATTTTCTAATCTCCTTTGCGCAATAATTACAGCCAGGTAGAGAAGTGGTCATCAACGTGAGGTCAAGTGGCGGACATGATAGGATCCTAACCAGGTGAAAAGGTCAATGTGTGAATCTTGCAACTTCTGTGACAATAGATAACAGCCATGTCTTTACGTCTGAATCGTCTGTACAACACTTGTCCTCTGTCGAAGCACAGTTACGAGTCATCAATTGGTTTGAACTAAATATTTCTAGCTTTTTTATCCATGCCAGTCCCCGTTTGTGGACGCATTTGTTTAGGACTCTGTCTCAAATATATTTTCAGATCTGACATGTGCAATATTCGAATGAACTTCTCTACAAACATCGACAACAAACAACCAACCAACTAACCAACCATCCATAAAACCCAACAACCAACCAACAAATAAACCTTGCTGACCAGAGCTCTGAAAATATTGTATAACATAAATAAGAGAAATTGGGGTCAAGGCGTTCTAACCCGGATAAACTCCGTGATTATGCCACAAACGTGGCTGCAGACACTGTGAACAATATGGTCGTATACAACAGTTCCGGGAAGAGTCAATTAGTTGTTTGTGTTGAGGCCAATCCAAATAATTCACCTGTGTACCATCATTCGAACAGAAAACAATGACGCAGGCATTTCACCCAAACTTCACTAAGTCATTTATAAATATACGAAACTACAAGTTTATTGACTGCCATATTTTTTTTTAAAGATCAAATTGTTGTTCTGACGAAGAGATGTAACGAGCCGAAGAGGGACCAAAAACTCTTTCTCCTTCCAACGGGGAACCTCTTTGGCTGAAGATTTTAAGCGAAAACATGCTTTATGAATGTTAATAAATAATGCAACAATCTGTCAAACACATGCTTTGTTACAAGATGAGACTTTTAAAATAACATTAGTTGCTAGTTCTCACCAGTTACTACATTTTGTTTTACTCTTGTTTTCATCCCCCTCTTCCAATGGTCACTTTCTATAAGGTGTGTTGGTTATTAGTCAAGGTAGATAAAGTTTGCAGCTATGCTGTCTCTGAATTATATATATATATATATATATATATATATATATATATATATATATATATATATATATATATATATATATATATATATATATAAGCTGGGTCTCCCAAAATATTTTGTACAGTGGTACAAACTTACATTGATACGTACACTTAATACGACCAAGAATTCAATGCTCTGGGGCCAGACAATTTCTGTTTAATTTTTGTCTGCCAATAGCTAGAAAAATATCTTGCTCTAATGTATAGAAAAATAATGCCAAATACTACTTACCCTGGGTTCGAAGAAAAGAAAATATTTCAGCTCAATAAACTCACAGCCACTACTGCCCCAAAAGTTAAATGGCTAGTATCTTGTAGTAGACGAATTTGCCGTGTCCATTAATTGTTATACATGTGACAGTCTAAAAGCCGTAACTAAAGTGGGATGAGTACGTTTACACCATAGCTAATACCGTTAAAGACATCGTTCTGACATTTGAGAGCCTATTGATGCAAACATGAAGTGTTTATTATAAAGCCTACAGTTTTCAACTTATATATATATATATATATATATATATATATATATATATATATATATATATATATATATATATATATATATATATGTATGTATATATATGAGAGAGAGAGAGAGAGAGAGAGAGAGAGAGAGAGAGAGAGAGAGAGAGAGAGAGAGAGAGAGAGTAATATGCCAACATCCGGGTAAGATATTTATCAAAAAGGTGAGTAAACATATAATACACCTGCTCAACATTGGATCAAATATTTAGTGGACTTGGGAAATTACGTAAAGTTCTGACAGAAATCAAGTACGTTATAGAAAATAGTTGGATGATTCGCAGTCTTACACAGGAATAATGAAAACATGTTAATAATATTAAAGTCGTAACAACACCTGGTGATTTTCTTACTTACTTACTTACGGAAGCGGATATGATGAAAAGTTTTGCTTAACATCATATATATATATATATATATATATATATATATATATATATATATATATATATATATATATATATATATATATATATATATATATATATATATATATATATATATATATATATGCATTTTGTGTTGTGTAACTGATGGTACATGATTTTATTTATTGTTCGTAATTTTTGGTCATGGATGTAAGCTGTATAGAATATATTTTGTTTTAAATTTGTGTACGTGACCTGGCTCATTTAAGAACATAAGTTGCATAGGATCTATACATAGATGTTTACATGTATTGATAATTATTATTAATAATCTTAATAATGTTACTATGTATGTTTTTTAGTGACTGATAGCATTTCGACATCTTGAGAATAAATCTGTAAAAAAGCACGGAACATTTTTTTTTTACTGTAATAACCTACGTAAACATCTCCTTATTGATCCTACGCAATTGTACATTCTTATCATCATAAAACCAACCTATGCAAGAACAACAAATACAGCGATAGGTAATCACTACAGTTGTTAGTCATGAAAAAAGATTTAAATTTTTTGTTTACCTTCCTCGATCCGCTATATCTAAATACAGCTGGCTAATTTTGATGTCATAATTTTTCGACGACATCCGTAATTCATATGTCCTCTGCAAAATCCTGTTAAACGGTAGTTAATTTCTGTCACTAATACTTGATTGACAACATATCTGGTACGTAATTTATGTTTGTTATTAGGATTTTTGGTAAATTGATTAGATTTTGTATTTCAGTTGCTACATAAACAAAGACGAAGCAACCGACAAATAAGTGTTGCCTTTTCTTTTAACGATAGCAATATTTTGTATACGAAGTTATATAAACTTTCCGTATAATTTGAAAATTATCCTATGATTACAATACAATTCTGTGTCGCTGTGTACATATGGCAGGAATAGAAACCTGAATGCTACGTACAGGATTTGCGCCACTTACATGAGTCAAGGAATACAGGAAAGTTTTGACGTAATATCGGTGGAGATACTGTGTAACACTTGAAAGACAATTGACCCTTTGATAAAGATCGCTGCTACACAGATTTCCTCGTTCATAATATCTATATGACTTTAAGAATAGGTTTCTGAATCAGGATGTACTTAAATGCAATTTGTAGTGAAACAGGATGCAGAGAGAGAGAGAGAGAGAGAGAGAGAGAGAGAGAGAGAGAGAGAGAGACGCACACATTGCACCATCTTGCAACACTATATTTAAACATTTCCTCGTCCTGATATTCCAATTCAGAATAACAGGCCACATTGAATATCCATCACGTTTGTTATGCTATATATGTTGTTGAGACCAGCTGTCAAAGAACATAAATATTAATTTGAATCATAAATATGCACAGTTGAAGCCGAGCTAGAAAATAAGAAAGGATGATCTTAGCATGATACGAACTCCTAGCTATGTTACTGTTATAGATTAATTTATGAAAATTATAACATGTACATAGCTAAAGAAAATAATAGATTTCAGATTTTAAAAAGGAAGAAACAAGTTTGTAATCAGTTACTTTTCCAACACTCCAATAAATAGCGAAATGACACAAATATTTGAGAAGCTTATTTAAAATAATTTGTATACGGAAGAAAATTGTCCTACGTACACGTCATTTACTATTTTTGATGACTATACTTCAAAGTCTGATAATGATGACTCGATAAATACAGTTCACAGTGTGATATGAAAAAGCTTGTGAAAATATAAAAAGAGGTCATTATGGGTAACAATAAATGAATGTGATTTTTATATAGGAATTTATAAGATAATTTTAAAAATCAATATGAAGGTTGAAATTTTCTCTCTAATAAGATACACTATTGCAGAATATACATCACTTCACTTCACTTCACTGCCCGTCACTCCTATCAGTGCTTCACTGCTCTGGTTCTACTGTTGTAGACTACTGTCTTCTTCCTCTTCCTGTCTTCGATCTTGGTCAAGGTCTCTGCTGTGATCCACTCTTTCTGCTGGTGTTTCTTTGGCCCCACTACTTCTTGGCATGATGCTCTTAGTGTTTCCTTTACTATCTGCCAACTGTTGAGTACACTGTCTTCTTCTTCTTGAAAAAGTTCCTGAAGCACTTCAAACTTGTTCTTCAGCGTCAGACCAAACTCTTGTCTTGTCTGGGGTCTTTCAGAAGGCTGACGTTGTACTTGACTCTTCTGTCTGACGCTTCCATCTGGTTTCTCTTCAGCTTCAGCTTCAGTTTGGTCACCACCAGGTGATGGTCGGACGCCACGTCTGCTCCTCTTCTCACTCTAACGTCCTGCAGGGATCTTCTGAACTTCTTGCTAATGCAAACGTGGTCGATCTGGTTCTCTGTCACGCTGTCTGGCGATACCCATGTATTCTTGTGGATCCGCTTGTGAGGAAAGATGCTGTCTCCAATGACCAGGCTGTTGAGTGCACACAGGTCTGCAAATCTCTCTCCATTCTCATTCATCTCTCCCAGGGCGTGGGTGCCCATGACTGGTTCGTATCCAGTGTTGTCAGACCCAATCTTGGCGTTGACATCTCCCATGAGGATGGTGACGTCCTTGTCCGGATAGGTCTCGAGGATCTTCTGCAGTCTGCTGTAAAACTGGTCTTTGTCCTCCTCTTCACTGTCGTTCGTTGGGGCATAGCACTGGACGACGTTCATCTTGATCTTCCTCTTCTTAGTTCGGAAGTATGCCGTGATGATCCTGGGGCCGTGCGCCACCCATCCAATCAGTGCCCTCTGTGCCTGCTTGGACAGCATGAAGCCTACTCCCTGCGTGTGGGGTGCGTTGCTCTCTTTATGCCCTGAGTACATCAACAGCTCTCCTGTCATCAGTCGTGATTGTCCAGCTTGGGTCCACCGTGTCTCGCTGATGCCTAACACGGTCAGGTTGTTGCTCCTCATCTCGGCTGCTACCTGCGCCGTTTTTCCTGGCTCGTACATGGTCCTAACATTCCATGTGCCGATGCTGATTCTCCTGCTAGACAAAAGGGTAGTCGGCTTTCACCACCCAGCGTCATGCGTCCTCGTGATGAAGACCCTTCCTCTCCCAGGATAAAGTTTTCTGTTTCTTCTGTTGTTGACGTTTCTGTAGCGTCGTTCTTTTTACGGGGTGGGGGTGCTAACCCCACGCCCAGCCCTCCTCCTTTACCCTGACTTGGGACAGGCAGATCATAAATCCCTAAGGATCTCACTGGTGGAGTTAGAATACACATCAGCTGATGTAAAATCTAATAGCGGTGTTGAGCAAGTCCAAACACTGACCATTCCAGCTTCTTTGCATTTGGCTGTTTGCGATAAATAAACTGTTGACAGATAAATAGTTCGCGTTAAGTAAATGAGTGCTAGTGAACCCATGGATTGTTACATTTCAACGTTAAATTGCAAACCAAAAGAACCATTTTAAATCTAAATAGCCTGTATATATACAAAGTTCGAAAGGATACATAGTCCTAATTTTAAGACAATGAATGGTCTATTGCACAGAAAGCAGACCACATTCATATCCACAAATTCGAACAGATAATGGTAATAATGTTTTACTAAAAACATACATAACTTATATATATATATATATATATATATATATATATATATATATATATATATATATATATATATATATATATATATATATATATATATATATATATATATATATATATTTATTTTGATTATCTGTTAGTTAGGGGGACCCGAGTGACCGAGTGGTCTAAAGCGCTGTCCGTTACTTCTGTCTGCGTGGGTTCGAGTCTAAGATTCGGCTGATGTAGTTTTGTGAGAAAGCTTGCCAGTAGCTTCTCGTGGGTCGGTGGTTCTTTCCGGGGTATTTCCCGGGTTCTTCCTTCACCAATAATAGTGGCCGCCATGTATAGCCTATTGTGTGCTGAAAAATGGCGTTAAACCCTAAAAAACAAAACAAAATCAAACTGTTAGTTAGGTTTTTATTGTTTTTATTAGAGTATATGCTATTTTAATACAAAGATGTATGTTGGAGGTAACCCTGTCCAAAACCAGCTTTATTGTTTGTTTTACATGTATTATTGGTTTTTAATTCTGTAACCAATTATTACATAGCAAAAATAGTATCTTTGTGTCTGGTTTTAATATCAGGATCATTATTATATTCCTGCACATAGGCGGGTTTATAGTGAATTCGAACATGAATGTTAATGTGACTCCAAAAAATTGCTGGAACAACAATGCGATACAGGCCACAACAGACACATCGACATTTATTCAGAACTTTTAATTATTTGGACTTGTGTCTGTAATTCTAGGGTTCATTTGACATTAATTCGCTATACTGTAAATTCTTTCTTTCCCCTTTTTAAATTGTATTATTGGGAAATACATTAGTTGTTGAATGTTACAAAGCTTGTTGCTTTACACTCTATTACTTTACACTCTTACTTTAAAAGCATAAACTCGAATGATTTTTCTTAGGTAAATGGTTCTTTTTTTGAAGCAAGAAATAACATATTTTGCTTCAAAATTTGGTGGAAAAGAATGATTCGGATAAAGGTGCTTTGTATCTGTTTAGTCAGTTCCATCCGACTACAAGTTATGGAATTGAAATTAAAATGCAAGTATGAAATAGAGTTAAGAAAGCTGAGGCTTCAAGAAAGACAAACGCAAATAGATGAAAAGGAAAGAAAGACGAACATATAGCTGCAAAATGACGAAAGAGATAAAGTAATGCAAATTGGAGAACGAGGGAAGACATGAGCAAATTCAGTTGCAGCTGTTTCAATTTAGCTTAAAAGAATTAGAACTGTTTGATGATACTCAGACAACTAGGTGAGTACCATTTGTTAAAGAAAAAGAAGTATATAAATATTGTCCTCATTTTCAAAAATAAAATGATGAAAATTTGAAATGGTCGAGGGAGCATAGGACTCTGTTACAAAACGCACATATTGGCAAAGCTCGTGACATCACCGCCTCGCTGTCATAAAAACACAATGCTGATGATGACCCAGTTAAGGAATGCATCTTGAATGGTTGAGTTATTACCTGAGGCTTATCGACAAACGTTTACGCACTATAAGAAATAAACATATGGGACTGAGACAAAAAAGATGGCCGAGATTTCTTTTAAAAACCTCAGACAACTCATATTAGTTAATGAGTTTAAGAATAGCATCCATGGTGACTTTAAAACTTACCTTGATGTTTATTAAAGTAATAACTTTAGAATATGCAACTCCTACTGCAGACGAATATTAATGAGATTATAATGTTCTTTTGTCAGTAAGTCTACCACACAGCATCCTTCTGGTAAAAAAAAATCAGGGCAGCCTAAAACGAGCACTTATGATCCTTAAAATGGCACAGCATTTAGATACCAAGTTTCTGATAAGATTGATCAGATGTCCTTATCGCCTCATACGTGCACCTATTGCAAGAGGAAATAACACGTTTTTCCGATTGCTACAAATTGAAAACTAAGCAATATAATCAAGACAGATCTATTCCAAATGCTTATATTTCTAAGAGGTCAAGGCCACGGTCAAGTATTGAAAAGTCATACATTTGTTAGGTCAAACAAACCAAGTCTGATATTATTATGGAGAATTATTAACCATTTACGTCGCCCGGTTTGATTTCACTTGTTGGTGATTCTGTCAATCTTATCCATGCTAAAAATTTTAGGGACAGATTTTTTATTATTATCAGATACTTTGCCTTTTTTCTGAGAAGTCTTCTCTTAATGAGAGTGTTCTTATCGGGGGAGTAGAGTACGGCTTTGTTAATGTTCCTTTTTATTGTGTAAATATGTCATCAGACTTAGTTTCAGGACCCGTGACAGTTGGAATAGTATCATCATTACCCATCTAGGATATTAATTTATTACTAGACAATAACCTAGAAGAGATAAGGTTAATCTGCGTGTAACTGACAAGCCTTGCTTGGTTCAGGAGGTTGATTCTATTGAAACGAAATCCCTATTTATATTTAGATTGTGCAGTTACTAGAGCTAAGGGCAAATAAAGCTCTTAAGAACTATGTTCATTAGGAAATTATCCCTTTAGCCGAAAAAACGTATTGGTCAGGCTTTGTACATAAATGAAATTCGTCGTTTCGCTCATTAAACTCTCTTAACTAGTCATTTAGGGATCATTACGACTTATCACAAGAGTTTGAATCATTTTTATTGGCCAACATTTAAAAGTGATGTTTGCAAACACTGCAGATCTTGTCCAACATGTCAACTGGTATAGAATGCCAATGAGAAGTCAACTAAGTCTCATCTGCAACCTATTTCTGCATTTGACGAACCATTTTACAGAATAATGGCACACAATGTTTCGGCCCCTTACCTAAGACCAAATTAGGCAACAAATACTGACTGACCATAACGTGTGCGTCGACAAGATTCCCAGAGTCAATTTCTTTGAGGAATATTTAAACTAAAGCACTGGTAAAAGCTTTGATTAAGTTTCTTTTAAACATAACTTGGCCTTCCCAAATAAGTCCAATCTGCTCAAGGGTAAAATTTTAGGTCTGGAATTTTCCAGCAAGTTATGCATGAATTTAGCATCTAGAAATTCACGTCAAAAGTGAAATTAAGGTAAGACACAACTAAAGTGGAGAGAACTTTTCAGTCTGTCAGTAGGGTTCAGCCTCATGCTCATTTTTAAAACTTTTCTTCAGATTAGGTTTAATGGTCTTTACACAGTTAAAAAAATAATGAGTGAATTAAATTACAATATTCGTACTCTAAGGATGTAAATATATAAACAAGAGTACCGGTATGATGATAGAGATATCCAGGTCGTACAATTAATTTAGCTGTTCCTGTCCCACCCGGTGAGGGTTTAAGTGATGGAACGCAATTGGACTGTAGTGACGTTGGAGTAATCAGTCTTTGGAATTCATACATTATGAAAGTACGAACTAAAACATCTGTTACTTGAATATGAACACATGTTTCCAGATGTTACTACACGGGCAAATACAATCTACCATGATGCTTAAATTCTAGATTCCACACATGTGAAACAACGTCCGTATACAATGAACCCTCTCGAACAGAAATGTTTGAAAAAAGAAATTCACTATTTTCTGGAGAATAATATTATAGAACCGCGTAAGAATGATTGGATTTCACATGTGTACTTGTTCTGAAACCAAATAATACTTTTCGCATGTGCCCTGACTATGGAGAGGTGAACATTGGGACTAAAACAGATTAATTTGCATTTAAAAAAATTGATGACTGAATCGATAGAAATATAAATGCAAAATACGTCGAACAATTTATCATCTGAAAGAATTCTGGCACCTTACATTGTCGAAAAGTGCAAAGGAAATGTCGGTAATCGTGACTCTAGACGGGCTTGATCAATATAAAAGGATGTCGTTTGGAATGAAAAGTTCGCCTTGTACTTTGCAATGTTTAATAAATACGATTACATCTGGTCTTGATAATTGTGATTCTAACATCGGTGATGGCATTATCTACAAAGACAGTTGGGAAGATGACATATAGACACTTCGGAAATTCTTTGATTCGAATTCGGAAAATTAATTTATTCAAAAATGAATTTCGTCGTGCTTGTGTTACAGGTCTATGACATATCGTGGGGCGTATACGAAACTCACACCTAAATAAATTATAATTTGAATTATTAGTTATATGAAATTAATATCTTACATTTCTCTTAAAACTATGTCATGCATATGTAAAATGAAAATGGTTTTGGTCTTAAAATATATATATATATATATATATATATATATATATATATATATATATATATATATATATATATATATATATATCATATAAGTAGTAATTTTAAGGCTTACCACAATGTACACTTATGTACCCCAATGTACACTAATTTAGCTGTTTCGCTTTAATTCTCAATAAGTACTTTTATACAAACGGCATCTGTTTTATAGTTTATTTGGTTTTGTTTATGTACAGATTTGACATGTAAACATAATCAAGAGGGAATATATATATATATATATATATATATATATATATATATATATATATATATATATATATATATATATATATATATATATATATATATATATAATGAATTTATTGTTATAAAATGTATCATCTAGTGACTGAAGGGAGACAACTCTTTCTAACTATTTTATTTTTTCCTATTCAAATTAATGATGAATAATTTAATTTCTAGATGATGAGAAAGAGCTAATGAATTTAAAAACATTCATTCTATTAAACTTCACACCGGTACTAGCTCGATTTAGTTCTAATGAGTTTAAGGAAAAATAATAACTAGCAGCAGGGAGGGGGAACAGGCCACGTTTTAGAAGAGTAGATTCGCGAAAAAAAAGGTTCCTACTAAAACGAAAATACAAGGTAAGAAAAACACCAAACCGATGCCTCTAACCCACCGAGGTCACTCTAACTGGGTTAGCTCAGTTTTCTTTTTAAGTTTGACGTTTGTATTTTTCAACTTTGTATGCTTGTTCGTTTACCTACCTGGACACTTATGCTTCGTCGTCACCTACCTGCTGCTATGTGTATAGCGTAATTAAATAGTTATTCTATTAATAATAACACTAACTATGGAATCTCACACAGTTAAGCTAGCTCGACTTCGTGATTCCGTCAAACAACAACTACAAGCATGTCAGAGTCTCAGGTGGAATTTACAGAAGGCGCAGAACAGTTATTTAAACCAGTTACAAAGGATACCGAAGGTTATCTTCCCACATTAAACCAAACCGCTGAAGCAACTGGGAAAATAGCAGAAAGAACTATATTAAAAAAATATTCTACAAGAACTTCCAGCTGAAATAGCTGCAGCTGAATCACAACGGCAAGAATAAATACAGTACTTGAGAGTATTGACAAAGCCCATGAGGAGATTGGCGATGTAAGGGATCTTGTTACGCCAAAAACCAAAACCACCAGCCCAATTTACGGAAGAATGTCGTAGACTACATCGAGAGAGAACGAAAGCGGTTGCCATTATTAAATTAAGAAACCCGAAGAATAATGCAAGAATTTAAAACTATAAGACCTAGTAATAAAATGTCCTAAAGAAACTGAGATCGAATCCCGATGAAATCTAAAATAAAAGAAGATGTCGTATGCTGTGCTCAGCGTTGTACTGATGTGTCAACGGTTCTTTCTTGAATCACAGAAAATAATATTCCAGTGTTTGAATTCCGTAAATTTCGATAACTGTGCTTGTCCAATAATTAATGCATTGCACAAGCATTTCCAGGGAATAAACAATCTCTTTGAATCAAAATAATCAAAATAAAAATAAAAAAGTCAACTCAAACTGGTCACAACATAAAACATGGGCTTCTCCAGTCTTAAGGAAAGAATAATAATTATTTCTCAATACATCAATACAAAATCTAGCTACAGCGCAAAACAGATGCCTGGATGCTGGTCAGTACACTAGTAAAACCAGAGATTGAAGCAATTGCTACATGTTATTTGTCACGTATGACCTTGAATAAGATAAATGATTTCTACTCTTGGAAAGAATACAAATGTTTTATAAAAAGTTGTTTTCAAGAACGCAATACTTGTTTCTGAAACAAGGTCAAAAACTAGGTCAGCCTTAGTTACAATGTTTCTATTATTAGGATTATGAAAAACTGAACTGAATTTCTGAAAAAATGTCAAACCCGGTGTTATTTGTTTTGCATAAAATAGCATGTTGTGGAATAAATATTCGAAAAACTAACAAACAAACAATTAAATGAAATTATATATAAATTAAATAAAATGTACATAAGACAACACATATCATGGACGGAAGAAATATTGAATCACGCCTGGAAAACGTCGACGTTGCCACAACTTATTACTGAAACAGTGCTTGTTCATGATGATTTGAAACAATTATATCTGAACCACTATGCGATTAGACAGGGTTTATTTTGGGATGTATATCTTTCATTACCCGAGCAAGATTTTCCCGACGATGAAAACTACCCTAAAATTCTCACTGCCTGGAGACAAGTAGCTGTACCGACAAGCATTAAAAAGGAAAACAATGATGGAGGTCGTCATATATCACCAGGTGTTGTCAAAATCACATCAACGATCGCAGTCAGTCTTGTATATTATGACATTGATGATAACTATCAGGTAGATCTTGAAAAGTTCAGTCAGGCTCAGCAGAGATACATTTTTTTAAACATCCACACATCAAGCACCTCCTGGATTTATTTAATTGTATTAAAACCGATTAATCTAATTTACATGCGATATCATAATCCGATATTATCACGGATACATTTCAAATTTAATGACCAATGTACGTGAGATTAAAGATCTTCATCGCAGAGGATTGTGTAAAGTCTGTTTCGGAGACGAAGTTAATTTATGTGGTATTATATATTGTACCAACAAGCGAGAGTTTTTATATGCAACAAGGAGTTACTCAAAAGTGCCGTAATAACAATCTTGACACTGCTCCGGCTTGGCAAAGTAAAGGCAGAAACATTTAGTGTTAATAAACTTATTGACGAATGCGGCGATGAAAAGTTTTGTTAACGCAAGAACAGTTACGCTAGAACATATTATTAGGATTGTGTGCGATAGAGATTAAATTCTGAATTATGCACATTCTTGCTTTAAATTTGATAAGCTTAAAATTATTCTTATTCAAATTTTTTTTTAATTACTACAGTCAGAAATGAATTAATTTCCTTGTTTCACACTTTCACTTTGTTTAGCTGTTACTAGTGACTTTCACTTTCACAATACTACCTTTACTTATTTAGCTGTTGTAAACACTTTTATTTTTACCCCGACTATTGTACTTGACTGAGTCCCTGATATATTCAGGGGGTTTGCAATCAGACATAATATTTGTCAACTGTCTTACATGCGCATTCATAATCTTGCTTGCCTCGTATTCGTGAGACAATTCTGATCTAATTTTCTCAATTTTGTGTGCGAGTGAAACGAATTGTTTGAACATGTGTATCGTCGACAGTTGTTAAGGACTGTATCACTGACTGTAGGATTAATTTAATGAAACGGTACTCGGTTGGTTATGTACATTTATCCTGGTATCTTTGTTCCTGCAGTGATGAAAAATCACGAAATATTTTTTTCAGGATCACGTTTATCAGAAATTTGTACAACTTCATCATGTAAATGCTTAATCGCAGAAAAAATAGCATTAATATTTTCAAAATTAATTAAATTATAGACAGAGGTAAAATTAATTCTATAGACAGCACAATCAAAGCTGAACCTCTAAATTACCAAATGATTTTCTTACAGGTCCAGAGAGTACATACATAATCTTAATTCAATGGACGGCACAACTCTTCGTTAAAACCCTAGATTACCAAACAATATTCTATCAGGTCAAGAGGGTACATATATAATCATAATTCTATGGACGACAGAATTAGTGAACCCAAAGATTGTGAAACGACATTTTAGTATGTCAGAGGTTATATACATATATAATCTTAATTCTATGGACGGCACAACCAGCGAACTCTTTGATTGGCAAACGGCATTCTAGTAGGTCAGATGTTATATACATATATTTACATACATACATTGAGCCTATAGATTGTCAAACGTATATACATATATATACAGTTATTTACACATTTACACAAAACACATTGACCCTGTAGTTTGTAAAACGACATTCTAGCAGGTCGGGAGGGGCAAGGAGCTTCTCTATGATCAACAGATTTATGCTGATAACTAAAATTGTTTTGCTCACCTCCTCCCCCCCCCCCCCCAAAAAAAAAAAAAACAACAAAAAACACAACCTTCGGTAGACTGCAAAACAGCATCCACCCCGTGGTGACAACATAAATCTGTTATACAATATAGAAAACCTGACCAATACATGGAAATCCAAAAGTAGCTAACACAAGGGGCGTAGCTTATTTGCTGCTTCTATTTGTCTTTTTTCTTGGTTATTATCTGTGAAAAAATCTAGAGGAAGCAAGAAACCTGACTTATTTAGAAAAATAAGGATAATTCTTCCTAAGAAAACAACTAAAAATAGTTTTTATGAGTAAATAAATAGTTGTTATGATATATGCCGTACCTTTACCTAACAGAGTTATATCCCTTGACCTAGTCACAAGAACGAAGTTATCTCCCTACGTCGCAAGGCAGCTACAACAAAATTAAAAGTATTTTTTTTTTGTCCCAATATTCAGGAGTGGCAGCGTACTTAAATAGTATTCGCTGTTGGTATTTCTTTGAAAACACCAATTTGATTAAGTTATTTGTAATAAACTGTATTGTACGCCTCAAATATCAAAATCTTAGCTGGCTACATATGTCGATGAAAATTCTGTTTCTTCGCATGTTTCTACATTCACAGACAACTATTTTGGCGCGATTATTATTACCGCCTTTATTTTTAAATTTGCAACTCCGAATTTGTGTAACAGCTTTGAAATTACACAGTTTTTTTTTAGGATTTAAATAATCACTGTCTATCACAAGATGCTTTTCTATTAATCCGTGGAAAACATTCATATATAAATTTATCATAGAGATATATTTTCTCCAGCACGGAATATTAGATAACCATTACTAACGACATAACCGACTGGTTTTTTAATCGAAAGTGTCTTATGATACCATCACGAGATGACTTATAATTTTTTATGTTGGGATGTGTTACAAATTTCGAAATCATTTATATAATAATATTATTTGTCTGAATAATTATTTTATTTTTAGCGTGAAAATCATGTGAGATAATCTTGAGCATTTTTTTATGACAGAGATTTATGTTGTTGACGGCGTTATTTGTTTTATATCATAATATCGTTTCAGTTCTCTGTTTTATTTTTCCACCACATGTTACATACAATTGAGTTTCTCCTCTAGTCCCTCTCACTACATTTTGACGATTTGAGCGAATGAACATCAACAAACATGATATCGCTTACATCTAATCAGATCGTAATTAATCGTATCTGTAAAGCCAAGGAAGAGTTTCGCAACGATGGTGCAGCTCATGTGTGGTCAACATTCAGAATCGTACATGACACCGAGGGTGTTATTGAT
This sequence comes from Unio delphinus, assembly GCA_029339505.1. NCBI lineage: Eukaryota > Metazoa > Mollusca > Bivalvia > Unionida > Unionidae > Unio > Unio delphinus. The sequence goes on from JAQISU010000225.1 coordinate 4,225,194, forward strand.
GATACAATGAATGACCAACGAGCAGAAAAGATTATTAATTTTCCTGACAAACTAAGATATAATATTGTAATATAGTTTATCGCGAAGACAGACTATACTTGGATTATTCGTGACAATCGTGAACCTGTTTGATTACATCACACTGGACATATTTTAACGTTCAGTAAAAATTCCAAACCAGCAGCCTAAACTGGTATTGACTAACCATATTATGAACGAGCGACTCCTACGACTGCAGTTGTTTATGCGATATTTCCATTTAATGATGAACCTAACGTTGATCATCTCAAAACAATTAAATTTTCTAGATTAAATTGTGAGTTACAAAACACTTCACAAAAGCGATGCGTGGAAATGATTTAACGGATTTACGACGTGAAAAAAATTGGGCAGAAACAGTGAATTCTATCAGCAATTAACATAGGTCAATCTGGGTCTAATAAGACGCAAAAAAAAAAAACACAACCTTCGGTAGACTGCAAAAAGCATCCACCCCGTGGTGACAACATAAATCTGTTATACAATATAGAAAACCTGACCAATACATGGAAGTCCAAAAGTAGCTAACACAAGGGGCGTGGCTTATTTGCTGCTTCTATTTGTCTTTTTTCTTGGTTATTATCTGTGAAAAAATCTAGAGGAAGCAAGAAACCTGACTTATTTAGAAAAATAAGGATAATTCTTCCTAAGAAAACAACTAAAAATAGTTTTTATGAGTAAATAAATAGTTGTTATGATATATGCCGTACCTTTACCTAACAGAGTTATATCCCTTGACCTAGTCACAAGAACGAAGTCAGTGATTTTGAATTTCTGTCTTACAATGGAGTTATACTCCAGAAGTGAGATAATGTCTTTAAAAATACAGATTCGGTTATATTATTACCTGTTTGATTACATCACGCTGGACATATTTTAACGTTCAGTAAAAATTCCAAACCAGCAGCCTAAACTGGTATTGACTAACCATATTATGAACGAGCGACTCCTACGACTGCAGTTGTTTATGCGATATTTCCATTGAATGATGAACCTAACGTTGATCATCTCAAAACAATGAAATTTTCTAGATTAAATTGTGAGTTACAGAACACTCCACAAAAGCGATGCGTGGAAATGATTTAACGGATTTACGACGTGAAAAAAAATTGGGCAGAAACAGTGAATTCTATCAGCAATTAACATAGGTCAATCTGGGTCTAATAAGACGCAAGTGTTGATTACTCTTATAATGAATTAAATGGCTCTATTGTGGAAAGTTGTATTTGGTTGCGCCATCCACAGACCATCATCGATGCTACGATGTAATTAAGGTATTAACGAAGCTGCGAATACATCGAATGAAGAAGAGAAGTCATATAATCATAACAATAACGATGCTACTGAGTTTATAACCGACATTGATGAAGTCTCATCTGTAAATTATCTCGATGGATTTATAAATAATTTTGAAGTATATGATGATGTAATGTTGAATAATTAAAATAATCCAGCTCTGATATTTTCTCCAGGCAGGCAGAAAAACAAGGCCGTAATTTATGTTACTCAACGATATACACACATACACAACGTGATCAGAGATGACTGCAACCTTTTATTTGTATTTAATGGAGTCGATACACATACTCTTCGAAACATTCTTCAGACTTGGTGTTCAGGTGATATGAATATGATTAAATTCAGAAATTTCTTTTCAAAAGCGCAAGTTATCCGAAACTGATTTATCACCATAAATTGATTTGATCCTCGGTCGCGATTTCGTATAGGCCTCGATAAAATGTTCGGTTGAAAGACTGTAGCAGGAAGGGGACAACCAAGAGTGAGTGTCCGGGTAAGTAAACAAACACGAAATAACAAGCGTCAAAAATAAAATAACCGAATTAGAGACCTTATTCGGTAAGAAGTTTCGATTTAGCATTATTGACCTTGTATTTTCAGATTTTCAGGAAGCTTTATTTTCGTGAAACTGGTCTGTTCACCCTCCATGCTGCTGCTGTTCGTACCGCAGCTTCTGACGAGCGCACGTAGTATGCGACGATCTGATCTTGCACTAACAATACAATTATATTTATGACTATTATGACTATATCCAGACTTTTTCAGGTTTAGTTATATATAAAAGTATAATTACCTAAATAACCAGATGATGTAAAAGATTTACACCGTTCCCTTCTCATATACTCGTTTGTATAGGTTCTCCTCATTGGTTAATGCAGATTAGTAAATTAGTACGACACAATTAGTCTAATTATCTGCAAGCTGTATACAATATGGTAATTGATTCTTATTTATCGTAGCAATTGTTATATATATATATATATATATATATATATATATATATATATATATATATATATATATATATATATGGCCATTATCAGCATTTTAGTGCACTGACCTTTTGGCAAATTGTATAGATGGAGTTTGCAAGGGTCATTGGGACTCCCTGTAAATATTTCTTCAATACATACAAATACATATGGATCAATGCAAAAAAGCTATTTGCCCTGATATTCAAAATATTCAAATTAAACAATTACTGAAACAAGCAACAACAAACAAATGCAAAGAAAAAGAAAAGAAACAGCAGTTTATTGTAATTGCAAATGATAAATAACAACTGATTAACAAAACTGAAAACTGACAACAATAAAAAGACAATTATATGTATACAGTGGAAGGCGACAGCTGGCACCTAAACACTGGATATTCAATGACACGGGCAAAATTGTAGTATAATTCTGCCTGGAAATACATCTCGATATATTTGTCCCAGTTATGTTACAAATTCGTAAAATGCGATATATTTTCACTAACAGGGGCTCTCTCCTCCAAACAACCTGACTGTCTAAGCCGGAAACAAAACTTGTTGCACACGTGTTGGTTAGAGAATTAGGAACCCTTTTCCTGTAGACCGTAAATCCTGAATTCTATATAAGGAAGATACGTGTGTCTCTTAAAATAAATAAGCAATCTTTGTGTATGAGCTATAGTATATACCAATATCAATATATGTAAAGCGCAGTTTTCAGTTGCACATTACAAATGTGTAAAATGGTCCTCATCTGTTTCTGGCAAAAACTGGATCCCCCACCTTAATGGAGCCCTCCACTTCAACTGCAAGATCGATGCCAAGACAAGGCTTGGGTCCGTATGGCTCTCTACACCGATACCTGGATATAAGATGCATGAGTCGAGGAAGAACAGTTTAATAATTACAGTCAGATAATAAATTCATATTTTTTAAACATATTGAGAGAGAGAGAGAGAGAGAGAGAGAGAGAGAGAGAGAGAGAGAGAGAGAGAGTATGGTAACAAAAAAAAATCATTTGAACAATGACATTAAAAGTTTAAATTCAGTATGATATTACAATTGTGTTGCATTACTAGTAGTTTGTAAGTTTTCACCAAGCTTTTGTTTAAACACTTTTTATTGCACGTTGCAGCTAACATTGTACCAGAGAACACCAATCACTGCCATAGTAGCTTATATATATATATATGTGTGTGTGCGTGTGTGTGTGTGTGTGTATGTGTGTGCGCGTGTGTGTGTGTCCTAATAAATTAGATAATATTCATTGTTATTACGTAAGACTTTTTGACATGTATTAAATATATAACAGTACAAAAAGCATAGAGTAAAGCAATAACAACTATTATAAAAACTGGAAGAAATAAAAACATTCTTATCTGCACAGTTCAAACGTAGACGAGTTTGATTTTGGTTCCGCGTTTGACGGCACCTAAAGTATGCTATTCTGTGGCAAGGCTATTGGAGTTAAGTACATTGCTCAACGACGCAGCAGGTCATCCGACCTGGACTTACCAGATGGTAGTATTGGAAACCAAACCCTTTCGGTCGCAAGTTCGACATGCCAAACACAGCAGCTCCTGATTTCAATGTTAGTGTCGGTCCACAAAGGTATCTTTGCATCTGGACTATGCTACATCCCCAATTGTCATGTTGTGTTTAAAAGAAGCTTACAACTAACAACAACAACCGGATAAAGTTTTGTATTTATAAAATATGCATGCAACAAATGACAGGTCCCTTTAATCAAAGTTCAAATACTAGAAGTCCAATCGAAAACACACAAGTGCACACACGCATGTACACAAACACAGAGGAAGAAACTAAAAAACTGCACACAAATCTGATCCGATACGCATAGAAACTGACATGCCAACAGTTTATGGCGTACTAATACGGTTTTCACATCAAAGTGAGTGGAGGCAGCACAATCAAGTAAAAAAGAAGAAAGATAGATCTGTGGTAAAAATGTCGACCAAAATTCGGTTTCGGTTTCGGTTTCAGAGCCGAAAGTTGGCAAATGGCCTTTCAGCATAGTTTGTTTCAGCCGAAGTCAAAAGGTTAGCTTTCGGTTTGCATTTGTTTTCGGTTGAAACTGATATTGACTTTCGGTCATCAGCCGAAGATCGATTTTAACTTTCAGAATGCAATGCTAGTGCTGAATCTATTCCTCTGCTTGTCGGCCAGTCAGTCGACGCTAGGAAATTTGACATTTAGCGAAGTCCTCTTAACTGCAGGCACTGAATGATTACTTCTAGATTCGTTTCTAATTAGTGCAGCATTGTATCATGACCCAGGCCTGTTTAAGAAATCTCGTTTTCGAGAACTTTGGTTTATCTTTCGGTTTCTGTTTCGGCCGAAGGTGAGGTTAAACTTTCGGTTTCGGCTTCGGTTTTGGCCGAAAGTCAATTTATAACTTTCGGTTTCGGTTTCGTTTTCGGCCGAAACCAGAAATTTAGTTTAGGTTGGCCTCTACTGTGGTAATCAGACTCAAGTGGGGGCTTAAGGTGCGATGCTCCTGCATTTTAAGCATCTCTTTTGCATAATTTTAACCATCTTTAAGCAAATAAGTCTTACTGTAGAAAATGTTCCGGCTGATACGCACTCAATTTGAGAAGCGACGGGGGAGGGGGGAGGAGCACGGCTTCGCTCCACGATAAAACGTTGATTAAACAGATATTTTAATAACCTTGCATAAAATTTACATATATGCAAGCGACATATATGGCTTTTGTTAAGTCGCGCTAACAAGATAGCCAATGAGGTATGGTAGATCCGAAGGAGAAAAGCTAGATTCCCGCTGAAGTTTCTAACTTTGCAAATGTTCTGACAACAATGTTACTGTCCATCACATGATTCCCATTCATTTTAATAGAACTAGGTAATCAATAGGTAATTAAAGCATTTATTTACAAAGCGTTCTACCAGAACTACAAGGAAGCCCAAAAAGCATTCTACCATGTCTGTAAGGAAGCCCACAAAGCATTCTACCATGACTGTAAGGAAGCCCAAAAAGCATTCTACCAGGACTACCAGGAAGCCCAAAGTTTTGAACTTCGAGATATAATAAAAGCGGTCGTAAAAAGTACAAGTGACATGATGGACAAGCGTGTGTACGACTTACATTTTAAGGACTGTAACAACTGTAACATGTACCGGAGACTTGATTAGCATTTTTATGTAAGACTTACATTTCAAAGACTGCAACAAGTACAAAAGACTTGACTGACATGTTTTGGTAAGACTTATGTTTTAAAGACTGTAATAAGTACAATAAACGTAATAGACATGTTTTGGTAAGACTTATGTTTTAAAGACTTTAATAAGTACAAGAAATTTAATAGACATGTTTTGGTAAGACATGTTTTAAAGACTGATAATAGACATGTTTTGGTAAGACTTACGTTTTTAAAGTTCTAAGAGGCTCTTCTTCTTTGTCCTTTATTCCCAGATCTGGATCTACGGTAATTAGGACGCATCTAAAATAAAATATATCATTATCTAATGTAAGAACATAATGAGAAGATGTATGTGTATGCATTTCATCTTTCAACCTCACTGGAAACAAGGTTCATCTGAATCGTACTTTGAAATTCCATCTACTACAATATGATTAGATTGAGACTTTCTAGTCATCCTCCTTATTTAAGATAAAATTGCGTCAATAATCATACAAGAGATTGCAAACAAATCATTGATACGACTGCACCTTTCTATGTGTTGTGCTTGAAGTGAAGCTGCCACAAATACATAATATCTAAATTATTTAGCTTAGATTAAAACAAATGTTAGGACATGAAGTATTTTCTATACCTTGTACAGTGGTCGATGACGCGAAATACAACACTGTCACCAATACGTATTGCCGACCAGTCATCCTGCAGGAGAAATGTGGCATCAAAGTTAAAAATGGTTCAAATGCGCTTCAATATAAGTGAAAGATTTTGATACTCAGAGCTTGGCAAACTTTCTCTGATCAAAGTGTTCATCCACTATATTTATATCCTAGAGCTCATGCATTCAAATCTCTGATCAAAGTGTTCATCCATCTAGGACTCATGCTTTCAAATCTCTGATCAAAGTGTTCATCCATCTAGGACTCATGCTTTCAAATCTCTGATCAAAGTGTTCATCCATCTAGGACTCATGCTTTCAAATCTCTGATCAAAGTGTTCATCCATCTAGGACTCATGCTTTCAAATCTCTGATCAAAGTGTTCCTCCACTATTTTTGCTATTTAAAGGGGACAAAAACCCGGACCTGCATAATTTTATTGTAAATAGAAGGATATTTAGTAGTTTGTGTATTTAATCTATCCCAACTATTTGTTTATTTGCATCTTATGTATTTGCACTTCAATTTTATAAAAGAATACTGTACTGTTTTGCGAGATCACACGGAAATACCCTACCGCGAATTTGTTAGCTCCCTTCCAAAATACACAGGATGTGACGTCATTTGAGACGATTAACGTATACAAGTCATATTCAGTTTGTGCAGCGAAGTGTCAATTAGAAACAAGATGGTTCAATACGCAGCTCTAAATTGTGTGAATCAAATATACAAGTTAAGTGTCTCTAAATATGCCTTGCAAATTAATCTTTTAGGAAGAAAAACAAAAATAAGGAACATATTGAATACTTTATTTTTCTTCTATACCACCGCTGGGCAGCTCCCGAATTGCACAGAGAACCCCATATGAAAGGGTACCTTAAACAATTTAGGAAAATCTTTAAAAGGACTAATAAATTAAAAAAAGACTCAGGTATGGAGAAGTACAATTTAAATTTTAAAAAATGTATGGATCCCCACTTGAGCACGTTCGAACTCATTATGAAATAAATAGACAATGCGATGAAAGACACGAAAAAAAATACAAGCCGTAAAAGCAAAAGTTTCTTTTTTTCCCTAAACAAAGATAATACATCGTACTTCTTTCAAAATTAAAAATCAAATAAATGAATATAAAAAAAAAATTGTGAAAAAAATCTTATATATCACATACATATAGCACCGACATCAATATCATACATGGAGTACAGGTGACCTCTAGCCAAGGTCGACAAAATGAACTAGGGAAAGAATTTTGAGATTAGATGAATAAAACCTACTCGAATGATCAACCCTATAGAAACACTAAGGATACAATACCCCATCATAGTTTAACAACATAAACAGAAATTTTAGAAAGGTGAGAAAAAATATATTAAAAAAACACCAAACTACATATCGGGAGTAACATACCAACGCATGAAAATTTTGTTCCTTTGTTTTCAAAAATGGGAGCGGGGATCTGTCTAGTGCCCGCCACCCCACCCCTCCACCCCACCCCACAAAAAAAAAGATGTGTAAATAACAGAAGTTCCAGACAAAAGATTGTTTTTTTTCTCACATTTCTAAATGAATCTAAAAGGCGAGCTGTATGAGCAATCAAATTAAAGAGAGATGGCTTTATGCTAACTCAGCACACCACTTTATGCCAGAGACATTTCGAGCTTGAATGTTTCTCTAAAGACCCAAGAGCAGCGCCATTGTCAGAATTTGACGAGTCCTGTTTATCTTTTACCCACGAATTTATCCTGTAAGGTTGGATGTTAATATAATATTCTACTTCGGGAATGTTGTTGTTGTTGTTGTTGTTGTTGTAGGGCTAAACGCCATTTTCAGCACACGATAGGCTATACATGGCGGCCAGTATATATTGGTAGAGGAAGAACCCGGGAAACCCCCCAGAAAGAACCACCGACCCACGAGAAGCTACTGGCAATTGATTTTACATAATGTATTATGTAGAAAGATATGACACAATAACGCATGACCGATTGAATAATGACTTTGCTTACCAATTCAAATTTCAACCTCAATTGAATTATCATTTCGTACATCCGCTTATGCAGTTGGAGATATGTATATAAGTGGATCCGACACTCAAATGTATAAATCCAGCTGTCCAAATGAAGATGGTTTCACCATCTAAAGCATAGAGAAGTGTTCTGATTTTAAGTAATGGATGCGGTGTAGTAAGCTACAAATGAAAGATGATAAGCTGAATCCATTCGCACAAAATTAAAATCAGCGAATTTAACGTTAAATTTAAACAAACACTTAGAAATCTACGTTATTTTTAATCTCTCTCTCTCTCTCTCTCTCTCTCTCTCTCTCTCTCTCTCTCTCTCTCTCTCTCTCTCTCTCTCTCTCTCTCTCTCTCTCTCTCTCTCTCTCTCTCTCTCTGCCTAACGAATTAATCTTTTAGGAAGAAAAGAAAACTTGGAACATATAGAATACTTTCTTCTTCTATTACACCGCAGGGCAGCTCCCGCACTGCACAAAGAACCTATATGAAAGGGTACCTTAAACAATTTCGGAAAATCTTTAAAAGTACAAATAAATAAATAAATAAATAAATAAATAAATAAATAAATAAATAAATAAATAAATAAATAAATAAATAAATAAATAAATAAATAAATAAATAAATAAATAAATAAATAAATAATAGTCTGGAGAAGTACAATTTATTTTTTTTATAAAAAAAATGTATGGACTCCCACTCGAGCACAGTCGAATTCAATATGAAATAAACAGACAATGCGGAGAAAGACACGGAAAAAAATACAAGTTATAAAACAATCAGTTTCTTTCCCTCCCTCCCCCCTCCCAAACAAAGATAGTACACCGTACTTTGTTCAAAACTAAAAATCAAAAAAAAAAATGTATATAATTTTTGTTTTGATTTTTTTAAAAATATATATAAAATGCCTATAGCACCAACATAAATAGCGTACAGGTTATCTCTTGCCAAGGTCGACAAAATGAACTGGGGAATGAATTTTGAGATTATATGAATAAAACCTACTCGGATGATCAACCCAGGAAACACTAAAGATACAATACCCCTCAAATTTTAACTACATAAACGGAAATTTTAGAAAGAGGAGAAAAAATATATTTTTTAAAAAACCACCAAACTACATATCGGGAGGAACACACCAACGCATGAAAACTTTGTTCCTTTGTTTAAGAAAATGGGGACTGGGATCTGTATGGTGCCTGCCACCCCCACCCCCCACCCCCCAAAAAAACAGATGTGTGAATAATATAAGTTCCAGACAGAAGATTAGTTTTTTCACATTCCCAAAGGACCCTAAAAGGAGAGCTGTATGGGCGATCAAATTAAAGAGAGAAGGCTTTATGGTAACTCAACACACCAGGTTGTGCCAGAGACTTTTCGAGTTTGAATGTTTCTCTAAAGACCCAAGAGCAGCGCCATTTTTGTCAAAATCTGACGAGTCCTGTTTATCTTTGTCCCACGAATCTATCATTTAAGGTTGGATGTTAATGGTATATTCTACTTCGGTAATATTATTGTTGTTGTTGTTGTTGTTGTAGGGTTTAACGTCATTTTTTCCAGAACACGATAGGCTCTAAATGGCGGCTAGTATTAATGATGGAGGAAGAACCCGAGAAAAACCCCGGAAAACACACCGACCCACGAGAAGCTACTGGCACGCTTTCTCACATACCCCATAGGCCGAATCTGGGACTCGAACCCGCGTAGACAGAGGTGAGATATCAGTGATCCGTAACGGAGAGCGCTTTAGACAACTCGGCCACTTGGGCTATCTCCAAACTTCTGATTCGGACCATGTGAAATATTATTCAATTTTGTACAGGATTTAAACGTGAAATTTAAAATTGTTGTTAAAGATGATTTTCTCATTATGTCCGAACCCATGTACGTCGAGCAGTTCAAATATGTATTTAAGGTAACAAAATCCCGTTAGTACGCGTGATCATGGTGTAGTTATATATAATGAAATGACGTAAACATTATTATTTTGCATCGGCAATTTAGTAGTAAAATATTTTTTAAACTTCTCGTTCAACTTTAAATAGTTTGCTTTATTAAGAACTAATAAAATTACGAAAACACTAACACATAAGAAGAAATAGACTAAACGATGTTGAACTCAGTAGCGACAGTATTTCCCGAGTATGCGTCAATGCTGTTTTTTTTTTTATCGAGTTCAAGTATCATTCATTATTTGATTGGAGCTCTTTCATATATAAAACTTCACATCATGTTCTTTTTTCCCCAATTAAAATATATCAAATAATTTTGAAGAGCAGAGCAAAAGGGACAGATGTCTCGTATGTTTCGTTAAGTACTGAAGCTGAGTTGATCAAATGGAAAACTTGAAAAGTTACACATTTTTTAATTTTATTAAGTTATATGGTTAAAGAAAGACAACAATAAATAAAACCTTAACAACCATGTGGCGACATCTCACAATTATTATATAGGATCCTTCTACCTGTTCTCTATGGGACGAGTTCTCCATAATTCATTATCAACAATGCCGGTGTGTACAGTGTCTCAAATGACGTCACTTCCGCTATTTGTGAGGGGAAGGGAAGCGTGTTGTTTTATTCAAGACTTATCGGGATATATGATCGGTTTTTCATACATTTCTTCGCAACGAGTAAGAATGAAATATTCAAATTTTCAGAAAGTGACCAATATACATATAGCAAATAATATAAAAAAATTTGAGCGAATTTCATTTTTGCATATTTGTCCCCTTTAAGGGACTTACATTCAAAAGGCTATAACGATTGCAAAACATTTACAGAAAAAAGGAAGTTAATCATAAAATTAGTAAAGAACATGAAAATTCCAATACACCTACTGTATTTTTGAAATTTTCAAATTACACAAATCAACAACGAATATTTTGCTGCTACCTGTGAAACAGATTTTTAGGAAATATTTATAACCAAATTCCAGCGATCCAGAAATTCTAATGATAAATAGAACAGTCATAAATCAAGTTACGAAAAACCTCTCTTGGTCTGCACGTCTTTTGTGCAATAATGAAGTAACTCAGAAACTTAACAATACAACTCCTGATATCTCACACACTACAACTCCTAATATCAAGTGACTCAGAAAATCGCATAACAACTCCTGATATCTAGTGACTCAGAAAATCACATTACAACTCCAAAATTTCAAGTGACTCAGAAAATCACATATAATTTCCTAATATCAAGTGGCTCTGCATCTGACACACTACTACTGAAAATATCGTGTGACTCAGAATCCCACACAATGTAACTCATAATATAAGTGTCTCGGAATCTCGCGCAATACAATCAATACTATAAAGTGACTCTGAAAGTCACACAATACATCCGATATTATCAAGTGACTCATTTTCTCACACACTACAACTCATATCAAGTGACTTAGGATCTCACACAATACAGCTCATAATATCAAGTGACACCTAAATTCTTATTCCTATTAATACTAATTAATACTAATAAACAGTCAATTAGTCACGAACTAAATTATATGTATCTTCAATTGTTAAATGATCAATATAAATAAAATTTCAAGAAAAGTAAGAGATTCTTTTAGCTGTCTTGTCACAGAAAAATATTCAAAATAGCTCTTTCCTGTAAAAAAAATTTAATGTAAAAAGAGGGGTTGGTGGCAGTGTTGTTTCAGTATAAAAGCCACTAGTTGCATAAGGAATTAACTTTAATACCTCAGTCAGAATCTTACAAGCATCCTTTCAAAAAAAGCAATTGTTACTTTTTATCTGTATCTTTAATGGAATATTATTGTCATTTTTCTGCAATAGGAGGACGAAAATTTGCCCCCCAAAATGTCCAGTGAGTCCTTACGTAATAAGGCAACCAAGTAGAAAGACATGAAAATTCACATAATACTCTATCAATCTCATATTGATATATCATTCTCCAGTGTATATATTTAAAACACACCATCGTGCTGTTTTAAAGCCTACTATCACGATTTCAAGATCAACATAGTTTAACAGACAGAGATTTGTACAGGTTGGTGTCGCAGAGGATCGTATTCCCTACCTCTTCATACGGGGAAGTCCCGTTCAGCAATATGTTGGCCCTGAAGTTACGGTGTGTCACCGGTTTTTGGAGTCGTTTGTTTAAATCCTCTATTGTAGCGTTGCCCATCAGCATACAGTTACAGAAATCGTGAAATGCAATCTGAAATAACCATCATGAGACAAAGTGCTGACGTGTTCATAAAAATAAAAGCATCTGAATCTTTACATCTCAAGTATAATAAATGTAGAAGACAAATTATACATAGCAAGGAAGTGTTTTCAATGACATTATTATTATTATTATTATTATTATTATTATTATTATTATTATTAGTCCAGTGTCATAAACAGGGTATAGCGAGTGTAAGGTCTTCACAACGCCTGACTTTGTATGTTGAAACTAAATAGCACGTATTTCACTACTTACCATGTCGGTTTCCTCAGCATTTATTTCCCAGGTTTTTGGGACGTACTTTGTTTGTCTTTTCACCAACTCTGGCCCACAGAAGTGAAGCCTTAGTCCCTCTACCGAGAGAAATTTAGACAACCATATTGACACCTCATCCCCACAGTCGATGGATTGAACACGAACATTCTTAATTCTGGGTGAATAATAGATAACAAAGTTGTTGAAAAATCTCAAACAAATATTTACCACTGAGATGAACCTTCTGTCGCAGTCTTACACAGTTTGCGGGGTGCGGTTGGGGTCTTTTATGCGTGTAATTTTACAATCAATACTCCTAAATTAACCTGAATTGGAGATGAAACATTTTCTGCTTAATGATGTGTGCATTTTATGAAGAACTGAAGACTATCCTTCCAAATGTAATCAGTGTATTACCGAGAAAATTCGTAAATTACAATATGGGTGCCAGCTTAAACTATTTCCTCTTCTTATGGTACAATATCCGCAAGAATCGACATTTTTCCTAAGTTAAGGAAACTTCCAAAACATAACAGGCTTCTTTAACTATGGAAAAACTGCCATCTAAAGCTATTTTTCCTTGCCCCCGCCCCTTTCTAAATTCATTGTTCCAACAATACTTTCACTGCACTACGCCTAACGGCATATGAAAAAAAAAACAGGCGTCACATTCTACAGAGACACGTAAAATGTGATAACAGATTTTAGATTCCCACCCACAATTATTATGAAACTACACAATGGTACCTGTCAAAGGTGGTTCTTAGACATATAAATTGCCAGCAACTCACTTAAAGGTCACCGGCCACCTATAGTGTACAAATGTGTGAGATTACTATACATGTAGTCAGAAGAAACGCATTTGTTATGTATGCACACCATACAAATGTTTATTTAGACTAAAAAATCCCCTTTTTTAAATGAACAAAATTATTCGACAATCTCCGTAAATAATTGGTAGTTTCTGCGTACCAAAAGCTGATATTACGTACATTTATCCCTTCTATTCAACCCAGACATTCGAGTGTTTAATTTCCCCACGTTAAAGTCTATGTGCTATATCTTATGGATGTATTTTTTATTTTAAAAAAAACTGATGATGGGACAAAACGGTTCTTTCTTTTTCCGAAAGACCCTGTATACCAAAAACAAGAGGATTTAAGCTGTCAGATCGAATACATAGAAGGATGGGAAAGTCTTAAAATCCTCTTAAATCCCGGAGAAAACTCGTTGATGCATATATGAAGATGAATATAACGAGCTTAAGTAAAATATGTATATATATATATATAAAAAAAACTATTACAGTAATGTAACTGCAGATATAAAATATTAATGTTTAAAATAATCATAATACGAACTGCGCGTGCAGAGTGCAGACTTTGTTCAAACTCTTTAATTAGCATCACTATTACCAATATGAACTAAAATGATTTAAAACAAGAAATATAAGGTATTACTCTGGGATGTTTGTCATATATTATTTACCGTCTATATCGGGACACGATAAAATATTTTCTTTCCTCGTCCCAGAACTTATGGTGAGCTTTTGTCATTAAGGTACATGTCCCAAGACTTAAGAATCGAAATAACTTTTGTGTTGAATTTGTGCCCGCCAACCACACTTCACTGCGTACAAAAACATAGATAAACAAAACACTTGTTTGAAAATAAAATGAATGAAACTAACCTTGCATTGTTTTTATTTTATCATTCTTTTTTCATAATGCGAAAAAAAATTTTATACAAACATCCTCGAACTTCGTGTATGTAGCAGACGCTGGCTGGCGTATGCATCCGCGCTGTATCGCTAATGTCAGATAACAAAATCTCAGATGAGATGGGAATATCATCCGACTGCTTGAAGGTCACTGCCATTCACGCATGATACGTCATAAAGTGTAAAATAACCAAGATTTTATTGTATTTAGGTTACTTATACGACGTTATCTCACACAAAAAATCATTATTTGAAAATACATTCACTGTGAGTGCAAATGATAATCTTTTCGCTTGCAGAGTTACGAAAGTAATTTTAAAGCAAGTTTTTGCTGTGTATGCTATTTACCCAAAGATCACGCCCGTTTGTATCAGTTACGATTACATATGGCAAACAAATAGAAGCCGGGGTGATGAATAAAACAGAACTTGCGATTAATAAACTCATTCCTTTAAGTTACCCACAGGATATCAAATACAAAGGTTATTTTATTACAAAGCAAGCCATTAGCTAAACTTGACTTTGGATTCTTTTGAGTATGTCAATATTTTTTAATGAAGCCGGCCGACATGAAGAAGTCAACTTTGGTTCCTTTGAACCAACTTTGGTTCCTTTTGAATTCTTTTAAGTGTGTCGATTTTTTTTTTACAAAGTTGACTGATATAAGGAATCCAACATTGATTTCTTTTTATCTGTATTAACGGGAATTTTGATAATATTTTGAAACAATGGAGAGGTTTTGAAAGCGATACAATCTAGTGCGTCGTGTACGCATATCGATATACGGCTGAACAATAAATTAGTTTTTAATAGTTTCATCTAACTCTCCAATCTTTAGTTTATAGAGTTCGGGTTCCTTTTCGACACGAAGAAACGTGTACTTTGTCTTGGTGTTCGTGGCTAAGGGGAAGTAACAGCGTTGTATACTACTATTTCGAATAATTAATTAATAATTCTTCTTTACACTTGATGATTTTCTTATTCTTATTGTGCGAGTATAACTACTTTAATCATGTAATGCAGATCTAAAGTAAAAAGAAAAATGTTAAGAGTACGGCCGGTGATCTTTAATACAGTCATGGGCGAGTGAAAAGTGGCTGGACAACCCTATTTAGTGATAGTATTATAAAAATATTATTATTGTTTCATATCTTAGCAGTATCTGTATTATCTATAGACTCACTTACATAACGTATGACTATGAAGAATCCTCAAGAACATTTGTATGAAGACTCCTAATGTATGGCTGAATGAAAACTCTTAATGCATGACTGTATGAAGACTCCTAATGTATGGCTGAATGAAGACTCCGACTGTACGACTGTATGAAACTGAATGTATGACTGCATGAAGACTCCTATTGAATGGCTGTATGAAAACATCGAATGTATGACTATGAAAACTCTCAATGCATGTCTTATGAAGACTCCTAATGTATGGGTGAATGAAGACTCCGACTGTACGACTGTATGAAAACTCATCATGCACGACTGAATGAAGGCTCCTAATGTACGACTGTATTAAAACTCCTAATGTACGACTGTATGAAAACACGTAATGTACGACTGTATGAAAACTCCTAATGCATGACTGTATGAAGACTCCGACTGTACGACTGTATGAAAACTCCTAATATACGACTATATGAAAACCCTTAATGTACGACTGCATGAAAACTCTTAATTTACTGTACTGTACGACTGTATGAAGAATCCTAATGTACAACTGTATGAAAAATCCTAATGTACGACTGCATGAAAACTCTTAATGCATGACTGTAATATGACTCCTAACGTATGACTATATAATGACTCTTAACGTATGACTGTATGGAGAATCTTAACGTATGAGTGTACGAAGAATCCTAATGTATGGCTGTTTGAAGACTCCTTTGTATGAAAACTATTAAGTTAAAAATACCCCCCCCCCCATGTAATTTAGGTCATTATCGGCTTTTGTCAGATTCTTTGCAAAAATTAATGCAGTTTGGGACTCTTTATAACATTAAAAACTGGTTGTCGACAGTAAATATATGAAGTTTGGGGCTTGTATAACATCACGAGGTCTTTTGTACAGCCTCAGACTCTAACAAATCTCAATTATATGTTTCCCATGGCAGTTTGGGACTGTATCATCAAACAAAATCTAATATAAAGATAGGGGCTCTTAAGATCAATTAACGGTTACTCACAACATATATAATTTGACTGTGACTCTTTATAACATCAAATGAACGGTTTCCCACATATATATTTTATAGGAAGTTTGGGACTTTTATCACATTAATTAACGGCTGCCCGCAGAAAGTATGTGAAGTACGGGTCTCCTTGATATCAACTGACGGTTGTCCACAGTGAGATCTTACCCTGCTTCACTTAGCTGCGGATGTGATGTATGCATGAGAATATCGATCTTCTGCATTCCAGGTGCAGACAGCACCATCTGGTCTCCATGGAGACTAGCTGTAATAAGTGCCATCTGCGGATACTGTCTAAGAGTAATGTAGGTGCCATCCTTGGTCGTTACCATCCAGTGCCTGAAACCAACAAATGTATACAAGGTCCACGAAAAGTATATATTTTGACATGACTTTGTGGTAACTAAGAATGAAGGGTTACCTTCACTAAGGAATCACTAAATTCAGTTAAATGTATAACAGTACCTTTTGATAGTCAATTTTATTTTTTGTAAACAAGATGGTCATTAGAATAATTACATGTTAAAATTATGGTCATTCAGAATAATTACGTCAAAATAAGATGGTCATTAAGAATAATTACACGTTAAAACAAGATGGTCATTTAGAATAATTACACGTTAAAACAAGATGGTCATTTATAATAATTACACGTTAAAACAAACTTGAATGCAGTGACATATATTTCAAGAAAAATGTTCACCTTATAAATTAGAACATGACATTATTACACAAGATTGTTTAAACCAGAACTCAATTCTCAAAAGAGAACTTAATAAAACCAGACAATATATAAATCTGAAGTTTCCTAAATTTGCGATGTGAATACAACCACCATTAACGTTTAAGAAATTGAATCAGTTTGATGATTTATATGAAAAAAATATTCTATGCAAAAATACAACTTGTCCAGGTGTATTAAGTGAATGAATTCTTTCTTAATCTGTTAAATACAAATTTAAAAAATGTCAAAAACCCTTTTTGTGCACACCTCCGGAGTTTGAAGTAAATCAAGTAATCTTTAGATTTTCAAGTTGTAAAAAAGACCTTGCATGCAGTATCTCAAGAGTTGTATACATCAAGTACAACATGAAAAAGAAATCCAGATTTTTTATCTAATTTAATATAAATAGTTTAGACTGGATGATACAAACTTTAATTTAAAAAAAGAATAGTACAAAGTGATTTCATTCTTTACGGATCTTCATCTTTGCAAGTTTGTTTTGTTCGTATTCCTGGTGATTATTACCTGTCCGTTACAGTTTGATACTTCAGTCCATATTTAGAGCAGAATGCAGTCTGGACGCTCATTCCTCGAACAGATTTCACTGGGTGCACAATTAACTCAGACACCGAACCTACCAGTGTAAATTGATTTCTTGACCTCCAGTGTATCCATGATAATTCAACATACTTAGCAACCGCACCTCCACATAACGCCAATAGAATCTTCGCCTGTTTTCCAAAATCAAACATGTCTAATTTAAGACTGGTCGGAATGACTTTTTTTGGTTGATGTTTTCAAACTTTTGTCTGCTCTTCATTGGGATTTCAATATCAGCTGTTACTTCAACGAGTGTTCTAAAATGTAAAAACACTAAATAAAATTTAGTCGTAAACGATATCTGTTACAGTCTCTGAAAAAAGAAATTAAAGATATTATTATATAAGGTTATCAAGGCGTAAGCCACTTGAGACTTAAAGATGTCAGTGAACAGATCAGAACACAACTTAAAATTCTCTTTAATCTGTCATTTAAATAAAACAAATTTTCTAGATAAAAGAAAACTTTCGCACATTTTCCCCCATAACCATAAAGGTGATTTACAGTTTCCAATTCCAGACCAGTATTAGTCGCACTATTGTTTTAATAAAACGTGTTTTTATACAAGTATCAATGACGACTCGGTTACTCCACTCTTTTTATCAATATGTCGAACCGCATCTCGAGATATGCAAGTTTCTAGAACAATCTCCATATTCTTTTGTTGTATTTTGCGATTATCCAACTGGTTAGGATAGCTGAAATAAAGGACAAAACACATTACATCCAATTGGTTGGAATAGCTGATACGAAAGAAGAACTACATTACATCCAACTGCTTGCAATAGCTGATTCAAAGGAAGAAAGATATTTTCTCATGTTTAATGTATCAGATCCTGTGAATTAGTCTCGGCATTCATTATAAATAACAGCTCTATCAAGATTGAAGTGTTTTCTGTGAATTCAGTGAGCTGATTATGCATTTGTGAAAGGAAAACTCACCGCATGGTGATTTCTTTTTTTTTTTTTTCTTAATCTTTTTTTAATATATATAACCAAGAGTAGATTTAACATATTGAATTTAAAGTCGTCTATTATAAATTATAATTATGTCTGTCATCCCTATTACACAACATGACATGTGGAGTTTTCTGTCATTCAAATATACACGTTGGTTTCATTTGGTTTTGGTATTGTGGGGCTGTCATTTTTCAGCACATAGTAAGCCATATATGGCGGCTAGTATGTTTGGTGGTGGAAGTGACAGGGAAGACCCTGGAAAGAACCATCGACCCACGGGAAGCTACTAGCAAGCTTTCATACATACCTGCCTTGGTGGAGCAGAGACTCGAACCAACGTAAACACAAATGCGTTGTACGTGATCTATAAAGAAGAGTGTCATTGGCAACTCGGCCATCTGTGACCCTTAATGCATTTATAGGCCTAATCAATAAGTCTACCGGAATGGATGTGCCTGTCTAAGTGAAAGTTTAATCCAGTAACATCCTAAAGCACAGACTTCAACATCCGAGAAATGAAGCGATTCATAAATTCTAACACCACCATGAGTATTGTATACAAAATAATTTCTAATTGGATTTTAGTACAAGTTTAGTCAAAGATCATCAGAAGAAATGGATGGATTGAGCGACGTTTCGGTGAAGGCTAAAACATCAAATCAGTTTGCATGCTGCACACATTGCATCTAATTTATTTGGATAAAAAAAAGGTTGAACATGACAGTGTGTAATGTAAAAATGGCGTTAACTGCCAGAAAAAAAATGACGAACAAAATGTGTCGTTCGATGGACTAATTAGGGTCTGATCCCCGATTAGGATGAATGTCACCGGCTATGTATTTAACTCCTGAGAGAGAGAGAGAGAGAGAGAGAGAGAGAGAGAGAGAGAGAGAGAGAGAGAGAGAGAGAGAGAGAGAGAGATGTGTGTGTAAACTATTTTGTAACACTGTTGTAAATAATCCGAGGTATGTAATGACAAATATATATATATATATATATATATATATATATATATATATATATATATATATATATATATATATATATATATATATATATATATATATATATATATCGTCGTCGGCATCCGTCCGTCTTCGAGAGACGATGGTGTAGCTTCCGATTTGGGTGTCCTATCTGCACCTTCACGAGTGACTGAAGAGTCCGACCCTTGAGTGACAGTCTCTGTTGCACTTGCTGCAGGTGTATGCTGATGCTTGCTGAGGATGTTTTTGGTTCGCCTTCCTCCTGGCTCTCTTTACAGCGAGGTTTGTGTTTCTCATCTCCTCAGCTTTCTGAGTGCCCTGTCTGACAGCAAGACGCCACGCGGAGCGGTCGTCAGCACAGCTCTCCCAATTGTTCATGTTGATGTTGGCTGTCTTCATGTCCTTTTTGCAGACATCTTTGTATCGCAGACGTGGCCTTCCAGTCGTTCGTGCACCTTCTACTAGCTCGCCGTACAGCAGGTACTTGGGTATGCAGCCTGGGTCCATTCTCCTAACATGGCCTAGTCAGCGAAGGCGCCTCTCGCTGAGAATGGAGAACATGCTGTTCATGCCGGTGCGTTTCAGAACCTCTGTGTTGGGAACTTTGTCCTGCCACTGGATACGCAGAATGCCCCGCAAGCATCTCAGGTAGAAGCTGTTGAGTTTCCTCACGTGACTCGCATAGGTGGTCCATGCCTCGCTGCTGTAAATGAGTGTGCTGAGCACGCATGCCTGGTAGACGCGCAGTTTGGTATTCTCGGTGAGGTTGTGATTGTCCCAGACCCTCTAGTTCAGTCTCGCCATAACTGCTGATGTCTTGGCAATCCGGCCATTTACATCAGTATCAACAGAGAGCGAGTTGAAGATGGTGGACCCAAGGTATGTGTAGTCCTCAACAACTTCCAGGTTGTACCCATCAATGGCGATGGTGGGAGAGGAGTCTGCGTCCTGCACCATTACATTCGTTTTCTTCAGACTGATGGTCAGTCCGAACTCCTTGCAGGCGTGGGAGAGGCGGCATACTAGCTGCTGAAGTCCATCTTCCGTGTGTGATGTCAAGGCTGCATCGTCGGCGAAGAGCAATTCACGGATGAGAACCTTTGTAACTTTAGTCTTTGCACCGAGACGGGCGATGTTAAACAGCTTTCCGTCAGTCCTAGTGTGTATATACACACCCTCGCTGCAGTCCTTGAAGGCGTACTGGAGGAGAATGGAAAAGAAGATGGCAAAGAGAGTTGGCGCAAGGACACAGCCTTACTTCACTCCGCTGCTGACTGGGAAGGCCTCTGATGTTGCGCCGTTGAACCACACTGTGCTGTGCATGTTCTCGTGGAACGATGTTATGATAGCGAGCAGTCGTGGGAGGCAGCCTATCTTCTTAAGGATCCTGAAGAGTCCGCTCCGGCTGACCAGGTCAAATGCCTTGGTCAGGTCTATGAAGGCAATGTAGAGGGGCATCTGCTACTCACGACACTTCTCCTGCAGCTGTCGTAGTGAGAAGATCATGTCTACAGTTGACCTGCCTGCTCGGAAGCCACACTGGGACTCGGGGTAGACTCGGGATGCTAGGGTCTGCAAGCGCGCCAGGACGACACGGGCGAACGCCTTTCCAACAATACTGAGAAGAGAGATACCCAGGTAGTTGTTGCAGTCACTGCGGTCTCCTTTGTTCTTGTATAGAGTGACAATGTTTGCATCTCGCATGTCCTGGGGGATGTGTCCTTGTCCCCAGCAGAGGCAGAGGAGTTCGTGCAGAGGCTGGATTAGTGCTGGTTTCCCTATCTTTAGGACTTCAGGCGGAATGCCATCACTCCCAGGGGCCCTCCCACAAGCGAGGCAGTCGATGGCTTTGCTAAGCTCTTCCAGGGTGGATGGTGTGTCTAGTTCCTCCAAGACTGGTAGGTCTGGGATGGCGTCTAGGGCGGTGTCCGTGACGACGTTTTGGGTTGCATACAGCTCAAGATAGTGCTCAACCCAGCGCTGCAGCTGTTTGCCCTGGTCTTTGATGACTTCGCCAGTCTTGGACTTGCGTGGGGCGATCTTGGAGGTGGGTGGGCCTGTTGCCTTCTTGATACCCTCGTACATGCCCCTTGCATCCCCGGTTTCGGCAGCTATCTGTATGCTGGTGCAGAGGTTCAGCTAGTAGGTGTTAGCGCAGTGACGGGCGGTCTGCTGGGCATTTTTCCTGGCAGTCCTGAGGGCCTGTAATGTACCAAGGCTAGGCGCAGCCTTGTAAGCCAGGAGGGCTTTCCTCTTCGCCTCAGTCACGGGTATATATATATATATATATATATATATATATATATATATATATATATATATATATATATATATATATATATATATATATATATATATAACAAAGTAACATGCTTTTGTTTCTATCAATCAATCTAAAACAAGAAAGATTAACACGTGTTACCAAGGTCAAGACACATTGCCCATCTAAAAAATGGCAAGTTTTTCTTCAATCTTTTAAAGACTAACACCAATATCACTGCTCACGTCCAGGGACGTAATTTCAATTTATTTCGGGATGGAGGGGGGAGGGGCAAAACATGACGGGCTTGTTAATTATCGTATATACCGGTAGTCTACAGCAAATTTACAGCACACACACACACACACACACACACACACATGACGTCCCTGCCCACCCTCGCTCTAGTCAATAAAACAAAATTTACAAAGGTTTATTGCACAGCTCTTCTACAAAACGGTAAGTGTAGTATAAAATCACACTTAAATACATGTTTCAACTCGTTTAAAATGACTGATCCAGGCGAGATTGTTTAAAATTGATCAACAAAATAATGACTCGGTACAAAATGATCGAGCTAATGGGGGTGGTGGTGTTATATTTGTCGTTCTCACTCAGAAGGTAGTGGACATGGACCATTGACCTGAGTGAATGAAACGTTTCCTTGGAATGCACACATGCCATATTGTAACAACTCGCCATGACGTAACGACGTGCCAATCGGTATCGCATGCGGCGACACAAAATATGACAGCTATGCGCTCCAGGTGCTTTTTCACTGGTTTTAAGTCTCTTAAGTGTGCAAAATTTAAACACGTGCGTGTGGGGCCATCCATAAATGACGTCACGCGATTTTGGCCGATTTTGACCATCTCCCTCCCAATTTCTCGTCACACGTCGTCACATAAAGTCAGCCCTCCCTCAAATGTGACGTTACAAAGCTCTGCTCCCCCCTCCCCGAAAAAGCAGTATTTCCTCTTTGAAAATTAGCATGTTTCAAATCACTTTATTTTCATTGTAGTATGTATTTAGTGTGGCGCTGCACTCTGATATTATAGGAGAAAACATGTATTAAAAGGGAGGCACTGAAAAGCTGAATTTGTCATTAATTTTTTTTTTAAATATTCGTCTAGCTAAAACTGCAGATATTCAGAATATTGTATTCAAATTCTTCTATAATTATCAAATAAAGTAATTATAATTTTAAAAATTACTTTGAAACTTTGTAGTAGAACATATAATTCTTGGGGTTTGCCACATGCACTTTTTTCGATATTTTTTGTATCGGCATATGATGTTTGTTTAGCCCAAAACGTCAGAAGTGATCCTTTTTGTGGCAGCAATTGTTTTTAATTCTTGAAACCAGTGATCAACTTAAACTTGCAAATCTGCATCATTTTTTTTTCCAGTCCAATTCTGAACCACTTCTTGGCAAATCTTTCTGCTTTTTGTAGGATGTCAGCATGTACGCCTCAAAAAGACACTGGAACATTTTACTTTTATCCATCGTAGCGGTCAGTTCTTCACCCAAATTTTTTTTAATCAAAGTTATCAAACTTATAAATTATTTATTTTTCTATCAAACATTTTAAATTTAATTTATAGCACAAAAAAGTTTTAAATTTAAAAGGTTTAGCGAGAAAAAGATCATTTCAGCCTCGCTTTGTCGACAACAGCGGACTAGAAACGGAAGAATGCTATTTGGAAAAAGCCACTATTGAAGCTAGTTGGTAGGTAGAAGACGAGTCCATCTTAATTTGAGCTCATGCACGACACGCGTGAAGCTACTTAAAACGTCATTAAATAAACTGTAAGCAATAAAAAATTTAAGTGGAACTTTTACTTAAAGTTGCACATTTTGATGTGACGTTACATTTCTTAAACACCAACTTTCCCCCTCGTCACAAATGTGTTACCCCTCCCCACCCCCATAGGTGCGTGACGTTATCTATGGACGGCCCCTGCGTCTGTGTGTCAGTTTAATAAGTTTTATTTTTAACAAAAGAGCACACACCAGCCATCAAATAACAGTATACAAACTTTTCAACTGAAATTATGAATGTAAGACTAAATGTTATTGATATGCATGTGATACACGAAATGTTCGGGCTGTTTTCTTGCTGTTTTGAGGATACATAAAATATACACTGCTACAGTTTTCCACACTGGGTTTAATTGTCACGGTTAGCTTTCTATAGTCAAAACTATATGACCCATCGGGCGGGCGTCTTAAGTCCACTCACTCGACTTTAAATTTACCATAATCACTCGTCACAAACTAATTTACGCGTACTGAACTTACCAGAGGTGAAACAGAAACCGATGTTTATGCGTTTCCACGAGGCTCGCTTGTTGCCTTGTGTAAAATAAAGTGTGTCAATATTGTGTTTCTTACATTGTACTGCAGATATACAACAATCGATTTTATTGCATGGCATATTCTCCCTAAATTTGTTCCAGGTTGAAGTCGAATATTGTGATACGAAAATTGACAACCTTACGCTCGTCTGCTAGAAGACATGTCACTTGTTGTACATAAAGAGATGGTAATATTAACTGATACATCCTATCCCAAAAATATACAGCCACATCATACATAGACTTACCTACCTTGAAAGGTGGTGGAAGATTCGGGACCTGAGACATATATTAGGACAGGTACCACCCCGCAATTTGGCTCGTGAGTGGCAAATCCTGATCGATCGAGGCAAATATCAGTACATAAACATTCGCACCGAGTCGGAATGTCCTCGGTCTTTTCCGTTAAGTCGGAAATGGCCAACCAATACCTGTGCAATTGTTAAACAATGAACTACTTAATCGATTCACAGGGTGAACTCGGTTCATAGAGGTGTCGTTTCTAAGTGAATCATAATTTTATCTTGGCAGGGCACAATCTAGTTAAGTGTTATGGGGAGGGGTGTCCAAATTTTTAAAGACCGTGACTTCCAAAAAGAGCACCAACGCAAAAGTAGGTGTCTATTTACTCAAGGTGTGCATAATACTCAATAAATATGCGCAAAAATAAAACGATGGTCAAAGTTCAAGTGTGTGTGTGTGTGTGTGTGTGTGTGTGTGTTACTTTGTAAGATCGGGGTAGTCCGTGACTCTCAGGAACGCCTGTTCGGCCATGCTTGTGTTAAAAAGATGGAGGTGAAGGGAAAGTTGTCTGGACCAGGCTATTTCAAGGATTTTTTTTCTTCTTCCCTTAAGATATTTGTTTGCAACTAATATGTTGGATAGATCGAAAAATTGTGTTTTTGTTTTCGAGATCAGAGTAAAGTTAAATTGAAGTTACTCCTCAGTCTAGATAAAGTATTAACGTACCAAAATAATTTCTCTTACCTCCCACCCCACCCTGAAAATTACTAAAAGTGCGCTGAGATTCTGATATATTGATTTACGGATATACTTTTATACGGATATACTTTTATATATACTTTTATACGGATATACTTATATATGGATATACTTATATATGGATAACTGGCTCAGTGTTCCTATTCAAGAAATTGCTTAAAGGAGAAAGGATTAAACACATCTGACATCAACTATTGATAACGATATTGCCACTGTTATGTAAAATGGTAATGAAACGGATATACGCAATTTTTAGATGTGAGTCAAACGGATATACGTAATTTCAAGATGTTACTCAAACGGATATGTCATATCAAGATTACGTGGAGGATAAATCAGATAATTTTACACCGACATGTGTAGCGATTGCTCTGTCATAACATAGTGAACTCGCTTTGTATCTCAACCATAACGAGCACACTTACGAACGTCTTATGAACTTAACAAATTATGTAATCTTTAAGTACTGCAAAAATCAGTTTTAATCAATATTCAGTCTTACATACGAGACTATAGGACCTATGTGAACATTACAGTAAACTTTGTCGCAATATTATTGCTTTTGATAAAAAGAGAACACACAAATACACACACACACACACACACACACACACACACACACACACACACACACACACACACTTCGACTACTCCAAGATTTTGTTAATGATGGTGGTGAATAAAAGTATACAGGCTCTTTCAAGTTTGTTAACATTTGACAATTGAAGAAATGAATGAATAAATGGTTTAAGTGAATAAATAAATGAAATTTCCTACTCACAGACTGATATTAACAGTCATATCGTGATGTATTATTACATGTTGGCACCAGCTCTACCATTATTATTTGTTTCAGAAATCGCCCAAGACTTAACTTGAAACTGATGACATACTTTCAGTTGAACAGTTTGAACGCTAACATAAAGCGGACAACTAACTCCATTTCAGATACGTAGCTAGAGTATTTGGACCCCGGGGACAAGATTCATTTTTACGCTGCCCTCCTACCACCCTCCCCCCCCCTCAACCAAAATTCCACAACCTATTTCAAAGCCCATTTTGGCGCCCCCACTAGTCTGGCGCCCGGACACATCTGTCTCCATCTGCACCCCACCCCACCCCACCCCACCCGCTACTCCTCTGCTCCATTTAAAACAAAAAATATTAGCAAGCCATCGGTCTATAAGTCTTTTGCGTTATTGTCAGTTCTCTTCAAATAAAATAGGCCATACTTGGGAGCTCGCCCAACGCTACGGCTGAAGTAGGACATGTCAGTAGTGAGAAAAAGTGAAAGAATCAAAATTGAACGAATTACTATTGAAAATATATGTAATGGAAATCCTCAGTGGTTAGGTTAGATGTTTAATATATGATATTGCTAATCAAGAACTACTGTAAAGAAAATATTAGGAAATTAACGCGATATTTATCCCCTCTAAGCGAGTTGACATTACGACTAGGACTTGCTGTTTCTTTACTGCAGATCTCGTTTGATCAAAGCTCTGCCAAGAATTTTTGGAGATTAAGGGGGGTGGGGGGGTGGGGGGGTTGGTCCCCCACGATTACATTGATTTAAAGTTATGGTACTTCGATTGGGAAACATTAGGTTGTCGTGTTCCGGTTTCTGCCGCTGGCTCTGGTAACACATTAAATTACTTTTCTAGATGTTCATCCATTTTTTTAGTTGGTCTGCATAAGTTTGCTAATGTGTAAGGTTCGCGCACTTCCTAGGCAGGTGGCCTGTTCTCTCACAGCGATTGCATGCTCTGATCTCCTGGAACCCTTGGTACCATGTTTTTACTATAAATCCCATCACATATATGAAGGGCGTTAACTTCCTGGCATCCTCGTCACTCAATTGGAGATTTCGTACTTCCGTTAGGAAGGAGGGATATCCCCATAAAGACGCCATTTTCTCTTGCACTGTTTAAATGCCCTACTTCCTTTCTATTTTAGGTTGTAACTCAATCGTTGGTATTTAAAGGGGGATACCTGAGCAATGAACCTGTCTCTCACGTGTAATAGAAGTCGGAGCCTCAATCTTGATTGTCTCCCTTTGACTTCAAGGTCAGAGCCGTTGGCATAACTGGGTACGGTTCCTTTAGGGAAAAGGAAATACTTCCCACTGCCGCCATTTTGCAAACCTGATGTCTTCTAACCCAATCTTTAGTATTTGTTTTACCTTAATTTATATATCCAGTACATATATATGTCATTGGTTACATCATTACATTAATTTATATGGTGACTTGGTTAAGGTGACTTAGTCCATTTAATGCATTAACCTGAGTTTCGGGACATAGTTAAGGTGTTGTTCGTGTTTCTTTTCAGTCTAAGATCTTATTTGATAGTGTTAGCTTTGCTGAAAAAATACTGTATGTTTAACTGTGTTGACCTTATCTCGTACGATAATTTGACATTTTTCACACATTACGATAAATTGACGTTTTGCACATACATACATACATACATACATACATACATACATACATACATACATACATACATACATATATATATATATATATATATATATATATATATATATATATATATATATATATATATATATATATATATATATATATATATATAGATGTGTGTGTATGTATGTATGCATGTTTGTTTATTTGTTGTCGTGATGGTAATTTTATTTGATCCTTCTAAACTTTAAAACAATCAACATCTTGATGTCATGTTGATCTTATAAAATCTGTCATGATTAATATTTTGTCTAAGAGAAAGGGAATGTTGATTGAATATTTCATGATGAATTCCTGCTATACAGTCTTTGAGTGAACTTTGCAAATAGTACGAATGTCCGCCTGACTGCATAACAAATTGTGGGATAAGTCATTAGCCTTTGTTTCATCAAAAATCTTGCAAAGGAGCTTCTAGTTATTGCTGACTTTGTGTTTCAGCGTTTTGGTGATGTAGTTGGAATCGATTTCGTATTCTTTTTTAAAGTTACTCTTACATTTTTTGTATGATTTAATCTGTAATAATACAAGGATATCGCCGACACCGTAATCACTGTCACGTGATTCATGTGTGCCGTTGTTTTAATTCAATGTTGTGGAATTTACTGTTTTAACCTGGCATAATGAAAAATAGAAATGCGAATGACGTGTATGTTGTAGCTACTATATTCCTCTTTTGAAAACAGTTTCCACCCTCCTCAACACTGCTATCCCTGTATTGTGCTTCATTTGTCTCCAAAGAAATGTATGTTACCGTGCAACGTGTCTGTTTCTAACTGACAACGAGTTGTTTTTATATATCATATATTTTAGGGGAATTATGTCTTTTGCTTCCTCCTCAGGTGTAAAAGATTTGTTATACCCATTACATAAATACATGCATTTTACTTATTCTTATTTTCTGCAAATTAGTTTCACATCTGAATGTCATCTAGTTTCTCGTAGTTTTTTTTTTCTTTTTGAAAAACATATCCTCATTATCCCTCCATTTACGTATTCCATTGTTTATAAACAACAGGATCACTTGCCTAATTTTGGAATATTTCCTCGATAAAGTTAGGAAGGTTTCCGGTTACAAATATAGTTTAACATTTGTAAATTTTGACAGTTTCCCCAATTTTGAATCTAAGAGTTCCGAATATACCGACTGCTAAATTACTCAACAGATTAATCAATACTTTAGATTAGTTTTCTTCCTTGCTCGTTTCAATCTATTGACCTGTGATGGGTGCCATTGACGTTTTGGTCAAAAGCCATCACGTTTTCTGACTTGTTTTGGGACGAAATTCTTCAACTTTCTATATTTAGAATTCTCAAACGCTTTTCCAGTACACGTTTCTTTCATTGCATTCTTTGTCTGAGCAAGTTGGAAACGTTCAATATTGTTGCTTTTCGAGCAAATACATTAGTTTCTTATTGTAATATTAGATTTTCTCATGGAATTCTCTTTCCATGCTTTCTTTGAAGATTTGGGTAAGAACGTAGTGTATGTCGTCTTATTTTCGTTGTTTACACCTTTTCAAACCAACAACTTTTTCAGACAGTATATCTTAAAGTTAAAATGCCTTTGTATTCATCGTTGTATTTTCATATATTTGAATGTTAACAATATATTTTGCCACTTTTCATCGATGTAACTTTGGAAATATTTTCTAGTTTGCTTGTGCAATGTTGTAGGGAGATTGATAAGTAAACCGTTCTTTCAATTCAAAGTATTTTGTTTTCTCTTTATTCTATTTTGTTTTGTTTCCAAAAACTGATTGACATGTGCGTAAGCAAATCTACTCTCAGTTTCGTAGTAGTGATTGCATAAATAACGTTCGTTCTCTTGGTCTGGCAAGTCCATGTTTGGCTAGACTTGTGTCGTCAGCGATGTGAACCACTTACAAAGGTATAAAATAAACATGAAGAGGTAAAATTATGCGCTGCTTGGCACAATTTCTTCAGCAACCACTCAGTAGCCAAATGCCGATCATCTATTAGGGAAAGTTTATTTCCATCAAAGTACATCTCATAGAATCTTTGTTATTTGAATGATTTCAAATGCCTGTCAGATTTTGTACCATTCCAATGGTTTGTTCGAAAAGGAAAATTCGGCTGACTAAAGGTGAGCAGTGCTGTGGAGTATCATATTTGCTAATTTGCACAAGTACAAGTGGAAAATCCCAACTCGTGTGCGTGCGTGTATGTGATTTAGATTTTTGTTAACGTAGCTTAAGTTTTTCAATCATACTGCTACGATGTCTGCAGTGTGACAGTTTAGAGTGATATCTAAGACTGGCATCATGTCGCAGACATGTAGCATGATGTCCCACCCAGTCACATTATCCCGACACCAGGCCGACCAGTCCTAACACCAAACGCTGAACGCCAACCGAGGCAGCTGTTGGTACCATTATGTAAGACTTTGGTATGACTCGGCCGGGTATCGAATCCACGACCTCTTGCATGCGAAGCGGAAGCTCTTAACTACTAGTCCACCGGAGCAGTTCAAATCGTTTGAAATCCGGTATGACGAGTATATCGGTTGAAGAAATATACAGAGGTGAACAGTGGACGTGGTAAGTGAAATTAGAATCCAAAGAAAATCTTAAGCAAAAATAAACCAGATAATTTATTCCAGTGGTGAAGATTGCATCAGAACTATTCATTCATGCTGACTTTAAAATACTTGCTCTTTATTTTGAAAATGAAGTATTGCATAGAACGTACCAACAACTGTCATAAAACGTAAGAATTTCTTTCCTTGACAGTGACATACAAATAGTTTTCTTATCTTGACAATGAGCATATACAAATAGTTTTCTTATCTTGACAGTGATCATATGCAAATAGTTTTCTTTCCTTGACAATGACATACAAATAGTTTTCTTTCCTTGACAATGACATACAAATAGTTTTCTTTCCTTGACAGTGATCATATGCAAATAGTTTTCTTTCCTTGACAGTGATCATATGCAAATAGTTTTCTTTCCTTGACAGTGATCATATGCAAATAGTTTTCTTTCCTTGACAGTGATCATATGCAAATAGTTTTCTTTCCTTGACAGTGATCATATGCAAATAGTTTTCTTTCCTTGACAATGACATACAAATAGTTTTCTTTCCTTGACAGTGATCATATGCAAATAGTTTTCTTTCCTTGACAATGACATACAAATAGTTTTCTTTCCTTGACAGTGATCATATGCAAATAGTTTTCTTTCCTTGACAATGACATACAAATAGTTTTCTTTCCTTGACAGTGATCATATGCAAATAGTTTTCTTTCCTTGACAATGACATACAAATAGTTTTCTTTCCTTGACAGTGATCATATGCAAATAGTTTTCTTTCCTTGACAATGACATACAAATAGTTTTCTTATCTTGACAATGAGCATATACAAATAGTTTTCTTTCCTTGACAATGACATACAAATAGTTTTTTACTTGACAATGAACATGTACAAATAGTTTTCTTTCCTTGACAATGAATATGCTCAAATAGTTTTCTTTCCTTGACAGTGATCATATGCAAATAGTTTTCTTTCCTTGACAATGACATACAAATAGTTTTCTTTCCTTGACAGTGATCATATGCAAATAGTTTTCTTT
This sequence comes from Unio delphinus, assembly GCA_029339505.1. Lineage (NCBI taxonomy): Eukaryota > Metazoa > Mollusca > Bivalvia > Unionida > Unionidae > Unio > Unio delphinus. The sequence continues at coordinate 4,256,690 of JAQISU010000225.1, forward strand.
CCTTGACAATGACATACAAATAGTTTTCTTATCTTGACAATGAGCATATACAAATAGTTTTCTTTCCTTGACAATGACATACAAATAGTTTTTTACTTGACAATGAACATGTACAAATAGTTTTCTTTCCTTGACAATGAATATGCTCAAATAGTTTTCTTTCCTTGACAATGACATACAAATAGTTTTCGTACCTTGACAATGACCATACACAAATAGTTTTCTTTCCTTGACAATGACATACAAATAGTTTTCTTTCCTTGACAATGACATACAAATAGTTTTCTTATCTTGACAATGAGCATATACAAATAGTTTTCTTTCCTTGACAATGACATACAAATAGTTTTTTACTTGACAATGAACATGTACAAATAGTTTTCTTTCCTTGACAATGAATATGCTCAAATAGTTTTCTTTCCTTGACAATGACATACAAATAGTTTTCGTACCTTGACAATGACCATACACAAATAGTTTTCTTTCCTTGACAATGACATACAAATAGTTTTCTTTCCTTGACAATGACATACAAATAGTTTTCTTATCTTGACAATGAGCATATACAAATAGTTTTCTTTCCTTGACAATGACATACAAATAGTTTTTTACTTGACAATGAACATGTACAAATAGTTTTCTTTCCTTGACAATGAATATGCTCAAATAGTTTTCTTTCCTTGACAATGACATACAAATAGTTTTCGTACCTTGACAATGACCATACACAAATAGTTTTCTTTCCTTGACAATGACATACAAATAGTTTTTCTTTCCTTGATAATGACAATTCAAAAGTTTTCTTTCCAAGACAAAACCCATATACAAATAGTTTTCTTTCCTTGATAAGTAACATGTACAAATAGTTTTCTTTCCTTGATAATGACATACAAATAGTTTTTCTTTCCTTGATAATGACAATTCAAAAGTTTTCTTTCCAAGACAAAACCCATATACAAATAGTTTTCTTTCCTTGATAAGTAACATGTACAAATAGTTTTCTTTCCTTGATAATGACATACAAATAGTTTTCGTACTTTGACAATAACCATATACAAATAGTTTTCTTTCCTTGATAATGACCATTCAAAAGTTTTCTTTCCAAGACAATGACATACAAATAGTTTTTTTTTTACTTGACAATGAACATGTACAAATAGTTTTCTTTCCTTGACAATGACATACAAAAAGTTTTCGTACATTGACAATGGCAATTCAAAAGTTTTCTTTCCAAGACAAAAACCATATACAAATAGTTTTGTCCTTGACGATGACCATATACAAAGTTTTTTCCTTGCGAATGACCATATACAAATAGTTTTCTTGCCTTGACAATGACCATATACAATTTTCTTTCCTTGATAATGACCATATACAAATAGCTTTCTTTCTTTGAAAATTACCATATACGAATAGTTGTCCACCTATGGCGTATTGTTTGCACTTCAAATTCCACAAACATTGCCTAGTTACTGCTAGATTTTGAAAACTTGATTATTTTCAATCGACCAGCCGTTTCCTTTCTGTGGAAAACATTGACACATTTAAATGCACTAGATTGTCATGAGAACCATGAAAAAAATTATTTTTCAATTATAAAGCAAAACCAAAAATTTGTTTAGTTTTTGGTTTGAGATGTTTGGTTGGGGTTGGGGGTGGAGTGTTGACAGATTTAGTCATTTGTGGTAACTTTACCTCTTTGCGTTTCCAATATAAATTAACATAATTGAATGTACCGTCACTAAACATCAAATGCTATTATTCATTATGATAATGAATCCAACAAGAAAAAGGGTTGACAGTGACCTTCTCTTTGTGCTAAGGGAACGATGCAAGTTGTTGTTCATAACCTGTTCAGGAGCAGCATCTAATGTACCTGTTAAGTTGCCACTCAGTAAAGAATGAATCTCGCTTTCTAAGGTCTAAACTTGAACGTTCAGTCCGTCCATCGAAAGAAACATGATATTCATTGAGAAATTAAATGAAAAACAACTAATAGTAACCTTAAAAGACTCTGAATAAAGTTTATTAATTTTACCGGTATGCTTTTATTACAAAATGTAAAACGATTATGTCCTAAATGTTACATCTTCATAAACAAAACTATTCTTGTAAAAAGTATTTGAGATTGTAAAAAATAACTCCCAGCATAATGACTACCAGAGAGGTTCCATTATATTTAGGACGGAATATGTAATCATAGAAAAAAATATAATTTAGAACAGTCCACATTAATAAAAACTAGATCAAACTGTCTTCTTTTTGTATCACAGAAACAATGTAATAATTATAAACCGCACTTCATACTGTCCTAAAAGGTCATATGGTTTCTACAGTCCCATAGCTTTAAGCTCTCGATCCATCTGGCAAACGGCGCACGTATAGAAGCATGATGTAACCATGCAATCGCTACAGATGGAGCCCTGTGAAAAAAAGATGTAAAATCCGATGAAATACAAAGATATATTTCTGGCATTTTAATTGTATAGCATGAAAACTGTTATATATATTTAACTGATATTGTGTGCTTGACTTTTCTCCGTAACTGCAAATAGAAGCCAGAGCCTACCTGACGTATAATTTTAAAAAAATAAAACGTTTACTTGGATTTGAGTTCAAAACTTTGGTTTTTACCTTAGAAATTATATTGTGTACCTGATATTTGCATGATTGCAAGTTATAAATAGCTTGTTTACTGACGTCCATATTACGAAATTTAAATGATCCAGGTAGCAAACCTTTGATAAACATTTTGTTCATTGTATTGTTTCTCAGATTTTTATTTAAGGTGATGATAAACAGGATTGTTTTCATTCCTTCATTAAGTTCAGTATCTGGAATAATTTATTGTGTATTCAGATATAACTATTTTAAGTATTTTGATATTTGTACATTGTCACTATTTTGGAATTGTTGTACATTCATTAAAAGACTCGTTGAATATTTCAAGACTGTCGGTACATCAACTCATTTAATGCTACTGGTGCATCAGCGCATTCAATAATGAAATTCATTCGAAGCACTATACTTTTGGACTTGTGTTAGAATTTTTCAAAGGATTATTGGGTTTTGATTCACAATCCTTTAAGTTAGTCTTAAATGTTTACTTTGTAACTGAGACAAAATAATTTTATTTGATTTAAATAACAATTTGGTTTCACTTCTTTCTGTTCTTTAGTTTCAGACCATAGAGCCGTAACAATTTGCACACTGTATAATTAACTTTGCAGTATGGTGAGAATATCAAGTCAATACCTTTTCCAAAACTAGGGGCAGTGATTATAGAAGCTGATGGTGTACAACAAATATGAACACTCAAGATGCCATAAAAGTACAATGCATTTGTTATAGTATGCACAACTAACGATTCGTCTGATAATTTTAAACTAAATTTCTTGCCATTTTTGGCATTAACGATTTTCTGTGATTTTATATATCCTCTAGTTCAAAATATTTATATATTAAAAAAAAAACAAATAAAATCGTGATTAATATCACCTCTCCAAAATGTCCTACGCGAGAAACTGAGAGACCGCTTAAGGGCCATGTTCTGGTAAGCAATGTTATTACTATAATTGCTAAATTTATCTGTCACTCAGATGAAACCTTATATTTTAGCGTCTGGGGGACTGAGAAGTATAAATGAAGAGCGGCAATTTGTGTCGACCGCTTGGTAGTCATGTTCTAGTAATATTTGAATTGGTCAGTGAAAATTATCTTTCGGAAATATGAAGTGTTACGATCACTTCTCGAGATCATCTGAACTGGCAAAAATAGTCTTACAAGGCACGGTGAAAGGTTGCAGAAGAAGAGGCAGACAGAGAAAGAGGTGGGAATATAACATTAAAGAGTGGACAGGCATATGATTTTTTAGATTCCCAAGAGAGGCAATGAAGTAAGGGGTGGGTGGGTTATAAAAGTGTATTGTATTAATCAATGAGTATAGTTAAAGAATGTTTTAACTTGAAACTCACTTGAATATCTCCTAGAGTCCTAGTTCGGGTTCTCATGGCAAGAATGGCTTCTGGTACAAAACAAGGCATGCAAGAACAGTCTCCAAGTCGAGTGGACAGTTCCGATATCGTACACTGCAGGCAACAGCACGTCTTGAGCACTACAATGACATTGAATATTTGACATCCTTTCTGAGTCCATAATAACCTTGACTTAAAACTGTAAAATGATATGATACTCCCAATATAATGCATGTAATAATAATAATAATAATAATAATAATAATAATAATAATAGTAATAATAATGAATACGTATCATAATGCGAATCGCAGATCATTCTAGGGCACTAAAAGCATGAAAGGAAAGTGTTTGTCTCGGAATGATAACAATAAATATAAACAAAACGGACAAAGTGCGAAACCAGTTTTGAATTAGCTAAAGGAACGATTTTTATTTATTTGTTTATATTTTTAAAAAGATCTTGCCGAGAAGACAAAGCTGATGACAAACAGTGGCAAACAAATCTCAACCAAGATTAAAGTCAGAGGACAGGAACTGGAAACAGTGGGCCAATTCAAATATCTTGGTTCCATAATCACGGAAGAGGGATCAAGAGCAGACATTTTGTCACGAGCAGCACAAACAACGGCAGCTATGTCAAAGCTAAGACCCATCTGGAGACACAAGAACATCTGTCTGAAAACTAAAATTTGACTATTGAGAGCACTAGTCATCTCAATCTTTCTGTATTCATGTGAGGCCTGGACCCTGACAGCAGAATTACAACGAAGAATTCAGGCACTTGAAATGAGATGCTACAGAACCATCCTTGGCATCTCTTACATGGACCACATCAGAAATGAAGAAGTGCGTAACACCATCTGACACAAAGTAGGCCATTATGAAGACCTCCTCACCACTGTCAAAAAGAGAAAGCTTAATAGGTATGGCCATGTCACTAGAGCCAACAGTTTATCCACAACAGTACTGCAGGGTAGTGTCCAAGATGGTAGAAGGAGAGGTAGACAGAGAAAAAAGTGGAGTGACAACATCACAGAATGGACCAGAAAAAGTTTTGCACAGACACAGGCATTGGCACATGATCGAGTCAAGTGGAGGGAACTGGTCAGATGTTCAACAGCACAGTGCCTCAACGACCACACTAGGTCAAGAGACTGATGATGATGATGATGATGATGATGATAATTTTTAAAAAATATGAGCTCGAAACGGATACTGATTGAGGTTTTAAGCATGCGAGTCCGGGTTTGGAGTCCTCTTTGCTGAATCCACTTTGATTACGATGTTCTTTGACGGCATATCACATAATTATTTTGCTGTTCTTTGACGTCATTTCCCATATGATTACTTTTCGTTCCTTGTTTCGGAACTTCATTTCATGGGATTAAAGAGTAATTATATATGAAATATCACATTTGAATACGAATCCAGCAATCAAACATTGTCAGTCTATTTAATAACCATAAGTATCCGTTGTTAATAATCAGCTGTCTTCTGTGTACATTTCTGACAGCTACACAATGTTTTTGTTGGTTTTATTGTTACTGTTATTTCACTTCTTCGTTGAATAATTCTTAGATTTTTAACACTTCTTTCAAACCCTCTATTATGATATATTATTCATGGAATCATTTTTGTTTTCATTGTGCACGGAACATCTGAAAAAGTATTGGTTTCTACGCTTTAGTGATGCGTTTTCTAAAACATTTACAGCATAAAGTGTAATTTAGATCCTACGCAATCGTTGGTGTAGTTTAGATCCTATGCAATTGTTGGTGTAGTATATATCCTATGCAATTGCTTGTGTAGTTTAGTTCATATGCAATTGTTGGTGTAGTTTAGATCCTATGCAATTGTTTGTGTAGTTTAGTTCATATGCAATTGTTGGTGTAGTTTAGATCCTATGCAATTGCTTGTGTAGTTTTGTTCATATGCAATTGTTGGTGTAGTTTAGATACTATGCAATTGCTTGTGTAGTTTAGTTCATATGCAATTGTTGGTGTAGTTTAGATCCTATGCAATTGCTTGTGTAGTTTAGTTCATATGCAATTGTTTGTGTAGTTCAGATCATACGTAATTGTTTGTGTAGTTTAAATCATATGTAACTGTTTGTGTAGTTTAAATCATATGCAATTGTTGGTGTAGTTTAGATCCTATGCAATTACTGGTTTTGAAATGAAATAGGCTTCTTTCTTAGAGCATACATTGATTTTACTGTCGCCTATTAAGGAAACGAATATATCAACATCACATTATTGGGGATACTTTCGTATGTTATTATTAGAATACTGAATGGTTAGTAAAATACTATAAAATCTTGTAATAAGGTTGTCTTATTTTTTCATATTCATTTAAACTCTTCACATCATCTTTTTCTTAGTCTCCACGAAGAATATTTCATTCTTTTTAAAAGAAACTTTGTTTTCAGTATCAAGGATTGTGATTGTATGTGCGTTTAAACTATGCTGACAAAATTTGTTTCTTTAGTGGAAACACTGTAATACTCCCAGAAATGTTTTGCATTGTTTATATTGGAAGAACGTTGATTTCTGCAGTAGTCGTAAATTCGTGATATTCTGAGTTGCTTAAACCTATGGAGAATATTTGTTCTAACTGTTTTATATAAACGTTTCCTTGAATTCTGATAGAAAATCTGTGTTGAAAGAATTTTAAACGTTGTGCGGTTTCATTAGGACTGAATGACCTTTAATGGCTACGCAAATTCCCTGCCGGTAAAAAATCATTTCACAGCAATAAGGAAAATTAGCGTCTGAATATCATCAGACACAGCTCTTCTACTATACTCTCCACATCATTCAAAAACTTACACGAGCCGCAGTCCTCGAAACATCCAAAGAGTCCCGTCGTCCAGTCCCTGGTCCCTCCCCTGGTCCCGATCAATAAACGTTGACTCTGGACCATAGGCTGATTGATGACGACTGTTGTGTTCACTACTTGAGTCATCTTTGGATGTTGTCTACAAATATAGATTTCGTTTATATCAAGGTTTATATCAAAGTTAAAAATCAATCTTTTGTTGTGCTAATTGCACGCGATGTCAATGGATCGAAATAAGAATGCAACCGGAATTAAAGCCCTTTCTTAGTCATTGCCAAAACATTCATACTACACAGAGTGAAATAAGGCATCTTTTTTACGACAAGTGTAATGCCTAAAACACCTTGTCGTCTGCTGCCATTCATGGTGCGTCTCATGGACACCATCAATGGCTTGATAGCTAGCACAGCTACCTAAATTATATACCGATATTCTCATTTAAAATAACATTTACGATAAGTATCTATCGCACACGTCTTTCCTCCATGTATGAGATATCAGAAAAGCTTAAAATGAAAAATGGTTGTTAGATTTAGTGGAATATATACACATTAACTCAGAATAGTTTTATACCAAATTAATGTGCATTTGGAAATTCAGGAGTTATCTACCAAATACAGAGTATATGTCGCATAGCTCTATGTATATATAAGGTCATCGTAACGGTAAATCAAAGGAATGGCTACAGAACATGAATTTTGAGCATATTTTGGTAGTTTTCCTTTCTCTGCCGGGATTTTATGGTTACCATGTTTCCGTAACGCAGTTGATGGAAAATCTACCAGATATTTATAATGTTACGAAAATGCTACTCACAGTGAAAAGACGACTGGATCTGTAATCTAATTGTTGCCTAAGTATTAATGACCGGGAGGGTGTAATTGGTTGAACAATGAGGAAACCATTCCTTATGAAGACACAAATTCTTGCTGTGTATTTATATGCGTACTGTACAATGGTTTTACTCAAAATATATACCCTCCCTATAAGACATTGGAAAACTAAAGAATATTAATAATTTAAAAGATCAACAGATTTCTTAAAATTATTGTATTTTTTCTTTAAAGTATATTATGGTAAACATCATTCATGGGGCAATGTATCCAGTAAGGTCAAGGCACTGTATTTTAAATCTTTGTTCCAGGCTAATGATAACTGAGATTAGTTGTCATGAAATGCTCTTAATTGTCATAAAGTGGTTCTGTCCAAATCTTAAATGCAATCCAGAAAGAAAAGTGTTGGTGTACTTGGGATGTTAATTTCTAAAAATATGCACTTGTCGGCCTAACTATCAACAAATCGGAATATAGTAAGGGTATTTAGAATCAATACTAATCTTCTACAAATGAATTACAATAAGATTTACCTCAATGGAAACATGCGACATGCCTGCATGCTTTCCGAAATGTACCAACGAATGCAACATATTAATCTGGGTGACTAATCTTAAAATATAATCACTACACGTCATATAATTTAAAAATTAATTTACAAAAATTCAAATACACCACACAGACTACATACAAAATAAATTATATCACACACGTCAAATAAATAGTGCATCGCATAATAAATTGAAAGCAGATACAATATAAATTTTTAAAAAATCCATGGCAAGATGGCCATAAACCAGTTTTTTCAAGAACAAACTTAACTTCCTGTTTTTAAACTTTATATATGCAACACTTGAACTGATGTTATTCAGAAGTGCTGATAGCAGAACTCTTTGAGGATTCCAGAATTAGTTACTATATTAAATACAAACATTTTCTTTCCTTCATATTATCTTGTCTCAAAGTTTCTGGTCAAAGTGTTTCTTTTGAATCTTGACCGAGTGCATGCACTTTTTTTCAACATGAACAAGCTACACTAAAAACCTATTCCAACGAGATTAATTAAATGTGGACATGATCCCAACGAGATACATAATCAATTAAACGCGCATTTGGCTATTCCAACGGATACATTGTCGCTCTTAATATGAACATAACCATTCCAGCAAATACATGGTCCAAATGAATGTGCTACCTTTGATTATCCTTTACAAATTATTTAAAGTACGTAAAATTTAATAGCCAGTACAAAATGTATATGAATACAAATATTTATAAAATGATATAGGACGCTATATTAAGTACATCTTGGCCAGGTTACGTGGGACAAATTATGTGTGTAATATATATATATATATATATATATATATATATATATATATATATATATATATATATATAAAGACTGTTATACCATTGTCAGACAAGAAAGATGTAGAAATTTCAACAAAGTTAGGGTTATGTAAGGTGTAAATATTTAAATTAAGCGATGCTTGTATTTTGTGAAATAAATTTAATGCATAAAATTGTATGTTATGAAGTGCAGTTTCGCATGAAATCATGAAATCACTATTAATGTGATGTCCCTGTCATTTGCAAGCCTTTTGTTTTTCCCATCATGAGAATATCGTGGGATTTCACTTTGGACACTTCAGAAGTTTTCCAATGGAACCTTTGTAAGATCTGCCACTTATTAGCCAGTTTTGTTTGATTTGGCATATTTTGAGGAAGTTAATTCAAATCTTTTTTTGGAGCTTAAATTCCTGCGGTCATGTAAAATAATACCAACTCCTTTACATGTGGCATCAGTCCATTCATAATTGGTGGGTTGGGTGCTGTTTTGTGATTTTTGTATACTTTATTTCCTATAGTCTTAATGCGTATTTTTCTACGGATAGTGACCATTCCGACCTTTTCTCCATTGTGACAATGTATCCATCAATAGTGCATTTTCTCCTGGCTTTGTTTTCAGAATTTGGAGGTTCAGAGTAGGATCTACTGTGTACTTTTTTAAATTCCGTGCAGATTGTCCAACCACTGCAAACTCTGTCTTTTGCGGGGGTGGGGGGTGTGGAAGTGTTGAGCCTGACTGAATTTAAATCAAGAAATGGAGCAAGAGGCGACATAGCCTTGCTTTATATCACGCATTCCCTTTTTGGGTATTTGATACTATATAATAACAATGGAGCCTACCAAAACCACAGTACAGTTGATCAAACTATTGACTACATGACAAAGGATGTGATAATAAAAGGCAAATTAATTTTATGCTCACTTACCAGACAGACTCGGTATCAATTCTAATAACTATTGTTCAACAGACCTATCAGGCTTCATCATTATGTACACACCAGCAAGATAGGTACGCTCCTTTATTGACAATCGTATACTCATTGTCCCCACTATGAAATCGAGGTCATATGGACAGCACGTTCTTTTGCATGCCAGGGCCCAGCAATGTGGAATCAATTGCCCATTGAAATTAGACACAATGACACAGTGATCCCTTTTAAGAGTTCTCTTAAAACTCACATTTTTTTTTACTGCAAGAATAAACTTAAAGACTTAATAATGTTTCGTACCTGAAATATTTTCAGTTTTTTTTGTTTTCCAATTTCATGGATTTTGCTTTTTGTTTTTCTGTAGTCATATCATTGTTACTGTAAAGCGCTTAGAGCTTCTAAAGATTCGGCGGTATGAAATAAAAATCCTCATTATTATTAGTAGTAGTAGTGGTATTACTCTTGCGGTCTCTCTCAAAACTCGCTTACCTGGCAAACTTTGGTTCGATCCTTCCAAAATAGGTATCATTTTGAAACCATCATTCGAAGCACACGTTGGATCGATCCTTAAACTGTGATTTTAATGGGTCGTCCATATGTTCTGATCATTAAAATTTCATAGGTAAAAGTTCAAAAGAAACATGGACGCTTCTCTAACAATCATGTTAAAGACGAATATCGGATATAATTCTTTATTTATTTGGCGATCAAAATCAGTAACTAAGTTAAAAAGGCCATTTGTTTTTCATATCAACCATCTCATGATCGGGTAAAATGTAATATATTGTAGCAAATTTCCTGCAAAATAATTGCAGAAAAGGGTAATGAAAATGTTTGTCCTGTGTACAGGTTTTGTGTTTCCATTTCGTTCACTCGAGATCTATTAATGGAGTTTTCTCTATAAAATAAGCTAATCACAGAAGCCCCAAACCACATTCCAACAATCATTAATATGAAAAGGAATTTAGACATTTACATTTTCAATTCTATCTGACCATGAGAATCAATAAAAAAGGACAAATATTTGATGAAAGCAAAGTTGGCAACTGATTTGCAGAATCTGGAAGGTTCAACATACATAAAGCCCAAATAAAACACTGAAATCTGTTAAATGTTGCTAAACAAAACACATAGGCTCAAATACTAGTTTTATTCAGTATGAAATACTAATCGACAATTTATGAGAACGTTAATCATGAAAACATCAACTCATATAAATATATTTTTTTTTTAAATATTCTTACTCTAAATCGGTTGTGAAAAGAAAGTAGAATGTTCCTGGAATACTTCAGTCCAGAATAAATATCACGTGGTTATCGTGACACATCAAAGAGTGACATCACGTGATTTATCCTTTGATTTTAACGATTTTGCAATATCTCATGGAGGAAGATTACTTGCCGAAGAAACAGTAATAAAGTGAAAGCGATGTCATTCAGAGGTAACAAATCTGCTTTTTGCAGTTTCTAATAAAGCACCAAGTGGCATGCCATTGGCACTTAGAACAGAGCCCATTTATGTCAGCATATTTCTTATCTTCTTAAAATGTATGCCAGTACTGGGACCACTTATGCGTCTTCGTGGACTGAAAATATTTACTTCTAATGAAATTGTAATTATTAAGTTGCGGGAAGGATATTGGCTGGAGAAGGGGGGAGACATGAAGGTGCTTAAGTGAAGAATGGGACAACATTAAGTTGCATGCATAAGATTTGGCATACATCTTATCGATCAGCTTGAAATGCTTCTTACCTGCTAGGTTTGTTTGGAATTGATCCAAAAAGTGTATTGTAGAATTAAAGGAATATTGGCAGTGAAACAAAAACTCTCTGATCAGGCAGACAGTGACTCAACACCCTAAAAACTATATCATCAAACAAGGGCCCCGAGTGTCCGAGTGGTCTAAATTTTATCCGTTAGGGATCACTGCCATCTCACCTCTGTCTGCGTGGGTTTGTAGTTATGCGAGAAAGCTTGCCAGTAGCTTCTCGTGGGTCGGTGATTCTTTCAGTGGATTTTCCCGTGTTCTTCCTCCACCAATAATACTGGCCGCCATATATAGCCTATGGCGTTAAACAATACAACCACAACAACAACAACAACAACATATCATCAGACTCAGAATCGATACCGAAAAATCTTAAGCAATTTGATTTTATATCGATGCTAATACTTCTGATTAAACAGGATATTTATCATACAATACAATCTTGCGATGGATACAAAGAAGAAATGCCTACCAAAACAACTCAGAATTATTCTAAAAATCGCTTTTCCGAAATAATGCTTGATCACTCCCAAAACTCACTTACCAAGCAAACACGGCATCGATACCGAAATCTGTATTTCAGCAGGACTTGAGGTCATTCTAAAAACTCGCTTTCCAGGTGTCCATGAGATAAATTTCTTCAAAATCGTTTATCAAAAAAAACGTGGAATAATTTTATCAATAGTTTGGTACCATAATAAAAACATCGTTCAATGTAGACTTGGGATCGATCTCAAAAATGTATATTTAAGTAGGCCATCTATATGCTTTAATAATCAAATAAACTAAAGTGCAACAAAAATATGGATGTCTTGACAATAACCATTTGATATAACTATATCAGATACAATTCCCAATTTAATATTGAGATCAATACCAGTAATGGAGTCTACAGGGATATTTGTTTATCATACCGACCTGTTGCGATCTGATATAGTGTTATATATTTACTAAAAATAATTGCAGAAAAGATTAATTAAATCAAACATTTAATTATTTAATTTACCTTATTCCTTAAAGCTGGCCAAATTCAGCTTCTTTACGATCTGTAAACTCATCACCCAAGTCCCCAACCCCATAGTGCCCTCCCACCACTGATCATATATATAAAAACGAATTTACAGTTCAAGTTACCTATTGAACCAATACAAAAATATAGATATTTGCTGAAAGAAACGTTTACAACCGATTTACAGAATCTAGGTCACATAGACTAAAAGATCAACTAAAACAACACCTATCAGCTCATAGTCTAGTTTTATTCAGCACAAAATATTAATTAACAGTGGAAGAAAGTATGATTCATGAAACAGTATTATAAACATTTAAGCCAATTCATATTCTTACCTTAGATCGACCGTGAAAGGAAAGTAGACTGTTCCAGGAATACTTGAGTCAAGAATAAATACCACGTGATTCTCAGAAAGTTTCAAACAGCGACACCACGTGACTTAACCAAAAATATTTCGTCTCAACGACCAATGTGACAATTTTCTTATAAAGTAAAGAAACAAGCTACAAAGTAAACTTGATGACATTTAGCTGTTTGCAGAATTTAATAAAGACATGTGGCATGTCATTTGCGCTTAGAAACAGAGCTGTTGTCGGTATTAATGCCTCTGGTGTCATTAAAATAATGTTTGGTCCTCTCATACGTTCTGGTAGAATGGCGAAAGTTTACTTCTAATGACACTGCAATAATTACGTTGAATGTGCGCAGCGAGGAGGCGATGTGGGGTGAGTGAGAGTGAACAGTAGCAGGGGAGGTGCAAAACGGGGAGAATCTGACAACATTTTAAATTGGGCGACAGTGTTAAAGGTTATAGACTAATGGTCATAAACCAATCTTTATGATATTTATGTAAGGAAATGATATTACTATTTATGCTGTATTTTCTCTAAGTCTGTAGCAATGAGCACTATTAAAATGGGTACATTTCACTACTCATGTAGCAACGAATACTATTCATATGGGTACATATCACTGATTATGTAGCAGCGAACACTATTTATATGAATACATTTCACTGCTTCAGTGGCAACGAAAACTATGTATATTTGTTCATTTCACACTGCTTCAGTGGCAACGAAAACTATATGTGTTCATTTCACTAAATAGCATTGAACACTATTCATATGGGTTCATTTCACACTTTCAGTGGAAACGAACACTATTAATATGGGTATATTTCACTGTTCTAATAGAAACGAGCGCAATTAATATGGGTACATTTCACTGCTTCAATGGCAACGAACACTAATAATATCGGTATATTTCACTGTTTCAGTGGCAACATAACACTATTAATATGGGTACATTTCACTGTTAAAGTAGAAAAGAACGCTATTCATATGGGCGCATTGCACTGCTCCAGTGGCAACAAAAAGAATTAATATGGGTACATTTCACTCCTTCAGTAGCAACACACATTATTAATATGGGTACATTTCACTGCTTATGTAGCAACGAACACTTTATATGGGTACAGTTGACCGCTTCAGTACCAATGAACACTGTTCATATCGATACATTTCACTGCTTCAGTAGCAACGAACACTATTTATATGTGTACCATTCACCGCTTTAGTAGCAACGAACACTATTCATATGGGTACATTTCACTGCTTATGTAGCAACGAACACTATTCATAAGGGTACATTTCACTGCTTATGTAGCAACGAACACTATTCATGAGGGAACATTTCACTGCTTATGTAGCAACGAACACTATTCATGAGGGAACATTTCACTGCTTATGTAGCAACGAACACTATTTATATGGGCACATTTCACCGCTTCAGTAGCATCGAACACTATTAATATAGATACCTTCCATAGAAATATCTCCAGTTTTAAAATCGAATCGAAATAACTTGTGTAAGTTAATGCAAGACGTCAATATAATTTACAATGAACCATAGTTTTCAATAAGATAATCAAAATATAAATGGACTCAATATTTATTTCCAAGGTGTCTCTTATACCGATGGAACAGGCAACCATTAAACAGAATGGAGAAAAAGAATGAACACAGACAAAAGGTCTGTATTGTGATAAATTGCTTAACGCACTAATAGATATGAATTAAATGAACAAATTTGTTGTCAGCAGTTTTCAGGACCGAGTACATTAAAGGCTAGGGTAAAGTTAGAAATACATTAACTGTGTTGGACAATAAAAGAAATTGATTCGCGTATGACATCTGAAAAAAACTCATTTGAATGCAACCATCAAGTTAAGATATATTCCAGTCATGTTATCTTTTTAGTGATAAAGCTATTTACTGAATATGTCAAAACATTTCTTATAGGGTCTAAATGGGATCTCAGGTGAAATATACATGCACACAAATTTATAATAGCATGAAAACGTTTGCTACCTGTTATCACATTAATCTCTGCCACGAAAAACACTACCCTTGCTTGCTTTTATAATTGCCTTGGCAAGTCATAGTCTAGCAGAGACACTATTTATCATATAGTTACACTATTTATCATATAGTTACACTATTTATCATATAGTTACACTATTTATCGTATAGTTACACTATTTATCATATAGTTACACTATTTATCATATAGTTACACTATTTATCATATAGTTACACTATTTTATCTTATATTCATATGCATCTTTTTTATATCGCGTTGGAATTTCCAATACGGAAGTAAAATCCAATAAGACCAGTATTAATAGGAAATAGGTGTATCTTACGTAACGTCATACACGTCATCTTGTTAATGCACTTCTGTATCTCATGTATTGCCTTGCAGTTCATGTTGTTGATGTACATGCGTATCTCGTGTATTACCATGCAGTTTATGTTGTTAATGCACTTATGTCTCACATGTAATACAATGCAGTTCGTGTTGTTGATGCACTTGCGTATCTCTTGTATTCAAGGATGCCAATTATGAAATTATACATTTCTTTGCTCAGTTGAATCTCACTTGATATTGTCTTGAAAGTCATTGGTTTTAAGATCATTTTAAAATAATTTTAATATCATAAGAAACTATTGTGAGGTTTCAGATTAGTAGCTGTGATGCAATTAAGAATTCCCGACAATTACTGACGTTAAAAGAATCGATCAGTGATCGCTTTGGTCCACGCCTAATTTTAAATTCGTCGATAAATTTCATGAAATTCATAGGTACTTAGTTTCTTTACCACCCTAGTCGAGAAATCCTATAGTGCTACTAGTGGAGATTGCTACAATAAAAGAAGCTAACAAATCTCAACAACTGTAGTACTGAAACGTTGCTAAACGAAATCGAGCGAACGAATTCAAGATATTAACATTGTACAGTCTGTTTAATTAGGAAAAAGCTTGCATTAAAAAGATGTTATATTTAGAAATTGATGATCATACATTTAAGTTTTCAAAGAACCGTTGAAAAGAGATATTTGTCGGAAGAGAGAGATATTAATCAACACAGTCAAAAATGACGAGGATTGTAGAGAACAAATGTGGTATAGTCCACAAAAAAATCAGTCGCAAAAAATTATCACTAAACACAATTTGTTTTAAAAACTTGATACTATATATAAAAGGAGAGCAAACAAGCAACATAGGTAACCCGACTGAAACAAATACAGCTCTCATTTTGGATTTGTGCGCTCACATGCAAAATAAACAGAAACAAAATAAATGATGCAACATTACGACATTCGTGGTATTTAGTTAGAAGTGAGCAAACTAAAACTATTTTTCTACAGTCCAGTATAAGATATATTGAACTTATTAATGTAACAATGTATATGTTCTACAGTCGATTATAAATTATATTAAATTTATACATGTAAAAAATGTACATGTTCTACAGTCCAGTATAAGACATCGAATTTATGAATGAAACAATGTATATGTTATGCAATCCGATAAAAAAAAAATATCGAATTTATTAATGTAATAATGTATATATTCTATAGTCCGGTATAAAATATATTGAATGCATTAATGTAACAATGTATATGTTCTACAGTCCGGTATAACATACCTTGAATGTAAGAATGTATATTTTCTACAGTCCAGTAGAAAATATATTGCATTTATTCCTGTAACAATGTATATCTTCTGCAGTCCAGTATAAGATATTTTGAATTGAATAAAGTAACAATGGTAACAATGTATATGTTCTATAGTCCAGTACAAAATATATTGAATTTATTAATGTAAGAATGTATATGTTCTACAGTCCAGTTGTTGTTTGTTGTTGTTGTTGTTGTTGTTGTTGTAGGGTTTAACGCCATGTTTCAGTACAATACAAGCTATACATGGCGGCCAATATTAATGGTTGAGGAACTATAACATATACTGAATTTATTAATGTAACAATGCATATGTTCTACAGTCCAGTATAAGATACATTGAATTTATTAAATGTATATGTTCTACAGTCCAGTATAACATATATTGAACTTATCAGTGTAGCAACGTATTTTTTCTACAGACCTATATAGAATGTATTCAACTTTTTAATGTAGTATGTATCTTCTACAGCCCAGTATAGCATATATTGAACTTATTAAAATAGCAACGGATACGTTATACAGTCCAGTACAACTTACGTTGAAGTTATAAATGTAAAAATGTACATCAAGAGCATCAATATTGCTTTTTTACAACGTTAACTCTTGTATTGCACAAACATTTAACCACGCACAAAATGTAGGTTTGAAAGTGCAATGATGGTTTCCTATTGCAGAGTAACAGTGTTATTAATTCAGTTCAATAACTTAAAGGCTATTATCTCTGTATCTGAAAACCAGATGTTTGCTATTTGAATGGTTATTGAGAAATAATTTTTTTCTTTATAAATAGAGTATCACCTCACTTTTTATTATCACGTAACACATATCAGTTACATACACGGCGATAAAGCACCTGCTCACATATGATTTATGTCACTTACATACTCTTAGATGGATGAAATTAACCATAGCATGGTTCAGATAATTCAGACCAGTAAAGACGTAACTATTATAAATATATAAAAGTCATCTTGTGGGTGGCGTATGAGGAACGACACACAATCTTTAGTGTGCATGAAACATTTAAACCAAAACAACACATGAATACAATAAAAACAAAATCGAATCGCATGCCTAACCTGCAAGAAGATTCGCAGTAGTATAAAAATTAGATATACCAATGTCCGATCTAGGAATGTATAACAGATATGGTTTAGAAACGTTGACTAATATCAAACACAATTTCTACATTGTGGGGGTCCTAACATTGGCTATGAAAACCGTGAACTCGGCATATTTTACAGAGTTTTTTAAGATACAAATTCAAATTCAATAATACATTCTTTCAGTAAAAAGCAGCTCGTGTCACGACATAAGTTGCCAAGGAGATTTGGCCTGAATTTAAATAATAACATAATTGGATAGATATCCAAAATAAGAAATAACTCCAAAGTAAATTCTACCTAAGCAAACTCCAAAATTCTCCCAATTTACAGACTGACTATTAATCCAAAAATAATTTTGATACATGACTCGGCATAAATCTCAAGACATCTTATCGATAGGACTTGAATCTGACCTCAAAATATTTGCTATCCGTTAGACTTGGTATTGATCTAAAAATGTGTCTTATCCCTCAGACGTAGTATTGGTATCGAAATGTTGTTTTCTTATCGGTCAGAATCGGTAATGATTTCAAAATGTAACACATAATTAAAGGAAAATTGGCAAAGAACCGCAAACTATGAAAAACTTCAGTAGGACTCGACACTCTAAAACTGTATCATCAAACAGACTTGGAATCTATGCCACAAATCTTTACGCAGTGGACTTGTGATCGATTCTAATAATAACTATTTAACAGACATGGGATCAGTCCTAAATTTCTCTTTCAAGGCAATCTTGGAATGGATCCAAAAAAGTTAATAAATTAAAGTTCACCAGAAATGTTGATGCTTCGCCAGTGACCACATTTTAAAAAGAGGATAAAATTCTCTATTTTGGATATCAATCTCAGTATCATGCGAACTTATTATGATTGGTAAACTGTAATTTAAAGTTCTATCATTAAAACTAATTGCAGAAAAGAGAAAAGAAATGTTTTCTTATTACAAATACTTTGTACTTTGTTGACTCGAGATATGCAAATACAGCTCCATACATTACACTAATTACTCAATTCCCCCTCCCCCTCCCACTGATCATCAATTAAACTAATCACCCAATCACCAAACCCCCTCAAACTGATCATAAATTAAACAAATCTCCCAACCCCTAACATCCTCACACTAATCATAAATATAATACCGAATTTAAAGATTTTCAGTTAAAACTACATATGGAAGCAATAAAATGTATAATGTAATATATATATATATATATATATATATATATATATATATATATATATATATACTAAAAGAAAAGTGTATATTCGATTTGCGGACACTAGGTAAACATCTCTAAGAAAAAACTCAAATAGAACAAAACCTATCAGACTAGTTTTATTCAGCAGGAAATATTAAATAACGGTGGAAGAAAGTATTATTTCATGAAAGCATTTTTATTAACATTTAAGCCAAATCATATTCTTACCTTAGATCGACCGTGAAAGGAAAGTAGACTGTTCCTGGAATATTTGAGTCAAGAATAAATACCACGTGATTTTCAGGACGTTTAAACAGTGACACCACGTGACTTAACCGAAATTATTTTGTCTCAACGACCAATGTGACGATTTTCTCACAACGTAAAGAAACAAGCTGCTACAAAGTAAACTTGATGACATTTAGTTCTATGCAGAATTTAACAGAGACAAGTGGCATGCCATTGGCGCTTAGAAACAGAGCTGTTATCGGTATCAATGCTTCTGGCGTCGTTAAAACAATGTTTGGTCCTCTCATACATTCTTGTGGAATGATGAAAATTTACTTATACTGACACTGCAATAATTATATTGAAAATGGGGAGGCTAGCGAGCGAGGAGGTGAGGTGGATGGGTAAAAGGGAACTGGAGCTGGGGTGGTCAAAACACGGCAACATTTTAAATTGGGCGACTGTGTTCAAGATTATAGACTAATGGTCATAAACTAATCTTATGATTTTTATTTAAGGAAAGGATATTAATCTGTATGCTCACTTTTCTCTCAGTCTGTAGCAATTAATACTCTTTATTTGGGTACATTTCACATCTTATGTAGCAACAAACAAAATTATAAGGGTACATTTCACTGCTTATGTAGCAACGAACACTATTTATATTATATGGGTATCTTTCACCGCTTTGGTAGCAACGAATTCTATTTATATGGTTACAGATCACTGCTTCAGTAGCAATGAACGCTTTTAATATCGGTACCTTCCACAGAAAGTTACATATCCAGTTTCAACATCGAATCGAAATAGCTTGTGTTAGTTAATGCAAGACTTCATTATAATTTACACTGACTCATAATGTTCAATTGGATAATCAAAATATAAATGCACTCGATATTTATTTCCAAGGTGTCTGTCATACCGATGGAACAGTCAACCATGTAAACAGAATGGAGAAAAAGAATGAACACAGACAAAAGGTCGGTATTATGATAAATTGCTTAACGCACTAATAGATATGAATTAAATGAGCGAATTTGTTGCCAGCAGTTTTCAGGACCGAGTGCATCAAAGGCTAGCGTAAAGTTAGAAATACATTAACTGTGTTGGACAATAAAATAAATTGATACGCGAATGACATCTGAAAAAAAATCATTTGAATGCAACCATCAAGTTAAGATCTATTCCAATCATGTTATCTTTTTAGTGATAAAGCTAAATTATTGATATGTCAAAACATTTCTTAGAGGATGTAAATGGGATCTCAGATGAAATATAAATGAACACAAATTTATAACAGCATGAAAACGTTTGCTACCTGATATCACATTAATCACCACCACTTAAAAACACTACGCTTGCTTGCTTTTATAATTGCCTTGGCAAGTCATAGTCTAGCAGAGACACTATTTATCATATAGTTACACTATTTATCATATAGTTACACTATTTTATCTTATATTCATATGCATCTTTTTTATATCACGTTGGAATTTCCAATACGGAAGTAAACTCCAATAAGACCAGTATTAATAGGAAAAAGGTGTATCTTACGTAATTCCATGCACGTCATCTTGTTAATGCTCATTTGTATCTCTGTATTGCCTTGCAGTTCATGTTGTTGATGCACTTCTGTATCTCATGTATTGCCTTGCAGTTTATGTTGTTAATGCACTTGTATATCTCGTGTAACACTGTACTATTCTTTTGTTGATCCAAATGCGTATATCTTGTATTGTCGTGCAGTTTATGTTGTTAAAACACTTGTGTATCTCGTGTAATATCATCGAGTTCGTGTTTTTGATACAGTATACTTTCAACATACCTTACAAATAATGAGAGAGAGAGAGAGAGAGAGAGAGAGAGAGAGAGAGAGAGAGAGAGAGAGAGAGAGAGAGAGATTAATCAACCATGTCAAAAATGGCGAGGGTTACAGAGAACAAATATGGTTTGGTCCACAGAAATAAATCTTAAATAAATATCAGTACAAAAATGAAAATAATTTTCTTTGTTAATATATATAGAAGAAGAGCAAACAAGCAACTGAGGTAACCCGACTAAACAAATAAAACTCTAAGTTTGGATTTGAGGTAACCCGACTAAACAAATAAAACTCTAAGTTTGGATTTGAGGTAACCCGACTAAACAAATAAAACTCTAAGTTTGGATTTGAGGTAACCCGACTAAACAAATAAAACTCTAAGTTTGGATTTGAGGTAACCCGACTAAACAAATAAAACTCTCAGTTTGGATTTGTGACATGCGAAATCTAACAGAAAATAAATAAATGATGCAACATTAGGACATTGATGGTGTCTAGTTAGAAGTGAGCAAACTAAAACTGTTTTTCTACATTCAAGTATAAAATATATTAAATTTATTAATGTAACAATGTATATGTTCTACAGTCCGGTATAAAATATATTAAATTTATTAATGGAACAATGTATATGTTCTACAGTCCGGTATAAAATATATTAAATTTATTAATGTAACAATGTATATTTTATACAGTCCAGTATAATATATATTTTGAATTTATTAATGTAATAATGCATATTTTATACAGTCCAGTATAATATATGTCGACTTTATTAATGTAATAATGAATGTGTTCTACAGTCCAGCATGAGATGTATAGAATTTATTAATGTAGCAATCTATATTTCCTACAGTCCAGTATAACATATATTTTGAATTTATTAATGTAATAATGCATATTTTATACAGTCCAGTATAATATATGTCGACTTCATTAATGTAATAATGAATGTGTTCTACAGTCCAGCATGAGATGCATAGAATTTATTAATGTAGCAATCTATATTTCCTACAGTCCAGTATAATATATATTGAGTTTATTAATGTAGCAATGTATTTTGAATAATGTAACAATTTATATTTTCTACAGTCCAGTTAAACATATATTGAATTTGTCAATTTAGCAATGTATTTTTTATACAGTCTAGTATAATTTATATTGAATTTATGAATGTAACAATGTATATGTTCTACAATCCTGTATAGAATGTATTGAACTTGTTAATGTAGCAATGTAAATGTTCAACAGTCCAGTAAAATATATATTGAATTTATTAACGTAACAATACATATGATCTACACTACAGTATAACATATATTGAACTTATCAATGTAGCAATGTACTTTTTCTACAGTCCTGTATAGAATGTATTGATTTTGTTAATATAACAATGTATGCTCTACAGCCCACTATAGAATATATTGAACTTTTGTTAATATAGCAACGGATATGTTACACAGTCCAGTATATATTGAACTGAAGTTATAATATAGCAACGGATAAGTTATACAGTCCATAACAGCTTATGTTGAACTTATTTATGTAAAAATGTATATCGAAAGCACCAATATTGTTTTCTTACGACGTTAACTCCTGTATTGCACAGAAATTTAACCACGAGCAAAATGTAGGTTTGAAAATGCAGTGATGGTGTGCTATTGCAGAGTAACAGTGCTATTAATCCAGTTCAGTAACTCAAAGGCTATTATCTCTGTATCTGAAAACCAGTGATGGTGTGCTATTGCAGAGTAACAGTGCTATTAATCCAGTTCAGTAACTCAAAGGCTATTATCTCTGTATCTGAAAACCAGATGATTGCTATTTGAATGGTTCTTGAGAAATATTTTTTTTCTTTATAAATTGGGTACCACTTCACTTTCTTTTCTCACGTAATACATATCAGTTACATACATGGCGATGAAGCACCTGATCACACATGATTTATATGAGTTCCATACTTCTAGATGGATGCAATTACCAATAGCATGGTTTAGATAATTGAGACCAGTAATGACATAACTATTATATATTTTTTAAAAGTCATCTTGTTGGTGGAGTATGCGGAACGACACACAATCTTTAGTGTGCATGAAACATTTAAACTAAAGCAACACATGAATACAATAAAAACAAAATCTAATCGCATGCCTAACCAGCAAGACGATTCGCAGTAGTATTAAAAAATATACCAATGTCCGATCTAGGAATGTATGATAGATCTGGTTTAGAAACGTTGACTAATATAAAACACTATTTCTACATTGTTGGTGTCCAAATGTTGCCTATGAAACCCTGAATTCAGCATATTTTACAGTATTTCTTTTATAGTAAATACAAATTCAATAATACATTCTTTCAATCGAAAACAGCTCATATCACGATATAAGTTGTCATGCTGATTTGGCCTGAATTTAAAAAATAACATAACTGGTAAGAAATCCAAAATAAGAAATAATTCCAACGTTAAATTAAACCCAAGCAAACTCCAAACTTTCTCCCAATTTACAGACTAACTATTAATCAAAAAGTAATTTTGTTACAAGACTCTTCATAAATCTCAAGATATCTTATCGATAGGACTTAAAACTGATCTAAAAATGTTTGTTATCCGTCAGACTTGGTATTGATCTAAACTTGTTTGTTATCCCTCAGACAGTAATGATGTTAAAATTGGTTTTTATCTTTTCGAATTGGCAATGATTTCAAAATGTATGACATAATTAAAGCAAAATTGGCACAGAACCATGACACTGACAAATTGGACTGGGACTCGACACTCTACTATTAAAACATCAAACAGACTTGTAATCTATGCCACAAATCTTTGAGCAGTGGACTTTTGATTGATTCTATTAATAACCATTTAACAGACATGGGATCAGCCCTAAACATATTTTACAAGTCAATCATGAGATGGATTCAAACAAGCGAATAAATTAAAGTTCACCCGATATGCTGATGCTTCGCCAGTAACCACTTTTTTTAAACAAAAAGATAAAATTCTCTATTTTTTAAATCAATCCCAGTAGCATGTGAACTTATGATCTGGTAAACTTTAATTTAAAGTACATATCATTAAAACTTATTGCAGAATAGAATCATTTAATGTTTTTCATATAACAAATATTTTGTTTGTTTTTTTGTTGACTCGAGATATGCAAATACAGCTCCGTAAACTACACTAATCACAAAATCACCAAACCCCCTCCAACTGATCATAAATTAAACTAGTCACCCAATTCCCAAAGCCCTAACACTGATCATAAAAATAAAACCGAATTTACAGATTTTCAGTCATAACTAATTATGGAACAAATAAAATGTATATATATATATATATATATATATATATATATATATATATATATACTGGAAGAAAAGTGTTCATTTGATTTGCAGAATCTAGGTCACATATGCAAAAAGCTCAACTAAAACAAAACCTGTAAACTCATAGACTAGTTTTATTCAGCAGGAAATATTAATTAACAATGGAAGAAATTATTATTCGTCAAAGCAGCATTATTAGCATTTAAGCCAATTCATATTCTTACCTTAGATCGACCGTGAAAGGAAAGTAGACTGTTCCTGGAATATTTGAGTCAAGAATATCAGGAAGTTTCAAACAGTGACACCACGTGACTTCCCCCTCAGTGTTTCACTGTACGGTACAATCAGATGATTTTGCACAGAGGAAGAGTATTTGCCAGAACAAGTTATAACGTGAACTTGGCGACAATTAGAGATAAGAGATCTAATATTTGCAGTATGTAGTAATCAGGCAAGTAGTATGCCATTTGCGCTTAGAAACATGTTGTGACAGGTATAAATCGTAACAAAAAATACAACAACAATGTTTGGACTTCTCATACGGTTTAGTGGAATGATGAAGATTTACCTCTAATGATATTGTAATTATTAAGTTGCTGGATTGGGGATCGAGGGCAAAAGAGTACCAGACGTGAGGGGGCTAGGAGGGACGTGAACAGAGGAGGTGCAAAATGCGGTGAATCGGGCAACAATTGAATTGGTCTACAGACTGTTAAAGATTGGAGACTAATGGTCACAAACAGATCCTGAAGTTGTTTATTAAGGAAAGGACTTTGATTTTTATATCAGCGTTCTCCAAATACTTGGCAACGAACACTATAATATTTGTACATTTCACCGCTTTCGTAGAACAAACACTAATACAATTGGTTCCTTTCAAAGCTTTCGAAGTAAGCTACATCTCCAGTTTTAACATCCAATCGAAATGAATTGTGCTAGATCATACCGGATTTCAAAATAATCATCATTTAAGCATACTTTTCATTTAGATAATAAAAAGATAAATTCACTCCATATATATTTCCTAGGTGTATCATACCGATTTACCAGCAGCGGTATAAACAGAAAGGACAAAAAAAGCATAAACACAGAAATAAAGAGTAGGTATTGTAACAAGCATTTAGTGGACTTATCACTTTTAATTATACGAGTGTGTGTGTACCCAGTTTCTTTCAGGATTGATTACTATAAAAATTAAAAGTCTGTTAAGTGTTCTAACAATTAGGAATTGATATAATTGATAACAGAATGATATTTGGTAAAATCTCATTTTACTTCAGCCATATCTAACAAGTTTAATAGTTTAAATAGTTTGTTCCTGTCCAGGTATCCTTTTCGAGATAATACTAATTGTTTAATGTGTCAAATAATTAGTTCAATGTCAAAATAGTGTCTTAAAAAGAAACACGCGAATCTTTATAAGGGCATTTATTCCCGCTATCACAGTAACAGTAATATAGCTACCATATAAATGGAGTGTGCAATGCACAGGGGTCCACACATTATTTTACACTATACATTATTAGGCAGGGTACATAGGTAAGCTTTGCACAGGGGCCTACGTGGATGTTAAAACATCCTAGCTAAGTCACTGCACTCTAATCTCAACCATTTAAATAGCAAATACTACGTTTACCTTGGCTCATATATTTGCTTGTCAATTAGACAGTTTTAAGCTATAGACTTAAAGCAAACTGCATGTCAGACAGTTTAAAATTGATTTTTATCAATTTTGTTTATCTTGTACAGTAAAATACATCTCTTTTATGTGAAGTTGGAGATTCCCGATTCAGGGAGGAAAACAAAAACACGACCGGTCTCACAGGGTGCGCCGATATGTGAATTATTTGTAATGTCATACAGCTCTTGATTTTAATGCACATATGTATCTCTTGTAATGTCATACAGCTCTTGATGTTAATGCACATATGTATCTCTTGTAATGTCATACAGCTCTTGGTGTTAATGCACATATGCATCTCTTGTAATGTCATACAGCTCTTGATGTTAATACACATGTGTACCCCTTGTAATGCTCTATAGCTCTTGCTGTTAATGCACATATGTATCTCGTATAATGCCATATAGTTCTTGATGTTAATGCATATGTGTATCTCTTGTAATGTCATACAGCTCTTGATGTTAATGCACATATGTATCTCTTGTATTGCCATACAGCTTTAGTTGTTAATGCACATATGTATATCTTGCAATATCATGCAAGCTTTTGTGATTAATGCACATATGCGTCTCTTTTAATGCCATACAGCTCTTGATGTTAAAGTACATATGTATCTCTTTCAACGCCATATTTCTCTTGATGTTAATACACATATGCGTCTCTTGTAATGCCATATAGCTCTTGTTCCAAACGCACATTTGTATGTTTTGTAATGCCATACAGCTAATGTTGTTAATGTGCATGGAAGGAGTAGAGAATGAATAAACGGATAACAGCTGAGTTTGCACATTTCAGACAAGGACAAGCACCATAACATATATTAGACACAGTGGCGACACTAAGGTTGGTGTCACCCAGTGCAATAACTCTCGGTGTCACCCCCATTCCGTAACATACCATACACAATCCTTAGTAATGTCACTTTTGTTTCACCTTAGTGTCACCCCTTCTGATGGTGTCACCCGGTGTGGTCCGCACCCCACCCCACCAGTAACGCCACTGACTAGCTGTACACCTGATCCCGTTCATATATAATTGTTTAGGATCTTTGTTAACTATAGAACGCATGTGCATGATATCCACACCACCATGAGCAAATGATTTTGGAGATCTAGTCTATCCACCGGCACTTGATTCAGGTGGAAACAACTGATAATACTCTCCTCAATCAACACAAAGTAATTAACTCTCGCTGGTCACAATCTGACCTCGCCTTGTTTGAGCCGAGACTCCTGGAGGGTTTTGCAGTATTCGCATGAAATGCGAGTAGGAAACACATTTTGGGGACTATTTCTGAATACTACGTGATACATCGATTTCCAAGCCATATTCCGTTAGACAAATGGCTAGTCGTGCTAAAGAGGTTAATGTGTTAACTCGCGCAGACGGAGATGAGATGTGTGAGTGATGTCTAAAGGAGATGTATATACAACGTCTTTTCTTATAGAAAAAAAGGGGGCAGTTAAATCTTTGAGAAATTCAGAGTCCTCATCAGGGTTTAAATAGACTTTAAATCTATTAACTGTTTGTCAACATTGTCAAGCTTATCATATTTACAGTTTATATAGCATTATATGTGTTTACATTACAATGTGTTTTATCTGAAACAGAATTTGCCTGTCGGTACTAAATCTACAATTTATAATTGTACTGTTTTATATATAGAATTATTACATTAATTTCATTATCAGACTGCATTTCCTCTTTACTTCCATAATATGATATTTATTTTTGTGAATTTCAAATTAGTTTTTTACTACAGTGACTTTTTATCCCCTGTATGTTACCATTTTTAAAACTTAATCATATGACAACTCCAAGAAATATGAAATATTTCATGCATGGAACATACAAAAGATCAGAGCTAGTTTTCAATAATTCTAATTGTTTCAACAAGAACTAGGATACGTCCGTGTGTTTCTTACCCCTGGTCTCGGGATAAAATTTTACGGCCTTGCCACCGACCATAATTTAACTTCTTTCCTCAAGCAGACAGACATTATTATATATCGAGCTGAATGGAAAGTGCTATCGGTAGAACTGGTTTCCTGTCATCTCATTAGGGACGAATTAAAAAATACTCTACAGTACGTGCTAATCTCTCTCTCTCTCTCTCTCTCTCTCTCTCTCTCTCTCTCTCTCTCTCTCTCTCTCTCTCTCTCTCTCTCTCTACTGGTCGGGTAATGACGTTCACGTCAGAATTAGTCATTCCATATCCTAGCATCTGTCTAGTGGAATCCGTACGTTCAGCTAGATTTTGAGAGCATTTAGTTTAATCAGCTAAATTATTGATTGGAATTAAAAAGTAATCTTTGACTTTAGGACTAAATTGCCATTTGGGAATTTGTTTGAATTCATTAGAGTATATTTTAGATTATATCATTGTGATACATCAAGACTGTTTGTAGCACACTTACAAGGTACTGATCTATCATTATATTCAATCTTGGAATTCATTCGCAACACCACTGCAGTTAATTTGGAATACTCTATACTTTCATTTATTCGTGATAGAACTTTTAGAACTGTTTCGAATTTAATTAATAATACTATAAGTTCCAGTTTATATTTTAAGTTTGTTTTCTAAAGAAATAAATTATTCGTTGAAGTTTACAAATCTTGTTCTTTTCTGTAACTTAGTTTAAAACCACAGAGTCGTAACAATGCATACAGTCATATATAACGATATGTAAGATGTAAGACATACTTCAGGAAATTTAATGAAAAAGCTATTGAGCAATTTCTCTAAACTGTCAAGACCAAATGTGTATAATCAAAATACCGAGAAAGAAATACTTTAGGTACCTGTGTTTATTTTACTTTTATTTTTGTCTACCATGCAAGCTAAAATCAGTGCAGATGGAGGGGAAAAAACATAGATGGGGGATGGGTACCCCTGTTTAGTCACTCGTTCGACACCAAACCAATAAAATATATGGCTATTAATAATGATTTAATATCTCTATTATTTAAAAACTAATATCCAATGTATTATTACGGTCCAGGAATGTTGTATGATGTGGTGCACTAATTTAAATCATGTACATTTATATTCTATCCAATACATCGTCCTTTTAGCAACTCTTTTTAATCCTACGATATAATCGTGTGAAACCGTATTAATCCAATGATATACATGTATTCGTGTAGAACTGTTTTAATCCTATGATCTAATCACCCAAATCCCAAACCCCCTCAAACTGATCGTACATTAAACTAATCACCCAATCCCCAAACCCCTCACACTGATCATAAATCAAACTAATCACCCAATCCCCAAACCTCCTCAGGCTGATCATAAATTGAACTAATCACCCAATCCCCAAACCCCCTCACACAGATCATAAATTAATCACTCAATCCCCAAACCCCCTCACACTGATCATAAATTAAACTAATCACATAACCAATAACCCTCCTCACACTGATCATAAATGGAAAACAGAATTTACAGATTTTCCGTTAAAACTACTTATACAACCAATAAAATGTATATATGTTTACTTAACGAAAAGTGTTCATTTCATTTGGAGACTCAGGTCACACATGCAAAAAGCTCAAATGAAACAAAACCTATTAGCACATATACTAGTTTTATTCAGCACGAAATATTAACAGTGGAAGAAAGTATTATTCATGAAACAGTATTATTAACATTTAAGCCAATTCATATTCTTACCTTAGATCGACCGTGAAAGGAAAGTAGACTGTTCCTGGAATATTTGAGTCAAGAATAAACACCACGTGTTTTTCAGGAAGTTTTAAACAGCGACACCACGTGACAACCTAAAATGCTTCGTCTCAACGACCAATGTGACAATTTTCTCATAAAGGAAAGAAACAAGCTACAAAGTAAACTTGATGACATTTAGTTGTTTGCAGAATTGAACAGAGACATGTGGCATGTCATTTGCGCTTAGAAACAGAGTTGTTGTCGGTAGCAATGCGTCTGGTGTCGTTAAAATAAGTTTGGTCCTCTCATGTATTCTTGTGGAATGAAAGTTTAATTCTAATGACACTGCAATAATTACGTTTAAAGTGGGGAGCACGCGTGAATGGGGAGGCAAGCGAGCAAGGAGTTGAGGCGGATGGGTGAGAGGGAACTATTGGGGAGGTATAAAACACAGATAATCTGGAAACATTTTCAATTGGGCGACAGTGTTAAAGGTTATTGACTAATTGTAATAAACTATTCTTATGGTATTTATTTAAGGAAAAGGTATTCATCTTTATATTCAGTTTTTTCTAAGTCTGTAGCTACGAATACTATTTATATGGGTACATTTCACTGCTTCTGTAGCAACTAAAACTATTATTATGGGTACATTTCACTGCTTCAGTTGCAACGGACACTATTAATATGGGTACCTTTGACTGCTTCAGTAGCAATGAACACTATTAATATTGGTATCTTTCACTGCTTTATTAGCAAGGAACACTAATAATATGGGTACATTTAAATGCTTATGTAAGCAACCAACACTATTAATATGGGTACATTTCACTTCCTCAGTAGCAACGAACACTATATGGGTACATCTCACTGATTATGTAGCAACTAACACAATTAATATTGGTAAATTTCACTGCTTTAGTAACAACTAACACTATTAATATCTGTACCTTCCATAGAAAGCTACATATCCATAGCTTGTGTTTGTTAATGCAAGACTTCAATAAACTTTACAATGAATCTAAATTAAGAATTAGAAGATCAAAATATAAATGCACTCGATATTTATTTCCAAGGTTTCTGTCATACCAATGGAACAGGCAACCATGTAAACATAATGGAGAAAAAGCATGAACACAGACAAAAGGTCGGTAGTCTGAAAAATTGCACAATGCAATAATAAATATGAATTAAATGAGCGAATTTGTTGCCAGCAGTTTTCAGGACCGAGTGCATCAAATGCTAGGGTAAAGTTAGAAATAGTTTAACTGTGTTGGACATTAAAATAAATTGATACGCAAATTAAATCTGATAAAAACCATCAAGTTTAATAGTTATTCCTGTCATGTTATCTGTTTATTGATAAAGCTAATTATTGAATATGTCAAAAAAAATACTTAGAGGGTCAAAACACGATCTCAGATGAAATATACATGCACACAAATTTATAACAGCACGAAAACGTTTGCTACCTGATATCACAGTAATCTCCACCACTTAAAAACACTACCCTTATTTGCTTTTATATTTGCCTTGGCTAGTCATAATCTAGCAAATAAACTATCAAATAGTTACAATATTATATATTATACTATATTCCTATACTCTTTATTTAATCACGTTGGGATTTCCAATACGGAAGTAAACTCCAATAAGACCAGTATTAATAGGAAATAGGTGTATCTTACGTAATTCCATGCACGTCATCTTGTTAATGCAAATGTGTATCTCATGTAATACCATACAGTTCATGTTGTTGATGCACATGCGTATCTCATGTATTGCAGTTTATATTGTTAATGCACATGCGTATCTCATGTATTGCAGTTTATATTGTTAATGCACATGCGTATCTCATGTATTGCAGTTTATATTGTTAATGCACATGTGTATCTCATGTAATGCAATGCAGTTCGTGTTGTAAATGCACATGCGTATCTCATGTAAACGACGTTGACAATTATGAAATTATACATTTCTTTGCTCAATAGAGTCTCACCTGACATTGTCTTCAAAGTCATTGAATTTAAGATAATTTTACAATGATTTTAATATCATGAGAATCTACTGAGGTGTTTCAGACAGTAGCTGTGATGCAATTAAGAGTTCCCGACAAGTACTGACGTTAAAATAATTGATCCATTTTCCCTTTGGCGCACGCGTAATTTTAAATTCGTCGATAAATTTCAAGAAATTCATAGTTAGGTACTCAGTTTTTTCACCACCCTAGTCTAGAAATCCTATAGCGCTACTAAACGGTTATTTCTACAATAAATGAAGCTAACAAATCTCAATAACTGTAGTACTGAAACGTTGCTGAAACAAATAAAGCACTAATTTCGACTAGTGCACGCACATGGGAAATCTAACAGAAAATAAATAAATCATGCATCGTTACGACAATGATGGTATCCGGTTAGACGTGAGCAAACTAAACCTGTTTTTATACAGTCCAGTATAACATATATTGAACTTATTAATGTAACAATGTATATGTTCTACAGTCCAGTATAAAATATGTTGAATGTATTAATGTAACGATGCATATGTTCTAAATTCCAGTATAATATATTTTGAACTTCTTAATGTAACAATGCATATGTTCTACAGTCCAGTATAACATATATTGAATTTATTAATATAACAATGTATTCTCTACATCCCAGTATAGCATATATTGAACTTTTGTTAATATAGCAACGGATATGTTACACAGTCCAGTATAGAATGTACTGAAGTTATAATATAGCAACGGATATGTTATACAGTAAAAACATAACTATTATATATTTTTAAAAAGTCATCCTGTGGGTGGCTTATGAGGAACGACACACAATCTTTAGTGTGCATGAAACACTTAAACCAAAACAACACATGAATACAATAAAAACAAAATCTAATCGCATGCCTAACCCGCAAGAAGATTCGCAGTAGTATAAAAATTAGATATACCAATGTCCGATCTAGGAATGTATAACAGATATGGTTTAGAAACGTTGACTAATATCAAACACAATTTCTACATTGTGGGTGTCCTAACATTGGCTATGAAAACCGTGAACTCAGCATATTTTACAGAGCTTTTTAAAGATACAAATTCAAATTCAATAATACATTCTTTCAGTAAAAAGCAGCTCGTGTCACGACATAAGTTGCCAAGGAGATTTGGCCTGAATTTAAATAATAACATAATTGGAGAGATATCCAAAATAAGAAATAACTCCGAAGTAAATTCTATCTAAGCAAACTCCAAACTTTCTCCCAATTTACAGACTGACTATTAATCCAAAAGTAAGTTTGGTACAAGACTCTTCATAAATCTCAAAATATCTTATCCATAGGACTTGAAACTGATCTAAAAATGTTTGTTATCCGTCAGACTTGGTATTGATCTAAACTTGTTTGTTATCCCTCAGACAGTAATGATGTCAAAATTGGTTTTTATCTTTTCGAATTGGTAATGATTTCAAAATGTAACACATAATTAAAGCAAAATTGGCACAGAACCACGACACTGTGACAAGTTGGACTGGGACTCGACACTCTATTATTAAAACATCAAACAGACTTGGAATCTATGCCACAAATCTTTAAGCAGTGGACTTTTGATCGATTCTATTAATAACCATTTAACAGACATGGGATCAGCCCTAAACTTCTTTTACAAGTCAATCATGAGATGGATCCAAAAAAAAGAATAAATTGAAGTTCACCAGATATGCTGATGCTGTAACAGAATTGTTACCGAGAGGATGGTGGATTAAATGAACAACACAAACACAATATGTGAAAGAAAATATAAATTTATGAAATAAATTATTAATGAAAAATAATGATGTATCAACACAATAACTCATGCGTTCAACCCACAATTACACTCACAACCATTCACAATACATGAATAAATTAAATATTAATACAAAATAAAACACAGATACAAAGGAATCTCTTGGACTATACACAGATCCAAGGAACCTTTACAAAAGTTATATTACCGCAAGTATAAATTACGATAACAAAATACAAAACATCAAACTATACTATCGCACGTATGGATTGCGACAACTAGCACGAACATATACATGTATTTAATCAAGCTGCTAACTTTTATTGAGATTCATGCAATGCCTTGAAATACTATTGTGATTTGAAGTAACTATGTAAATATAACAATGTATTCAATTGTACTACTATTGCAACACACACATGTGTCTCGACCCTGTATAACCGTACGATTCACCAACAGTTGAATCGCCGCCCAGTTTCTCCGAAAACCTAGGGTTGACTCAATACTTTTATCGGTCACTTGCCCTTCACGGATCCACCACAGTTATACGTACAGACAGCATACAGCATCTACTAGAACCAACGTTCCCAAATACCTAGATGCCACCCCGGATGTTTACAACTCTAGACAGATCCGACACTCGGACTTTTAGATTTCCGGATATTTACACGTCACGACAGATGTAGACGGACAGACAATCCGACAGACAGACAGTCAGATACCTCAATTTGATCTCACAATCAAATGGCACAATTAATCACATTCAGCTTCAATCAGATACGTTCAGAGACGTTCAGCTACAATCAGCAACAATTTCAGAGATGCTCCGCTACAATATCAGAGATGCTCCGCTACAATATCAGCTACGATATCAGAGACGTTATCAGCTACAATAAAGAAAACCAGACTAATAATAGTTGTCTCAAAAAATAATCTAAACCTTAGATTACGCTATTGCATTTAAAGTATAATAGTGACTAGTAATTCCAAATATTCCACGTTTAAAATCTGCATTGTAATAAAGGCATCATTATATGAAATGATAAACTGAATAAAAATTCACAATAAAACGAAATATAAATTTAACACTCACCCCTTTGGCTGGAGATAGTATGACGAGCTATCTTTCCTGTGATGAGATACTTTTGGTCCCGTAATATTTATCAGAAATATTCTGCCTTATATACTCTCAAATAGGTGAGCAGAATTCACGGCAACATTACCAAGCACCCCGTGATTCTAATGTTCCGGACTTCATGTAATTCAAAGTCAGGCACATGCAAATCGTTACACGCCGCTTACCTTGGAGAAAACCACTTATTCACCCCAGGTAACGCATGTACGACGAAACAAAAAAAATGGTGAGATTAGTTTGTAATTCAAGAAAAAAAATATAATTTTCGCCTAATTCTGTGACAGATGCTTCGCCAGTAACCACTTTTTTTTAACAAAAAGATAAAATTATCTATTTTGGATATCAATCCCAGTAGCATGTGAACTTATTATGATCTGGTAAACTGTAATTTAAAGTACATATCATTAAACAAATATTTTGTTTTTTGTTGATTCGAGATATGCAAATACAGCTCCGTAAAGTACACTAATCAACCAATCCCCAAACCCCCTCCCACTGATCATAAATTAAACTAGTCACTCAATTCCCAAAGCCCTAACACTGATCATAAAAAATCAACCCAATTTACAGATTTTCAATGAAAACTACTTATGGAACAAATAAAATGTATATATATATATGTACTGGAAGAAAAGTGTTCATTTGATTTGCAGAATCTAGGTCACATATGCAAAAAGTACAACTAAAACAAAACCTGTAAACTCATAGTCTAGTTTTATTCAGCAGGAAATATTAATTAACAATGGAAGAAATTATTATTCGTCAAAGCAGCATTATTAACATTTAAGCCAATTCATATTCTTACCTTAGATCGACCGTGAAAGGAAAGTAGACTGTTCCTGGAATATTTGAGTCAAGAATATCAGGAAGTTTCAAACAGTGACACCACGTGACTTCCCCCTCAGTGTTTCACTGTACGGTACAAACAGATGATTTTGCACAGAGGAAGAGTATTTGCCAGAACAAGTTATAACGTGGACATGGCGACAATTAAAGATAAGAGATCTAATATTTGCAGTATATAGTAATGAGGCAAGTAGTATGCCATTTGCGCTTAGAAACAAGTTCTGACAGGTATAAATACTTCCGATGTCCTAACAAAAATACAACAACAATGTTTGGACTTCTCATACGGTTTAGTGGAATGATGAAGATTTACCTCTAATGACATTGTAATTATTAAGTTGCTGGGTGGGGAGTCGAGGGCAAAAGAGTACCAGACGTGAGGGGGCTAGGAGAGACGTGAACAGAGGAGGTGCAAAATGCGGTGAATTGGGCAACAATTGAATTGGTCTACAGACTGTTAAAGATTGGAGACTATTGGTCACAAACAGATCCTGAAGTTGTTTATTTAAGGAAAGGACTTTGATTTTTTTATACCAGCTTTCTCCGAATACTTGGCAACGAACACTATAATATTTGTACATTTCACCGCGTTTTTAGAACAAACACTAATACAATTGGTTCCTTTCAAAGCTTTCGAAGTAAGCTATTAACAGGTAACAATTTTAAATGTTTGTTCCTGTCCAGGCATCCTTTTCGAGATAATACTAACTGCTGAATGTGACAAATAATTAGTTCAATGTCAAAATAGTGTCTTAAATAAAACACGCGTATCTTTATAGCAGCATTTATTCCCGCTATCACAGTAACAGTCATATAGCTACCATATAAATGGAGTGTGCAATACAAAGGGGCCCACAGTTTTTTACACTTTAACTTAGGCAGGGTACATAGGTAAGCTTTGCACAGGGGCCTACGTGGATGTTTAAATATCCAAGCTAAGTCACTGCACTCTAATCTCAACCATTTAATGAGCAAATACTACGTTTATCTTGGCTCATATATTTGCTTGTCAATTAGACAGTTTCAGCTATAGACTTAAAGCAAACTGCATGTTAGACAGATTAAAATTGATTTTTTTTTTATCAGTTTAGTTTATCTTATACAGTAAAATAAATCTCTTTTATGTGAAGTTGGGATTCCCGATTCAGGGAGGAAAACAAAAACACGACCGGTCTCACAGGGTGCGCCGATATGTGAATTATTTGTAATGCCAAACAGCTCTTCATCTTAATGCCCTTGTGTATCTCTTGTAATGTCATACAGCTCTTGATGTTAATGCACATATGTATCTCTCGTAATGTCATACAGCTCTTAATGTTAATGCACATATGTATCTCTTGTATTGCCACGCAGCTCTTGTTGTTAATGCACATATGTATCTCTTGCAATATCATGCAAGCTTTTGTGATTAATGCACATATGCGTTTCTTGTAATGCCATACAGCTCTTGATGTTAATGCACATATGTATCTCTTTTAACGCCATATTTCTCTTGATGTTAATGCATATATGCATCTCTTTAATGCCATATAACTCTTGTTGTAAACGCGCATATGTATATATCGTAATGCCATACAGCTAATGTTGTTAATGTGCATGGAAGGAGTATAAAATGAATAAACGGATAACAGCTGAGTTAGCACATTTCAGACAAGAACAAGCACCATAACAAATATTAAACACAGTGGCGACACTAAGGTTGGTGTCACCCAGTGCAATAACTCTCGGTGTCACCCCATGAAACCCCCTTCCGTAACATACCATACACAATCCTTAGTAATGTTACTTTTGTGTCACCTTAGTGTCACCCCTTCTGATGGTGTCACCCGGTGTGGTCCGCCCCCCACCCCACCAGTAACGCCACTGACTAGCTGTACACCTGATCCCGTTCATATATAATTGTTTAGGGTCTTTGTTAACTATAGAACGCATGTGCATGATATCCACACCACCATGGGCAAATGATTTTGGATCTCTAGTCTACCCACAGGCACTTAATTCAGGGGGAAACTACTGATAAGACTTTCCTCAGTTAACAAACTGTAACAAACTCTCGCTGGTCACAATCTGACCTGAGTGATGTGTAAAGGAGATGTATAGACTACGTCTTTTCTTATAGAAAAAAAGGGGGCAGTTAAAACTTTGAGAAATTCAGAGTCCTCATCAGGGTTTAAATAGACTTTAAATCTATTAACTGTTTGTCAACATTGTCAAGCTTATCATATTTACAGTTTATATAAGCATTATATGTGTCTACATTACAATCTGTTTTACATGAGACAGAATTTGCCTATCGGTACTAAATCTACAATTTATAATTGTACTGTTTTGGATATAGAATTATTACATTAATTTCATTATCAGACTGCATTTCCTCTTTACTTCCATAATATGATATTTATTTTTGTGAATTTCAAATTAGTTTTTGACTACAGTGACTTTTTATCCCCTGTAAGTTACCATTTTTAAAACTTAATTATATGACAACTCCGAAAAATATGAAATATTTTATGCCATGTAACATACAAAAGATCAGAGCTAGTTTTCAATAATTCTAATTTGTTTCAACAAGAACTAGGATACGCCCGTGTGTTTCTTACCCCTGGTCCCGGGATAACTTTTTAAGGCCTTGCCACCGACCATAATTTAACTTCTTTCCTCAAGCAGACAGACAGTATTATATACCGAGCTGAATGGAAAGTGCTATCTGTAGAACTGGTTTCCTGTCATCTCATTAGGGACGAATTAAAAAATACTCTACAGTATGTGCTAATCTCTCTCTCTCTCTCTCTCTCTCTCTCTCTCTCTCTCTCTCTCTCTCTCTCTCTCTCTCTCTCTCTCTCTCTCTCTCTCTCTCTCTCCTGGTCGGGAAATGATTTTCACGTCAGAATTAGTCATTCCATAACCTAGCATCAGTCTAGTGGAATCTGTACGTTCAGCTAGATTTTGAGAGCATTTAGTTTAGTCAGTTAAATTACTGATTGGAATTAAAAAGTACTCTTTATCTTAAGGACTAAATTGTTATTTGGGAATTATTGTGAATTCATTAGAGTATATTTTAGATTATATCATTGTGATACATGAAGACTGTTTGCACATCAGCACACTTACAGGGTACTGATCTATCATTATATTCAATCTTGGAATTCATTCGCAACACCACTGCAGTTAATTTGGAATACTCTGTACTTTCTTTTATTCGTGATAGAACTTTTAGAACTGTTTCGAATTTAATTAATAATACTATAAGTTCCAGTTTATATTTTAAGTTTGTTTTCTAAAGAAATAAATTATTCGTTGAAGTTTACAAATCTTGTTCTTTTCTGTAACTTAGTTTAAAACCACAGAGTCGTAACAATGCATACAGTCATATATAACGATATGTAAGATGTAAGACAGACTTCAGGAAATTTAATGAAAAAGCTATTGAGCAATTTCTCTAAACTGTCAAGACCAAATGTGTATAATCAAAATACCGAGAAAGAAATACTTTAGGTACCTGTGTTTATTTTACTTTTATTTTTGTCTACCATGCAAGCTAAAATCAGTGCAGATGGAGGGGAAAAAACATAGATGGGGGATGGGTACCCCTGTTTAGTCACTCGTTCGACACCAAACCAATAAAATATATGGCTATTAATAATGATTTAATATCTCTATTATTTAAAAACTAATATCCAATGTATTATTACGGTCCAGGAATGTTGTATGATGTGGTGCACTAATTTAAATCATGTACATTTATATTCTATCCAATACATCGTCCTTTTAGCAACTCTTTTTAATCCTACGATATAATCGTGTGAAACCGTATTAATCCAATGATATACATGTATTCGTGTAGAACTGTTTTAATCCTATGATCTAATCACCCAAATCCCAAACCCCCTCAAACTGATCGTACATTAAACTAATCACCCAATCCCCAAACCCCTCACACTGATCATAAATCAAACTAATCACCCAATCCCCAAACCTCCTCAGGCTGATCATAAATTGAACTAATCACCCAATCCCCAAACCCCCTCACACAGATCATAAATTAATCACTCAATCCCCAAACCCCCTCACACTGATCATAAATTAAACTAATCACATAACCAATAACCCCCCTCACACTGATCATAAATGGAAAACAGAATTTACAGATTTTCCGTTAAAACTACTTATACAACCAATAAAATGTATATATGTTTACTTAACGAAAAGTGTACATTTCATTTGGAGACTCAGGTCACACATGCAAAAAGCTCAAATGAAACAAAACCTATTAGCACATATACTAGTTTTATTCAGCACGAAATATTAACAGTGGAAGAAAGTATTATTCATGAAACAGTATTATTAACATTTAAGCCAATTCATATTCTTACCTTAGATCGACCGTGAAAGGAAAGTAGACTGTTCCTGGAATATTTGAGTCAAGAATAAACACCACGTGTTTTTCAGGAAGTTTTAAACAGCGACACCACGTGACAACCTAAAATGCTTCGTCTCAACGACCAATGTTACTATTTTCTCATAAAGGAAAGAAACAAGCTACAAAGTAAACTTGATGACATTTAGTTGTTTGCAGAATTGAACAGAGACATGTGGCATGCCATTTGCGCTTAGAAACAGAGTTGTTGTCGGTATTAATGCTTCTGGTGTCGTTAAAATAAGTTTGGTCCTCTCATGTATTCTTGTGGAATGAAAGTTTAATTCTAATGACACTGCAATAATTACGTTTAAAGTGGGGAGCACGCGTGAATGGGGAGGCAAGCGAGCAAGGAGTTGAGGCGGATGGGTGAGAGGGAACTATTGGGGAGGTATAAAACACAGATAATCTGGAAACATTTTCAATTGGGCGACAGTGTTAAAGGTTATTGACTAATTGTAATAAACTATTCTTATGGTATTTATTTAAGGAAAAGGTATTCATCTTTATATTCAGTTTTTTCTAAGTCTGTAGCTACGAATACTATTTATATGGGTACATTTCACTGCTTCTGTAGCAACTAAAACTATTATTATGGGTACATTTCACTGCTTCAGTTGCAACGGACACTATTAATATGGGTACCTTTGACTGCTTCAGTAGCAATGAACACTATTAATATTGGTATCTTTCACTGCTTTATTAGCAAGGAACACTAATAATATGGGTACATTTAAATGCTTATGTAAGCAACCAACACTATTAATATGGGTACATTTCACTTCCTCAGTAGCAACGAACACTATATGGGTACATCTCACTGATTATGTAGCAACTAACACAATTAATATTGGTAAATTTCACTGCTTTAGTAGCAACTAACACTATTAATATCTGTACCTTCCATAGAAAGCTACATATCCATAGCTTGTGTTTGTTAATGCAAGACTTCAATAAACTTTACAATGAATCTAAATTAAGAATTAGAAGATCAAAATATAAATGCACTCGATATTTATTTCCAAGGTTTCTGTCATACCAATGGAACAGGCAACCATGTAAACATAATGGAGAAAAAGCATGAACACAGACAAAAGGTCGGTAGTCTGAAAAATTGCACAATGCAATAATAAATATGAATTAAATGAGCGAATTTGTTGCCAGCAGTTTTCAGGACCGAGTGCATCAAATGCTAGGGTAAAGTTAGAAATAGTTTAACTGTGTTGGACATTAAAATAAATTGATACGCAAATTACATCTGATAAAAACCATCAAGTTTAATAGTTATTCCTGTCATGTTATCTGTTTATTGATAAAGCTAATTATTGAATATGTCAAAAAAAAAATACTTAGAGGGTCAAAACACGATCTCAGATGAAATATACATGCACACAAATTTATAACAGCACGAAAACGTTTGCTACCTGATATCACAGCAATCTCCACCACTTAAAAACACTACCCTTATTTGCTTTTATATTTGCCTTGGCTAGTCATAATCTAGCAAATAAACTATCAAATAGTTACAATATTATATATTATACTATATTCCTATACTCTTTATTTAATCACGTTGGGATTTCCAATACGGAAGTAAACTCCAATAAGACCAGTATTAATAGGAAATAGGTGTATCTTACGTAATTCCATGCACGTCATCTTGTTAATGCAAATGTGTATCTCATGTAATACCATACAGTTCATGTTGTTGATGCACATGCGTATCTCATGTATTGCAGTTTATATTGTTAATGCACATGCGTATCTCATGTATTGCAGTTTATATTGTTAATGCACATGCGTATCTCATGTATTGCAGTTTATATTGTTAATGCACATGTGTATCTCATGTAATGCAATGCAGTTCGTGTTGTAAATGCACATGCGTATCTCATGTAAACGACGTTGACAATTATGAAATTA
Source organism: Unio delphinus (assembly GCA_029339505.1). Classification (NCBI taxonomy): domain Eukaryota; kingdom Metazoa; phylum Mollusca; class Bivalvia; order Unionida; family Unionidae; genus Unio; species Unio delphinus. The sequence continues at coordinate 4,298,570 of JAQISU010000225.1, forward strand.
TACATTTCTTTGCTCAATAGAGTCTCACCTGACATTGTCTCCAAAGTCATTGAATTTAAGATAATTTTACAATGATTTTAATATCATGAGAATCTACTGAGGTGTTTCAGACAGTAGCTGTGATGCAATTAAGAGTTCCCGACAAGTACTGACGTTAAAATAATTGATCCATTTTCCCTTTGGCGCACGCGTAATTTTAAATTCGTCGATAAATTTCAAGAAATTCATAGTTAGGTACTCAGTTTTTTCACCACCCTAGTCTAGAAATCCTATAGCGCTACTAAACGGTTATTTCTACAATAAATGAAGCTAACAAATCTCAATAACTGTAGTACTGAAACGTTGCTGAAACAAATAAAGCACTAATTTCGACTAGTGCACGCACATGGGAAATCTAACAGAAAATAAATAAATCATGCATCGTTACGACAATGATGGTATCCGGTTAGACGTGAGCAAACTAAACCTGTATTTATACAGTCCAGTATAACATATATTGAACTTATTAATGTAACAATGTATATGTTCTACAGTCCAGTATAAAATATATTGAATGTATTAATGTAACGATGCATATGTTCTAAATTCCAGTATAATATATTTTGAACTTCTTAATGTAACAATGCATATGTTCTACAGTCCAGTATAACATATATTGAATTTATTAATATAACAATGTATTCTCTACATCCCAGTATAGCATATATTGAACTTTTGTTAATATAGCAACGGATATGTTACACAGTCCAGTATAGAATGTACTGAAGTTATAATATAGCAACGGATATGTTATACAGTAAAAACATAACTATTATATATTTTTAAAAAGTCATCCTGTGGGTGGCTTATGAGGAACGACACACAATCTTTAGTGTGCATGAAACACTTAAACCAAAACAACACATGAATACAATAAAAACAAAATCTAATCGCATGCCTAACCCGCAAGAAGATTCGCAGTAGTATAAAAATTAGATATACCAATGTCCGATCTAGGAATGTATAACAGATATGGTTTAGAAACGTTGACTAATATCAAACACAATTTCTACATTGTGGGTGTCCTAACATTGGCTATGAAAACCGTGAACTCGGCATATTTTACAGAGCTTTTTAAAGATACAAATTCAAATTCAATAATACATTCTTTCAGTAAAAAGCAGCTCGTGTCACGACATAAGTTGCCAAGGAGATTTGGCCTGAATTTAAATAATAACATAATTGGAGAGATATCCAAAATAAGAAATAACTCCGAAGTAAATTCTATCTAAGCAAACTCCAAACTTTCTCCCAATTTACAGACTGACTATTAATCCAAAAGTAAGTTTGGTACAAGACTCTTCATAAATCTCAAAATATCTTATCCATAGGACTTGAAACTGATCTAAAAATGTTTGTTATCCGTCAGACTTGGTATTGATCTAAACTTGTTTGTTATCCCTCAGACAGTAATGATGTCAAAATTGGTTTTTATCTTTTCGAATTGGTAATGATTTCAAAATGTAACACATAATTAAAGCAAAATTGGCACAGAACCACGACACTGTGACAAGTTGGACTGGGACTCGACACTCTATTATTAAAACATCAAACAGACTTGGAATCTATGCCACAAATCTTTAAGCAGTGGACTTTTGATCGATTCTATTAATAACCATTTAACAGACATGGGATCAGCCCTAAACTTCTTTTACAAGTCAATCATGAGATGGATCCAAAAAAAAGAATAAATTGAAGTTCACCAGATATGCTGATGCTGTAACAGAATTGTTACCGAGAGGATGGTGGATTAAATGAACAACACAAACACAATATGTGAAAGAAAATATAAATTTATGAAATAAATTATTAATGAAAAATAATGATGTATCAACACAATAACTCATGCGTTCAACCCACAATTACACTCACAACCATTCACAATACATGAATAAATTAAATATTAATACAAAATAAAACACAGATACAAAGGAATCTCTTGGACTATACACAGATCCAAGGAACCTTTACAAAAGTTATATTACCGCAAGTATAAATTACGATAACAAAATACAAAACATCAAACTATACTATCGCACGTATGGATTGCGACAACTAGCACGAACATATACATGTATTTAATCAAGCTGCTAACTTTTATTGAGATTCATGCAATGCCTTGAAATACTATTGTGATTTGAAGTAACTATGTAAATATAACAATGTATTCAATTGTACTACTATTGCAACACACACATGTGTCTCGACCCTGTATAACCGTACGATTCACCAACAGTTGAATCGCCGCCCAGTTTCTCCGAAAACCTAGGGTTGACTCAATACTTTTATCGGTCACTTGCCCTTCACGGATCCACCACAGTTATACGTACAGACAGCATACAGCATCTACTAGAACCAACGTTCCCAAATACCTAGATGCCACCCCGGATGTTTACAACTCTAGACAGATCCGACACTCGGACTTTTAGATTTCCGGATATTTACACGTCACGACAGATGTAGACGGACAGACAATCCGACAGACAGACAGTCAGATACCTCAATTTGATCTCACAATCAAATGGCACAATTAATCACATTCAGCTTCAATCAGATACGTTCAGAGACGTTCAGCTACAATCAGCAACAATTTCAGAGATGCTCCGCTACAATATCAGAGATGCTCCGCTACAATATCAGCTACGATATCAGAGACGTTATCAGCTACAATAAAGAAAACCAGACTAATAATAGTTGTCTCAAAAAATAATCTAAACCTTAGATTACGCTATTGCATTTAAAGTATAATAGTGACTAGTAATTCCAAATATTCCACGTTTAAAATCTGCATTGTAATAAAGGCATCATTATATGAAATGATAAACTGAATAAAAATTCACAATAAAACGAAATATAAATTTAACACTCACCCCTTTGGCTGGAGATAGTATGACGAGCTATCTTTCCTGTGATGAGATACTTTTGGTCCCGTAATATTTATCAGAAATATTCTGCCTTATATACTCTCAAATAGGTGAGCAGAATTCACGGCAACATTACCAAGCACCCCGTGATTCTAATGTTCCGGACTTCATGTAATTCAAAGTCAGGCACATGCAAATCGTTACACGCCGCTTACCTTGGAGAAAACCACTTATTCACCCCAGGTAACGCATGTACGACGAAACAAAAAAAATGGTGAGATTAGTTTGTAATTCAAGAAAAAAAATATAATTTTCGCCTAATTCTGTGACAGATGCTTCGCCAGTAACCACTTTTTTTTAACAAAAAGATAAAATTATCTATTTTGGATATCAATCCCAGTAGCATGTGAACTTATTATGATCTGGTAAACTGTAATTTAAAGTACATATCATTAAACAAATATTTTGTTTTTTGTTGATTCGAGATATGCAAATACAGCTCCGTAAAGTACACTAATCAACCAATCCCCAAACCCCCTCCCACTGATCATAAATTAAACTAGTCACTCAATTCCCAAAGCCCTAACACTGATCATAAAAAATCAACCCAATTTACAGATTTTCAATGAAAACTACTTATGGAACAAATAAAATGTATATATATATATGTACTGGAAGAAAAGTGTTCATTTGATTTGCAGAATCTAGGTCACATATGCAAAAAGTACAACTAAAACAAAACCTGTAAACTCATAGTCTAGTTTTATTCAGCAGGAAATATTAATTAACAATGGAAGAAATTATTATTCGTCAAAGCAGCATTATTAACATTTAAGCCAATTCATATTCTTACCTTAGATCGACCGTGAAAGGAAAGTAGACTGTTCCTGGAATATTTGAGTCAAGAATATCAGGAAGTTTCAAACAGTGACACCACGTGACTTCCCCCTCAGTGTTTCACTGTACGGTACAAACAGATGATTTTGCACAGAGGAAGAGTATTTGCCAGAACAAGTTATAACGTGGACATGGCGACAATTAAAGATAAGAGATCTAATATTTGCAGTATATAGTAATGAGGCAAGTAGTATGCCATTTGCGCTTAGAAACAAGTTCTGACAGGTATAAATACTTCCGATGTCCTAACAAAAATACAACAACAATGTTTGGACTTCTCATACGGTTTAGTGGAATGATGAAGATTTACCTCTAATGACATTGTAATTATTAAGTTGCTGGGTGGGGAGTCGAGGGCAAAAGAGTACCAGACGTGAGGGGGCTAGGAGAGACGTGAACAGAGGAGGTGCAAAATGCGGTGAATTGGGCAACAATTGAATTGGTCTACAGACTGTTAAAGATTGGAGACTATTGGTCACAAACAGATCCTGAAGTTGTTTATTTAAGGAAAGGACTTTGATTTTTTTATACCAGCTTTCTCCGAATACTTGGCAACGAACACTATAATATTTGTACATTTCACCGCGTTTTTAGAACAAACACTAATACAATTGGTTCCTTTCAAAGCTTTCGAAGTAAGCTATTAACAGGTAACAATTTTAAATGTTTGTTCCTGTCCAGGCATCCTTTTCGAGATAATACTAACTGCTGAATGTGACAAATAATTAGTTCAATGTCAAAATAGTGTCTTAAATAAAACACGCGTATCTTTATAGCAGCATTTATTCCCGCTATCACAGTAACAGTCATATAGCTACCATATAAATGGAGTGTGCAATACAAAGGGGCCCACAGTTTTTTACACTTTAACTTAGGCAGGGTACATAGGTAAGCTTTGCACAGGGGCCTACGTGGATGTTTAAATATCCAAGCTAAGTCACTGCACTCTAATCTCAACCATTTAATGAGCAAATACTACGTTTATCTTGGCTCATATATTTGCTTGTCAATTAGACAGTTTCAGCTATAGACTTAAAGCAAACTGCATGTTAGACAGATTAAAATTGATTTTTTTTTATCAATTTAGTTTATCTTATACAGTAAAATAAATCTCTTTTATGTGAAGTTGGGATTCCCGATTCAGGGAGGAAAACAAAAACACGACCGGTCTCACAGGGTGCGCCGATATGTGAATTATTTGTAATGCCAAACAGCTCTTCATCTTAATGCCCTTGTGTATCTCTTGTAATGTCATACAGCTCTTGATGTTAATGCACATATGTATCTCTCGTAATGTCATACAGCTCTTAATGTTAATGCACATATGTATCTCTTGTATTGCCACGCAGCTCTTGTTGTTAATGCACATATGTATCTCTTGCAATATCATGCAAGCTTTTGTGATTAATGCACATATGCGTTTCTTGTAATGTCATACAGCTCTTGATGTTAATGCACATATGTATCTCTTGTATTGCCACGCAGCTCTTGTTGTTAATGCACATATGTATCTCTTGCAATATCATGCAAGCTTTTGTGATTAATGCACATATGCGTTTCTTGTAATGCCATACAGCTCTTGATGTTAATGCACATATGTATCTCTTTTAACGCCATATTTCTCTTGATGTTAATGCATATATGCATCTCTTTAATGCCATATAACTCTTGTTGTAAACGCGCATATGTATATATCGTAATGCCATACAGCTAATGTTGTTAATGTGCATGGAAGGAGTATAAAATGAATAAACGGATAACAGCTGAGTTAGCACATTTCAGACAAGAACAAGCACCATAACAAATATTAAACACAGTGGCGACACTAAGGTTGGTGTCACCCAGTGCAATAACTCTCGGTGTCACCCCACGAAACCCCCTTCCGTAACATACCATACACAATCCTTAGTAATGTTACTTTTGTGTCACCTTAGTGTCACCCCTTCTGATGGTGTCACCCGGTGTGGTCCGCCCCCCACCCCACCAGTAACGCCACTGACTAGCTGTACACCTGATCCCGTTCATATATAATTGTTTAGGGTCTTTGTTAACTATAGAACGCATGTGCATGATATCCACACCACCATGGGCAAATGATTTTGGATCTCTAGTCTACCCACAGGCACTTAATTCAGGGGGAAACTACTGATAAGACTTTCCTCAGTTAACAAACTGTAACAAACTCTCGCTGGTCACAATCTGACCTGAGTGATGTGTAAAGGAGATGTATAGACTACGTCTTTTCTTATAGAAAAAAGGGGGCAGTTAAAACTTTGAGAAATTCAGAGTCCTCATCAGGGTTTAAATAGACTTTAAATCTATTAACTGTTTGTCAACATTGTCAAGCTTATCATATTTACAGTTTATATAAGCATTATATGTGTCTACATTACAATCTGTTTTACATGAGACAGAATTTGCCTATCGGTTCTAAATCTACAATTTATAATTGTACTGTTTTGGATATAGAATTATTACATTAATTTCATTATCAGACTGCATTTCCTCTTTACTTCCATAATATGATATTTATTTTTGTGAATTTCAAATTAGTTTTTGACTACAGTGACTTTTTATCCCCTGTAAGTTACCATTTTTAAAACTTAATTATATGACAACTCCGAAAAATATGAAATATTTTATGCCATGTAACATACAAAAGATCAGAGCTAGTTTTCAATAATTCTAATTTGTTTCAACAAGAACTAGGATACGCCCGTGTGTTTCTTACCCCTGGTCCCGGGATAACTTTTTAAGGCCTTGCCACCGACCATAATTTAACTTCTTTCCTCAAGCAGACAGACAGTATTATATACCGAGCTGAATGGAAAGTGCTATCTGTAGAACTGGTTTCCTGTCATCTCATTAGGGACGAATTAAAAAATACTCTACAGTATGTGCTAATCTCTCTCTCTCTCTCTCTCTCTCTCTCTCTCTCTCTCTACTGGTCGGGAAATGATTTTCACGTCAGAATTAGTCATTCCATAACCTAGCATCAGTCTCGTGGAATCTGTACGTTCAGCTAGATTTTGAGAGCATTTAGTTTAGTCAGTTAAATTACTGATTGGAATTAAAAAGTACTCTTTATCTTAAGGACTAAATTGTTATTTGGGAATTATTGTGAATTCATTAGAGTATATTTTAGATTATATCATTGTGATACATGAAGACTGTTTGCACATCAGCACACTTACAGGGTACTGATCTATCATTATATTCAATCTTGGAATTCATTCGCAACACCACTGCAGTTAATTTGGAATACTCTATACTTTCTTTTATTCGTGATAGAACTTTTAGAACTGTTTCGAATTTAATTAATAATACTATAAGTTCCAGTTTATATTTTAAGTTTGTTTTCTAAAGAAATAAATTATTCGTTGAAGTTTACAAATCTTGTTCTTTTCTGTAACTTAGTTTAAAACCACAGAGTCGTAACAATGCATACAGTCATATATAACGATATGTAAGATGAAAGACAGACTTCAGGAAATTTAATGAAAAAGCTATTGAGCAATTTCTCTAAACTGTCAAGACCAAATGTGTATAATCAAAATACCGAGAAAGAAAAACTTTAGGTACCTGTGTTTATTTTACTTTTATTTTTGTCTACCATGCAAGCTAAAATCAGTGCAGATGGAGGGGAAAAAACATAGATGGGGGATGGGTACCCCTGTTTAGTCACTCGTTCGACATCAAACCAATAAAATATATGGCTATTAATAATGATTTAATATCTCTATTATTTAAAAACTAATATCCAATGTATTATTACGGTCCAGGAATGTTGTATGATGTGGTGCACTAATTTAAATCATGTACATTTATATTCTATCCAATACATCGTCCTTTTAGCAACTCTTTTTAATCCTACGATATAATCGTGTGAAACCGTATTAATCCAATGATATACATGTATTCGTGTAGAACTGTTTTAATCCTATGATCTAATCACCCAAATCCCAAACCCCCTCAAACTGATCGTACATTAAACTAATCACCCAATCCCCAAACCCCCTCACACTGATCATAAATCAAACTAATCACCCAATCCCCAAACCTCCTCAGGCTGATCATAAATTAAACTAATCACCCAATCCCCAAACCCCCTCACACAGATCATAAATTAATCACTCAATCCCCAAACACCCTCACACTGATCATAAATTAAACTAATCACATAACCAATAACCCCCCTCACACTGATCATAAATGGAAAACAGAATTTACAGATTTTCCGTTAAAACTACTTATACAACCAATAAAATGTATATATGTTTACTTAACGAAAAGTGTACATTTCATTTGGAGACTCAGGTCACACATGCAAAAAGCTCAAATGAAACAAAACCTATTAGCACATATACTAGTTTTATTCAGCACGAAATATTAACAGTGGAAGAAAGTATTATTCATGAAACAGTATTATTAACATTTAAGCCAATTCATATTCTTACCTTAGATCGACCGTGAAAGGAAAGTAGACTGTTCCTGGAATATTTGAGTCAAGAATAAACACCACGTGTTTTTCAGGAAGTTTTAAACAGCGACACCACGTGACAACCTAAAATGCTTCGTCTCAACGACCAATGTTACTATTTTCTCATAAAGGAAAGAAACAAGCTACAAAGTAAACTTGATGACATTTAGCTGTTTGCAGAATTGAACAGAGACATGTGGCATGCCATTTGCGCTTAGAAACAGAGTTGTTGTCGGTAGCAATGCGTCTGGTGTCGTTAAAATAAGTTTGGTCCTCTCATGTATTCTTGTGGAATGAAAGTTTAATTCTAATGACACTGCAATAATTACGTTTAAAGTGGGGAGCACGCGTGAATGGGGAGGCAAGCGAGCAAGGAGTTGAGGCGGATGGGTGAGAGGGAACTATTGGGGAGGTATAAAACACAGATAATCTGGAAACATTTTCAATTGGGCGACAGTGTTAAAGGTTATTGACTAATTGTAATAAACTATTCTTATGGTATTTATTTAAGGAAAAGGTATTCATCTTTATATTCAGTTTTTTCTAAGTCTGTAGCTACGAATACTATTTATATGGGTACATTTCACTGCTTCTGTAGCAACTAAAACTATTATTATGGGTACATTTCACTGCTTCAGTTGCAACGGACACTATTAATATGGGTACCTTTGACTGCTTCAGTAGCAATGAACACTATTAATATTGGTATCTTTCACTGCTTTATTAGCAAGGAACACTAATAATATGGGTACATTTAAATGCTTATGTAAGCAACCAACACTATTAATATGGGTACATTTCACTTCCTCAGTAGCAACGAACACTATATGGGTACATCTCACTGATTATGTAGCAACTAACACAATTAATATTGGTAAATTTCACTGCTTTAGTAGCAACTAACACTATTAATATCTGTACCTTCCATAGAAAGCTACATATCCATAGCTTGTGTTTGTTAATGCAAGACTTCAATAAACTTTACAATGAATCCTAATTAAGAATTAGAAGATCAAAATATAAATGCACTCGATATTTATTTCCAAGGTGTCTGTCATACCAATGGAACAGGCAACCATGTAAACATAATGGAGAAAAAGCATGAACACAGACAAAAGGTCGGTAGTCTGAAAAATTGCACAATGCAATAATAAATATGAATTAAATGAGCGAATTTGTTGCCAGCAGTTTTCAGGACCGAGTGCATCAAATGCTAGGGTAAAGTTAGAAATAGTTTAACTGTGTTGGACATTAAAATAAATTGATACGCAAATTACATCTGATAAAAACCATCAAGTTTAATAGTTATTCCTGTCATGTTATCTGTTTATTGATAAAGCTAATTATTGAATATGTCAAAAAAAAATACTTAGAGGGTCAAAACACGATCTCAGATGAAATATACATGCACACAAATTTATAACAGCACGAAAACGTTTGCTACCTGATATCACAGTAATCTCCACCACTTAAAAACACTACCCTTATTTGCTTTTATATTTGCCTTGGCTAGTCATAATCTAGCAAATAAACTATCAAATAGTTACAATATTATATATTATACTATATTCCTATACTCTTTATTTAATCACGTTGGGATTTCCAATACGGAAGTAAACTCCAATAAGACCAGTATTAATAGGAAATAGGTGTATCTTACGTAATTCCATGCACGTCATCTTGTTAATGCAAATGTGTATCTCATGTAATACCATACAGTTCATGTTGTTGATGCACATGCGTATCTCATGTATTGCAGTTTATATTGTTAATGCACATGTGTATCTCATGTAAGCGACGTTGACAATTATGAAATTATACATTTCTTTGCTCAATAGAGTCTCACCTGACATTGTCTTCAAAGTCATTGAATTTAAGATAATTTTACAATGATTTTAATATCATGAGAATCTACTGAGGTGTTTCAGACAGTAGCTGTGATGCAATTAAGAGTTCCCGACAAGTACTGACGTTAAAATAATTGATCCATTTTCCTTTTGGCGCACGCGTAATTTTAAATTCGTCGATAAATTTCAAGAAATTCATAGTTAGGTACTCAGTTTTTTCACCACCCTAGTCTAGAAATCCTATAGCGCTACTAACCGGTTATTTCTACAATAAATGAAGCTAACAAATCTCAATAACTGTAGTACTGAAACGTTGCTGAAACAAATAAAGCACTAATTTCGACTAGTGCACGCACATGGGAAATCTAACAGAAAATAAATAAATCATGCATCGTTACGACAATGATGGTATCCGGTTAGACGTGAGCAAACTAAACCTGTTTTTATACAGTCCAGTATAACATATATTGAACTTATTAATGTAACAATGTATATGTTCTACAGTCCAGTATAAAATATATTGAATGTATTAATGTAACGATGCATATGTTCTAAATTCCAGTATAATATATTTTGAACTTCTTAATGTAACAATGCATATGTTCTACAGTCCAGTATAACATATATTGAATTTATTAATATAACAATGTATTCTCTACATCCCAGTATAGCATATATTGAACTTTTGTTAATATAGCAACGGATATGTTACCCAGTCCAGTATAGAATGTACTGAAGTTATAATATAGCAACGGATATGTTATACAGTAAAGACATAACTATTATATATTTTTAAAAAGTCATCCTGTGGGTGGCTTATGAGGAACGACACACAATCTTTAGTGTGCATGAAACATTTAAACCAAAACAACACATGAATACAATAAAAACAAAATCTAATCGCATGCCTAACCCGCAAGAAGATTCGCAGTAGTATAAAAATTAGATATACCAATGTCCGATCTAGGAATGTATAACAGATATGGTTTAGAAACGTTGACTAATATCAAACACAATTTCTACATTGTGGGTGTCCTAACATTGGCTATGAAAACCGTGAACTCAGCATATTTTACAGAGCTTTTTAAAGATACAAATTCAAATTCAGTAATACATTCTTTCAGTAAAAAGCAGCTCGTGTCACGACATAAGTTGCCAAGGAGATTTGGCCTGAATTTAAATAATAACATAATTGGAGAGATATCCAAAATAAGAAATAACTCCAAAGTTAATTCTATCTAAGCAAACTCCAAACTTTCTCCCAATTTACAGACTGACTATTAATCCAAAAGTAAGTTTGGTACAAGACTCTTCATAAATCTCAAAATATATTATCCATAGGACTTGAAACTGATCTAAAAATGTTTGTTATCCGTCAGACTTGGTATTGATCTAAACTTGTTTGTTATCCCTCAGACAGTAATGATGTCAAAATTGGTTTTTATCTTTTCGAATTGGTAATGATTTCAAAATGTAACACATAATTAAAGCAAAATTGGCACAGAACCACGACACTGTGACAAGTTGGACTGGGACTCGACACTCTATTATTAAAACATCAAACAGACTTGGAATCTATGCCACAAATCTTTAAGCAGTGGACTTTTGATCGATTCTATTAATAACCATTTAACAGACATGGGATCAGCCCTAAACTTATTTTACAAGTCAATCATGAGATGGATCCAAAAAAAAGAATAAATTGAAGTTCACCAGATATGCTGATGCTGTAACAGAATTGTTACCGAGAGGATGGTGGATTAAATGAACACCACAAACACAATATGTGAAAGAAAATATAAATTTATGAAATAAATTATTAATGAAAAATAATGATGTATCAACACAATAACTCATGCGTTCAACCCACAATTACACTCACAACCATTCACAATACATGAATAAATTAAATATTAATACAAAATAAAACACAGATACAAAGGAATCTCTTGGACTATACACAGATCCAAGGAACCTTTACAAAAGTTATATTACCGCAAGTATAAATTACGATAACAAAATACAAAACATCAAACTATACTATCGCACGTATGGATTGCGACAACTAGCACGAACATATACATGTATTTAATCAAGTTGCTAACTTTTATTGAGATTCATGCAATGCCTTGAAATACTATTGTGATTTGAAGTAACTATGTAAATATAACAATGTATTCAATTGTACTACTATTGCAACACACACATGTGTCTCGACCCTGTATAACCGTACGATTCACCAACAGTTGAATCGCCGCCCAGTTTCTCCGAAAACCTAGGGTTGACTCAATACTTTTATCGGTCACTTGCCCTTCACGGATCCACCACAGTTATACGTACAGACAGCATACAGCATCTACTAGAACCAACGTTCCCAAATACCTAGATGCCACCCCGGATGTTTACAACTCTAGACAGCTCCGACACTCGGACTTTTAGATTTCCGGATATTTACACGTCACGACAGATGTAGACGGACAGACAATCTGACAGACAGACAGTCAGATACCTCAATTTGATCTCACAATTAAATGGCACAATTAATCACATTCAGCTTCAATCAGATACATTCAGAGACGTTCAGCTACAATCAGCAACAATTTCAGAGATGCTCCGCTACAATATCAGAGATGCTCCGCTACAATATCAGCTACGATATCAGAGACGTTATCAGCTACAATAAAGAAAACCAGACTAATAATAGTTGTCTCAAAAAATAATCTAAACCTTAGATTACGCTATTGCATTTAAAGTATAATAGTGACTAGTAATTCCAAATATTCCACGTTTAAAATCTGCATTGTAATAAAGGCATCATTATATGAAATGATAAACTGAATAAAAATTCACAATAAAACGAAATATAAATTTAACACTCACCCCTTTGGCTGGAGATAGTATGACGAGCTATCTTTCCTGTGATGAGATACTTTTGGTCCCGTAATATTTATCAGAAATATTCTGCCTTATATACCCTCAAAAAGGTGAGCAGAATTCACGGCAAAATTACCAAGCACCCCGTGATTCTAATGTTCCGGACTTCATGTAATTCAAAGTCAGGCACATGCAAATCGTTACACGCCGCTTACCTTGGAGAAAACCACTTATTCACCCCAGGTAACGCATGTACGACGAAACAAAAAAAATGGTGAGATTAGTTTGTAATTCAAGAAAAAAAAATATAATTTTCGCCTAATTCTGTGACAGATGCTTCGCCAGTAACCACTTTTTTTTAACAAAAAGATAAAATTCTCTATTTTGGATATCAATCCCAGTAGAATGTGAACTTATTATGATCTGGTAAACTGTAATTTAAAGTACATATCATTAAACAAATATTTTGTTTTTTGTTGATTCGAGATATGCAAATACAGCTCCGTAAAGTACACTAATCAACCAATCCCCAAACCCCCTCCCACTGATCATAAATTAAACTAGTCACTCAATTCCCAAAGCCCTAACACTGATCATAAAAAATAAACCCAATTTACAGATTTTCAATTAAAACTACTTATGGAACAAATAAAATGTATATATATATATGTACTGGAAGAAAAGTGTTCATTTGATTTGCAGAATCTAGGTCACATATGCAAAAAGTACAACTAAAACAAAACCTGTAAACTCATAGTCTAGTTTTATTCAGCAGGAAATATTAATTAACAATGGCAGAAATTATTATTCGTCAAAGCAGCATTATTAACATTTAAGCCAATTCATATTCTTACCTTAGATCGACCGTGAAAGGAAAGTAGACTGTTCCTGGAATATTTGAGTCAAGAATATCAGGAAGTTTCAAACAGTGACACCACGTGACTTCCCCCTCAGTGTTTCACTGTACGGTACAATCAGATGATTTTGCACAGAGGAAGAGTATTTGCCAGAACAAGTTATAACGTGGACATGGCGACAATTAAAGATAAGAGATCTAATATTTGCAGTTTATAGTAATGAGGCAAGTAGTATGCCATTTGCGCTTAGAAACAAGTTCTGACAGGTATAAATACTTCCGATGTCCTAACAAAAATACAACAACAATGTTTGGACTTCTCATACGGTTTAGTGGAATGATGAAGATTTACCTCTAATGACATTGTAATTATTAAGTTGCTGGGTGGGGAGTCGAGGGCAAAAGAGTACCAGACGTGAGGGGGCTAGGAGAGACGTGAACAGAGGAGGTGCAAAATGCGGTGAATTGGGCAACAATTGAATTGGTCTACAGACTGTTAAAGATTGGAGACTATTGGTCACAAACAGATCCTGAAGTTGTTTATTTAAGGAAAGGACTTTGATTTTTTTATACCAGCTTTCTCCGAATACTTGGCAACGAACACTATAATATTTGTACATTTCACCGCGTTTGTAGAACAAACACTAATACAATTGGTTCCTTTCAAAGCTTTCGAAGTAAGCTATTAACAGGTAACAATTTTAAATGTTTGTTCCTGTCCAGGCTTCCTTTTCGAGATAATACTAACTGCTGAATGTGACAAATAATTAGTTCAATGTCAAAATAGTGTCTTAAATAAAACACGCGTATCTTTATAGCAGCATTTATTCCCGCTATCACAGTAACAGTCATATAGTTACCATATAAATGGAGTGTGCAATACAAAGGGGCCCACAGTTTTTTAAACTTTAACTTAGGCAGGGTACATAGGTAAGCTTTGCACAGGGGCCTACGTGGATGTTTAAATATCCAAGCTAAGTCACTGCACTCTAATCTCAACCATTTAATGAGCAAATACTACGTTTATCTTGGCTCATATATTTGCTTGTCAATTAGACAGTTTAAGCTATAGACTTAAAGCAAACTGCATGTTAGACAGATTAAAATTTTTTTTTTTTTATCAATTTAGTTTATCTTATACAGTAAAATACATCTCTTTTATGTGAAGTTGGGATTCCCGATTCAGGGAGGAAAACAAAAACACGACCGGTCTCACAGGGTGCGCCGATATGTGAATTATTTGTAATGCCAAACAGCTCTTCATCTTAATGCCCTTGTGTATCTCTTGTAATGTCATACAGCTCTTGATGTTAATGCACATATGTATCTCTTGTATTGCCACGCAGCTCTTGTTGTTAATGCACATATGTATATCTTGCAATATCATGCAAGCTTTTGTGATTAATGCACATATGCGTTTCTTGTAATGCCATACAGCTCTTGATGTTAATGCACATATGTATCTCTTTTAACGCCATATTTCTCTTGATGTTAATGCATATATGCATCTCTTTAATGCCATATAACTCTTGTTGTAAACGCGCATATGTATATATTGTAATGCCATACAGCTAATGTTGTTAATGTGCATGGAAGGAGTATAAAATGAATAAACGGATAACAGCTGAGTTAGCACATTTCAGACAAGGACAAGCACCATAACAAATATTAAACACAGTGGCGACACTAAGGTTGGTGTCACCCAGTGCAATAACTCTCGGTGTCACCCCACGAAGCCCCCTTCCGTAACATACCATACACAATCCTTAGTAATGTTACTTTTGTGTCACCTTAGTGTCACCCCTTCTGATGGTGTCACCCGGTGTGGTCCGCCCCCCACCCCACCAGTAACGCCACTGACTAGCTGTACACCTGATCCCGTTCATATATAATTGTTTAGGGTCTTTGTTAACTATAGAACGCATGTGCATGATATCCACACCACCATGGGCAAATGATTTTGGATCTCTAGTCTACCCACAGGCACTTAATTCAGGGGGAAACTACTGATAAGACTTTCCTCAGTTAACAAACTGTAACAAACTCTCGCTGGTCACAATCTGACCTGAGTGATGTGTAAAGGAGATGTATAGACTACGTCTTTTCTTATAGAAAAAAGGGGGCAGTTAAAACTTTGAGAAATTCAGAGTCCTCATCAGGGTTTAAATAGACTTTAAATCTATTAACTGTTTGTCAACATTGTCAAGCTTATCATATTTACAGTTTATATAAGCATTATATGTGTCTACATTACAATCTGTTTTACATGAGACAGAATTTGCCTATCGGTTCTAAATCTACAATTTATAATTGTACTGTTTTGGATATAGAATTATTACATTAATTTCATTATCAGACTGCATTTCCTCTTTACTTCCATAATATGATATTTATTTTTGTGAATTTCAAATTAGTTTTTGACTACAGTGACTTTTTATCCCCTGTAAGTTACCATTTTTAAAACTTAATTATATGACAACTCCGAAAAATATGAAATATTTTATGCCATGTAACATACAAAAGATCAGAGCTAGTTTTCAATAATTCTAATTTGTTTCAACAAGAACTAGGATACGCCCGTGTGTTTCTTACCCCTGGTCCCGGGATAACTTTTTAAGGCCTTGCCACCGACCATAATTTAACTTCTTTCCTCAAGCAGACAGACAGTATTATATACCGAGCTGAATGGAAAGTGCTATCTGTAGAACTGGTTTCCTGTCATCTCATTAGGGACGAATTAAAAAATACTCTACAGTATGTGCTAATCTCTCTCTCTCTCTCTCTCTCTCTCTCTCTCTCTCTCTACTGGTCGGGAAATGATTTTCACGTCAGAATTAGTCATTCCATAACCTAGCATCAGTCTCGTGGAATCTGTACGTTCAGCTAGATTTTGAGAGCATTTAGTTTAGTCAGTTAAATTACTGATTGGAATTAAAAAGTACTCTTTATCTTAAGGACTAAATTGTTATTTGGGAATTATTGTGAATTCATTAGAGTATATTTTAGATTATATCATTGTGATACATGAAGACTGTTTGCACATCAGCACACTTACAGGGTACTGATCTATCATTATATTCAATCTTGGAATTCATTCGCAACACCACTGCAGTTAATTTGGAATACTCTATACTTTCTTTTATTCGTGATAGAACTTTTAGAACTGTTTCGAATTTAATTAATAATACTATAAGTTCCAGTTTATATTTTAAGTTTGTTTTCTAAAGAAATAAATTATTCGTTGAAGTTTACAAATCTTGTTCTTTTCTGTAACTTAGTTTAAAACCACAGAGTCGTAACAATGCATACAGTCATATATAACGATATGTAAGATGAAAGACAGACTTCAGGAAATTTAATGAAAAAGCTATTGAGCAATTTCTCTAAACTGTCAAGACCAAATGTGTATAATCAAAATACCGAGAAAGAAAAACTTTAGGTACCTGTGTTTATTTTACTTTTATTTTTGTCTACCATGCAAGCTAAAATCAGTGCAGATGGAGGGGAAAAAACATAGATGGGGGATGGGTACCCCTGTTTAGTCACTCGTTCGACATCAAACCAATAAAATATATGGCTATTAATAATGATTTAATATCTCTATTATTTAAAAACTAATATCCAATGTATTATTACGGTCCAGGAATGTTGTATGATGTGGTGCACTAATTTAAATCATGTACATTTATATTCTATCCAATACATCGTCCTTTTAGCAACTCTTTTTAATCCTACGATATAATCGTGTGAAACCGTATTAATCCAATGATATACATGTATTCGTGTAGAACTGTTTTAATCCTATGATCTAATCACCCAAATCCCAAACCCCCTCAAACTGATCGTACATTAAACTAATCACCCAATCCCCAAACCCCCTCACACTGATCATAAATCAAACTAATCACCCAATCCCCAAACCTCCTCAGGCTGATCATAAATTAAACTAATCACCCAATCCCCAAACCCCCTCACACAGATCATAAATTAATCACTCAATCCCCAAACACCCTCACACTGATCATAAATTAAACTAATCACATAACCAATAACCCCCCTCACACTGATCATAAATGGAAAACAGAATTTACAGATTTTCCGTTAAAACTACTTATACAACCAATAAAATGTATATATGTTTACTTAACGAAAAGTGTACATTTCATTTGGAGACTCAGGTCACACATGCAAAAAGCTCAAATGAAACAAAACCTATTAGCACATATACTAGTTTTATTCAGCACGAAATATTAACAGTGGAAGAAAGTATTATTCATGAAACAGTATTATTAACATTTAAGCCAATTCATATTCTTACCTTAGATCGACCGTGAAAGGAAAGTAGACTGTTCCTGGAATATTTGAGTCAAGAATAAACACCACGTGTTTTTCAGGAAGTTTTAAACAGCGACACCACGTGACAACCTAAAATGCTTCGTCTCAACGACCAATGTTACTATTTTCTCATAAAGGAAAGAAACAAGCTACAAAGTAAACTTGATGACATTTAGCTGTTTGCAGAATTGAACAGAGACATGTGGCATGCCATTTGCGCTTAGAAACAGAGTTGTTGTCGGTAGCAATGCGTCTGGTGTCGTTAAAATAAGTTTGGTCCTCTCATGTATTCTTGTGGAATGAAAGTTTAATTCTAATGACACTGCAATAATTACGTTTAAAGTGGGGAGCACGCGTGAATGGGGAGGCAAGCGAGCAAGGAGTTGAGGCGGATGGGTGAGAGGGAACTATTGGGGAGGTATAAAACACAGATAATCTGGAAACATTTTCAATTGGGCGACAGTGTTAAAGGTTATTGACTAATTGTAATAAACTATTCTTATGGTATTTATTTAAGGAAAAGGTATTCATCTTTATATTCAGTTTTTTCTAAGTCTGTAGCTACGAATACTATTTATATGGGTACATTTCACTGCTTCTGTAGCAACTAAAACTATTATTATGGGTACATTTCACTGCTTCAGTTGCAACGGACACTATTAATATGGGTACCTTTGACTGCTTCAGTAGCAATGAACACTATTAATATTGGTATCTTTCACTGCTTTATTAGCAAGGAACACTAATAATATGGGTACATTTAAATGCTTATGTAAGCAACCAACACTATTAATATGGGTACATTTCACTTCCTCAGTAGCAACGAACACTATATGGGTACATCTCACTGATTATGTAGCAACTAACACAATTAATATTGGTAAATTTCACTGCTTTAGTAGCAACTAACACTATTAATATCTGTACCTTCCATAGAAAGCTACATATCCATAGCTTGTGTTTGTTAATGCAAGACTTCAATAAACTTTACAATGAATCCTAATTAAGAATTAGAAGATCAAAATATAAATGCACTCGATATTTATTTCCAAGGTGTCTGTCATACCAATGGAACAGGCAACCATGTAAACATAATGGAGAAAAAGCATGAACACAGACAAAAGGTCGGTAGTCTGAAAAATTGCACAATGCAATAATAAATATGAATTAAATGAGCGAATTTGTTGCCAGCAGTTTTCAGGACCGAGTGCATCAAATGCTAGGGTAAAGTTAGAAATAGTTTAACTGTGTTGGACATTAAAATAAATTGATACGCAAATTACATCTGATAAAAACCATCAAGTTTAATAGTTATTCCTGTCATGTTATCTGTTTATTGATAAAGCTAATTATTGAATATGTCAAAAAAAAATACTTAGAGGGTCAAAACACGATCTCAGATGAAATATACATGCACACAAATTTATAACAGCACGAAAACGTTTGCTACCTGATATCACAGTAATCTCCACCACTTAAAAACACTACCCTTATTTGCTTTTATATTTGCCTTGGCTAGTCATAATCTAGCAAATAAACTATCAAATAGTTACAATATTATATATTATACTATATTCCTATACTCTTTATTTAATCACGTTGGGATTTCCAATACGGAAGTAAACTCCAATAAGACCAGTATTAATAGGAAATAGGTGTATCTTACGTAATTCCATGCACGTCATCTTGTTAATGCAAATGTGTATCTCATGTAATACCATACAGTTCATGTTGTTGATGCACATGCGTATCTCATGTATTGCAGTTTATATTGTTAATGCACATGTGTATCTCATGTAAGCGACGTTGACAATTATGAAATTATACATTTCTTTGCTCAATAGAGTCTCACCTGACATTGTCTTCAAAGTCATTGAATTTAAGATAATTTTACAATGATTTTAATATCATGAGAATCTACTGAGGTGTTTCAGACAGTAGCTGTGATGCAATTAAGAGTTCCCGACAAGTACTGACGTTAAAATAATTGATCCATTTTCCCTTTGGCGCACGCGTAATTTTAAATTCGTCGATAAATTTCAAGAAATTCATAGTTAGGTACTCAGTTTTTTCACCACCCTAGTCTAGAAATCCTATAGCGCTACTAACCGGTTATTTCTACAATAAATGAAGCTAACAAATCTCAATAACTGTAGTACTGAAACGTTGCTGAAACAAATAAAGCACTAATTTCGACTAGTGCACGCACATGGGAAATCTAACAGAAAATAAATAAATCATGCATCGTTACGACAATGATGGTATCCGGTTAGACGTGAGCAAACTAAACCTGTTTTTATACAGTCCAGTATAACATATATTGAACTTATTAATGTAACAATGTATATGTTCTACAGTCCAGTATAAAATATATTGAATGTATTAATGTAACGATGCATATGTTCTAAATTCCAGTATAATATATTTTGAACTTCTTAATGTAACAATGCATATGTTCTACAGTCCAGTATAACATATATTGAATTTATTAATATAACAATGTATTCTCTACATCCCAGTATAGCATATATTGAACTTTTGTTAATATAGCAACGGATATGTTACCCAGTCCAGTATAGAATGTACTGAAGTTATAATATAGCAACGGATATGTTATACAGTAAAGACATAACTATTATATATTTTTAAAAAGTCATCCTGTGGGTGGCTTATGAGGAACGACACACAATCTTTAGTGTGCATGAAACATTTAAACCAAAACAACACATGAATACAATAAAAACAAAATCTAATCGCATGCCTAACCCGCAAGAAGATTCGCAGTAGTATAAAAATTAGATATACCAATGTCCGATCTAGGAATGTATAACAGATATGGTTTAGAAACGTTGACTAATATCAAACACAATTTCTACATTGTGGGTGTCCTAACATTGGCTATGAAAACCGTGAACTCAGCATATTTTACAGAGCTTTTTAAAGATACAAATTCAAATTCAGTAATACATTCTTTCAGTAAAAAGCAGCTCGTGTCACGACATAAGTTGCCAAGGAGATTTGGCCTGAATTTAAATAATAACATAATTGGAGAGATATCCAAAATAAGAAATAACTCCAAAGTAAATTCTATCTAAGCAAACTCCAAACTTTCTCCCAATTTACAGACTGACTATTAATCCAAAAGTAAGTTTGGTACAAGACTCTTCATAAATCTCAAAATATATTATCCATAGGACTTGAAACTGATCTAAAAATGTTTGTTATCCGTCAGACTTGGTATTGATCTAAACTTGTTTGTTATCCCTCAGACAGTAATGATGTCAAAATTGGTTTTTATCTTTTCGAATTGGTAATGATTTCAAAATGTAACACATAATTAAAGCAAAATTGGCACAGAACCACGACACTGTGACAAGTTGGACTGGGACTCGACACTCTATTATTAAAACATCAAACAGACTTGGAATCTATGCCACAAATCTTTAAGCAGTGGACTTTTGATCGATTCTATTAATAACCATTTAACAGACATGGGATCAGCCCTAAACTTATTTTACAAGTCAATCATGAGATGGATCCAAAAAAAAGAATAAATTGAAGTTCACCAGATATGCTGATGCTGTAACAGAATTGTTACCGAGAGGATGGTGGATTAAATGAACAACACAAACACAATATGTGAAAGAAAATATAAATTTATGAAATAAATTATTAATGAAAAATAATGATGTATCAACACAATAACTCATGCGTTCAACCCACAATTACACTCACAACCATTCACAATACATGAATAAATTAAATATTAATACAAAATAAAACACAGATACAAAGGAATCTCTTGGACTATACACAGATCCAAGGAACCTTTACAAAAGTTATATTACCGCAAGTATAAATTACGATAACAAAATACAAAACATCAAACTATACTATCGCACGTATGGATTGCGACAACTAGCACGAACATATACATGTATTTAATCAAGTTGCTAACTTTTATTGAGATTCATGCAATGCCTTGAAATACTATTGTGATTTGAAGTAACTATGTAAATATAACAATGTATTCAATTGTACTACTATTGCAACACACACATGTGTCTCGACCCTGTATAACCGTACGATTCACCAACAGTTGAATCGCCGCCCAGTTTCTCCGAAAACCTAGGGTTGACTCAATACTTTTATCGGTCACTTGCCCTTCACGGATCCACCACAGTTATACGTACAGACAGCATACAGCATCTACTAGAACCAACGTTCCCAAATACCTAGATGCCACCCCGGATGTTTACAACTCTAGACAGCTCCGACACTCGGACTTTTAGATTTCCGGATATTTACACGTCACGACAGATGTAGACGGACAGACAATCCGACAGACAGACAGTCAGATACCTCAATTTGATCTCACAATTAAATGGCACAATTAATCACATTCAGCTTCAATCAGATACGTTCAGAGACGTTCAGCTACAATCAGCAACAATTTCAGAGATGCTCCGCTACAATATCAGAGATGCTCCGCTACAATATCAGCTACGATATCAGAGACGTTATCAGCTACAATAAAGAAAACCAGACTAATAATAGTTGTCTCAAAAAATAATCTAAACCTTAGATTACGCTATTGCATTTAAAGTATAATAGTGACTAGTAATTCCAAATATTCCACGTTTAAAATCTGCATTGTAATAAAGGCATCATTATATGAAATGATAAACTGAATAAAAATTCACAATAAAACGAAATATAAATTTAACACTCACCCCTTTGGCTGGAGATAGTATGACGAGCTATCTTTCCTGTGATGAGATACTTTTGGTCCCGTAATATTTATCAGAAATATTCTGCCTTATATACCCTCAAAAAGGTGAGCAGAATTCACGGCAAAATTACCAAGCACCCCGTGATTCTAATGTTCCGGACTTCATGTAATTCAAAGTCAGGCACATGCAAATCGTTACACGCCGCTTACCTTGGAGAAAACCACTTATTCACCCCAGGTAACGCATGTACGACGAAACAAAAAAAATGGTGAGATTAGTTTGTAATTCAGGAAAAAAAATATAATTTTCGCCTAATTCTGTGACAGATGCTTCGCCAGTAACCACTTTTTTTTAACAAAAAGATAAAATTCTCTATTTTGGATATCAATCCCAGTAGCATGTGAACTTATTATGATCTGGTAAACTGTAATTTAAAGTACATATCATTAAACAAATATTTTGTTTTTTGTTGATTCGAGATATGCAAATACAGCTCCGTAAAGTACACTAATCAACCAATCCCCAAACCCCCTCCCACTGATCATAAATTAAACTAGTCACTCAATTCCCAAAGCCCTAACACTGATCATAAAAAATAAACCCAATTTACAGATTTTCAATTAAAACTACTTATGGAACAAATAAAATGTATATATATATGTACTGGAAGAAAAGTGTTCATTTGATTTGCAGAATCTAGGTCACATATGCAAAAAGTACAACTAAAACAAAACCTGTAAACTCATAGTCTAGTTTTATTCAGCAGGAAATATTAATTAACAATGGCAGAAATTATTATTCGTCAAAGCAGCATTATTAACATTTAAGCCAATTCATATTCTTACCTTAGATCGACCGTGAAAGGAAAGTAGACTGTTCCTGGAATATTTGAGTCAAGAATATCAGGAAGTTTCAAACAGTGACACCACGTGACTTCCCCCTCAGTGTTTCACTGTACGGTACAATCAGATGATTTTGCACAGAGGAAGAGTATTTGCCAGAACAAGTTATAACGTGGACATGGCGACAATTAAAGATAAGAGATCTAATATTTGCAGTTTATAGTAATGAGGCAAGTAGTATGCCATTTGCGCTTAGAAACAAGTTCTGACAGGTATAAATACTTCCGATGTCCTAACAAAAATACAACAACAATGTTTGGACTTCTCATACGGTTTAGTGGAATGATGAAGATTTACCTCTAATGACATTGTAATTATTAAGTTGCTGGGTGGGGAGTCGAGGGCAAAAGAGTACCAGACGTGAGGGGGCTAGGAGAGACGTGAACAGAGGAGGTGCAAAATGCGGTGAATTGGGCAACAATTGAATTGGTCTACAGACTGTTAAAGATTGGAGACTATTGGTCACAAACAGATCCTGAAGTTGTTTATTTAAAGAAAGGACTTTGATTTTTTTATACCAGCTTTCTCCGAATACTTGGCAACGAACACTATAATATTTGTACATTTCACCGCGTTTGTAGAACAAACACTAATACAATTGGTTCCTTTCAAAGCTTTCGAAGTAAGCTATTAACAGGTAACAATTTTAAATGTTTGTTCCTGTCCAGGCTTCCTTTTCGAGATAATACTAACTGCCGAATGTGACAAATAATTAGTTCAATGTCAAAATAGTGTCTTAAATAAAACACGCGTATCTTTATAGCAGCATTTATTCCCGCTATCACAGTAACAGTCATATAGTTACCATATAAATGGAGTGTGCAATACAAAGGGGCTCACAGTTTTTTAAACTTTAACTTAGGCAGGGTACATAGGTAAGCTTTGCACAGGGGCCTACGTGGATGTTTAAATATCCAAGCTAAGTCACTGCACTCTAATCTCAACCATTTAATGAGCAAATACTACGTTTATCTTGGCTCATATATTTGCTTGTCAATTAGACAGTTTAAGCTATAGACTTAAAGCAAACTGCATGTTAGACAGATTAAAATTGATTTTTTTTTATCAATTTAGTTTATCTTATACAGTAAAATACATCTCTTTTATGTGAAGTTGGGATTCCCGATTCAGGGAGGAAAACAAAAACACGACCGGTCTCACAGGGTGCGCCGATATGTGAATTATTTGTAATGCCAAACAGCTCTTCATCTTAATGCCCTTGTGTATCTCTTGTAATGTCATACAGCTCTTGATGTTAATGCACATATGTATCTCTTGTATTGCCACGCAGCTCTTGTTGTTAATGCACATATGTATCTCTTGCAATATCATGCAAGCTTTTGTGATTAATGCACATATGCGTTTCTTGTAATGCCATACAGCTCTTGATGTTAATGCACATATGTATCTCTTTTAACGCCATATTTCTCTTGATGTTAATGCATATATGCATCTCTTTAATGCCATATAACTCTTGTTGTAAACGCGCATATGTATATATTGTAATGCCATACAGCTAATGTTGTTAATGTGCATGGAAGGAGTATAAAATGAATAAACGGATAACAGCTGAGTTAGCACATTTCAGACAAGGACAAGCACCATAACAAATATTAGACACAGTGGCGACACTAAGGTTGGTGTCACCCAGTGCAATAACTCTCGGTGTCACCCCATGAAGCCCCCTTCCGTAACATACCATACACAATCCTTAGTAATGTTACTTTTGTGTCACCTTAGTGTCACCCCTTCTGATGGTGTCACCCGGTGTGGTCCGCCCCCCACCCCACCAGTAACGCCACTGACTAGCTGTACACCTGATCCCGTTCATATATAATTGTTTAGGGTCTTTGTTAACTATAGAACGCATGTGCATGATATCCACACCACCATGGGCAAATGATTTTGGATCTCTAGTCTACCCACAGGCACTTAATTCAGGGGGAAACTACTGATAAGACTTTCCTCAGTTAACAAACTGTAACAAACTCTCGCTGGTCACAATCTGACCTGAGTGATGTGTAAAGGAGATGTATAGACTACGTCTTTTCTTATAGAAAAAAAGGGGGCAGTTAAAACTTTGAGAAATTCAGAGTCCTCATCAGGGTTTAAATAGACTTTAAATCTATTAACTGTTTGTCAACATTGTCAAGCTTATCATATTTACAGTTTATATAAGCATTATATGTGTCTACATTACAATCTGTTTTACATGAGACAGAATTTGCCTATCGGTACTAAATCTACAATTTATAATTGTACTGTTTTGGATATAGAATTATTACATTAATTTCATTATCAGACTGCATTTCCTCTTTACTTCCATAATATGATATTTATTTTTGTGAATTTCAAATTAGTTTTTGACTACAGTGACTTTTTATCCCCTGTAAGTTACCATTTTTAAAACTTAATTATATGACAACTCCGAAAAATATGAAATATTTTATGCCATGTAACATACAAAAGATCAGAGCTAGTTTTCAATAATTCTAATTTGTTTCAACAAGAACTAGGATACGCCCGTGTGTTTCTTACCCCTGGTCCCGGGATAACTTTTTAAGGCCTTGCCACCGACCATAATTTAACTTCTTTCCTCAAGCAGACAGACAGTATTATATACCGAGCTGAATGGAAAGTGCTATCTGTAGAACTGGTTTCCTGTCATCTCATTAGGGACGAATTAAAAAATACTCTACAGTATGTGCTAATCTCTCTCTCTCTCTCTCTCTCTCTCTCTCTCTCTCTCTCTCTCTCTCTCTCTCTCTCTCTCTCTCTCTCTCCTGGTCGGGAAATGATTTTCACGTCAGAATTAGTCATTCCATAACCTAGCATCAGTCTAGTGGAATCTGTACGTTCAGCTAGATTTTGAGAGCATTTAGTTTAGTCAGTTAAATTACTGATTGGAATTAAAAAGTACTCTTTATCTTAAGGACTAAATTGTTATTTGGGAATTATTGTGAATTCATTAGAGTATATTTTAGATTATATCATTGTGATACATGAAGACTGTTTGCACATCAGCACACTTACAGGGTACTGATCTATCATTATATTCAATCTTGGAATTCATTCGCAACACCACTGCAGTTAATTTGGAATACTCTATACTTTCATTTATTCGTGATAGAACTTTTAGAACTGTTTCGAATTTAATTAATAATACTATAAGTTCCAGTTTATATTTTAAGTTTGTTTTCTAAAGAAATAAATTATTCGTTGAAGTTTACAAATCTTGTTCTTTTCTGTAACTTAGTTTAAAACCACAGAGTCGTAACAATGCATACAGTCATATATAACGATATGTAAGATGTAAGACAGACTTCAGGAAATTTAATGAAAAAGCTATTGAGCAATTTCTCTAAACTGTCAAGACCAAATGTGTATAATCAAAATACCGAGAAAGAAATACTTTAGGTACCTGTGTTTATTTTACTTTTATTTTTGTCTACCATGCAAGCTAAAATCAGTGCAGATGGAGGGGAAAAAACATAGATGGGGGATGGGTACCCCTGTTTAGTCACTCGTTCGACACCAAACCAATAAAATATATGGCTATTAATAATGATTTAATATCTCTATTATTTAAAAACTAATATCCAATGTATTATTACGGTCCAGGAATGTTGTATGATGTGGTGCACTAATTTAAATCATGTACATTTATATTCTATCCAATACATCGTCCTTTTAGCAACTCTTTTTAATCCTACGATATAATCGTGTGAAACCGTATTAATCCAATGATATACATGTATTCGTGTAGAACTGTTTTAATCCTATGATCTAATCACCCAAATCCCAAACCCCCTCAAACTGATCGTACATTAAACTAATCACCCAATCCCCAAACCCCCTCACACTGATCATAAATCAAACTAATCACCCAATCCCCAAACCTCCTCAGGCTGATCATAAATTGAACTAATCACCCAATCCCCAAACCCCCTCACACAGATCATAAATTAATCACTCAATCCCCAAACCCCCTCACACTGATCATAAATTAAACTAATCACATAACCAATAACCCTCCTCACACTGATCATAAAGGGAAAACAGAATTTACAGATTTTCCGTTAAAACTACTTATACAACCAATAAAATGTATATATGTTTACTTAACGAAAAGTGTACATTTCATTTGGAGACTCAGGTCACACATGCAAAAAGCTCAAATGAAACAAAACCTATTAGCACATATACTAGTTTTATTCAGCACGAAATATTAACAGTGGAAGAAAGTATTATTCATGAAACAGTATTATTAACATTTAAGCCAATTCATATTCTTACCTTAGATCGACCGTGAAAGGAAAGTAGACTGTTCCTGGAATATTTGAGTCAAGAATAAACACCACGTGTTTTTCAGGAAGTTTTAAACAGCGACACCACGTGACAACCTAAAATGCTTCGTCTCAACGACCAATGTTACTATTTTCTCATAAAGGAAAGAAACAAGCTACAAAGTAAACTTGATGACATTTAGTTGTTTGCAGAATTGAACAGAGACATGTGGCATGCCATTTGCGCTTAGAAACAGAGTTGTTGTCGGTATTAATGCTTCTGGTGTCGTTAAAATAAGTTTGGTCCTCTCATGTATTCTTGTGGAATGAAAGTTTAATTCTAATGACACTGCAATAATTACGTTTAAAGTGGGGAGCACGCGTGAATGGGGAGGCAAGCGAGCAAGGAGTTAAGGCGGATAGGTGAGAGGGAACTATTGGGGAGGTATAAAACACAGATAATCTGGAAACATTTTCAATTGGGCGACAGTGTTAAAGGTTATTGACTAATTGTAATAAACTATTCTTATGGTATTTATTTAAGGAAAAGGTATTCATCTTTATATTCAGTTTTTTCTAAGTCTGTAGCTACGAATACTATTTATATGGGTACATTTCACTGCTTCTGTAGCAACTAAAACTATTATTATGGGTACATTTCACTGCTTCAGTTGCAACGGACACTATTAATATGGGTACCTTTGACTGCTTCAGTAGCAATGAACACTATTAATATTGGTATCTTTCACTGCTTTATTAGCAAGGAACACTAATAATATGGGTACATTTAAATGCTTATGTAAGCAACCAACACTATTAATATGGGTACATTTCACTTCCTCAGTAGCAACGAACACTATATGGGTACATCTCACTGATTATGTAGCAACTAACACAATTAATATTGGTAAATTTCACTGCTTTAGTAGCAACTAACACTATTAATATCTGTACCTTCCATAGAAAGCTACATATCCATAGCTTGTGTTTGTTAATGCAAGACTTCAATAAACTTTACAATGAATCTAAATTAAGAATTAGAAGATCAAAATATAAATGCACTCGATATTTATTTCCAAGGTTTCTGTCATACCAATGGAACAGGCAACCATGTAAACATAATGGAAAAAAAGCATGAACACAGACAAAAGGTCGGTAGTCTGAAAAATTGCACAATGCAATAATAAATATGAATTAAATGAGCGAATTTGTTGCCAGCAGTTTTCAGGACCGAGTGCATCAAATGCTAGGGTAAAGTTAGAAATAGTTTAACTGTGTTGGACATTAAAATAAATTGATACGCAAATTACATCTGATAAAAACCATCAAGTTTAATAGTTATTCCTGTCATGTTATCTGTTTATTGATAAAGCTAATTATTGAATATGTCAAAAAAAAAATACTTAGAGGGTCAAAACACGATCTCAGATGAAATATACATGCACACAAATTTATAACAGCACGAAAACGTTTGCTACCTGATATCACAGCAATCTCCACCACTTAAAAACACTACCCTTATTTGCTTTTATATTTGCCTTGGCTAGTCATAATCTAGCAAATAAACTATCAAATAGTTACAATATTATATATTATACTATATTCCTATACTCTTTATTTAATCACGTTGGGATTTCCAATACGGAAGTAAACTCCAATAAGACCAGTATTAATAGGAAATAGGTGTATCTTACGTAATTCCATGCACGTCATCTTGTTAATGCAAATGTGTATCTCATGTAATACCATACAGTTCATGTTGTTGATGCACATGCGTATCTCATGTATTGCAGTTTATATTGTTAATGCACATGCGTATCTCATGTATTGCAGTTTATATTGTTAATGCACATGCGTATCTCATGTATTGCAGTTTATATTGTTAATGCACATGTGTATCTCATGTAATGCAATGCAGTTCGTGTTGTAAATGCACATGCGTATCTCATGTAAACGACGTTGACAATTATGAAATTATACATTTCTTTGCTCAATAGAGTCTCACCTGACATTGTCTTCAAAGTCATTGAATTTAAGATAATTTTACAATGATTTTAATATCATGAGAATCTACTGAGGTGTTTCAGACAGTAGCTGTGATGCAATTAAGAGTTCCCGACAAGTACTGACGTTAAAATAATTGATCCATTTTCCCTTTGGCGCACGCGTAATTTTAAATTCGTCGATAAATTTCAAGAAATTCATAGTTAGGTACTCAGTTTTTTCACCACCCTAGTCTAGAAATCCTATAGCGCTACTAAACGGTTATTTCTACAATAAATGAAGCTAACAAATCTCAATAACTGTAGTACTGAAACGTTGCTGAAACAAATAAAGCACTAATTTCGACTAGTGCACGCACATGGGAAATCTAACAGAAAATAAATAAATCATGCATCGTTACGACAATGATGGTATCCGGTTAGACGTGAGCAAACTAAACCTGTTTTTATACAGTCCAGTATCACATATATTGAACTTATTAATGTAACAATGTATATGTTCTACAGTCCAGTATAAAATATATTGAATGTATTAATGTAACGATGCATATGTTCTAAATTCCAGTATAATATATTTTGAACTTCTTAATGTAACAATGCATATGTTCTACAGTCCAGTATAACATATATTGAATTTATTAATATAACAATGTATTCTCTACATCCCAGTATAGCATATATTGAACTTTTGTTAATATAGCAACGGATATGTTACACAGTCCAGTATAGAATGTACTGAAGTTATAATATAGCAACGGATATGTTATACAGTAAAAACATAACTATTATATATTTTTAAAAAGTCATCCTGTGGGTGGCTTATGAGGAACGACACACAATCTTTAGTGTGCATGAAACACTTAAACCAAAAAAACACATGAATACAATAAAAACAAAATCTAATCGCATGCCTAACCCGCAAGAAGATTCGCAGTAGTATAAAAATTAGATATACCAATGTCCGATCTAGGAATGTATAACAGATATGGTTTAGAAACGTTGACTAATATCAAACACAATTTCTACATTGTGGGTGTCCTAACATTGGCTATGAAAACCGTGAACTCAGCATATTTTACAGAGCTTTTTAAAGATACAAATTCAAATTCAATAATACATTCTTTCAGTAAAAAGCAGCTCGTGTCACGACATAAGTTGCCAAGGAGATTTGGCCTGAATTTAAATAATAACATAATTGGAGAGATATCCAAAATAAGAAATAACTCCGAAGTAAATTCTATCTAAGCAAACTCCAAACTTTCTCCCAATTTACAGACTGACTATTAATCCAAAAGTAAGTTTGGTACAAGACTCTTCATAAATCTCAAAATATCTTATCCATAGGACTTGAAACTGATCTAAAAATGTTTGTTATCCGTCAGACTTGGTATTGATCTAAACTTGTTTGTTATCCCTCAGACAGTAATGATGTCAAAATTGGTTTTTATCTTTTCGAATTGGTAATGATTTCAAAATGTAACACATAATTAAAGCAAAATTGGCACAGAACCACGACACTGTGACAAGTTGGACTGGGACTCGACACTCTATTATTAAAACATCAAACAGACTTGGAATCTATGCCACAAATCTTTAAGCAGTGGACTTTTGATCGATTCTATTAATAACCATTTAACAGACATGGGATCAGCCCTAAACTTCTTTTACAAGTCAATCATGAGATGGATCCAAAAAAAAGAATAATTGAAGTTCACCAGATATGCTGATGCTGTAACAGAATTGTTACCGAGAGGATGGTGGATTAAATGAACAACACAAACACAATATGTGAAAGAAAATATAAATTTATGAAATAAATTATTAATGAAAAATAATGATGTATCAACACAATAACTCATGCGTTCAACCCACAATTACACTCACAACCATTCACAATACATGAATAAATTAAATATTAATACAAAATAAAACACAGATACAAAGGAATCTCTTGGACTATACACAGATCCAAGGAACCTTTACAAAAGTTATATTACCGCAAGTATAAATTACGATAACAAAATACAAAACATCAAACTATACTATCGCACGTATGGATTGCGACAACTAGCACGAACATATACATGTATTTAATCAAGCTGCTAACTTTTATTGAGATTCATGCAATGCCTTGAAATACTATTGTGATTTGAAGTAACTATGTAAATATAACAATGTATTCAATTGTACTACTATTGCAACACACACATGTGTCTCGACCCTGTATAACCGTACGATTCACCAACAGTTGAATCGCCGCCCAGTTTCTCCGAAAACCTAGGGTTGACTCAATACTTTTATCGGTCACTTGCCCTTCACGGATCCACCACAGTTATACGTACAGACAGCATACAGCATCTACTAGAACCAACGTTCCCAAATACCTAGATGCCACCCCGGATGTTTACAACTCTAGACAGATCCGACACTCGGACTTTTAGATTTCCGGATATTTACACGTCACGACAGATGTAGACGGACAGACAATCCGACAGACAGACAGTCAGATACCTCAATTTGATCTCACAATCAAATGGCACAATTAATCACATTCAGCTTCAATCAGATACGTTCAGAGACGTTCAGCTACAATCAGCAACAATTTCAGAGATGCTCCGCTACAATATCAGAGATGCTCCGCTACAATATCAGCTACGATATCAGAGACGTTATCAGCTACAATAAAGAAAACCAGACTAATAATAGTTGTCTCAAAAAATAATCTAAACCTTAGATTACGCTATTGCATTTAAAGTATAATAGTGACTAGTAATTCCAAATATTCCACGTTTAAAATCTGCATTGTAATAAAGGCATCATTATATGAAATGATAAACTGAATAAAAATTCACAATAAAACGAAATATAAATTTAACACTCACCCCTTTGGCTGGAGATAGTATGACGAGCTATCTTTCCTGTGATGAGATACTTTTGGTCCCGTAATATTTATCAGAAATATTCTGCCTTATATACTCTCAAATAGGTGAGCAGAATTCACGGCAACATTACCAAGCACCCCGTGATTCTAATGTTCCGGACTTCATGTAATTCAAAGTCAGGCACATGTAAATCGTTACACGCCGCTTACCTTGGAGAAAACCACTTATTCACCCCAGGTAACGCATGTACGACGAAACAAAAAAAATGGTGAGATTAGTTTGTAATTCAAGAAAAAAAATATAATTTTCGCCTAATTCTGTGACAGATGCTTCGCCAGTAACCACTTTTTTTTAACAAAAAGATAAAATTCTCTATTTTGGATATCAATCCCAGTAGCATGTGAACTTATTATGATCTGGTAAACTGTAATTTAAAGTACATATCATTAAACAAATATTTTGTTTTTTGTTGATTCGAGATATGCAAATACAGCTCCGTAAAGTACACTAATCAACCAATCCCCAAACCCCCTCCCACTGATCATAAATTAAACTAGTCACTCAATTCCCAAAGCCCTAACACTGATCATAAAAAATCAACCCAATTTACAGATTTTCAATGAAAACTACTTATGGAACAAATAAAATGTATATATATATATATGTACTGGAAGAAAAGTGTTCATTTGATTTGCAGAATCTAGGTCACATATGCAAAAAGTACAACTAAAACAAAACCTGTAAACTCATAGTCTAGTTTTATTCAGCAGGAAATATTAATTAACAATGGAAGAAATTATTATTCGTCAAAGCAGCATTATTAACATTTAAGCCAATTCATATTCTTACCTTAGATCGACCGTGAAAGGAAAGTAGACTGTTCCTGGAATATTTGAGTCAAGAATATCAGGAAGTTTCAAACAGTGACACCACGTGACTTCCCCCTCAGTGTTTCACTGTACGGTACAAACAGATGATTTTGCACAGAGGAAGAGTATTTGCCAGAACAAGTTATAACGTGGACATGGCGACAATTAAAGATAAGAGATCTAATATTTGCAGTATATAGTAATGAGGCAAGTAGTATGCCATTTGCGCTTAGAAACAAGTTCTGACAGGTATAAATACTTCCGATGTCCTAACAAAAATACAACAACAATGTTTGGACTTCTCATACGGTTTAGTGGAATGATGAAGATTTACCTCTAATGACATTGTAATTATTAAGTTGCTGGGTGGGGAGTCGAGGGCAAAAGAGTACCAGACGTGAGGGGGCTAGGAGGGACGTGAACAGAGGAGGTGCAAAATGCGGTGAATTGGGCAACAATTGAATTGGTCTACAGACTGTTAAAGATTGGAGACTATTGGTCACAAACAGATCCTGAAGTTGTTTATTTAAGGAAAGGACTTTGATTTTTTTATACCAGCTTTCTCCGAATACTTGGCAACGAACACTATAATATTTGTACATTTCACCGCGTTTTTAGAACAAACACTAATACAATTGGTTCCTTTCAAAGCTTTCGAAGTAAGCTATTAACAGGTAACAATTTTAAATGTTTGTTCCTGTCCAGGCATCCTTTTCGAGATAATACTAACTGCTGAATGTGACAAATAATTAGTTCAATGTCAAAATAGTGTCTTAAATAAAACACGCGTATCTTTATAGCAGCATTTATTCCCGCTATCACAGTAACAGTCATATAGCTACCATATAAATGGAGTGTGCAATACAAAGGGGCCCACAGTTTTTTACACTTTAACTTAGGCAGGGTACATAGGTAAGCTTTGCACAGGGGCCTACGTGGATGTTTAAATATCCAAGCTAAGTCACTGCACTCTAATCTCAACCATTTAATGAGCAAATACTACGTTTATCTTGGCTCATATATTTGCTTGTCAATTAGACAGTTTCAGCTATAGACTTAAAGCAAACTGCATGTTAGACAGATTAAAATTGATTTTTTTTTTATCAATTTAGTTTATCTTATACAGTAAAATAAATCTCTTTTATGTGAAGTTGGGATTCCCGATTCAGGGAGGAAAACAAAAACACGACCGGTCTCACAGGGTGCGCCGATATGTGAATTATTTGTAATGCCAAACAGCTCTTCATCTTAATGCCCTTGTGTATCTCTTGTAATGTCATACAGCTCTTGATGTTAATGCACATATGTATCTCTCGTAATGTCATACAGCTCTTAATGTTAATGCACATATGTATCTCTTGTATTGCCACGCAGCTCTTGTTGTTAATGCACATATGTATCTCTTGCAATATCATGCAAGCTTTTGTGATTAATGCACATATGCGTTTCTTGTAATGCCATACAGCTCTTGATGTTAATGCACATATGTATCTCTTTTAACGCCATATTTCTCTTGATGTTAATGCATATATGCATCTCTTTAATGCCATATAACTCTTGTTGTAAACGCGCATATGTATATATCGTAATGCCATACAGCTAATGTTGTTAATGTGCATGGAAGGAGTATAAAATGAATAAACGGATAACAGCTGAGTTAGCACATTTCAGACAAGGACAAGCACCATAACAAATATTAAACACAGTGGCGACACTAAGGTTGGTGTCACCCAGTGCAATAACTCTCGGTGTCACCCCATGAAGCCCCCTTCCGTAACATACCATACACAATCCTTAGTAATGTTACTTTTGTGTCACCTTAGTGTCACCCCTTCTGATGGTGTCACCCGGTGTGGTCCGCCCCCCACCCCACCAGTAACGCCACTGACTAGCTGTACACCTGATCCCGTTCATATATAATTGTTTAGGGTCTTTGTTAACTATAGAACGCATGTGCATGATATCCACACCACCATGGGCAAATGATTTTGGATCTCTAGTCTACCCACAGGCACTTAATTCAGGGGGAAACTACTGATAAGACTTTCCTCAGTTAACAAACTGTAACAAACTCTCGCTGGTCACAATCTGACCTGAGTGATGTGTAAAGGAGATGTATAGACTACGTCTTTTCTTATAGAAAAAAAGGGGGCAGTTAAAACTTTGAGAAATTCAGAGTCCTCATCAGGGTTTAAATAGACTTTAAATCTATTAACTGTTTGTCAACATTGTCAAGCTTATCATATTTACAGTTTATATAAGCATTATATGTGTCTACATTACAATCTGTTTTACATGAGACAGAATTTGCCTATCGGTACTAAATCTACAATTTATAATTGTACTGTTTTGGATATAGAATTATTACATTAATTTCATTATCAGACTGCATTTCCTCTTTACTTCCATAATATGATATTTATTTTTGTGAATTTCAAATTAGTTTTTGACTACAGTGACTTTTTATCCCCTGTAAGTTACCATTTTTAAAACTTAATTATATGACAACTCCGAAAAATATGAAATATTTTATGCCATGTAACATACAAAAGATCAGAGCTAGTTTTCAATAATTCTAATTTGTTTCAACAAGAACTAGGATACGCCCGTGTGTTTCTTACCCCTGGTCCCGGGATAACTTTTTAAGGCCTTGCCACCGACCATAATTTAACTTCTTTCCTCAAGCAGACAGACAGTATTATATACCGAGCTGAATGGAAAGTGCTATCTGTAGAACTGGTTTCCTGTCATCTCATTAGGGACGAATTAAAAAATACTCTACAGTATGTGCTAATCTCTCTCTCTCTCTCTCTCTCTCTCTCTCTCTCTCTCTCTCTCTCTCTCTCTCTCTCTCTCTCTCTCTCTCTCTCTCTCTACTGGTCGGGAAATGATTTTCACGTCAGAATTAGTCATTCCATAACCTAGCATCAGTCTCGTGGAATCTGTACGTTCAGCTAGATTTTGAGAGCATTTAGTTTAGTCAGTTAAATTACTGATTGGAATTAAAAAGTACTCTTTATCTTAAAGACTAAATTGTTATTTGGGAATTATTGTGAATTCATTAGAGTATATTTTAGATTATATCATTGTGATACATGAAGACTGTTTGCACATCAGCACACTTACAGGGTACTGATCTATCATTATATTCAATCTTGGAATTCATTCGCAACACCACTGCAGTTAATTTGGAATACTCTATACTTTCTTTTATTCGTGATAGAACTTTTAGAACTGTTTCGAATTTAATTAATAATACTATAAGTTCCAGTTTATATTTTAAGTTTGTTTTCTAAAGAAATAAATTATTCGTTGAAGTTTACAAATCTTGTTCTTTTCTGTAACTTAGTTTAAAACCACAGAGTCGTAACAATGCATACAGTCATATATAACGATATGTAAGATGTAAGACATACTTGAGGGAATTTAATGAAAAAGCTATTGAGCAATTTCTCTAAACTGTCAAGACCAAATGTGTATAATCAAAATACCGAGAAAGAAATACTTTAGGTACCTGTGTTTATTTTACTTTTATTTTTGTCTACCATGCAAGCTAAAATCAGTGCAGATGGAGGGGAAAAAACATAGATGGGGGTTGGGTACCCCTGTTTAGTCACTCGTTCGACATCAAACCAATAAAATATATGGCTATTAATAATGATTTAATATCTCTATTATTTAAAAACTAATATCCAATGTATTATTGCGGTCCAGGAATGTTGTATGATGTGGTGCACTAATTTAAATCGTGTACGTTTATATTCGATCCAATATATTGTCCTTTTAGAAACCCTTTTTAATCCTACGATATAATCGTGTGAAACCGTATTAATCCAATGATATATTCGTGTAGAACTGTTTTAATCCTATGATATAATCGTGTGGAACGGTTTTAATTCTGCTAGTATTGGATGTATGAAGTATTAAATTGTCGATATGTATAGCTTTAAACATAGCTTCTTTTAATCTTCTGACATATAATGTGACTTTTAATAATGAATAATTAAATTTCAAAAGTGCTACAAATTTTAATTTACTTTTGGAAAACTATATTAATTTTTATAGTAGAATAGTCAGTTCTGTATCCTGATTGTACATTGACACAATCAACATTGTATTTTTTTAAAGAGGACTTAAGAAAAAATCAAGTTTAGCTTTTGTTTTACTGATATTACGATGAAAGTCAATGACCTTTTGAATTTTTTAGGAAAACCACCCCACCTCATCTCAACCCGCCAACACTTGAACTGACACTCACTGGTAAGTTGTAAGGAAAAGACAACTCGCTCTCTCCAGTTGCATTCAATCCAATACCCGTATGCGAAACTACAACAATGTAATTTTAACTCAACCATCAGTTAAAGACCAACCAAAACGTATATCCCCGGCTACGCCTATCCGATGTCATACGGCCAATACATCGTGCATTACCCATGTGGACAAGTAAGTCCTAAAAAAACATAAGGTTTAGAATGTCCTCGTCTCTTTGAGTTACCTACCTTAAATTGAACAGAAGCGTTGCAAATACAGAATGTCACAACAAAGCTAACACAGAAAACAAGGCAAAAGAAAACTAATGTCAAATAGTCCAATAGTAACAATTAAATTAATCATCGATCATGGCTGAGAATGTCTGGACAGTAATTCAGTAATTGCAGACCACTCATCTTTAAATTGTAATAGATCATCAGTTTCTCTGATTCTTCTCTTCCTTCAGGCAAATAAAACATTCATATATATATATATATATATATATATATATATATATATATATATATATATATATATATATATATGAATGAATGATTGCAGTAAAACGTCCTGCCTCCTTCGATAGAATCAATAAAATTTAGTTCATGCTAAAATCCGTACAGCATTTGGTTAATTACGACAGTTCAGGGGCATTGAAACCTTTCGCTACCCTATTCAATATTAAATATTAATTCTGCCTGGTAGAATTGGACATTCGGCCATAATATCCGGGAATGGGACTTTCCGTTCTTTTTGGTGTATATTTGTAATACTCTATAATTAGTTCTATATAGCTTGATTTCTGTCTTCTGTGCAGTTGATAATTACTAGGTCGACATACGAGCGTGTCTGCTAAGCGTGCGTGCATATAACACCGACTTATTAACATCTTTATTTGGTGATGTCTGCTTAATCGTGATAGTGCTTGGACTGGTGCGTGCATGCAAGGTAATGTGATCCGTGTAACTGTGCAACTGGGTTCGAATTTCTGTAGAGTACGAATTATAAATTCTCTAAGCTGTATGATAGTATTATTTGTATTAAATATTAATTGCTACCATGTATTTACAGGCATTCTCCAGTAGAATCCATGATAGCACTTTCCGTTCTATATAGTGCACATTTGTAAGTCTCTCTCTCTCTCTCTCTCTCTCTCTCTCTCTCTCTCTCTCTCTCTCTCTCTCTCATATCATTCTCCATTCTTGAAGGATGATTTAAATTTAACAACGTGTTCAAGTCTACACCTTACAAAAGATAGATATGAAGCGAATAGGATGACTGGTATATTTACAAGGTTTTGCAGGTGGGGTTTAGAAAACCAAACCTTTCCATTACTTTATATATAGTAGCCTTATCAATGAAATTAAAACTGACGGTACTTGTAACTGTACACACAACTCTTTCAAACCATATATTTAGCTTCACGCCTCTCATCGAATGGCCAATGCAAATAGGTTTTCTCTTTTTTTTTCTTCTAATACTAACATAGCACCACTTTATCAAATTCAATTGCTTTTTTTACATGCTAAGGTTTCCCAGCTCTACAACTATTTGAACGCAGTTTTGCCAATTACATCAAATTCATTTTTTCCCAAACTCTATTTTGGTCGTTGTCTCATTCCTCTTATGCTGGAAACTAAATTTGTGGACTCGTTTTCAACTCTAAACTAAAAGTCCTTTCTTTTATTATATAACTCAGAAACAAATCTAAGAAAAGATGGATTTAATACGAGTCGTGGCACACACAAATTGGGGAGCGGATTAGAAGGTATTACACTCGTTATACATGACATTTGTTAGAGCTAGACTGTTGGGACACTCTTAAACGTTTTATCAGCTGTGATTTTGGTTCAATTCAACATAAGGTTTGTATTTTATCACATGTCAAGTTCATTACCCCTGTATCTACGTTCACTTTGGTTGTTTCAACGTGATGGCAACGCTTCCTTGCCAGCATCACGCGACCTAAATTATAGTACTACTTCAATGTTTTTCACAATAGAATACATTACTCGATCAGCCGTCTTTCTGATGTATATTTCGTACCTATCTATGTTAATTACATATACCCTGAAGCAGCAGAGGAGGTGAACAGACCAAGTTTTCAAGCAAAAATAAGGCTTCTACGGAAACCGAAAATATCTAACAAAATGCAGAGAATGTGAACAGACCAACTTTTACAGGCGTCGATTTAGCAAACTGAGGCTTTCTCGAAAATGCTTAATATAAGCCTCCATTCATCAAAATAAAATTAAAAAAAAAACGACGCCATTTTTGTTGTCACCATCCCCTTTGCTGCTACGATGCTTGGAAAATTCGTGGAGTTTTCGGGTAAAAAAAAAGACGCCATTTAGTTGACGTTCACCTCTTCGGCTGCTAATGCGCTAACTAAATATTTGATCAAGTCCGATACGATATCTTGTCCGAGGGTCTGATAAATTTATCGTCACAAATCCGTGTGGGATTGTCTGAGCGTGGCTAAAGAAATTTCTAAATCGATTATGATCCATATCACCACCGCACCAAGTTTGCCAAATATTTCTAAGAGTATGAGTATCAACTCCGTTAAATACACACAGCATATTGCAGTTATCTCTGATCACTTTTGGTATTTGAGTGTAACGTTGAGTGATATATATCACATCGGTGTTTTTATGTCTGCCTCTGGAAAATATTCTAGCAGGATTCTTTTGATTATCTAACATGATATCATCATATACGACTAAATTGTTAATACTTCCATCAATATCATCAATATTCGGTGCCTCTTCGATATCGGTTATAAACTCAATAACACCATCGCCGTTAATTTCTTGCGCGGCATCATTAAAATCCTTTAATACTTCATAACATCGTTGATCGTCTACACTCGGAGCAATCATGTACAATTTATCCCACTTCATCCATCTCGTTATCAAATTAAGTAGCAATTGTGTTTTACCACTTCCAGATGGTCCGATGATAATCGCGCGAATAGAATTTGGTAACATTGCATGGTGTCTAATAGGTTCCCGTCGTCTCGTAGCTGAATAATCAATTACATTCATGCCGTTATATAATATAATTATGGATTTATATTGTGTGAAATGTAGGACGCGTACTGGCACAAATGACTTGACGACTATTACAACGAAAAATAATCGATCAGCACTTTCTGGTAAATGCGTACAATGTAGTACAAAGAAATTTAGATTTACTTCCACGAAACCTTTAAAAAAAAACGAGGAGGTGATATTGCAGCCAAATTGACAAAACTCCCAGGAACACCGTGGGCAAAGTATCCAGGAGAAAAGCACCTTCCAGGATATAGCTACTGTGGACCGGGAACACGATTAGATATCAGACTTGATGATCAAAATTTACCCCGACCCGGCGAGTATCCAATAAACGCTATTGATAAGGCGTGTCATGCTCATGATGTCGCTTATAAAAGCAGCAATCTTCAACATAGACATCTCGCAGATGTAAAATTAATTCATGCGTTAAATGCTATTCCTGATAAATCCTTCAAAGAAAAATTGGCTTCTTTGTTGGTAAAATCTGCTATGAAGGGTAAATTGATGTTAGGTGCTGGTAATTGAAAATGCTAGCATTTTAATATGGAATCTATTTATTATTCTCCGAGAGGATACTGGAGAGGTTACGCAGCAATTAATAAACTCGCTAGCGCATCAAAGGTGAAAAAAACTACAGCGGCAAACTGGTTATCTAAACAGGCAATATGGCAAATTTATCTACCAGCGCCTAAACAAATTAACTATTCGCATTTTGATGTTACAACACCTAATGAAGTTCATCAAGCTGATATACTATTTCTGCCGCATGACAACGGTTACAAATACGCGTTAACGTTAGTTGATATTGCAAGTCGATACAAAGAAGCAGAACCGTTAAAAACAAAATCATCTACTGAAGTAGCTTCTGCATTTGAAAAAATTTATCGACGAGGTCCTCTGCGCTGGCCAAATCTGTTACAAGTTGATCCTGGCAAGGAATTTCAAGGTGTTGTTACATCTACGATGAAACATCATAATGTCGCCATCAGACGAGGACACACTGCGCTACATCGCGATCAGGCAATTGTTGAACGGTTTAATAAAACCCTTGCTGAGCGGTTATTCGGATATCAATACGCAAAAGAATTCATCCAGGATAAACAATCCCGTGAATGGGTCAAGAGATTACCAGCTGTGATTACCGCAATCAATAATGAGATTACTAGAACAATTAATATGAAACCTGTCAACGCTATTAAGAAGGCGTCTATCAAAATGGAAATCCAAGGAATTTCACAAAAAGATTTCAAAGAACCAATTCTTGGTAGTAATGTCATTGTAAGGTACTTATATGAACCAGGAGAGCTTGAGGGTGGTAAAAAAAGAGCTACTGATCCTATTTGGAGCGTCACTACGCATAAAATATCCGGTATAACACGATCTACGGGTAGACCTCCAGTCTATAAACTGGATTCAACTGCTCCTCAGCGGAGTTTTACACGCGAACAATTACAAGTGATTCCCGAGGATACTCAATTACCACCGCGTGGTCTTAACTAGCACCTAAGGTGCTGTCACCCCGGCGTCTATTACACTCAAGACAGGTCAACATCACATTGTTTCTGACATGACCGAGATTGTTATCTTTTCTATCTACGGTGAATTGGCGAGGATCTTTATCCGAATACTGCCAACGCATTATACAATTGCAACTCGCGCAGTGATTGTTCTGTTGCTGCTTTAGTGTCTTAATTAATTCAGCATCAATGTCAAATTCTCTTTTATTTTTTTTATCCTGTTGTTTATAACCAGAGAGTTTTTTTCTGATTATATTATCATCGGTGTGTATATTACTTATTGTATTGTCATTATCATTAACCACAATTCTTCGAAGTTGGTTTATTCGCCGTACTCTGGATACTGCGAGATAAACTAAATTTGACCACTCAATATGATTATCTACTATCCAAAGAGTTGTATCGGATATAGTCAATCCCTGTGAAGAGTGTATTGTTGCTGCATAACCTAACGTCCATGGGGATTTATCAGCACCTAATGCATCTTTAACGACGCTGATATCAACCAACACAATATCATTTAATACTAAATTCTGCTTTTGTTGTTGTCCAGGAATGTCAACGTCGATATTCTGCTTTCGTGTATCCTTAGGTCTATAACAGAGTGGTACTGGAAGCGTTGCAAATTTTTCTTTATGTAGCGCAAACAACTTCATCTGAAGTGCGTCTCTGACTATTTTTCTACTCGCGATTATTAAATCATTTGGCTTCCACATTTCCCAAAAATCATTCATGGGAGTTTCTGAAATTATTTCACGCGCTATTTCACATTGGATTTTATCCGGTTGTAATCTAATTAGCGCTTTGAATTCTCGTAATTGTTCATCAAGTGATCTATGGTCGGTATTAATCTCTTCATAATAATCTACAAATCCTTTTAACCATTCATGTGGAGATCCACCAACAAATGGCTGCGGTTGGCCGTGATCCCCGCACATGACGACTTTTGTATTTTTCAATAACAACCATTCAAGAAATATCTGTAATACTGTCAATGATACCGTGCATATTTCATCCCAGATTATTATTTCAGGAATAAATTTATCGCCCATTCGATCAGGAGTCCATGTATCGCCTTTCCATCGAAAGAAGCTGTGATAAGTACAGGCTTTTACCCCCCGCGCTATCATCTCTCTGGCGAGTCTGTGAGTTGGTGTTAACACAATCATGTTAGAAACACTTGTGTTTCTATTACGAAATAATTCGATTGCAC
The DNA here is from genome assembly GCA_029339505.1 of Unio delphinus. Taxonomy (NCBI): domain Eukaryota; kingdom Metazoa; phylum Mollusca; class Bivalvia; order Unionida; family Unionidae; genus Unio; species Unio delphinus. The sequence goes on from JAQISU010000225.1 coordinate 4,342,474, forward strand.
GAGTTGTCTTTCCTGATCCACCACAGCCGTTTAAATAAACTGTCTTGTATCTACAAATCGGATCTGATACGGGCGGTGCAGTAGAAAATTCTGATTGAATCTCTGAGATATTATGGTTACTTTTCAAGTATTTATCATCCATAGCAACGTCTGCGGATTTACAATACTCATGTAATGTTTCTTTTTTAAACCTCCAATTTCCCCACGCTTCCTTAGGATCTGTGAATTTAGCTACATCTGATTTGTATTTCTCATGGATATACATCGAATCAGTAGCTACTCTAACCGCGGTATTAGGAAATCTATTTATCATCGAGAATAGATTAATACAAGAATAGGCTAGCATAGAACTTCTCAATTGTGTGTATTGACAACTTTTTCCATCACAGTAGGTAACAACCGTACCTAATTTCTTACCATTTCGAAGGACATCATCTACCCAAACATTATTAGTTCCGCTCGCAGATTTGTAAGCTTCCTCATCTAATTCCCCTGATAGAAAAGCGTTCTTACGGGTTACAAATTTCCCTTTTTTTATTAAATCAGATATTATGAAATTGTATTCTTCATCGTCTATGATTAATCTAGAAGAGTATTTTGCATTATCAAATCTTCCACCTTGAGTGAATTTACCGATTATTTTTCGTCCGAGATCTTTAGCCTCTCTATTACTACCTTCGAATAATTTCTTAGACCAATCTATGATTTGTTCCTCGCTGAAATTCTTCGAATTTCCATCTAGAAATTGTTTTCGTTGTTCGTTAATTATTTTTTCTAGATCGGGTTTTGGTAACCAAACATCTTTCTGAGCGTTATAACAAATAATCGCTTCACTGACAATTAACGATATTAGCATACCACAATCGATCATATATCGCAATAGCACAATTGGCATCCACGCTTTTTCATACATATGTCTACCAAGCCAAAGATAACTACACGGATGTAACCCTGTAGCTAATTCGAATGATATCACACGAGCGAACCCGGTTAAATCAAAATCAGGCAATGGACCATTAATCGCAACACGAGTCATTTCATGTGTGGGGTGTCCAAATCGTTTGAAGTACTCAGAGCATTCTCCATACCCGAGAAAACTTCCAGGATAACACGCGGATATATCAATTGAAATCATACCATCACGTGAGTATTTCGTATTCCACAATCCTCCATGACCAAATTCGACGCAACTCAACTTCACATCCTCCAGAAAATCACTTCGTGTTGGGCGCCATGAATTCTTTTCTCTTGCAAAGTGAGCTACCACTGATGGAATAGTAAAACTATCCGTAAGTAGTTTTTCTGTAGAAATGCTAGTGTTTCCTTCTAAATATTCATTAGCGATTTTTCTCATTCTAGTATCTAATTCTTCAGTTCGATATAATTCACCATTTGGTTTTACAAACTGATCAAATCCTATTTCCGGATCCTCATTACTCCTGAGTAACCATACTGACACAGGGTCGTCTTTGGTTAACGCGTGAATAGCATCAAATAATTTCTCTTCATAGAAATCATCCATAGAAAATTCTTTAGGGATATATCGAACAGTTCTTTCTCGTGGAAATATATTTACCGCTGGTGTCCACGCGTGTTTGTTATGATCAATAATTTCAATTGGAGCTCCTCGCGATTGATATTTCGGTTCGTATAATACTTCTCCGGTTATTGTCGCTACCGATATCGGAAATTTTAATAATGCTTCTAATTTAGCTATATCGGAAATCGTTGCCCCGCGTTGTTTCACTGTCAGTTCCCATTCGGTTATTTTGTTTCTTCGTAGATCAGTTAATTTGTTTCCCCGGGATGCATTTTTGAAGTGTTCTATTAACCGTGTTGCTACACAATTAAGTGGCAAAGCCATTGCCGATGAAAACATTGGAGCTAGTTTTGTAATATTAGGATTATTATTTATTGGATATAACCCATACACAACTGCTGTTACAGGGTAAGATTTCTCATAGTATGGTTTGTCAATTCCAGTTAGAATTCCTGGTTTGGAATCTCTACTCACAATAACAGTTTTTTTATCCTTAAGGATTGGGTCAAATTTATCTCTGATAATCCATTCACCTTCCTCTTCGATAATAAATTTTATTCTAAAAAAATACCTCCGTAGAAATTGCTTTGCAATTTCACCAAGGTGTGAAAGTATCACAGCTGCTCTTATATCATTCATAGTAGCATCAATTATGGGTATATTGACATCTTCATCAATAATTCGAAATGTCGACCACGTATGAGATGCTCCATCACGCTTAAACTCATTAAAACAGTCGCTGATTTTACTCAATAGTGGTTTATCATCTACTAGACTTTTAGGTATATCAGAGATTCTATCGAGATTAAATCTAACATTTTTCCAAGGCTTAATTTTCGATAATCTCTTGAACTCCTTCATATTATAATTAAAACAAGTATTTAAATAAGAAAATTTTATATAATGAATCATTGCAAATGGCTTATGATTGGATCAAAGACTCCGTGTAACAAATCATGTAGAAATGAATTCTGTGGGTATCATATGCAGAGTGTGAGAAACGGTTCGGAGGGACCTCTACCATGCTTGCATTGTGGGGTAGGTGTAAGAGGCAAGTCGCAGTTATGCATTAATTGCGGGGGTAAGCGTTATAGAGAGTTAAAACGTTATTATGACAAGCGAAGAATCAAAAATCCTGACGACGTCAATAGCAAAATCATAAAAACTACGGCTGATTATATAAAAAGATTTGCTAATGTTATAATTCAGCCAATTAACGAATTAGACAAATAGATATATTATATATAAATGAGCCAAGAATTTCAAAGACATCCTGTTATTAAAAATTACGAAGCTTCTCGTGATGGTGTTGTTAGACACAGTAAAAATAAGAAATCTGTTGGGCGGGATAATGGTATGGGTTATTTGATATTTAATGCTGGAGGGAAAATGTATCTCAATCACCGTTTCGTCTTCGAAGTGTATAACGAATCAATCAAGGATGGTTTTGTTATTGATCATATTGATTCCGATACTAAGAATAACAAATTGAACAACCTTCAAGTTATTTCTCAATGTGAAAACACAAAACGAGGAAGAACTGGGAAATACCCGAAAAATGCTAGATCCGTAAAGTCAATGGACACTGACAACAAGGAGATAGTATTTCAATCAATGTCAGAAGCTGGTAGGTATTTCGATATTTTCCCCTCCTCGGTACAAAAAGTAGCAGAAGGAATTTATAAGACCGCTTTTTCAAAGCGTTTTAAAAACAAAATTCAGTTTTCTTATGTAGGGAGATAACTCCGTTAGGTATAACGCGTGTGAAATCCGTAGGATTTCCACCAATGACAGAGTTACGGATCTTAAACACGGAAACGCTAGTGTTGGAAAATCTTCGATTTTTGATTGGCTGTTATAATTAAATAAATCTGAACAAAACACAATCAATTTTGTCTTTTTTCAAGTATTAACAAAACTGTTTTATAGACATGTCGTATTTAAACATTTTTTTTAGTGTCTATTTCAAGTATTATGCGTGTTTTCAACATTGTCAGTGATCGCTAATAAACAAACAAATAATTACAATCACTACACCTATTTTATATCACCTCGTCGTAATGAGTGTATATATACAAATTCGTTCTTATTATAATTGGGCATTTAGCCGAAATTCAAGTGTAAACAAAACCACACCGTCACACGTGGTATGAACGTTATTATTGACATTCAAAACCAAAGTTTCGATTTTGCGGTTTTGTTTACACTTGAATGTAGAATAGCCCGCGTCATCCATTGTCATTGAAATCAATTCATTGTTCACCTATAATCTATTGTTGTACCGTCGTCATTGTCATTGAAATCAATTCATTGTATATACCATTGTCATTGTTCACCTATAATCTATTGTTGTACCGTCGTCATTGTCATTGAAATCAATTCATTCATTGTTCACCTATAATCTATTGTTATATGTTTGTCGGTTGTAACCGTTGAGCGCTGCTTGATGTATAAAACACCAAGGGGGTTCAAACGGTGAATTGTGCCGTCTTCATTCATTATATATAATCATAATCACCTATAATCGCATTAAGCTTCTGGGTATACTAAGATGATCAACACCTTAGTGTATCCAGAATTCATTTTGAAAATACTTTGTATTTGAAATATTTTGTATTTTTAATTCTAAAGAATTTTCATACTTTGCATTTAAACAAATATATTTTTATATATATATGAATCTTGAAAATCTCAAATTGATTATTATTGAAATCAACAAGTTGAAGGATGAAAATGTAAAATTATGTTCAGGTTTGGATTGTGATCAAATTATGACCAATTTCGAGGATATACAATTTGCAGAACAGACAGGAAAATATGTCCTATCTAAGAAATATTTTTTAATTAAGAATATCCAAAAGCTTATACGTGAGAGCTTAGTAAATACTGAAGATGTTAATGTCTTCGTACCATTATGTAGCATCGTTGAACGTGTACGTAAGCAATTAGGATTAGAATATGAACAAAAGAGACTTATTAATTGTAAAGTGAGACAATTAAAAACATTAATGGAAAACTCTGAAGGTGATGAGCCCACGCGTAGAGAGCCTCCTTTGTTTGTATAACCAGTACGGTATGAGGAAGTAAAATTATGTGTGTAACAACAAGGAAGTATTAAAATGATTTACATTTTTTAGTTAGTGATTTCTTTCGAAATGATTTGGATTTGAAAATCCAAAGGATTTTTATTTGACAATTAGTAATACTCTTTCAATAATGGTAGGAGAATCATTAACAACGAGATTAGCTAGAGAAAGACTTGAAGCTCTTAAGAAAATATTACCCCTTCGTGATAGAATCCGCGAAAAACTTCAACAACGGCAATTATTTCAGACTGACTTCACAGAGGATACAGAACAACTCTTCAAACCTATTGTTAGTGCAACTGAGGGTGTGAAAACAGCAATCTCTAAACAAGAAAGCGCGCAAAAAGAGTCCTTTCTCCCTGTGTTAGAGAAAATATCAAAACGAACTAAACAAACGAAAAAATCATTAAAAACACTTCCTGGTGATATAATAACTGCTGCAAGACGACAAGAAGAACAACAACGAGAACTTCAGGAAGAAATTGAACGATTAGGTGATGTTGATATTTCCTCACTAGAAACGCAAGTATTTCCACCTGAAGAGGAAGAAGAACAACAAGAAGAAGCTGTTCCAAGGAGGGACTATAATCCTGAAAATATATTTACAGTTGATGCGTTAAAAAAAATCAGAAGTATCCCAACACTCGATGGTTTAGTTAAATTTACCAACGACAACATTAAAAAAGATAAGAGAAATAAGTATTTAATAGACGACACGTCTAAAGATTTTATAAACAATAAAATCCTTTGGGCAAATAAGGTGTTTTTAGCAAACAAGAAGGAAAACAAAATCAACAAAAAAATAAGATCTGATTATGACCAATTTATAGCTATGGTAAAGAAGATCACAGTAGCACCACCAGTATACACAGCAGACCCAATCCCTGATGAAATACAAATAATGGCAGAGGCTGATTCCCAGAGTAAAACTCTGAAGGGTGCAACTGGTACAACTAAAAAAACAGGCAGTGGTTTAGTTGGAAATTCTTCGAGTGGAAATACAAGTATTTCTTGCCCTGGCAATATTCTTAGCGATATATCCCGATTAGAAATACTTGTAGGAGGAAAACGAGCCGGGAATAACTCACCAGAAATAATCAATGAAGCAGCTGATATCTGTAGGAGATTATTTCAAGGTGGTATCATGGATATTGCAACATATAGAGATTTCATTGAGGAGTTAGCCGAAAATTCTTCGAATTTCTACGGTTATCATAGTGACTAGATAATTGGAAATGCTTTAGCATTTGGAAACACTAGTGTTAGAAGTATAATACTTCTATATAGAGAATGATCATACACTACAACCATGATAAACCAACTAACGTCTACGTGGTAAACTCACGATTACCAAAATACCGAGTATACTATGGAGATGGTCTCGGTAATACTATAATGGGATTATTTTCAAGAATGGCTCCAAAAGTGGCTCCATTTGCAAAACAGGCAGCAATGAAAGCAATTGATGTTATCCGAGATAAGGGTATTAACACTGTTGGTGATCTTGCTAGTAAGGCATTTTCAGCCGCTCGGGATAAACTAACAGCGCTAGTTCGACGACGAAATTCTTCAAAACCTGGAAATGCTAGCATTAGAAACACTAGTGTTTCTGGAATGACTTCACTGCCATCTACTGCAGTAATGCCTACACAGGTTAGTAAAAAATAAATAACGCCGTGGATAAAAAACTACAGTCGTTAATGACTAACGCCCAGGATAATATAACAGCAAATATGATAGCCGGAAGTGGGCTTTCGGGAAGTGGTTTTAAGAAGATTCGCCGGAAACGTTAGAAATATTTATTTGAACAGGATTTCCAATTATGATAGTTATTGTAGAAATGCTAGCATTAGAAATATTTGTGTCAGAATCACTTGTGATTCTATTTATTTGAATAGGATGCTCAGTTGTTATGGTTATTGTAGAAACACTAGTGTTTCTAATGCTAGCATTAGAAATATTTGTGTCAGAATCACTTGTATCAGAATCACTTGTGATTCTACTTACGTTATCTTCATTATCAGATATTTTCATCATCATTATTAAAATACACCCAACTAAATAATTGGTTTAAAAAAATTATTTTTATATTATAAAATATTTATAATTTGCTAATTTTGTTAGATTTTTTACTTTTTTTACTCATTTTTCTAGTGTTTTTACTCATTTTTCTAGTGTTTTTATGCAATCCGTCGACAAAATTTCATGAAAATCGAGGATGAAAACCCCAGGAATTCATTTAGAGAAAATCGATTTTGATTAGATTTTTTATCCTGTGAGGCTAAAAATATGTTGTTTCATCGAATTTTCGATGTTTTTTTTATTGATTTTGTATTGTTTTTTGACTAATCCGTCGACATAATTTCATGAAAATCGATTTTCTCTAAATGAATTCCTGGGGTTTTCAATTCAAAATTCCTTCAGAATTCTTTCAGAATTTTTGATTTAGACCATCGGATATATAATAAAAATGTTCAAACAAAACCCTGATGTTGCATTTGACATGGAAGCCCCAGTGCTTAAAGATACTTCTGTACGTGATTATCAATTTTTTGCTTATCACGCAGTACAACCTGATCTTCGTGGAAGAATTGAACTTCAGGTTCATGATACCAGTAAATACTTTTTACCTGCTGAAGCTTTTATTGAAGTCGAAGGTGAACTCGTACAAAATATTCCACTTAATACAGTATATGGGCCTAATTTACAAGTTGGTTTTGTTAATAATGGTATTATGGCATTATTTGAAAGCGCTAGATATCTCATTGATGGAAAAGAAATCGAATCTATTGAACGTGAAGTTGATGTAGCAACAACAATATTAGGGCTAGCAAGATACTCTGATGACTATACTAGATCAGCGGGTCCATCTATGATGTTCACGAAGGATATTACTGATAATCCTGATGGTACTCCATATATAAGAGGAATACCACAAAATCGTGTTGCTGCTGGAACTGCTGGTGCTGGCGCTTTTGCTGTTGTTCCTGCTGCTGTTGTTGCAAGCGGTCAGATTGAAGATTTAGTTGTAGATGGTAATCCTAATTACAACCTAGGATTTGCAACACGAGTAGCAACGTTACAAGGAGAGCATCGACATTTTTCATGTGCGATTCCGCTCCATCACATATTTGGATTTTGTAGAAACGTCAGAAAAGTTATTTATGGAGTAAAGCATACTGTAGCACTAGTGAGAAAGGGTAATGATAATAATGCAATCTGGAGCGCTGTTGGCGTTGCCGATGGTAAAGTAATTTTAACAAAACTAACATTATGGATGCCAGTGTTGACTCCATCATTGTCAGTAGAACCGCGGTTGCTATCATTTATGGATCAAGGGGGAAAGAGATTATTAAGCTGGTTGACAACGTCCACAGATACCATGGATTCTAATATTGATGGTACATTTACATGGCATTTGGCAGCACGACAGGGTGTTTCAGCTCCACGGCATATATTTGTTGCTCTACAGGATATTACGAGATTAAACAATCAAGAAAGAAGTCATATGATATTTGATAAACTTGGGTGTAGTGAAGTCTCGCTGAAAATAAACGGACAACAAGAACCAGCAGAGGATATACAACTTAACTATGAAAATAACCACATTGCACGAGTTTATCATCGATTGCTATCATTTATGGGACGTGATCAAAATGTAGATACTGGTCTACAAATATCACAATTGGATTTTAAAGGTCTGTATCCGATTTATTACTTTTCCCTAGAACATCTTGACTTGATGAAACAATCCGTAGTTGATATACATTTTCGGGCTCGTGTACATCCTGGTGTTCACCCTGATCCTGCTCCTCCTGGGGCTACTGCTGGTAATGATGTTAATTATAGAGCAGTTGCTGTTATTCTTAGTGATAAATCAATGATACTCGAAGGTGTTGGTGGACGAATGAGACTAGTAGATGCACCAGTGGAAAATCTATAAGATTTTCTTAATCCAAAATTCTTTAAAAATGACTCGCGATTTAGAATCAACCTGTTTTGTATAATGTCGTATAGTAATATCAATGTCACATTGACACCTGGTCAAATAAAAAAATTACAATCCAAATCAGCTAAACAATGCGGAACCACAATAACGCTGAAACCTAATCAAATGAATGGCGGAGGGAATAAACTATCGCTGACAAAAACTCAGACTAATCATTTTAATAAAGCGCTGAAAGAAAAGAAAGGAGTTCAGATTACTCTTTCTACGAGCGCGATCCGTAACATGGAAAAGACTGGTGGTATATTCCCGTTGTTAGGGTTGATTCCAGGGTTGATTGCCGCAGCAGCCCCAGCGGTAGCGAAGGCAGCAGCATTAGGAGCTATTGGTACCGCAGCAGGAATGGCATTGAAAAAGGCAACTGGAAAAGGGTATAAAAAAAAAGGAAAGGGTCTAAGACTACCAGGAACCCCGAGTTCATGGTACAGCGGAAAGGGTCTTCGAATTCCAGGAACGATATAGTTCCGAAATCTTCGATTTCCAAACCGATGGTTCCCATGTCCAATTTTGATTTAATTGATACCGCTAAAAAATTAAAAATAAAAAATTTCAGAGGGGTTTTTATGAGAGATCAGTTACCGGCACAACCAAATGATGTTGAAACCGGTATTATTAATTTAGATAACAGCGATGGACCTGGAACACATTGGGTTTGTTACGCAATTGATCCACGTGGGATTATTTATTTTGACTCATATGGATTAGCGCCGCCAAAAGAATTTATGCGTTATATTAAGAAATTTAAAAGATTTCCAATTTTTTATTCTACACTACCAACACAAACGTTGAATGACCCACCAATATGCGGTCGAGAAGTATTAAATGTCCTTAATGCTATTTCGAAAGAATCTTTAAAACCACCTCATGTAGTGGTAAATGAGTATACTAGCGGTAGAAACGCTAGCGTTTCTCGGATTAGAAATCCATAGGATTTGAATAATAAAAAGATTTCTATAATAATGATTGATATTTGGGGACGACCTTTATCATCGCTGAAAAAACCTGATAGTGGAGTTGAAACCGTTGATAACAAGGATGTTAAAAAACTAATCGAAGATGAAATATCCGAAATATTAAACCTAGCAAATGTTGATCCTGGTGAAATAGTTGTATTTCAAGATCGTCAGGGTAAATTGAAAAGTAGTAATATCTCTCTTAATGATATTTTAGTTAAACGACGAGACGCAGTAGAGGATACTATCGCGTTATTTTCTGATGAGGGTAAACTCAAACCAGGTGTACTTGTTTCAACAATTACGGATAAATTAACAACATACGATAACACGGTGAATTCATTAAAATCGCTTAATGATAAGTATGATGATCATATAATTGTATTTGATCAGTTTACTACATTACAAAGAAATATAGTTGACAAAATTGATAAACCCCTGCTAGAATTTTTTGGAAATCCACCAGTAACCACACCAAAACTCACCACAATAAAAGATTCTATATTGGAACTAGCAACTCTTCAATCCGAATATGAAAAACACACGAAACTATTTATGACGTTTCGTAAAAACCTCATGGACAAGTTTATTGGGAGCCCATTTGATAAAATTGAAATAACACTTCCCGATATTAAAAAATCCATCGATGAACTTAAAACATTCAACAACGCAATAAGGGATGATGCAATGAGAATGATAAGCGTTGTTGAAAAAGTAAAAATTCCTCATAATAAATCTATCGTCAACAACGTAGTATACACGATTCAATACGGATCATTTATGTGGACTCCCACAAACAATATTTTAACCGTAACCGCAGCAGTCAAGGGTATTTATCGATTAATAATAGTATCACCGACTCAGTTTGAAATATCATCAAGTAGTTCATCTGGAGTCAATAATACGATATCAACGATCATCGACAAGGATACAACTGAACAATTCACGATAACAAATACAGATGGAAATCTAGCCAAGGTTTCAGTAACGTGGTACGTAGAATTCGTAGTGGATTTAAGTAAACAATTAAATTGATTTAAAAATTCTTTCACGATTCAAAATTACAAAGTAATTTGTAATTGAAAATGCTAGCACCTTTAAAATAAAATGACTCCATCATCGAATCAGTATCGCTATGATCAAGTCAAAGAGTTTCAAACTAAACTCAGTTCTCTCTGTGAAGAATATCAAATAAAAATCAAAAAATACAAACGAAGAATAACCACAGTTGATATCACCGTGTACTCGGTGTCAGGAGTAATCACTGCTGCTGGAATAATACTATCTTCGGTTACAATGATTGCTCCGGTCGTAGTTCCAATCGCTATTTCCGCAGTGGCTACAATTGCTGGTATATTAACTGGGATCACAAAAAAACTATCATCGTGTAGCCAGAGTAAACTACATGATTATTTAATTAAATATCATATTGCATCTGCCGGTTACTCGCAATTATCCTCGTTGATATCATCGTCGTTGGATGACACAACAATATCAGATAGCGAATTTTCAACTATGGCTCAATTGTATAAATCAACAATGCTGAAATTAGAGCAGAATAATAATAATAATGTTGTCGCAAGAACTACTTCAACAAATAGTAACAAATACAACACCAGTGAAAACAAGCACGATATCAATAACCTCAACACGTCCCGAATTTAGTGTTAATTTTCCAATTCCTGTTCCCGTGAGCGAGATCGCACTAGCAAAACTACGAGTGTATCATAGCTGGCCTAATATTAGATCGGTAGCATTTGGTGGTCAACAACCGAATAATTCCTTGGTATTTGCAAACAAGAATCGTGAAGACGGAACACCAGATTGGCAGGTTGTTTCTATACCAACTGGGTCATATCAAATCGAACAGATCAACGCTGAATTTCAACGAAGAATAAAATCTCTCACTGGAAAAGAATCAAAAATCGCTATAACAGTTCATGAACCAACACTATCATCTGCTATCGAGATAAATACAGAAGGATACGTTGTAGATATTTATCAGAGTTCTATAAGATCAGTGTTAGGATGGCCTGAATTACCACCGGATAACTCGCGAGAAAATTCGAAGGATTTTCCACCCGAACCTAAAAAATCCGATTATATCACCAACAAAATAAAACCCGTTAATGAAATCAAGACTTATCAGGATTATACCCCCGATAAGTTCATAAATAAAAAAGTTTTTCATTCAATCTACCTCCCTCTCATCAACGGAAATTTCACAGTAATGAATAATAATTTTTCACTACTGCTAATATCTCTTAAATCCGGCTCTCTAACCAAGGATGAATTTATCAACGTCGTAGAAACGGGTAATAAAATCATCGACGATATGAAAATATTTCACTCGAAAATTATTCAAGAAGTATTAAATGAAGAAATCTTACATGATAAGTTTGCGGATCTATACAATATTAATAAAACGGAGATTAAAGATTTTAAAATCCCTGGATATAACCCGGATAAACTAAAGAAACAACTTGATGCTATTGATATTGGGTTCAAAAGAATCCACGATAATTGGAAAAAATCGAAGAATCCTACAGCAAATATTCTGAAATATAATAATGATCCAGAAGGCGGCGGTAGACATATTGCTCCGAACAATGTGAATATTTCAACGGTGATTGCGCTCAATTTAGTATGTGACGTTATCGAAGGAAATTATCAAATAAATCTCGAACAATCAAATCAAGCTCAGCAAGGATATATTTTATATTCATTTGCACCAACGGCTCCTCCAGGATTTCTAATTATTGAAGACCCAACTAATCTAGTCTATATGCGATGTCGTAATAATTTGTTAACGAGAATTAATTTCAAACTCACTGACCAATCTAATAATCTGATTGATTTACGAGGTGAGGTTTTACAAATTAGTTTGTTTGTGAAATCTTAAGGACTTGATCAAATATTTAGTTAGCGCATTAGCAGCCGAGGAGGTGAACGTCAACTAAATGGCATCTTTTTTTTTACCAAATGGACCCTTCTCTTGATATTTATTAGAAGGGTTTATTTGACAAATTAAGACTTCCTAGTAAATATTAACTAGAAGGGTTTATTTGACAAATTGAGAACTTCCTAGTAAATATTAACTAGAAGGAAGCATCGTTGACGACTAAAAAGCTGGTCTGTTCACCTCCTCTGCTGCTCCTGATTTCTGTCAATGGAATCCCAAGCGAATGTGTTCTTGGCAACTGTATTCCATCCTTGTTTGAGAATGTGCACATGGTCGAGGGGATGCGGAAAAACGAATATTGCATCCGCTAACCCAGGTTCAAAATCTTCGTATGGAAAGAATTATGAAGCAAATAAAACAGACATACAAATAGACTGAAACCGAGACAAAGACGGAGATACTCATTGAGAAAAACATTAACTTACAGCTTAGAATATCTTTAATTTCGCCCGTTATTGAGATTATAAAGAGAGCACTTTTCACTGTCTGGCATATATTACTATCTGCTTGAGGATACACGTTAGTTCTTTTCCAGAATTTAGAGTTCTGAAATGCAATTCTTAAACTCTGAAATTTGCCAGCATTATGGATTTCAGTTGCGAATGCCTTATTATGGAAGCAATAAGAAGATTTTTCATGTTACTGGAATTTATCTCACTGCATGTTTAACGAAGAGTTCAGGATCAATTTTGTTGTTTTAAATGTACTTATTCATTTATTTATAAGTCAGACTACTTCAAAAATAAACTAGTAAAGAACTACTGATCGTTAAAGTGAGTCCGAGTCAAGCAGAGATGCATCGGGGAATCTTGATCACATTATGAAAGATTGGACGTATTGGAAAGAAGGTATCACGAAAAGGACTCATTTTAGAAAATGAATTGAATGCTCCCTCCATTACCAAACGTATATATTGTTATTCGTCCCTCTTCTCCCTAGAAAAGTGTTTAGTGTCATATTAGCATGCTTAACATTTCCGTCCATGCAATATTGACCATGTAGTGCTACAAGATAACACGATGGAAAGTAAAGATTCTAGAATTCTTTTAAAGTTAAAGAAAAATAGACTATAAAGGTAGAAGAAAAATGTGACAAAATATAGAGCCAAAATATGCGAAATAGAACGTCCTCCCTTAAACGTATTGGAACCTTGGCTAGCAAAGACAGTTATTGCTAGACTGGTTACCTATCATAAACTGTTTCGCTCACCCAATAAAAGGTTTATAAACTTCTTAGGACCTACTACTCGTCTAGAAATTTATATTTTTCTTCTTCAATTTACAAACAAAAACAAATAAACGAAGTAAAACAACAACAACAACAAAAAACAACGAACAGCTTTTTGCAAATATTATTCTCTTGTGAATACGTTTGTATAACTGCTACTTAAAATGATTATTTCAGAAATTTCAATATAATCACGATGACTTTTGGATGAATTGATCATAGTTTAGAAAACTTTTAAGTAAGGTATACTATTCTATCTAAAGTCTAAGCTTTATAATACTAAATTTGTTTTTGGCATTTGTTCTTACACAGGGCATTGTCTTGTTAAATCTAGAATGCGCCACTTTACAAGTTACAGGAGTTTGTTTCGGTGAGGGGGGTCTATTCATTGTATGGGCATTAATTTTGTGTGTGTGTGTGTGTGATTTTGATGTTTAAAGAAGCTTTAAACAAAATTCAGTCATATTGCTGCATTGTCTGCAATGTGTCAGTTTATGGTGATGCATATCACGAGGAGATCATGCTGCAGACATGTAGATGATGTCCCACCCAGTCGTATTACCCTGAAACCAAGCCGACCAGTCCTAAAACTAACCTCTTAATTCTGCGATCCTAACGAAGCAGGTGTTTGCACCATTATTTAAGTCGTTGACTCAGCTGGGACGCTCTATCCACGTGTGTGTGTGTGTGTGTGTGTGTTTGTGTGTGTGTGAATATTTCCCTTGAATCTGCATTTTTGAAATTTTTTATTTTGCCCATAGAAATAATTTTAGTTCAGATATAATATATAATATTTGCTCAAGATATCAGACAAGTAACCTAGAAAATACCTTGGTATTAAAGATTATTGACTGTCACGAATCAAAAACAATAATTTAATTATTAATCAATAAGATTAAAGAGAAGTATATTTTATACTTGAAAATTAAACTATGGGATTTCGTTCAAGCTTGATTTGTTTGTTAGTTTTGTGTTTTGTTTCTTTTCTTTTCTTTTTCGTAGAAAAATCACTGTGTTTGATTTATGAAACCTTTCAGCCATTACTTGTTATTAAGGTCAGGTACGACCTGTTATGAAAGAGACAAAGGAAATATGATAGTAAGCTTTAAATTAAATGGACAAAAAGCATTAATTCAGTCTTGTCCCTCGCGGCATAACAAACACGCTCAGTGTGTACGCTTAAATAGAAGTTTAAATATAACTTATTAATTATTGTTCCAATGCAAACAATCAGTGCAGTGTGTACGTGAAGTTATTAGAGCAATGTTGAGCGACAGATGCATAACGCGATGTTAATGTTCAAAAACAAGCAAAAACCTGAATTAAAAAATCATACGAAGTGACAACATTTCCTCAGATTACACAGATAATCCGTTCTGACAAAGCACCCTGGTTTATCATATGTGAACCATGTCTGTCATAATATAGAATAGTCTCTTTCATTGACTCTCTTCCAAAAAAGAAAGAAAATCGGTAAACGAAATATATTTTATAAGAGCAAGAATGACTTACTATCCTTTAATTATAAATAACAGTTTAAAAATAGTAAAACGTGGTTTAGTTTGTTTGGGGGAATGGGGAGGAACGCTGGAATATTTGAACATCAAAACTAATAAATTTTCAGATTTCAGATGCTTTTTAAAAGATATCGCTCTATTTTTTGGGAAAAGAGCATGGTATATCTAGTTATATAAGCTTAAAATAATTGAATATCTTGATGTAAATATTTATGTTTTGAAATGAATCCAAGGTCCGGGTCCTCTAAGCCATGATATTTGTTTGTTCTGTTGCACACAGTTATTTTTGTTCCATGTAAAAATATAAAATATATGGCTTTTATCTCTAAAGTTTGTCTATCAAATGTATATATAGTTGTATAATGGAAATCTTAAAACTTAAAAACTTCCTATGGTCAAGTTCTCACCCACAGGGGCCACAACCAAGGGTCTATGAGTGACACATGTCTAGTTCTTCTTCCTCTTTCCCTTCAAACCTTTAAATAGTTATAAGCTGGGGATCTCACCCGTTTCCAAAAGTTGACTTAAGAGAAAGGGTCTGAACCGAAAATGTGTTTGATTTCTTCTCATGTCCTTCAACCAATACATGGTTAGAACATGAAGATCACAAATGTTTCCAAGCTATGAATCTGGGGGAAAGGCCGCGAACAAGGGACCAAGACCAAGGCAAACAGTCTGTTCTGTATATACCGGTATGTCTAGTTCTGTATATACCGGTATGTCTAGTTCTGTATATACCGGTATGTCTAGTTCTGTATATAGCGGTATGTCTAGTTCTGTATATACCGGTATGTCTTGTTTTGTATATACCGGTATGTCTTGATCTGTATATACCGGTATGTCTAGTTCTGTATATACCTGTATGTCTAGTTCTGTATATACCGGTATGTCTTGTTCTATATCATGTCCATCAGAGCCATATATGGTTGTTGACTCAGGATCTCAACACTTTCCAAGGTGTGTAAGTTGTGTAAGTCAGGTTTCGTAAAATAGATTGTTCGAAACGGGTTCTCGTACCAAATGAGAGTCCTGTAAACCAGGCAATGAAAGCAATCGGTTTCTATTTTGTGTTGCTTTCTCTTGTCTGTTTGTGTAGCCCCTAAGGTCAGGCTGTCATCTTGTTCTGCTGGTGTCCCAACATATGATTGTTCCCTCGTACCAGCCATCATTTTTCTTTGTCCTGGGTTTTTCACCTCCTGATGTATTTCCGGTTGTGGTCCAGCGGTGATGTCTCTTTATCCGAACCTCCCCCCCCCCTAAATTAGATGAACAAAGTTTTTATTTTGCGGTTATTGCCCCGCCGGTCCTGATGGTCTGGGTTGTAGACCCCCTTATATTTCTTAAGTTTGGTTGTCTATTTTCTAATTTACTTTTTACTGGTTGCAACACTGTGCCGCTGTGTCCAATGGTCTTGGGTTTTTGACCACCTTATATTCATTATTTTGGGCCCTATGTCTTATTCCTTTGTTTAATGTGCAGCCTTGTGCTGCTGGGTCTGGTAGTCTTGGGTTTTTTGACTACTTTATAGTGTTAATTTAGGGGTCTGTATGCCTACACTTAGATAAAATTGAATTGCAACCTTGTGCTGCGGGGCCTGGTAGTCTTTGGACTTCTAGACTACCTAATACTGTCTAAATTGGCACCATAATATCGGGATAGAATTTGTATTATGTTCTGGTCTCAGACCATCTACTTATATTTAATTTTTGTCTTTCTGACTTTTGAATTTGGTATGTAATAGTAATTATTATGTGCTGTCAATGAGGCTGTATTGAGATAAAAGTTAGAGAAGGTAAGCGGACTGAGGGTAGGTTCCTATACTTATTTTATGGGATGCTGTTTAACCTATTTGTTCTTATTGATTTGTTTATTTTCTGCCTTTTACCTGGAGTTTGCATTCCCTAATTGTCGTCAATATCTGTTCGTTGTGATTTGTATTACTTTATCTTTTCATCTATTTTGGTGACTTGTTATTATTCCCGGAGTGATTTGATTACTCAAAGGGCTTTGAGTAATTTTTTCCTGGTTCCCTAGTTTGTTTCTAGGGCTACTCGCGTCTTTACTTTTCGGTCTGGCTGCTGAGTTAACGAGCCTTGGCCATCTCATACCCACTGTAGTGCAATAAGTTGAGATTTACCTGCCCGTTCCTGGTGGTGCTTCCATCCCTTAAAGAGGCTTTCTTTTTGGTTGCTAACTCCGGGAATACTCTAGTACTAGTTTTTTTTGTAATATTTTGGACTCCCTATGTTTTATAGGGTTCCTCGCACCTTTACGTTTCGGTTTGCTCGCTTAATTTACGAGCCTTGGTCAGCTCATACCCACCGTAGTGCATGTGGGTTCCACAATAGGTTGAAATTTACCTGCTCATTCCTGGTGGTGCTTCCATCCCTTAAAGAGGCTTTCACTTTTGATGATTACTTATGGTTTGAGCTAGTACTATATTTTTTCTCCTTATTTGTTGTTATTTCCCTATTTACTCTTTATTTGTATATTTTCTAAAACATTTTAGTAGCCCTGTTGCTTTTAGAAATTCCATTATGTTTTTGAATGTTGTTTGGGGAGGGGGGTTATTTGTTATTTGGATTATTTCTGGGTATGTATAAGGGGCGGCTAACATTTGTTGCTCAGATCTGAATTTGTCCCCTTCCTTCTTGGTTATTCTACAATCATTGAAGATGTGGTGTAAATCCTCTGGGGTGTTACAATTTTAGCAATTTATGTTATGTGGGAAGGGTCCTATGTATTTTCCAAAGCTGTTTGACAGTTTTGTTTTTCCTAAGAGTATTCGATTCATTTTTGTTTGTTCATATCCTGTGCACCTAGGTGATTTTTTTCTATTTACTTGCTTGATGCTATTATATAATATTCTCCCTTTGTGATTTTAATTCCAATCGGTTTGCCATTTATTGTTAATTAATGTGTTAATTAGGCTGTATAGTTCATGTTTACTATATTCGAGTGGCATGCAGTTTGGTTCATTGAGTTTTTCTTTAGCTATCTGGTCTGCTAAGTCATTTTCTTGGATACTGATGTAAGATGGAATCCACATGTATTCTATGCTGAATTTTTTTATATTTATTTGTTTCATTACTGCATTGGTTTGGTTTAGGAAATTCTCTCTTGATTTAGTGTTATTATTTTGGATTTTTATGACACTAAGCGAGTTATTTGTTATAAATGTCTTGTTTGGTTTTGTTTTTCTCAATCCATTTTAGTGCTTCTAAGATGGCCCAGAATTCAGCTGTGTATATGGAACTGTAGTCAGGTAGATGCCACCCCATTTGTATATTCAGCTCAGGTATTACCATTGCTGCAGCTGTTTTGCAAGGATTTATTATTTTGGATCCATCTGTGTATATTTTGAAGTAATTTTGATATTGTCGTTAATTTCATCTAAAGCTAATGTTTGTAGTTAGTAGTCTTGGTTTTCCTTGTTTCATTGATTTGAAAGGGAGATATTGGTTCTTGGTGTTATGTTTTTCCAAGACTCCTTGTCATATGAGATAGTATTTTCGGCCTGGAATAATTCTATTGGAAGTTGATGTTTTAATTCATGAACTAGTTTTCCCGGGAGGGGGGGGGGGGGGTCATAGTTACCCTGAAGGGTATTTGCAGTTATTTATTGCCTGGTATGTTGGGTGAGTTTTTGGGTGTGTTGAAAGTCTGGATGCATATTTTAGGATAAGTTCCTGCCTTCTTCGATATAATGGCAGTTCTCCGGTTAAGATTTGAAGCTAGTGCCATTCAGATGGGCTTCTCTTTGAATTTTATCTATTTTTTTAATGACATTTGGGTGCCGTGTTGTATATTTGTCAGCCATAGTCTAGTTTAGATCTTATTAAAGCCCTGTATAAGGTTAGGGTTGTTTCTTGATTTGCTCCCCACTTGGTACCTTTTAGGTTTCTTAATAAGTTTAAGTCCTGGTTACATCTTTGTACTAGTTCATCTATGTGATGCGCCCATTTAAGATATTCATCATAATACATACCCAGAAATTGGGCTACTTTTACAGATTTTATTTCTTGATCTTGCATGGTTAGCTTAGGGTATAGTTTTTTTAATTTATGTTATGTGGAATAATTAGTTGCGATAGTTTAAATCCCCATTTATTTGCCCATTGTCCTATATTATTCAAATTATCTTGGATATCTGTAATTATTTTGTGGTTAGATGGGTTTCCTGCTCTCCATAGTCCACTATCATCTGCAGATTGCAATAATTCAACATAGTGTGATGCCAGAGTTCTGTCAAGGTCGTTTATCATTAGGATGAAAAGAGTTGGACTGAGTACACTCCCTTCTGGGGTTCCATTTTCAAGGGTATGATCCTCGGAGTAAATGTCTCCTACTCTAGTTATTATTTTGCGGTCCGTGAGGACATTTTCAATGAAGTTAATCATTCTTCCCGAGATGCCATAGTGATTTAATCTGGCTGTTAAGCCTTTGGTCCATACGAGATTGAATGCTTTTTCCAGATCTATAAACACCGCAATTAAATTTCTGTTTGCTTTTCTTTTAGAGTTAAATGCCAATTTTATAACGGCTTCCAATCTTATGAGTTGGTCCGTAGTGGACCTTTGATTCCTAAATCCACATTGATTTTCAGATGTTAGTTTGTTATATTCAAGGTAATGTTTCAGCCTTTTGGAAATTATTGTTTCCATAACCTTGCATATATTGTTGGTTAGCGAAATGGGTCTATATGAGTTGATGTCATTGCGATCTTTATTTGGTTTTAAGATGGGTATAACTATCGCAGTTTTCCATTTTTTAGGTAGCTTTCCTATTTCCCATATTTTATTTAATAGTTTTATAATAGACTTAATGATGTTATGGGGTAAATCTTTGTATATAGTGTATCCTATTCTGTCTTCCCTGGGTGAAGTTTCCTTTTTATTGTTTTTAGTGCCTGATCCCATTCGTATAATGTTGTTTCTTTATTTAGATTAGAATTTTTGGGTCCAAGGTCTTGAAATAATCTCGTTCACTTTTCTTCAGATTTTTCCCCTATATTGTTGGAATTCCTTTGTGTGGTTGCAATTGCTGTTCATATTTGTAAAGTGTTGGGCTACTATGTCAGCTTTTTCTTTGTTGTTGTTAGCATTACTTATTGTTGGGCTTTTGTTGGTAATTTTGCCCCTAATTGCTCTAATTTTATCCCACACTTGTTTTGAGTTGGTTCTTATATTTATACTTTGCAGTATTTTTGCCAAGTTTTCTATTTGGACTGCTAGATCAGGTTTGTTAGTTGTTTGTCTTTGTTCATATATTCTAATAGGTATATTGTGTTACCTGATCTTTCGAATTTATTAAGGGCTTTTTGTTTTTCTTTCCGAGTTTGTTTTATTGGACAGGTCCACAATGGTACTTCTAGCTTATTTGGTATGCTATTTGTTTTTGGTATGCTAGTGGTGGCCGCCTGTGTAATGATCTTAATTAGGTTGTCATAGTATATATCAATAATGTCTTCGTCTTCAATTGTATTTGGATTTATATTTATTAATTGAATATTAAGTTTTGCCCTATCTGCTTTATTATAGTTCCACCTGGGGTTTTGGTGTTAGAGTCGAACTGCACGTCCATTTGCAGGGTGGTAATTATTGGAAAGTGGTCACTCCCCATGGAGTCTGTTTGATCCACTCTCCAGTCTGCTACCTGTGTCAGTTTAGGCGTGCATAAGGTAAGGTCGATGGCGGTCATGGTGCCGTCAACCGGATTGAGTCGGATTTTGGCACCATCATTAAGTATGGTCAGGTTGGTTTCGCTGATCCATTCCGTTATCCACCCACCTCTACTGTCAGTCACCTCATCCTCCCCTGCACGCCATGAGCATTGAAATCTCCGCAAATAATCGTTTTTTCCACTGTTATATTTAATTATTTCCCTAAGTGCTGTGATGGTGTTTGTTTTACTATCTCCCCTTGGGTAACAGATATTGAAAATTTGCAATTCGATTTCCTTGTGTTTATTAATAGGGATTGTATTTCTATTGTTGAATTGCTATTTGCTGTTATGAAGATTAATATTGCATTTGGAATGTTGTTATTTACATATATGGCTAATCCACCAACACCCACCCCCGGCACTCTCTTCTATGTTGGAAATAGCCTGGGAAGTAGCCTTGTATTTTTGGCAATGACTTGGAGTTTACAGAAAGTTTAGTTTCTTGAATATAGATGATGTCAGGTTTGTACTGGGTATTAATTATTTTTAGTTTTAATTCATTGATGTTTCCTGACAATCCTCGTGCATTCCATTGCCATATTGTAACGTTCAGATTTGGTGTATTAGCCATTTGTATTGAGTTCGTTTACTGTATTGATGTTGTTCAACTGGATTAGTATCTGTTGGATATTTAGTTTAATATTTGTTGAATTTGGATCCAACTTTCTAATAAGATTGGTTAGTGAAGTAATGACTTCCTCCAGTTGTTTTTCGATTCCAGTTTGTATTTCACTTTGTTTGCAGTCAGAATTGATTGTTTGAGTTTCTAGTTTTGCTATTTCTTTGTTTGTTTTTTGGATTTGTTATTGTGTGTGCAGGTTTGAGAATTATTATTGTTATTGTTGTTTCCATAGTGTTGATGGGCAGGTTCCCTTGAGTTATATTTACTTCCCTTTTGGCTTGTTTATAAGTGATTTGCATTCATTAGTTTGGTGATTTTGTTTTCTCTAATTGTAGCTGGGCAGTCCGGTGATTGTGGTAGGTGGGATCCCCTGCAGTTTGGGTTTTTTCCTAATACACTTTCCCTTGTGATCCCCCGCCCCCACGCAATGAAGACATTTTTTTGGATATGTGCACTTTGTAGTAAGGTGCCCCCAGTGTTGGCAGTTTTTGCAGTGTCTTTGTTTATTTATATTTATATAGGGTTCTAACCTGTGTCTAGTTTCTGTGGTTTCCAAAATTGTGATATTTGTTTCCTTTTTCTGATAGCTCTTTATTTTGTACAATATTTCAATATAGGAGCCTCCCTCTTTTAGTTTTTAGTTAGGGAATTCATGTCCAGTTCATTCATTTTGCCTGATAGTATGAAAACTGCTTTAAATTTGATGGGTTGGGACGTTGGGGTGGTGGTGGTTTTGGTAGGCATGGGTTTGGTTCCTTGCTGTTCTAGTATGTTGTTATTGAGTCCAGATTGTTTTTGAGATTGGTTATGTCTTTCTACCTTTATTGGTATATGTCCTATTTGGGTTAATTCCAAGAATTTAGCAACCTGACTGCTAGTGCTACAGTGTACTATTATGTAATCCCTGTTTGGCCGAATTACCCTAAACTGACCAGCATGTACCCTCATGAGGGCCCCAGTTAAGCTGGTTGCGGACAAGTTAATGAACTGTGTTAATTTGTTTTTAATATAGATGGTAAGTTCTAGTCTATAGTACTGATTAGTTTTCTTTCTATTTGTGTTTGATTCACTTTTGGTGGGGTTAGTTGTTTGGACTTTATTTTGTTTTTGTTGTTGTAGTGGTGCGGATACTGTCTTAGTTACTGTGGCAGGTTCTGTAGTGTTTGTTGATTTGGGGTTACTTGTGGATTTTGGATTGAGTTGTCCTTTACCTTTCCCCTTTCCATCCCATTTGTAGTTTTTTGTTTTGTTTTGGGTGGTTGGGAGCGGGGTTACAGCCTCATTGTCTGGGTAAATCAGTTCTTTTTCCGTTAAAGGTTTGGATGGTCCAGATATTTGACTACTACGAATTTTTGTTGTTTTTGCATAGTTGGGCTCATACTGATTTAATTTAACTGCTTTGGATAGTTCTAAGTTTATGTTCCGCTTAATGAGCCCCTTGCTTTGGTTTGAGTTCTTTGTGTATCTCTGTGTCGTTTCTATATTTAGACTTGTGGATTGTTTTTCTGGCGAGTGTGCCATCATGAGGTAATTTGGGGTAGGTGAGCTGTTAGGAGTTTCCGCTAAGTTTTGTGTTGCATTTCCTGATTCCATAGTTATTTCTAGCTTTTCATTTACCACAGGGCTGTAAAATAGATTGAACTCTACAGGCGAGAACAGATTAAGTTTTTCCGCCGCCTTCCTTATTGCATCTAAATCGGGTGTTGAGTGACTTTTTACTCTGGGTTTAGTCACTTCCCTGTGGTGAGGGCTTCGGGTTGTTTTTGTGTGGTCTAAAGATTTGGGTGCTTGTGGGGTTCTAATTGGATTTATGCTCATTTGGTCTGTCTGAAGATTTAGTTTGCATACACGCAAGTTTAATTTGTTTCTTGCCTGTTTGGTGTGCATTGTTTTCTTGTTTAAATTCTTTGGCTCATTTTTGGATTTGTTTTAACGGATGTAATGAATTTTATCACTGTTTAATTATTTTCTGGTTTTTATGAATATCAGCGGCAGATTGCTTATGTTAAAATTAAGGTCAAATTAGTATGTATTTATTTGCCGATTTTCATGAAAGAAAATAATTGCCGTTGTTATTTCATTTGATTGCAAATCGAATAGGGGGTGTTGGAAAACAGATTGTACGGATGCAATCCAGGAATAGTCTAGTGTGTGACCTAGATCCTGTTTAGTAAAATAAATGGCAGATTATTTATGGTAAAGTTAAAGTCAGATTAGATTGATTTCAAAGAGTAAATACAGCACAGAATTCTTAAATACTTAAATACCGTAATCCTTTTGGTTGATGGGTTCAGCTAGGTGGCGGCTGGTAATCAGGGCTGCTGGTCTGTAGTTGCAAATC
This sequence comes from Unio delphinus, assembly GCA_029339505.1. Classification (NCBI taxonomy): domain Eukaryota; kingdom Metazoa; phylum Mollusca; class Bivalvia; order Unionida; family Unionidae; genus Unio; species Unio delphinus. The sequence goes on from JAQISU010000225.1 coordinate 4,366,451, forward strand.
TATAATATCAAGTGAATAAATGCATGAGGTTACTACGAATTAACCCAATAGCGAATTACAATATTAATTATTTACATAGCATCGTTCATATCTCAAAATATGCATGTATATCGAACACTACGAATGAATCAAACTACAAATAGTAATTCTACTTACTAAAGTATACATACTACAATAATTAAAGTAAACTTACTTTGCAGTAATATTTTACAACAATCGAGCAAACAGTCACTGACCTGTACTGAAGCTCCTTGTGATTCCCGCCGATATCGAATGGCGTCGGAGTAGCTTATTTCCTTTACTTTCCTCCAGATGGTTCTAGCATACTGACATTTAGTTCTCAAGATAATAGATTTAAACTTGCGATTCTAATGTTTGGCCACGCCTTGTTCAATTCCAATTGGATGCTGGCTCATATAATGATCAGACACAGTCTGTCAGAGATAGTTTACAACCTTCTTTGATGATTCCTTGTTCCGAACAAAGAATTCTCCCACTTACCTGTGAACAATGTTACGTAACTGGCTTTGACACAAAAAAAGCGCACGTCACTAGTTTATGGCTATGTCAATGAACTGTACGGACACCTTAGTACATTTTGACGCCGCGAAATTATAGCCATGTTGAAATCTGGTTAATTCTACAACGTGACAGTTTCTAGTTTTTGTACTAAACTATCTGTCGGTGACTCCATAGTATTCGTGCTAAACAAGCTCCTTGTATTACAATGTATTCGAAGTGTACACATTTTGGATAATAAGAACATTTTATTTCTTCCGTTCAGATGATACCTTTAAGATACTGAACTATAATCTATATTAGGATACTGGCCAAAAGCACCGTTTTTATGGAAATATTCATACAAACATCACTTTCCACTTTACTAGAAACAATTTTAAATTATTTTGTAAACAAAAACTAAATCCATTCTTTGGAAATACTGTAAATGAAGTACACTATCATTGTTATTTAAATTTGCTGCAGATTATGGAAGTCATGCTACCATCTCAATTCTAGAGCATTATTATCGTCCCCTCATGTCATCTTACTAAAATCATTTCCCGTACACGTTTGAGGTGTCTAGATATATTGTGTCCGGTCTTCTATTTCTTCTTTCTCCATCTTCAAGAGAAAATAACTCCGTCTTCGATATTCCTAATGTTTACATGAAATCGTGAGCTTCTACAGTAAGATCCATAGTTGTTCGAATATGTAAACATTATTCCTGTGCACTATTTACAGCAAATCTGGAAGTTTTACTTAGATTTATCTACGCCGGTCCAGTTTGATTTGATGTGGCAGAAAAATGTATTTTTTGTAAGGAAAACGCTCCTTTTGAGTCTTCTGTAAGTTTTTATTTTTTTCATATTATGCGTAGACCTAGTGCTACTTTAAAGTGCGTACAAAAGCGCATGTCAATATTATTGATAAAATATATAATGTTTGCTATTTATCGAAAGTACCTATCAGTAACATACATGAATGGATGATGTTATTGATAAATGTTTCCTATTAAAATATAAGTTATTTATGTTGAAAAGTAATTGTAAAATATCAAAGGAGTCCATATCCCTGTTCTGGTGTACTTTTCTGTTTGTGCCTATCGATATAAAATGGCCGATTAAGGGCGCTGTGATATTATTTGTTGTCTGGCACGATTACACTCCATATCATAAATGGGATCTCAGAGACAAAAAATAATATTTTTGGTCCAGATCAACTTTGAGAGATGAAATAAAATGAACGCTTGGTTTAGTTAAACATTTTACCCCCAGAATTTAGACTTTTGAAATGTGCCAACAATACGGATTTAAATCGCAATTGTCAAATTATCCAAAAACAAGTTTTTCCTGTCATGGGAATATATTCCACATGTTTAAGGTCGAGTTCATGACCATTATATATTTGTTTTTATTTATCTATTTATATTTTTATTTATTTATTTTGTCATACTACTTACAACATAATCAAGTATATAACTACTGATAGTTAAGATGAGTCAAGCAGAGATGTATCTAGGACTATTGGGCATTTTATGAACGATTGGACGCACGGGAAAGAAGTCACCACGAAATTGACCCATTTTTGAACATAAATTGAATGCTCTCTCCATTAACAAAATGATACTAGTGGTGCTTTTCCACACTCTATAAAATAATCAGTTTGAACTCTGTAAAAAGTATCAGTTTCAACTCTCAATAAAAATTATCAGTTTCAACTCATTAAAAATAATGTTTCAACTCTCTTTAAGATTTATCAATTTCAACTCTGTAAAAATTTCCAGTCTTATAGTAGCACGCTTAACTTTTTCTTCAGCGCGATATTGAAAGTGTACTGCAAGATAAACGGAAGGTAAAGATGCTACAATTCTATACAAGGTACAGAAAAAAGGATGAAAGTAGAAAAAATATTTTCCAAAATATCACGCAAAAATTTGTGGCATACGACATTCTTCCTTAAAATCTCTTTAGCATAACAAATAATATATTTCTTGCGTAATTCTAACTAAATAATGATTGTGTTCATTTTCTTACGACTTAGGAAAATAATTAATGAAAAAAGTTGATTGAACGCATCAATCTAACTTTCTTTAAAGTTTTGATAGAATCCAGATATCAATAACAGCAATGTAAGTGAAAACATTTGTGTTGGAAATAAGACTAATTATAAGCATCAGTCATCAGTTCATATTTTCCTGACTTTCGGTACAAAGCTACCGATGCGACTGCATAGATCCGACCTGTGAATCAAATCCACAGATGTTGACCAATCGGATAAGAGCGTCCGGTGCAACGGCAATATCCGCCAATGTTTTACTCACAAACAAACGTGTGGTGAAAATACAGCTGCATTACAGACTTTCATGATTTTTTGTATATATTTACAAAATAGTTCTTCTCTGTGCATGGGGATCATACGATGCAGATGAAAGATATCCGGGAAGGTTGGATATAGTCGTTTTATACAGGAACATAGATGAAGTTATGTGGTTTGAAACCCTGTAGGGACCTGATTAGCCCTGTGTCCACTGAAACTGCAACAATACATGTTTATTTTTCAATAGCATACACATTCATTAGTAAAAGAAATGCTATTGGTGCATATATCTGAAACACACTGTTTACACCACTCAGTGAAATGCCAGATGAAGTGATTATATATTATTTATTAGGTTTCCAAACAACATGCGATAAAGTTACAATTTTAATTAGTAAATCCTTCCAGTGACATAAATACAAATAAGAAATGTCAGATACTGTTTTATTTTCCCTTTTATGTTCTTTAATGCTGCTGTCTGAGATTCCAGCTTATGTGAGCTTACCTCATCCAAATATATCCATTTACGTAATTTAACATTTGTTTTTGCCGAGTGTACTTCTTGAACAGTGTGTATATAATGAATTTCTGAAGGAATATGGATGTATGAGGATCCAGATAAAGTGAATGCTCGCCATTTAATGTATGTGAAATCAAACTGTAAAGCAAATAAGCCACATTACTTAAATAATCCGTACCGATCGGCTACATGACCTGCATGACTTGTACTATAACAGTTGTCATTACTTCAGGGTATTAAATAGTTCAAACATAAAAAAAATAGTTCATAAAAAAATACAAAACATTAAATTTACATCAACAGTATGCATCTTCACACTTTTCCTCCGTAATTTCGATGTGCAGACGGTGCGTTGACTGCTTCTCTTCAGAGATGGACACGTTCTCACTCTACACGAATCTTATTTTTAAACTCCAAACCTTTGATATCGTGTATATATCCTTGCGTAAAGTAGATCAAAGTCTTCTGCAACACTTTACTGTAAAGTTTCTTTGATCAGGAAGGTATTTAAATGAAATGTTATCGGGAATACGCGAGAGAGAATCTGACATGGTGCCTGTATTCTGTGATGAGTCAGCCATTTTAATGGGAAGCTTGGGGTTCATTGTAGCTGTCTCTTAAGGGGACTGATCTAAAATTGTCATTTCGGATCAATCCCTTGAGTATCCTCAGGTCTCTTTTGTCCGTCATTTGTAGATTCATAGTCAAGGACTGGCTGATTGCCAGATAGTATATGTAATCCATTTCACATCTTTGTGGCATTGCCTATTTAATTTGGTTGGCTAGTAAGTTAGTTAGACAACTAGATCGTTGCACTGAGACAGTTTCTCGTCATTTTGCATTCTGGAAGTATTATTGACAGATTGGTTACTTTTAGTTTCATGAAAGAAACGTTTTATCATCACAAAACGTTTCAATCGCCAGATTAAATTTTTTTTAAACATCTTAAGACCATGTGTGTGTGTGTGTGTGTGTGTGTGTGTGTGTGTTGTTCTTGTTGTTTTTGTTATTGTTGCTGTTGTTTTAAGCCCTTGAACCTCTATCTATCTATCTTTGGACTCTCATTCATTTCACTACAATGACTGTTATAGATAGATTTCACTACAACATAATTTACTGTTGTGTTCAAGTAATCCAATCAACCGCATCGAGACCTAGTATTTTATCTATTTTTATCGGTAGGGACAATTAATTAGTACAGCTTTACTGAGAGGGACACAATTAGCAGTTGTCTTTTAATTTCTTTTCAGATTGGATAGCGATACCATAATAAACTATATTCAACAAGCATGCTTCTTATTAATGTTATACCTATGGTCGAATCTCAAAATTGAATCTATTCAGCGCCAATTTATAAGTTACGGGATATTTTTTTTAAAAAATCTACTCGTCTTATGGACATTTCAAGTTGTGTGTGTGTGTGTGTGTGTGTGTGTGTGTGTGTGGTAGGGTTTAAAGCAATTTTTCAGCACACGATAGCCTATATATGGCGGCCAGCATTAATGGTGGTTGGAGAATCAGGGAACACCCCCGGAAAGAACCATGGACCCACGAGAAACTACAGGCAAGCTTTCTCACATACCCACATTGGCCGACTCGGGGATCCGTAACGGAGAGAGCTTTAGACCACTCGGCCACTCTGGGCCCGTGTGTGTGTGTGTGTGTGTGTGTGCGCGCGCGCGCGCGCGGAGACGGTTGGGGGTTGGGTGTGTATCTGTGAATAGATCGGTTGAATCCACATTTCGAGAAAGAAAATACATTTTTGACATAGAAATCAAATTGATTCGGATATGATAATAATATAGCCTCTAATCATCACAACTAAGCAAATAACATCAGTCAAATAACCTAAAAATCACCTTGCTATCAACGATTTGTTTTATCATCACAAAAAAAGCACTAAATTGCGTATCAATCAATTGAAAAGAGGATTTTTTTTAATACTTTATATTTATCAAATTAAACTTCGGGTATCGTTCACGCTTTTATATGTAGAAAATTCACTGTGTCTGATTTATAAAACTTTTCAGCCAGGACTTGTTATGAAGACCAGGTACAAGCTGTTTTAAACGCGACTAACGAAACATGATACTAGGTTTTAAATTAAATCGACCAAAAGGTAAATCAAGTTCCGTCTCGTCCTTGACACCATAATCACTGAGCTAGAAATTACCGTTGGTTGCCCTGCCACAACTAATGCGGCACGTACGCGAATTTGTTAGGGAACATGATCGAACAGCAGTGCAGCATTTCACTTGCAGGTGTAGCAATAAATGTGACCATGTATTATGAAAATAATTTTGTGAAAGGAGGAAAATGAAAACTACCTTATTTATATGGTCACGTGACTGGTCAGTACGGTGATCAAAAGTGCACGACAACATTATTGATATAATAATGATAATTGCTGCTATTTGTCGGGAGTAACGAATGTGTGTGTGTGTGTGTGTGTGTGTGTGTGTGTGTGTGTGTGTGTGTGTGTGTTTGTGTGATTCAGATCACTTTATTTCGATAAAATAGGCCTTCGGCTCATAATATAAATTATATTTAATATTATATTTATGCTATTCACAATTGGATCGGAGCATTTTCTTTAATACAGGAGAAAATATAATTTTTTGATTTACCTGTACACTCATTTCTACACTTATTTCAAAAATAGTAACATTTTCACATCATATTCGAATGGAGATAAAAGAGCCTCGCACCTAACAAATGAACTGTAGAAGTAGTGTGATAAATTATACAGCGTCACTACATCACCGCTTGCTATAAGCGAGAAACATTTTCAACGTTTGATTGTATTTAATATACTATTTTTATACTGCCTTCTAATAATATAATATATATTCTGAGCAAACGCAAACAAAATGAAACTGATCCTCTATTATACAAATGTTTCTTCCCCAGCACAGATCACAAAATCGGCTCTATCAATGCTTTCCTTTTTCCTGTTTCAATCATTAGTTCATGGCTTAAACAACTTAGTTAAACTAAATGTTTTCTTTAATTAAAAGGTATATTGCACGATTCTCACATTGATGTAGGGATTTAAAGTAATAATATTTTGAGGAATTAATAATAGGCTTTGACCAACTTGAGCTGTAGAGTTTCTAACCCTTTGTGTGATTCTTTTTAATTGCAAACATCTTGTGTTAACCATACATATCCTAGGCCATATTGATAGAGCAAATCTTTAATCTTCGTAGCCCATGTGACTTCACCCACTTCGTCTAACATTTTCAGATTAAAAACACTGATGTATATATCTATAACAGCAGAAGTTTTGTGCAATATTTTATACATTTTACCATATAAGAGAGAGAGAGAGAGAGAGAGAGAGAGAGAGAGAGAGAGAGAGAGAGAGAGAGAGAGAGAGAGAGATCACATTCTACTATATACAACCAATTATTTGCAGTCTTTGAGACAAAGAGGAATCTCTGGCAAAACTTACGCTGCACTTCCTCAATATTCTTCTAGTCTTCAAATCCGAAAATGTCAGCTCCATAAAATAATATTGGTTTAATCACTAAGTCAAGTATTTGAAACATATCTGATATGAAATTGCCCTAACTGCTTTTGAAAATAAAATATTCGTGTCAGACATTTTGACTTGTGCAGCTAACATCTTGTTTCGCCATAGCTCATTTCAACTTCGGTGGAAAACATAACCGCATATATGTATGATATAATACTGTCTTGTATGTTTTCAATATTGTGATTACCATTTTCATGGCAGTTTTATAGAGAAATAAATAAATAAATATCTCAGTGTAAATAATAAAATTTAATTTCATTATATTGATGTTGACTAAAAATCTTTATGGTTTTCTGACAAGAAACTTAGCAAAAAGACAGAGAACGTGGACACAATATTTTCAATGATATGTATTCACTCATCGAGTTTACCCATCAATTAAGTTATCTTTCTTTAAGTTGAAACAGAGACGATAATAATAATAATAATAATAATAATAATAATAATAATAATAATATGTATGTTAAAGAGGGCATTATACTCATGCTTAAAATATGTGTGTGTGTGTGTGTGTGTGTGTGTGTGTGTGTGTGCGCGAGTGCGTATATTTAATTAATGAACAAGAAACTCAGCGAAAGACAGAGAAAGTGGACACCCTGTTTTATATGTATCCACTCATCCGGTTTAAACACCAATTAAGTTTTCTTTTAAATTACAACAATGACAATACAACAAACAATATATTTTGTTAAGGAGATACATGTTTACCCATTCTTAAGAACTGTTTAACCATTTTTCCGTCATATCTCTACTATGTCTGCAGTGATGCAGTTTATGTTGATGTCTAGCACTGGAGCATCTTTGGTATGACTCGTAGGGGGTCGAACCCACCACCAAACACTTCCGCGGCGGACGCTCTAACCACTAGGCCACCGGAGCGGTTAAATTAGGTTAAATAACTGGTGGTGCAAGATATATGACAAACAAGGGGTTGAGTTTTATCTTTACAGTGGTGTTTCTTCTTTATGCAATTTAAGCTCTAGATCTCTTTTCACCTTCATTGATTGGTATGTATGGATTTTACTTTACTGCAAGATAATTTACTGTTGTATTATTTTAGTTATCTAGTCATCATGACCAGGTATACTGACGTGTCGGGATTTCTAATCAGTAAAATTATGCCCAGTTTGAAACAATTAAAAACAGTGCTGGTTTCCTAATTTCTTTTGAAATTATTTAGTGACGCCACAGCAGTCATTATCAACATACATTTATCAAAGACAATGCTTCTTATTATGTTACGCTTATGGTCAAATCAGAAGAATGAAATATATAACAATGTAGTGGATATATGAATATTTTTGTAGAATATTGATATAAAGATATAGTTTTTTTTTTATATAGAAAGTAATCTGTTTTAAAATTAGGTAATAATACTGGCAGTAATCATCACTGTGACGTAATTCGTTGACTGATATTAGATAAGTACAAAGGGTATGTGAAAGGTTCTGAATATCAGTGTGCTGTACAACAATTATTTTTATTAGTGAACATGATGTCAGTATAACCTCTCAAAGTACTCCACCTTTTCACATCTTTGTAGGCTGATTATCCAATTATTAAATGCCATTTTGTTTTGGTATTCACGTTTTAGGCATATTTCGAATACACTGGAAAAATTCACCTCCAATCTCATGGAGTGTTTCAAAAATTGTCTGCCTTTTAGCGAATCTTTGAAAACGGGATTCACTCAAAACTCCTGTGCGTTGTCGAGAACTAGATGGATTCCTATGGTACCAGTGCAAATGACGCCTGCCTTAGGTACAATGGTTAGGGATACCCGGAAAATGTTACATAATAATTTAATCATTAGATAACATCCGATTACATGGGCATCGCATGTGAGACACCTATTAGTTAGCTATGGTTTTGTTTTCGTTTGGATATTGGAAGCTTTGTACAGCATTCTCTCATGAAGTGAAGCATTATACCACTCAAAACTTACGTTTTAAAATCACGTAGAAGTCAAAATGCAGGTATTATCAAACTGAACACATTATGAAATGTTGAGAAGCATCTTTCCATATTTTTAACTATTTATGCCCGTAAAAAGCTCTTACTAGATTCAGATGTTCTAGTCATAAACTTTCCATAGAGATTAATAGACATGGCGGTATTACTATTCATATCGTTAGAGTAATTTGATCGCAGTAATTTGAGTGACTGTGTGAATTTTGAGAATTAATGATAAGGGAAAAAAATCTCAAATTATAGCATGTTTACGTCATTTGTCCGTCATTTGTGGATTCATACTAGAGGTCTGGTGGATTGCCAGATAACTTCTTTGATCAGCTTCACATGTTTACGGTATTGCATATTTAATTTATGTTGTTAGTAAGTTAGATAGATAACTAACCGGTTATAACTGGGCATGCTATTTTACCTACTGGAGCTGATATTGTCAGTGTTTACTTATAGTTTTATTAAAATCAGGTTATCATCATAAAATATTTCAATCAATCAATTATCATCTGGAGAAATTAATATTTCTCCTCTTCAGTTTTAGAATTTAATTATTTTCAGTCACGTTTTGTAACTCTTATTTACTAGTTTATATATTTTTTTACGATTTTGACTTAAATTAATTTGTTAAAATTCTCGCTTGAATCACACTGATTTTCGGATACATAGGTCATACATAGTCTGGAAAACTGGTATACTATTACGTATAAGGTCTATGCCATCCATATACTGCTAGATCTGTCTCTGGTACCTTTACATCCACATGCTATTTTCTTGTATATTTTAATAGTGTAGTTACTTTTTTTTAGCAGTTTTTTTTAATTAAAATTACAAACAAAATAATACAAAATATAAAATAATAAAATGTTTCAGTGTCGAGTCTAATCTCTGATTTCATTATGTAAAAGTAAAAGAGATCCTTCATGGTTATCTTACAAAAACTGCTGCATTAAACTCAATGGTTTCATTTATATTTATCTATTCATCTGATCTAAGCATTACAAAAGTAATCATTACTTAAAGTAGAACAGTGATTACAAAAACGAGGTTATAACAAAAATAATAATAATTATAATAATAATTTTTAAAAATATTAATACATATAATACATTTGTTAAACGGGACTAATGTTACATGTTTCGTTTGCCTCAGAACGTGTGTGTGTGTTTGCGCGCGCGCGCGTGTGTGTGTGTGTGTGTGTGATTTGTTTTATGTCCTTCACCCTCTAGCTCTCCTAAAACTTCTCGTTCATTCCCATTACATTGGATATATGAATAGATTTCACTACTAATAGAATTTACTGTGGTTTTTCAGTTATATAATCAACCGCATCGTGACCTAGTATGTTGAATTGTCGAGACATTTAATCAGTAAAATCATACATCGTGTACCAGTTAAATCAACAGAGGCGTAGCGGGGGAGGGGGGGGGGGGCAGAGGGGGACAGATGTCCCCGGGCGCAAGACTAGTGGGGGCTCCAAAATGGGCTTTCAAATAGGTTGTAGTTTTTTCGTGATTATGATTTTATTGATGAAAATCATAGGTTTCAGAGTAGACGGGGGGGGGGGGGCCTACAAATGAATTTTGTCCCAGGGCTCTAAACACTCTAGCTATGTCTCTGTAAATCAAGCAATGGCATGCTATCTTTTTCTTCAGATAAATACTGATACCACAACAAACTATGTTCACTCTTTACAGGGACACGAAGTTACCGAGTGGTCTAAAGCCCCCGCCGTTAGCAATCATTGCCATCTCTTCTATGTCCGCGTGTGTTCGAGTTTCGGTCCATGTGGGTATGTGGGAAAAACTTGCTAGTGGCTTCGTGTAGGTCGGAGGTTCTTACCAGGGTTTATCCGTTATTCCTCCGCCGGTTATACTAGCCCCCATAGATAGCGTACCATGCACTGAACAAAGGCGTTAAACGCCAAACAACAACAACATTCTTTATAGTCAATGCTTCTTACTAAAGTTATGCCTTGGTCAAATTCAACAATTTAGGCAGCGCCACTTTGTAAGGTACTTGATTTTTTTCTTCTTCTAATCTGCTCGGTATATAGGCATTTACAGTTAGCGCGCGTAGGTGCGTGTGTGTGTGTGTGTGTGTGTGTGTGTGTGTGTGTGTTGTGAAAAGTTGGGTTGAATCTGCACTTGACAATTTCAAACTTTCACATAGAATTATTTTGATTCAGATATGTTAATAATATTGGCTCAAGTTATAACAATTAAGCAAATAATAAATATCAGTCAAGTGACATAGAAATTACCATGGTATTAACGTTGCTTTCGTGCATTACAAAACATACCAAAATGGTTGCAGTGAAAATTTCAGGCTTCTTCAACAGATTCTAGATAATTTTTAGTTGCAAAAATTCGATAGTTCGCTTGGTAAAATATTCTGGCGGTTCAAGAGCATTGATACTTGTTCAAATGTTTTAGTACTTCAGTGTTGTTAATCCTGGAATTAAGCTTGAAGATTGCCGGTCTGTTGGAATCTTTACCAAACTTACTCAGGCCTTATGTGATACTTCTATCGCTTTTGATGATTTCGATTCCCGCTTTACTGTGAAAAGTAACTTTTCAACCGTTTGTTCCACTTTTGCCGTTTTGTTTGTCTTTGAAATTTTCATAGATTCTAGGCGGTTGCATTGCTCCAATTTGGTTGGACACTCCTTTAATTTACTATTCACAACATGAAGGCCCTGGATGTAATACAGTGTTCTTCCTTTGTCTTTTTGAAGAGTTTCCATCTTACTTTATAGGTTTTCTTGGTATCTGCATGTTACCTTTCAAATTGGACATTTCTTCACGAACCTTTACTCATCACATTTATTTCTTCAATCTCTTAAATTCCAACAACAATATAATCTTGGTTACTAGATGATTCAACTTAGACTCAACAATTTCTCTTGAGTCCATTCTTTCAGACTTCTTGATGAGTCGAGCGTACCTTCAATTATATTCATCTGCTTTTGGTCTGAATGAATGACCAGTCAGATCAGCACAATGTTTGTATAAAGGATGCAGAAACATCTTCACTTTCAGATATCGCGATAGGCGTGCCTCCATTTGATAAACACTTTTTTCTCCTTCTCTGTATCCATTTATGCCTTAGTTCTTGTAGAGACTGCATTTTCACCGTATAATTTTTTCACTGAATAATTATATTCACAGGTAGCTGGTGTTCCACTGTTCCAATACTGGTATAGGTGTTCTGGTAATACAGAACTTGTGCAGAATTATTGAACTATGATTATAATTTATTTGTAGATAGAGCTTTGAAGCCGTTATATCGAATATCGGCAATCATTTGTTAATTTTTAGTGAGCATGTGCCTGTGTCTGTGCCCCGCCATATTGCAAATTAATACATGGAAAGGTATTGGCCACAGACGGTTTTATTCTAGTAAATAGATGTAAGCAACTATACACCGTACCCTTTCATTAAGTGTTCAAAATATTAATATTAATGAAATTTTCAATATTCGTCTCAACGTGTTCATACCTGACCCGCTAATAGAGGATGACCTTTGACCTGCAACTGTGCTTAAATATATTGAAAAAGGAAATAAACTTCAATAACCCTTCTCCATTCATCAAGGGTAATTAATTCAACTGCATGCAGATGTGCTCACTGGAGTCATTTGTGAAATCCAAACCTGGTTTCAAAACTCATGAATTTCAGAACCTTTCGTTCAACCGTTTCATTTTATTGGATTAAAACAGAGGGATCAGTGGACAAATTCAACAATATGTTCAAGTCTACATCTTACAAAACATAGATATAAAACGCGTATGACTGATGTATTTACAATTTATTTTGTAAATGGGGTTTTAAAAACCAGATTTTTGCGTTACTTCGGATACATTGACTTTATCATGGAAATTGAAACTTAGGGTACTTGTCCACTGCACAACCCATATCTTTTAAACACAATTACCGTCCTTTTGCTTCACACCTCCCATCCAATGGTCAATGCAATGGATTTTCTCATTTTACTAAAATTGGCATTGCAACACTTTACAATCACTTTCAACTGCTTTTTTCATTTAACTCAATATTTTAAATCCGAAAACTACTTGAATGTACTTTTGCCGATTAAATCGAATTAATTTATTTTGACCCATGTCTAATCCCTCTTGTGGAGGAAATAAAATTTGGACGATTTTTTTCTCTCCTTCCATATATGAAATATCTGAGGAGAAAATATTAAAAGCCAAGACTCACTTCGGGAGTTTCAACGTGTTGGCGTGACATGCATTATTGCAAACGTTACACGACATAGAAAATACTGTTAAGTCGCGATTCTCCATTTCACACTAAAACACGTGATCAGTCGTGTTCCTAATACCCAATAGTTACGCCGTACAAGATGTATGTGCTTCTTTTAGCACGTGATTTCTGTTTCTTGGGTACGGTTAACTGAAACGTCCTACCGTCTGGTAACCCTCTATGAGACGCCGTAGCAAACACAAGCTGGTCCAATCAGAACGTTGCCGTTGAAATTTTGATGTCATATGTCCAGAATTCCAATTTCGCGTGATGTATTAAAAATGTTTGTCCTTAAAGATCCATTTTCTAGGTCGAGAATTTAGATTGTATGTTGAATTAAACAGTAGTGGTTGAACGTTATATTTTCAAGGTCATACGTCGAGAATTCTTAATCTACGTATCGTTTCAAGGAGTTTATGTTGAAAATTCCATCTCATATGTTGAATATTTAGATTCCATCAGTTGAATTACAAAGCATTGGTTGAAAATTCGTTGTCCAATGTCGCGTGTTTAGATTGTATCTTCTGTATTACACGTCGGTTGTTCAAGTTATAATGTCATATATCGAGAGCTTCGATTTAACATTTTGAATCACATTAACTGTGCTGAAAGTTCCATTTCGTATGTTGAGTTTTCAGACTGTATCTGTTGAATTGCACAGTGGTGATCAAACAGTTGTGCTTGTCAGAATTGTTATTTTTATCTGGTGAAATGATGTGTTATGTTAAAGGTAACATTGCACAATGTGAACTTTAACAATTCAAAATAATATCGAGTATTAAGATACATCATTCGTGTATTCAATTATGAGGCGCCGTTACATTTCATGCATTTACAGTTTGAAAGTTACCATTCACATGTCGAGAATTACTAAGAATGTCTTCACTAGAGGTCGCTGTCGTGAACGGACCGCGTTATTTTTAAACAATGAGGTTGCTTCTCGTTACTGTGAAATTCAACAAATGAAATCTAAATACTCGCCATCTGAAATGGAACTTTTATCACAAACAGTTGCATACAACGTATGAATTAGGAATTCTCAATATATTATATGGAAATTTCAACCACCGCTGTGTAATTCAAAATATACACTGTAAAATGTCGGCATAAGAAATAGAACTGTAAACCACCACTATATAATTCAACATATAAAATCTAAAATCTCAATCTCGAAAATGGAACGTTTAGGACATGCAATTTAATCTAGCACGTGATATTGGATTTCTCGACATAGGACATCGAAAATTCAACTGCACTTTTCTCATTGGACCAGCTTTTGTCCGCTACGGCGCCTCATATAATCAATCTTTTGTGACAATTGTGAACAGTTCTACTGACATATTTTATGATTCCTTTGATCCATATTATGAACATATATTAAGACAAAAGGTTAGATTTGAAATTTTAACTTCACGGTTATTTAAAAAGCTATTGGTTGCGAGCTAAGCAAAAGAAGGCGTGTAATTACATTCGCAAGTATTCGTTCGTGTAGTTATCTTAACACAATACACAAGTGAATTCCTTCATTAAAAATGTATCTTCCACGCTATGCGGACGATCCATTCTAACAAAAAGGACAAAATGTCTCAAAGAACAAGGAAGAGCGCCTTAGTTCTTCAGTTTGTGTTTTTCTACCTCTTGTCGTCTGCGATTCTGTCGGGAAGGGTGGAGTCGGCAACGGCAGAATGCAGTGTAACAGCATCCAACCTGCAGGTTAGCACTGGAACGGTGTGTTTCTTGAACCCAGGAATTTATAACTTTGCATCTGTTGATATTTCTGGGACTGTTGAAGTTCAGTCACAAGCAGGCACAAATAAGCTGGTAACCATAGTTTCAGCGTCTTCATTTTCGGTAAATTCTGGCGGGAAACTCCTTGCGGATGGAACCGGAGAAAATGCCAATCAAGGGATGGGTCCTGGAAATTCTGGGGGATCAGGAGGTAAACAACTTTCTCCTTCTTATTCTACACACGCACATAAACAACCGTGAACCATGCAATTGCCGCCCCTTTCACCGATAATTCCTCCACAAATTGTTCGCTCCATTTAACTTGGTTTTCTATGCAACCATCAAATTTACCTATATGGATGGTCCGCCACTGCATATACGAGGAAGTGAGGAAATGTTCCTAAACATGCACATAACAATAAATGTCATTTATTTGTGTTGTCCATATTTCTTCAACAGTTTTCGTGCAGTTCATTTCTTTACCTGTTTCTTTTCTTATTTCTTTTCATTTTCGTTTTTGTTCTTTTGCACAAGAGCGGTTTTGGCACCATAATGAAAAACAAATTGGGAAATTTGGAGAGGTCATGATGTCATTTGTTACATCATACATTCTTTTTAATAATATGCAGTGGGCGACAAGAAATTTTGATGTATAACCCCCCCCACCAAAAAAAAACACCTATATAAAATCATCTTCACAAAAAAAAAAACAAATGAACGTTCAGAGATTTCTTCCAAAGAAGCTAAAATTTACATCTTTAATTTTTTTAAAGTGCCTTTACAAAAATATTGGATCTTCCACACTCACACACAAAATCACTGCACGCAATGTAAATATTTGTTTTAATAAATAAAATAAAAACTTTACATTTTCGGCAAATCAAAAACGGGCATTATTTCTACATAAGTAACACGCGAGCAGGGTACGTACTTGGTATGTGGAGAAACTAAACGTTATACAGGATTTAGATACAGGATTTAGAATAGCCAAACACTTGCCAAAGAGTTCTTTAATTACATTCATGTTAGTTATTTCATTTTGTAAGATGTAAATAATTCTTATAGCAACTGAGTGACTAGCCAACGGTTGTATTGTAGTTAAGAAAAACAATATATATATAAGACAATATCTATAGGGATTAAAAACGATTTATATGTTTTATACCATTGTTAATTCATAAGAATAACAACTGGAACTGAATCATTGATACCTGCATTAATTATTGTTTGCACCTAACAAATAATATTTTGAGAGAAATCAAAACAGCTAATTCGGGGCATTGGGTATCGAAGTAGAGGAAAATTTCCATAACTCCATACCACATCTTCATACTATTCAAGCTATTGGAAGCATACTCCTGCAACCTCTTTTTGCTTCAAAATAATAAAAAATCATACTTTTTTGTAATTTTTTGTAAAATCGGAAAAGTCCTTGATAATTAAGAAAACAAATGTTTAAAGTATCAGATATTTTATTTTCCAATCGCCTCGAATCCATCCCTAGAGTTATATTCCTAAGAAAATTGAAAAAATGTTTGTTGTAAATGTTGAGGGGGGAAATGAAATATCTAATACAACAGGACAAAACAAGAGGCAAAATGAACATCAAGAAAATAAATATATCCTTCAGTCATCAGCAGACTGTTGCATGTTGTTGTTGGCATCCGTTAGTTTCGAGAGAAGATCGAAGTGCGCCAATGAGACTGAAACATATCCTTATATAAAATATCCATAATTTGAATCTCAATAGGAAATGAATTAATCCGTATGATAATATTCGTCCCCTGTACATAATTTCACTATATTGTATCGTGCATTGCCTTAAAGGATTCAAAGATAACAAACTCCCCTCTGTCTGCGCTTATTTATACCTATCTCTGTCAATGTGCGTATGCCTTGATTTCTGTCATTTTGAATCCAGAGCAAATTTGTATTCGGCGACTGTGCACATGGTCGAGAGGGTAGAAAGATTGGCGCGTGCAGGCAAGACGATTGCTGACTAAACTCGCGTATCCGAGTTTAATCTGATTAGGGAACTAATTATGAATTAAGAAAACTCTTTGAGAGAGAGAGAGAGAGAGAGAGAGAGAGAGAGAGAGAGAGAGAGAGAGATTAGCACATAGTTTAGAGTATTTTTTTTTAATTCGTCCCCAATGAGATGACAGGAAACCAGTTCTACAGATAGCACTTTCCACTGAGCTCGGTATATAATAATGTCTGTCTGCTTGAGGAAAGAAGTTCAATTCTAGTCCATACTTTATTAAATTCGTGGAAAATATGTATTAATGTTGCAATTGTCATACTATTAAAGTAAGAACAAATTCTTCCCTGAAGAGGAAATAACTAAAAATGCATATTGAAAATAGATCTTATGGCCATATTTTTTATTGAGAAAGTCAGACTTCTTCAGAAATAAGCCGGTGAAGTACTAATGATTGTTAAAGTGAGTTGAGTGGATATTATTCTGTGAATCTTGCATTTTATGAAATATTGTACATACTCCAAAAACGTATTCACGAAAATGACTTATTTTAGGAAATACATTTAATGTTCCCTCCCGTCCGTTACCATATCACTAATACTTTCATCCTTCCTTCTGCTCTCTTTAAATATGTTCATTGCCATATTAGCACTCTAAATGAAATGGCACCTAACCGCGTTGGTCTGATGTGTTTATTTCGTGCAGACAAAATTCAGCTTAACATCGGCATAGACCTATCACTCTGGAAAGCAAGAATTGATGTATTTGTTCAGAATGTGAAAAGGAGGACAACGCTGCAGACGTTGGCAATTGGTAGATTTGAATTTACGCTGACTTTGAGGGTATGCCTTGTCACTTCTTATTGTGAGCGTCATCGTGGAGCTTAATCGAGGGCATGCAATGGATCACGATGGCAACATTGATAGATAGTCAGAATTATGTGCGTCTGATGTTGGAGAAATACGTGTGACAAGACAAGCCTGCCCAGCCGAAGCAATGAAAACATTCATGGATTGCCAAAAAATGCTTATGCTACAGACCGCTCCGGTGGCCTAGTGGTTAGAGCGTCCGCCGCAGAAGCGGGGGGTCCTGGGTTCGATCCCTGGCAAAATCATGCCAAAGACATACAAAACTGGTACTAACAGCTGCCTCGCTTGGCGCACAGCATTAAGAGATTAGTGTTTGGAATGGTCGGCCTGTTGTCATGATAATGTGACTGAGTAGGACATGTACATGTATGCGGCATGATGCCCCAGTGCTAGACATCACTATAAACTGCCTAACTGCAGACATCGTAGCGATATGACTGAAATTATTTTAAAGCTACGTTAAAATTCTAATTAAACAAACAAACTAATACTACATGCAACAACTTGAAAATTGTTACTAATTATTTGTAGGCTGACATTGATAATCTCATTTTTTTTTTAAACAGTGAGTCCTAACATTTTGGTTTGGCTTCTTTCTGTTACTTTGGCGTACCAAAAGTTATGTTGCCCTTGGAGAATATGGCAGACTACCATTGCGTGTTACATATTACTCTGGTTGTTGTAAATATTTTGGAAATTGTTGCATATAGATAGGATTAGATACCCAGCAGAATTCTGCGAAATGATTAAACCATTAGATAATAAGGGAAGTGTTTCATGGCCATCACATGTGAGACATGTATTATTTATCTATGTTGTTTTTTTAAATATCGGAAGGTTTTTCAGCATTCCCTCAAACAGTGAAGGATTATACTTGTCAAAACTTGCGTTAGAAAATCTCGCAGTCGTCAAAATGCAATTATTTTCAAAACTATACAATATTATTAAATGTTGAGAACCATTTTTCCATAGGTTTGTTTATTTATGGAGATAAAGATAATTCGAGATTCAGATGTTCTAGTCATAAATTTTCTACAGAGATTGGTAGATATGATGGCATTACTATTTCGCATCGTTTGTGTAATTTTTGTAAGCACAGTAATTTGGCGTTCGTAGAAGATGAATATCATGCATTTTTCAGTTTGTAAATATTATCAAGATGGTAGGGACAAGTCTTTATAGAAATCTCGGAATAATAATATATCTCTAGAAAACTTGTATGACTTTATGTCAACACAAAGGGCTTAAATTATCAGACAATAATGGATCTGTTACAAAGGCGTCACGTGATACATTTTTATGTAACTCTGGTTTTGTTTGTTTATGGATATCGAAAGATTTGTACGGCATTCTCTCAAAAAGTAAAGGATTATACTAGTCAAAACTTGTTTGATAAAGTCAAGTCAAAATCGAATTATTATCAAAAGTACACAATAAATTAAATTAAATTAAATGTTCTTTCCATAGTTTAGGCCCATAAAACTTTCAAGAGGCAAATATTCAAGTCAGTAAGTTTTTACAGAGAATGGCAGTCATGGTAATGTTACTGTTTCATCTCATTCGTGTATTTTTATCACAATATGTTGTTCGTAGAAGATGAATACCATGCATTTTTCATATGTAAACATTATAAATATGAAAGAGAAAAGTATTTATACAAATCTTTGTAAATAACCTATCCCTAGAAAATTGTTATGGCTGTATGAAAAGAAAATACTAACAATATCTGTTCTAGATTACCAATTAGAAAAATGTTCAACCTTGAATCTTGAGCCATAGCACGCTTAATATTTCGTTCCACGTAATCTTGAAATATGTGGTGCTACAAGATAAAGAGGGAAGGGTAAATATCATTAAATTCATTAAAAGGTATTCAACATAATGTAAAAGAAAGAAAAAAAATCAAAATATAGTCAAAATATTGTGGGAAGAAAAACGGCTTTCTCTTAAAATCTAGTTGGAATAAGTCATCAAATCAGTAAGTTACTTACATAAATCTGGCGATTGTATAAATTTGTGTTTACTACGTATTAAAAAATTAATGAGAAAAATAAAAAATTTGATAGTTTGAATCTAATTAATTTTGTTATTGATAACTAAATCAAGAGCCGAAATTTAAATATTCATAATTTAGGGAGATATTGATATTAAATGGAAGTGTTGGCTATAGGACTAAGCATATCATCAATTCAGATTTTAGGCACATACTAAACTTTGGAACAATATCATGTTCATGTCTCTTTGTGTCCGTCACTTGCATATTCAAAGTCGAGGGCCTGGTAGGTTGCCAGATAGTCGTTATGGCCGCTTTCAGTCCCGGATTACCCATTAGGCAGAGTAGGCAACTGCCTATGAGCCCCGCGACTTTTAGGGGCTCCCAGGGGCCCCCATGAGACCGTGACCGTGGGTCTGGGGCCCCAAAAGTTTGACTGCCTATGGGCCTCCACGGTGCTTAATCCGGCGCTGACCACTTTCACATGCTCGTGGCATCTCTTATTTAATATATGTTATTAGTAAGTTAGCTTGATTACTAACTGGTTACAACTGGGCAGTTTCTGGTCATTTTGCTTACTGGTACTATTTTATTGCTAGAGTGGTTACTCATGGTTTCATTAAATCAGTTTATCATCATAAATCGTTTCAATCGCCCGATGAAAGATTTCTAAACTTCTTTTTACTCATCGTTATAAATTGATATGTTTCTTCGTTAATTTTAGAATTTTTAAATCTTTGGGTCTTGTTTTGCAAAATGTATTCACTAGTTTATAAGTTTACGCGATTTCAACTTTAATTATTTAAGAAAATCCACTCTAATCACGATCACTTGTAGCTACATTGGTCATAGTCTAAAAATCTGTGATGTAAGGTACACTATCCTGTATGCGGTATACACTTTATAATTATTAGGTTTGGCTTTGGAACTTTACCATGCTTGCGGCACTTTTATAAGAAATACATACAAAAGAAACCCAAATAATATTTCAGTACCGACAGTAAAATCGAATTTCATATTGATCAATTAATATATATCCTTTGTTGTTCTCTTGCCAAAGTTTATGTGAACGACGAAGGAAATTCATCGATATTGATGCAGTCATCCAGTTTAAACGTAATATAAGTAATAATAAATTCACTTAATTACAACAATGACGAAGATAATAACAAAGAAAATTACAATAATAAAATAATACGTTTCACAGGAAAACTGCTTCATCTCTTGTTTGACGCAAAACCTTTATTATCATATCCATACTTGAGATGTGTGTGTGTGTGTGTGTGTGTGTGAATTGTATTATATCGTTGATCCGCTACCTGTCGCTACATTGACTGTATGGAAAAATTTAACTAGAATAGTATTTGCAGTTGTTTTTCAGTTATCTAATCAACCGCATTGTAACCAAATATAATGATCTGTTGTGACCGCTAATCAGTTCAACTGTATTGAATGTGACACAAAGCCAGCAATAGCATGCTAATTGCTTTCCAGATTAGATAGTGATATCACAATATCCCATGTTCAACATACATCCATACTTCAGAGTAAATGATTATTACTGAATTTATGCATGTGGTCAAATTCAAAAAGGTAAAGCTATGCATTGCCACTTTGCAAATGATATTTTGTATTAATCTACTCACTGAATGGATATATAAAGTTGGTGTATGTGTGTGAGTATTTCGGTTGAATCTGTATATGAAAACTTAAATTTTTCACATAGAAATCACGTTGATTTGGATATGATAATAATATTGGCTCTAGTCATCACAATTAAGCAAATAATCAACACCAGTCAAGTAACTTTTAAAATACATAAGCATTAACTACTTATTTATCACTAATAAAAAGTAATAATTGAATTTTCAAACATTTAAATAAAAAAATATCCTATATTTTATATTTGTCAAGTTGAACTATATATTTCATTCAAGCTTTCTTTTCGTAGATAATTCACTGTTTTAATAATAATTCAATGATCACTGAACTGGATTAAAAGCTTTCTATTCTATGTGTCATTTTGTTTGATTTATGAAACCTTTCACCCGTGACTTGTTGTGAAGGTCAGGTACAAACTGTTATAAAAGCAACAAAGGAACATAATTCTAAGTTCTAAAATTAAATGGACAAATATTTAAATCAAATTCAGTCTCATCCATGACGTCATAATGGGCATCTTATGTGTGTACAATTACTTTGAAATGACCGATGACTGCTCCGCCGCAACCAATCAATGCTGCATAGACTGACTGCCTTGCGAGCGCTCTTCTGTTTAACTGACAGACACGCCTCTAGGTCGCATCTCCGCACAACCGCAGCTAAGTCTCTTTGCTCTCTACACGTCTTCGGCCTTGGCACATCCACCCGCGGTACACCCACTTTGTGCCCTGGTAGCCAGATTTATACATCTTGTCGTCAGTGCTCTTCATTTTTGTAAACGGAATAGTATCATGTAGCTGACGAGATTGCAAACAAAAAGCAGACTCTAAATGCATATCCACACGCGGCCCATGCCAGCCCAAAGCTTGGTCAGTATAGTGTTGGTCAGGTAAACGTCGATAAAGCTCTTTGGCACTGCAGTCACCTCGGAATTGAATAGTCGTGGAACTAGCGCCAGACGTATCGGTGGCACACAGTGTCGCATGACCGATACCAAGGTCCAGGTCGTCAGTTTCGTTGAAGGGGATGATCATATTTGGCGTTATCGTGGAATACCATTGGGATGTGCCATGATGTGGGCATAACGCTGGGCCAGGAACAGCACAAAGAGGCTGGTTGTATTCTTTTGTCCTTCCAGCATCGTGCCATTTTAAAGGATAAAGTTCTTTTTGTTGTGATCCAGATCCTCCTGGTCCATGGTGTCGTCGATTCTAGAAAAGAACGTTACCAGTTATTTTGCTAGTCCTACAATGTAAGCCCGCGACACTGATATTTATGTTTTAGGCGTCGAGGCCAAACCCTGAATATCAGGGTCGAGGGCTTACATTGTAGGACTAGTCTTCTTCTTATAAACATATCAAATGAAACTACACCAATACCCTAGAAAATGAACATAAAAGGTGTTTCGCCGGCAGGAGACAGTTGGCTACCTGTACGTGCTTGCTATGTCCGAGACAAGTGGTTTGAACTGATATACCAACACCCTAACCAAGGAGGTGGACATTCCTTTTGTCCACCTCTAAATAGACATTAGATTAACATGTAACCTTATATACTAAATATTTGGCGGAAATAAACATTTTTTAAAACGCAGGATAACTAAATAAACGAATATATACGCTGGCCTACGACTACTTTCTAAATGATTTGGAGATACTTTTACGAAAAAAATGCAATAGTATGAGAGAATATTTGCGTAGAAACCCCGAATTATTTCTTTTGTTTTATAAAGTTAAACCATGACAACAAAAACAGGAACTCTTCCCTACATCAGGCGCGTAAAAAATGTGAACAATTGCAAAAATACTACACGAGTTCAAAAACAAACTGCAACTTCATTTTATGAAAGAGCAGATATTTAGACTAGGGAATTTGATAAATGCAGAATTGTATAGTTTATTATACTAAATGTGTTACAAAATATTGGTATATTTTTTGGGTATGTAATGTATTTTCGAGGCTAGAAATGTCTACATGACGGGCTAATTGTTTGTACGGAAACGTATTTAAATTAAAATATTCATGTTTAGTATTAGAATAAAAGGAGTAAAATTTAAACAATTTTTTAAAATATGAAAACAAATTCATGTCAATTGGGAATATCTAATCTGAATATTGACATTAACAAAAACAAACAACATAAGCTTACATACTTTGAGAACTCGATGGCAATTTCTTCTTCTTCTTCTTCTTCTTCTTCTTTCTCTCTCTCTCTCTCTCTCTCTCTCTCTCTCTCTCTCTCTCTCTCTCTCTCTCATATCATGACTCAAAATTGGTCAGAATTAAATAGACAAATTTGTGACATCAAATTTTAATTCTACAACATACACAGTTTACACCATAGAAATGTAGATTTACTGTGATGAAAAACTAGTGGAAAATCTGTGCAATATGAACAGATTGATGAGGAATTTCTATTAAAAAAATGTGTCTATATGACTGAAATACTTTGTAGAATTGTGGAATTATTCAATGTCAGTTATTATTGTGTTATTTTTTATTGATTTTTTTAAGATACAAAAACTTGCCATTACATTCATCAGTTTTTAAATGGCTGTTGTCTTCTAAATTGTGATTTCAGATCAATGTATTGGGACCCTTTAAGTAATATGTAGTATTAGGCTTCAAAGTAAGAACTAATTTAAACTTGTTTGTGACTCATCAATATAGTAATTGTTGAAAAAGTGATGAGGGGTGCTTACAAAAAGGCATGAAAGGCTTCAGAAGTCCAATTGAACCTTTTTTGAAAGGCCACCTCTTTTGCCAAAATGGTATGGTCTCTCATAGCAGGCCACAGTCCTAAATAATCAATAAATGTGTGCATTGAGAATTTGGTCTCTTAAGAAAGGTTGTCTCACATAACAGTGGTTCAAGACAGGTTTTACTGTACTTTAAACAATGAAAAAGTGAATTTATTATTAAAGCTGAATGTTCACAAACATTTCTGTGTAACTATATGTAAGAAATTTGCTGAGTTCATCTTGGAAGGACACAAGGTCAAGAATTTGTAAAATGTAACCAAATTTAAAAACAATAGAAAGTGCATTTTTTTAATGTAAATATATTTAAAAGGATGTGAAGATGAGTTCATATTTTAATTTTGCACATGCATATTTTGCTTAAAATGTTAAGTTGTTGTTGTATGATCACTTTAATTGTATATGACTCATGTCTTTAGAATTTCATGCAAACATGTTGGAGGTGGACATTTGATGAAAAAGCACAGAAGACTTCAGTAGTACCTGGAAAATATACAAACTGTGTTTATTCTTATAACTGAATCTTCACACAACATTTCTATATAACCATATGTTGGAATATACTAATTTCATCTAAAAATAATTTGAGGTCTAGAATTTGCAAAAGGTGACTAAAAAACAGTATTTAAAATTGTGGATGGTGCATGTGTTTGAATGCTTGCTATACATGTATTTGAAAATATATCAAGTTGAGTTAATTTTTTAAATCTGGATGTGACAATTATGTAGAAAACATTCCATTTTTATACAGTCAATAATTCTGAAAAAAAATCATCCTCTTGCTAGTTAAGGTGGAAAAAGTGAATGGAATATGGTCATTTGTTTCTTCTTCCAATGTCTTTGCAAATTTGTTGATCTGAAATGGAAGTAGGCTAATTAAATAAATTTGTGTAGAAAAAAAATATAATCTCTTTATTGATTCCTGAACAAAATTAAAGATTGTGTTGATAAAGCCATTGAGAATTGTTACAGCCATAATGTCACAATCACAATTTTCCTGATTATCAACTTCCTTACTCTTTCATTTTTCTACATGGCCTAAAACACAAAATAATTTAAAATGATCTAGTAATCTGATGACATTGTTGGCCCTTTTAAAATGTTGTACCCCTCCCCAATCCACAACCTTTGACCTGATCTGGCCCTGATTCTAAGTCCTGTGTTTAGGGTTGGGACTGCAACTTTCAAAATTATATGCACAACATTTTATTAAGGGTAAATAAACTAAATATATTCTTTCATACTTTGTTGATCTAAGAATTTTTTTTTTTTAAATACTTTATGGATAGAAGAAATCTTCTACAACTAAAGTACTACAAGATGAAAGAAATGTTCCTTGAAATATTATACACATGTATAAGGAGATATTTGCTTTTGTAAAACTGGCGTACGAATTGACCAATCCCATCTGTAGTAATGTTGGAGTGATATATGCCTGTACCCCTAGTCTAAAACATTTTATTTGTATAAAAATTATCTCCCTGACATTGTTGATTCCTCATGTGGTCCTGTTGTGTTACAAGATATTAAAATAAATTGCTTATTGCAGATGACATTGTATTATTAGCAGCTAGTAGTAATGACTTGTACAATGCCTGACATCAGCTTGATTCTCATCTACCTTCATGGGGTTTAACTCTGTTAGTAATGGCTTGTACAATGCCATACATCAACTTGATTCTCATCTACCTTCATGGGGTTTAACTCTGTTAGTAATGGCTTGTACAATGCCATACATCAACTTGATTCTTGTCTACCTTCATGGGGTTTAACTCTGTTAGTAATGGCTTGTACAATGCCATACATCAACTTGATTCTCATCTACCTTCATGGGGTTTAACTCTGTTAGTAATGGCTTGTACAATGCCCTACATCAGCTTGTTTCTCATCTACCTTCATGGGGTTTAACTCTGTTAGTAATGACTTGTACAATGCCCTACATCAGCTTGTTTCTCGTCTACCTTCATGGGGTTTAACTCTGTTAGAAATGGCTTGTACAATGCCCTACATCAGCTTGTTTCTCATCTACCTTCATGGGGTTTAACTCTGTTAGTAATGGCTTGTACAATGCCATACATCAACTTGATTCTCATCTACCTTCATGGGGTTTAACTCTGTTAGTAATGGCTTGTACAATGCCATACATCAACTTGATTCTTGTCTACCTTCATGGGGTTTAACTCTGTTAGTAATGGCTTGTACTATGCCGTACATCAACTTGATTCTTGTCTAGAATCATGGGGTTAACTTTGTTAGTAATGGCTTGTACAATGCCGTATATCAACTTGTTTCTTATCTAGATTCATGGGGTTTGACTGTAATAGTAATGACATACATCAACTTGATTCATATCTAGATGGGGTCTAATTCTTGACAAGTATCATGAGAAAACTCAAGTATATTCTAAAATAATAAACTGGTACATGCAATAAAGCAAAAACGTTTTCAAAAATATGATGTATGGTGTAAAAACAGTATAAATAATCCAAGATTATTTTTACATACACCAAAATCAAGAATATTGTGGAATTTAGAGATTTATTTTATTAGGCTTAGAAAAGAAATAGCTACAAAGAATCGGTGCTTATTCTCTGCATTTTGAAAATGATAATCGCCTAACACCTTTTATCACAGGGGATGATGGATACTGCCCATTTTGTGCAAACAACGAGGATGAAAAACATTTTTTCTGCCATTGGTCAAAGTAAGAAAATGGGAGAAAAATCCTATGTCATAACTTAGAGCAAGTTATGTGTTGACAAACAATAAATCAGTAAACTTGTTTGTAACTCTCTGGTAGAACTTTTCTCTGTTATAATAAATTAATTTAGTTACTTATAAGTGTTCCATGGCTCTCAAGGACCTGAGCTTCTGGGTCCAATACGTGTAAAATTCTCAAAGTATGCACCATTTCTTACTGTAATGTGTCCTCGTGATGCACCTCATTTCAAGGACATCATTTTGGAAGGGTGTGTGTGTGGGGGGGGGGGGGTAATTTGTCCCCCCTTATCTGATTTTGTATGTGCTGTAAAATTGCTGTTGCCTATGTGCGTTCATTGCTTGAAAAACATGCTCCAGCCACCAAATACAGAGTATCAGTTCAAAAGTGTTCTCCATGGTATAGCAGTGTTAGAGACCAACTTTGCACTGCTAAAAGAGACCGCCGTAAAGCTGACAGGCTTTGGCTTTCATCCAGACTAACTATTCATAAGCAAATCAATGAAACTGCTAAGAAGAACATCACAAAAAATAGTCTATACAGTCAAATCAGCCCACTACAGTACTAAGATCGCGGAAAGTGCCAGCTGCAAAGAGCACTTCGAGATTACTGACAAGCTAATGTCAAGGAACAAATGTTGTTAATAATGTTTCATACCTTAAATATTTTAAGCATGTTTTATGTTTTTTAATTTCATGGTGTTTTTTGGTTTTTGTTTTATAGTGTAATCATAGAATAGCTAAAGGTTAGACTGGCATTAACATTTAATGTTTATCATTGCAATTATAATGTAAAAAGGACTGTTCATCTAAGGCTACAGTGTTATTCAAAGACACCATGCATGTAAGCATCTACTATTGATTGGTTAGAAAATCATGCCCGATTGATTGGTTAGAAAATCATGCCCTATTGATTGGTAAGAAAATCATGCCCTATTTTGTTGTAAAGGTGCTTAAATTAAATAGGTGATGACACTCATGTATGAATCACGAAAGTAATGAAAACTTTCCCAGAGTTTGATTTGGACAGTATTGTCAAATCATTTATAAAAACAGTAAATGTTACTCATGTACTTCTGATTGCTATTGAACACTATAGTACCAGTAGAGACCTTTTAAAAGATTGCAAAAAAGTGTTTACTCATACAGATGTGTTGGCAAAATCCAGATTTAAATGTTTGGGGAAATGGGTTTGTGATGATTAATGCCAACAAAAGGGTACCATACATGTATCAAGATTAATTCATCTTTTGTATATGCAAGTTTGTTAGGAAGGAATGCAGTCACTATTTTACTTGCTAAGAAATCTACGCAGAATTCTAAATGATCATTTTTGGGATTGAAATTAAATGTTGATTTTATTGTTTGGTTTATTATTTTGTTTTTAGCAATATTGTAGCAGTAAAAATATGATATAAATTTACATGTATTATTTTTCAAGCTTAAAATGATATTTACTGAAAAGTATTTATTTTTAAGTGTGATAATATAAATGACCAAGAATTTGATATTTATATTTAGTTCATGTTTTTTTAATATACACTGTATTATGTGTTCTTATCAAAAATAGCTTCTATGAGACGGTAACTCTGATAGAAATAGAAACAGCATGGTATATGATGCTTACATCGTCCATATTGAACCAAGATAGTCACCATGCATATTTTTTTTCCTTACTGTTTAAACTTTTTTTTGTGCACTTATACAATACAGTGTCAGATTATATTTTGGTTGTGTTTTCTTATCAGTTTATACCTAACAAGAATATTTTCTCTAAAGTTTGGAAAATACAAGATGATCACAATTCATCAAACAATAGTATTCCCCAAGGTTCAGAGAGATATAATATGTAAATTTGAAAATCTTGTATGTAATACTTTACACTGTGTCATACTTATTAAAGAAAATAAGCCAAAAATGCAGTTTGTTACGATTTTTTGGCAGCTGGGAACTTTAGGGAAATGTATGGCTATAGTCAATGATGTGCTGGTAAATTGCTGCATTTATCATTGATGATGATGATGATGATGATGATAATGATGATGATATCTCTCCTTAAATATATGCACCAAGATGATAAATTCACTAATCAAATAGAGTGATTACATGTACCGATGAAATGTGCTAGTTACATGTAGTGAATACTGTTGAATAATACCGTTCATCTATAATGTAGGTTAACATGGTCATATAGATGTGCTAGTTACATGTAGTGAATACTGTTGAATAATACCGTTCATCTATAATGTAGGTTAACATGGTCATATAGATGTGCTAGTTACATGTAGTGAATACTGTTGAATAATACCGTTCATCTATAATGTAGGTTAACATGGTCATATAGATGTGCTAGTTACATGTAGTGAATACTGTTGAATAATACCGTTCATCTATAATGTAGGTTAACATGGTCATATAGATGTGCTAGTTACATGTAGTGAATACTGTTGAATAATACCGTTCATCTATAATGTAGGTTAACATGGTCATATAGATGTGCTAGTTACATGTAGTGAATACTGTTGAATAATACCGTTCATCTATAATGTAGGTTAACATGGTCATATAGATGCATTTATTCAGATTAATGTTAACTGGTTAAACTAATTTAATTTGGTATTCAATTTTAGAACAACAAAGTATCTTCAGTCCTGTTTATTAAATATTCTGTACCTGAAATGTAAAATTAACTTTCATAATCGCCATAAAAAGATATGCATAATGAAATTATAAGAAAGGACACTACATGGATTGTTTGACTTGTACTATAAATTACACTTTTATTTTTTGTAGACCAGGTTGCATTGCAATTTGGTCTTTATTCATGGTTGATAATGGTATGCAATTTCTAAAGAAAGGTTGTGAAAGCTTGGAATTCCAAAAAGTTGCATTATTCCATTCTGTTGCAGAGAGACTACATGTAATCTAGTTAAGATGGTGGAGTTACTAACACTATCATTTCCAATCACCATTTTTTAAATTAATTTTATTAATTTAATTCATAAAAATATTGTTCAATTAGAACAAGACACAAAAATTGGTCCTGTTTGTGTGTAAGTTGATTTAGGGATTGTTTCAAATTCAAGATGGATGTGCCCATGTGTGCAGCTGTTGGATTTGATAATGGGCAGTTTTCCTACTACAAACCCTTTTTGTTAACTTCTAATAATTAAAGCTGCAAAGTTTATATGTTATAAATATTTTTAAATAAATTATACATAATTATAACTGTATATGGTTCACAATGATTGAAAAATTGCCCTTTAATCAAAACAATTAGAAACTCAACATTTTGTCCCACTTTCTCTTAGGCTTGTTGAATAGTAATGACAGCTGTTTTCATGTACATGTACATGCTGTGCTTCACACATCTTGTTTGATTGTAACACATTTTACCATTTATTATGACATGATTTAGCTGTAAGACCTTTCTTTGCTGACTATGACAGGATTCAAATTAGGGATTCAACAATGCCCATCATTTTTTTATTTCTCCTTGGCCAGAGATGAGATCATAAGGGATAGTCTTCCAGACAACTGATAAGACCCTTTCAGTCTTTATTGACTGAAATGTGTTCATAAAGGATAGTCCTCCAGACAACTGATAAGGCCCTTTCAGTCTTGGTTGAAATGAGTTTTTGAATGAACAAGTTGTGTCAGGGCCTGCTCTACCTTAGGGGCCCCCTTCATTATCCTGCCTTACAGGCTAGGTGATGGTGGAGTTTGAAGTCGGGACTCCTTCCCCTGGATATGTGTCCAAAGCCTTCAGTAGCTGCAGACACTGGTATACTCTCCAGTTTTGGAGAGGCTTGGAACTCTTCCTAGATCAGACTTTTGGTTGCTCCTGTTTTCAGTGATAGTTCAGAACCTTTCTCAGACATTTTCACAAGACAGAGAGGCTTTCAGACAGTAGAGGGTATTGTCCAGCCCCTCTTTTATGCTTCAAACTCTGGTTTCCGCTTCTAATTACAAGGTCCATTCACCCTTGTGGACTCTTAAACCTCTTGTCTTGGACTGTACAAGTCCAGGAAATCTGTGAGGAAAGACTGGCATTTGCAGCACATGGGGCTTCTCCTTGACAACAATCCACTGATTTTTCATGTTCTTGTCTGTCTCATATCAAATGATTGATCTGCTTAGATCGTTTTTTTTAGCAAGGTTGTAAAATGCATTATCCAGACCAGTAGGCAATTAACTTTCAATGTTCATGATACCAAGAAAAGAATCTTTTGTAATTGGTGGAGTAGGAAATGCATTTATCCTATCTGTCCCCCTTATCTACAGTTTCAAATTGTCATTACTTTTGAGGAAAGAAAAGGTCATTGCGTAACAGTATGATCCTTTCTGATAAACTCAGGTTCTCTTTTTTCCTTGGATTCCTCTAAAGGGAGAAGGAGTGGTTGGAAGTGGTTTGTTCTGCCTCTCAATGGTCCTCTGATACCTCAGAAGCTGCAGAATAGAGGTGGACTTTTCAATCAAGAGAGCTTATCAATCTTTCATTGATACAGACCTTTCTTCGAGCCCTTGATGTTATGACTAATGTTGTATGTTGGGCCAGTATTATTTCGCTGAGACACAAGCCTTTCTTTCATGTTGAATTAGTGCCCATGATGTCATGGTTATTGCTGTAATTTGGGCCTTTTTATTTCACGGAGATGGCCATTGTTTTATGAGAATTAGAGTCCATGATGTTATGGCTGTTGCTGTAATTTTGACCTCTTTTGTTCATTGCTCATTGAATGTTGTCATGAGAGCTGCCTCTCACTCAATTTTGTCAAATTTAATATTTGATCTGTTGTGCACCAAATCAAATGCATTTTCGCTTTGGGTCAAGTCATACCACCACAGCAATTGATGAAGCCATCTACCAGTCTGCAGTAGTGAATACATCTACAGTAAGTTTACCATCATATTTGGGTTCTAGGTGCTTTGACCACAGGTACTTTGACCATAGGTGGTTTGACCATAGGTGGTTTGTCCACAGCGGGGGTTTGACCACCAGGGTTTTGTCCATAAGTGGTTTGTCCACATGTGGTTTTTATAATAATAATAAACTGTTATTTAGAGTTTAAAATTATGGTTCAATTAATGTAATTTTATGTGACAAGTTTCCTTTGAGTTGCCAATTAGTGAATGCTAATTAGTAATTAATATGTAATAAATAAAAGTCAATAACATCTTGTTTTAGGTCCACATAAAGGCTGGTGCCAGGCCTACTCGATTTATTATTAAACAGAAAATGAACACAAATTAGGCAACAAGTCCAACGTTTCACAAATTAAGGCTGTAGATCTACTAGAAAATTACACTCAGTCCTACAAAATACATACCGCGTATAAATGATAAAATCAAATCAAAACATTAATGTCATGCAAATATTATCCCTTGATATGGAATAACAGTTTTATGGTTAACTAAATGACAAATGATAATGTCAAGATATACATTACGCAACTTATAATCCTTCAACTATACAAATTTTAGTGAATTAAATGCCGCAACTTGTAATCCCTGAAGATATGCTTTACACAACTTTTAATCCCTCACTTTAATTCCCAAATATACCGGTACTTACATCTAATGCTCCAACAACTAATCATAGTCTTTTCATATTATGGTCAAACCCCCTGTGGTCAAACCACCTATGGTCAAACCCCCGCTGTGGACAAACCACCTATGGTCAAACCACCTATGGTCAAAGCACCTGTGGTCAAACCTCCGCGTACCCTTATTTGAGGCCTTCACTTGGCTGGTAAATTCAGCATGCAGTACTTGCATGTAACATATTACTGCTATTAAAATGTAGTTTTTTAATTGATAAAATTTGTTTGAATTATAGAACACATTTTCTATTATTGCAAAGATTCCCTCTTTCCACCCTGCTCTGATATATTTTTTTCTTGGTCCGAGTCCAAGTAAAAAGAGGAAGACATTCCACTTATTGGAAATAACTAATAAATCAGACTGGGATCATGTTGATTGTAGATCTCCCATTACTGATTGGAAGAGAACAAATTTTGGCCTGAGTACTGGCATCCTGGAAGGAGGTAGCAATGCAGTAGTAGCAGGTATGTATTACATATTTAAAATCAGTTTTATCCCTGAAAAAAACTAAAAATTTGTGACTGGTGAGAACTGTTGGTACAGTCCATGAAAGCCAATCAAACTGTAGTCATATATATTCAAAGCAACCTTAGATTGTTATGACTTTGGGTTGAAATTTAGACTTTTTTTTCATAGAATTGATTTCCACCAAAATAGAAAAAAAAAATTGAAGAAGGGTTGGAGTGGGTTGTGGTGTTTGGGTTTAGGTGGATAATATTTAGATTGATAGTTATGGCATGAAAATGTATACAGATGGATGGACATCTTAATGGCAATCATTGTTATGTATTTGTTTTACAAGATAGATAGATCGATCGATCGATAGATTGATAGATATATATTCACTTTTGTAAACATTTTAGTTTGATGCATTCCTCTGACCTCTGACCTTTTTTAAATGCTGGACAGGTGGATAAAGGTTGATACATCCTCTATTATGGTATTAGTATAAATTCTTTAATAAATATATGCTAGTGCCAATATCATGTCTCTTGGTATTAAAAATTTCCTTTGCAATTTCAGGTTAAACAAAATTTGGGTATCATAGTAATCACAGAGTTTAATGGCTTGTACTGATGCCCTATAGTAAATCTATTGCCAAACTCTATCTGAGTAGTGCTGGGGTCAGTTCAGAGTATGAGTCATTTAAAATTATGAGACTCATTGCTTTTTGCAACAACATAGCTGTGGAACACATTCAACCCTACAAAATCATGAAACCTTGCAAAGTTAGTAGAGCAACAATAGTGGGTGACTGATTCACGTATGTATGTGTGTTATTGCTGTTTATCAGAGATTGTCGGAGAAAGTGAGCTAAATGCCAATTTTTTTCCAGGTGGCCATGGTGGGAGAGGAGGAAACAGTGCTTCTGTCATCTTCAGTTCCAGTTCAGAGTCAGCTGCCTATGGGTCTGTGAAAGCCCCCATCCTGCCAGGGAGTGGAGGTGGTGGTGTAAATGGTGGCGCTGGTGGTGGTGCTTTTTATCTTCAGGCCACTACCACAATTACGATCAACGGCATGATATCTGTCAATGGTAAGGACGCCATGAGCGGGAACAGCGGAGGTGGTAGTGGTGGAAGTATATTGATAGAGGCAACTGAAATAACCGGAAGTGGAATCCTATCAGCACGTGGGGGGCGGAGCAGTGGTGCAGGAGGAGGGGGCAGTGGTGGAAGGATTTCCCTAATACACGACATCTCTTCCTTCTCTGGCAAAACTTTCACAGATGGTGGAATGGCAGGTAGGAAAGATTTTCAGCATTTTCATCACTGTGAACAGAAAAATAACCTGGTGATAAATAATTCATGTTATTCTGTGGTGAAAACCAAAATATTCTTGTAATATAAAAGAAAATCTCCAAGAGTATGAATTCTTACAAAATTTACTTGGCATTTAGCAATATGTTCTTCATAGCTTTGACATGTATATAAATAATGCAATTATTTTCAGCATGTAATTTCTTTTCAGTGTTTCAATCAACACAAAGTATAGGTTAATTTCAGGTATTTTACATTAGAATACTAGCTCAGTAGGTGTTCTCTTTTGGTGGATGAAAGGTTTAATAATTTTGCACATGTCATGAAATTCATTTTCTGTTTGGGACAAATCTTTCCGTATTGAAAAATGATCTTACCTTAAGTTTCAAGAACAAATCCATTGTTCCAGCTAGATTTTGATGGTACACAAGTTAAACATACACATCTTTGTTTTGAAGACAAAAAGCTAAAACAAGAACAATGCCATCTAATTGAACAATGCCAGCTAATTGAACAATGCCATCTAATTGAACAATTGTTATATGCCATCTAATTCAACAATGCCATCTAATTGTTTCTTTAAGGTCATCACAAAATGCATAATATTGATAATGTAACATTTTGAATCTTGTTCTGGACAAAGTGGCTTTTTTGTAGCATTATCAATGATTGCTGTCATTGATGTTCAGGCAGACAATCTTGCATTGAAAGCCTATTATTGGTCTTATAGCGTTGCTGTTCTTTCTTAGACGTTTTTGTCAACAACTTAATATGATAATTACTTGATGGTTGACAATACCTGAACTCTTGAAAGGTATCTTAATACCACTGTAAATGGTATATTAAGGAGAAAATTCTATCTCTCATGGATTTTCAAATACACTACACATCCAATAAGTTATCACTTCAATTGTATGCTAGATTTTAGCAGAAGATGATTCAAAAACCAAAGAGAGGAAAAAAACCTGCCCCATCCCCAAGAAAACACCCAAACAAACAAGCTGCCCCATCCACAAGAAAACACCCAAACAAACAAGCTGTTTGTTAAGTGCATTTGGAGGTTTATCGTACATGTCATGACCAGCTAATGATTCATGAAAGAATCACAAAGAGGTGCTTCTATAAAGAAATTTGGGTCATGTTTTTTAAGTCAGGCCTTTCTTTTTGTGGCCATCATGCTTGTTTTACCTGCAAAAAATATCCAAGACACAAGACAGCAGCAAACAAAATATATTTTGTGTTTCATCAGCCTTTTGTGTAATGTATGATTTATAGGGACATATTTTCTGTTTGTATGCGTGGGATGACATGATATAATAACTTTGATTGATAGCCATTTGGCTTAATTTTAAAGCCAGACACCTAGATATTAAAGCTGTAGGAAATATTGCCATGTCTTCAGTTTCTGTGTAATGATACATGTATAATTCACACAATGACCCGTGTCAGAAATCTGGCACATTGAAAGCTTCTGGAAATGGCTGAGTATTCATTTTGGATTTTTGAATTTGTATCAGTCTTTGCACGGAAGTCATTCCAATAATATTTAAGAGTTATTTATTAATGAACAAATAGTGCAGGTTCATGGTCACAAGTTATGGATAGGGTGTACAGATATTAGCTTTCGACAATGTCAATATCTTTTTTAAATTTGGAAGCTAGTCAGAACTTTGAGATATTAAACTTCAACATATTTAATTAAGATTGAATTAATTCTCATGTAATATGCCTGCAATGTTGTGACTGGGATACAACTCTGGACAATTAAAAGGATGACAATATATATAGGGTCATGTTCATAGAGGTTAATAGAAAAATTGAGAGAAAAATTGTGTGATAGCTGAAATGATGAGTTCAATATTTATAGAAAGTTTATAAGGGTGGTATAACCCAATGTGAGTTTCTTCCTTGCAGATTTTGCATGGACATTTAAACTCATCTGCAATAACTAATTCTTTCACTTTTTCAATATGTTTTATCAGAAATAACTAAATGATGAATAGCAAACCATAAGATACAGAAGGGCTAAGTTCTAAACCTAATAATATATTATTTATCTTCCTTTCCTATTCTTCAGGTTCCAACGAGACAAAGCTGACCATTTCCAGTATAGCAGTGTCCTCTTATTATTCCACGAATAATTATTACTTTGGTAAAATAGACTACAGTAATGTTTCTTCCTGGCTCACTACACAAACACTCCCGCAATGGCTACAAGTCACGCTAGATAGCAACTATTATGTCAGTGCGATTGAAACAAGAGGATACCCAGGGCAATCTTATTATGTCAAGACATACAAGGTGGAGTACTACAACAGCACATCAAGTACCTGGGTAAGATGACTTACATTAAGATAATTTTGTTTGATCTAAAATTATAAGAAATGATTCTTTAAAAAGAGCATGTGATGTAGATTGCAGCAAAGGGTAAGGACCATAAATGCAATGTAAATGTAAAGAGAGAAATCACTGTAGATTCAAAAATCCACTTGGACAAAGTTCAATGGGGACCTCCCATTTTCACAGGATTATGCCTTGAGCACATCATGAACTTTAGCCCATTATTATAAGTTGTTGGTGTAGGATACTTATTGTTATCTACCAACCTTTATAGTCATCGTGCAATGATAGAGAGAATGAAGATTTCAACCCTTGTTGATACTGCTCCTTCTGATTGAAACACTTTCATCAAGCAGACATGCTATTCTTGGTGGCTAAACACCATCACTGCTAGCAAGCAGACATGCTATTCTTGGTGGCTAACCACCACCACTGCTAGCATGCAGACATGCTATTCTTGGTGACTACCCACCACTACTGCTTGCAAGCAGACATGCTATTCTTGTTGATATCAACTACCACTGCTTGCAAGCAGACATGCTATTCTTGTTGATATCAACTACCATTGTTTGCAAGCAGACATGCTATTCTTGTTGATATCAAACTACCACTGCTTGCAAGCAGACATGCTATTCTTGTTGATATCAACTACCACTGCTTGCAAGCAGACATGCTATTCTTGTTGATATCAACTACCATTGTTTGCAAGCAGACATGCTATTCTTGTTGATATCAAACTACCACTGCTTGCAAGCAGACATGCTATTCTTGTTGATATCAACTAGCACTGCTTGCAAGCAGACATGCTATTCTTGTTGATATCAACTAGCACTGCTTGCAAGCAGACATGCTATTCTTGTTGATATCAAACTACCACTGATTGCAAATCAGATATATTATTCTTGGTGTCTAAAAGCCAACTATATTTGGTGAATAGTTACTTTGTTTTGGTGATTAGTTGCTATCACTGCTAGGAAGAATATTTATTCTCAGTGGCTTGCACCACTGGTGACTAGTAGCCACCTCATTTAGCATGCAGACACAGTATTCTTGATGACTAGTGACACCATAGCTAGCAAGCAGACATAGTGTTCTTGGTGCCTTGTGGTACTATTGCATGGGACCTTGATTACACAGTGAATCTGTCAGCAATTATTCTCAGACAATCAATTTGCATGTTGTACCTCGAGGCCAAGGCTCACAAGATTTAGTTGTCAAATCTCTTTACAGTATGAGTTTTCATCTGGTACTTACTTTCATCTATTTGGGAGGCACTTCCATTTAATATCCATGTCTTCACAAGCATGTACTCTACTAAAAAACATTAAAAAAGGAAATAAGTCAAAGGTCAAATTTTGGAGAAATCTACATGACAGCGTTAGAATAATTTAGGTTGATCCACTGAAGCCTAGCAAGAGAATTAAATATATTTGAAAAGGTGGAGTATATCTTGCTTTCTATTTACATGTAGCATTGGGTAATTGTGTTCTTTAAAGGCATTGAATCAGACATGGAACTTGAATCCATTCTTATTCATACATTTTTCTCTGGTTATTTTACAGATTGACCTGACAAGTGAGAATGGTGTTATGACAGGCAACACTGATGGAAACACATTAGTGAAGCAGAAGTTTATGAGACCAGTTTACACCAATTTGTTGAAAATTACACCACTCAGCTTTAACAAAAACATCAGCCTGGCAGTTCGCTTTTATGGTTATAGTCCATGTATGTACAACATTTCTATTCAATATATTATGAAAACAGTTTGGAATTCTGCAGTCAAGTCACATTGTCATTCACATTGTCATTCACATTGTCATTCACATTGTCATTCACATTGTCATTCATTGTCATTCACATTGTCATTCACATTGTCATTCACATTGTCATTCACATGAAACTGTTGTGATACTCATTGAAAACAAAGAGGTATTATATATTTATTCAAATCATCCTCTTCCAGTACAGTTTTAAAGTATACAAATATTAGTGTATTTCTTCAAAATTTATTTGACTATTAATTGTCAATAGTAGATATATGGATGATGAAATGCTGACATGTTTCTCCTTTGATTACATTATCTAATCACATAAGCAATAGGGATATAAGCCTGCTACCTCCTTACTCTTGCAGTACTAAAAAAAGCTTTTCTGCCTTGATCATATAGACAATGGGCTGTAACTCTTGTCCATTACTTCCAATTGTCACCACCAGGTGTTGTTAATATTTAAGCTTCACTGTTGTTGGGGCAACATTGTATGATTCACATACCATAAATCCATGTCCATCTGCATGAATTTTAGTCATCCACCCACAAATTTCTATCTATTTTGTGTGATAACAATTATTCTACAAGTAGTATACATTACTTTTTATTTTAAACAATATTTTTGTGAAATTCTTGGGCTTTGTTTATGTAGACCATATGTTCCATCACACTATTTTTTATGCATCTTGTTATTCTTGTTCACTGCCTATTGTTGCACATTTGGTTATAAATGGGTGATATTTTAGCATTGTCTTAATATGCTGTTTTTTTCAGTTTATCTAAATTTTGTATTGTTTTGTCATTTCAAAGAGACATATTGTTGCAGTATGTGAAATGTAAGAAGTTCAAAGCCAGTGAAGACATGTATGAGACATGCTTGACATGCACTAAGTAAGGTCCAATGTTTTGTGAATGCTGAGGTTGAACCATCAGAATAAATTTCTGTGACATTGTTCAAATTACAAATGTGTCTACTGATGCAGGAAATAATAAATGCAAAGAATCTTCCAGGTACATGGATGCTTTTTATTGGATATAATAGATTCATCTTATAATGCAACAACACCATCTGTAACTTTCCCAACTGTCCAGCGGACTGACCATCCATATTGCCAGCTTAGGGATTGTAGGTGCATCATATCAGCAATACATACCTATAATTATGGTGGGGATCTTCCTGATAAATCTGCCCATCTTATTTTGCAAAACAAATGGGTGATTCGTGTAATTTGGAGGGGCTCGTGATTTTGTTTTTCCAATCCCCTCCTCTTTTTTTCTCAACCCTACTAGCAGACATGTTGTCAGAGCTGGAAAGGATCATACATTTTTACAGTAGGAGATCTGGTTGCTAAATGGACAGATGGGTGTTTGAATATGACAATTTCTATGGTTTTTATTCATGGCTCTACCTTATTAAAAAATCCAATGGCTTGTTAAGCTAATCATCTACATTCGTTGCCTCATTCAATGCATCCTTTGTCAGATGTTTAAGAATGAGATGATGAGATCAGAAGGGATGCTGTGTGCCTCAATCTGACAGATGCATACTTTCATATCCATATATTTCCTGTGTTGCAGAGCATTTCGTTTTTTTTGTTGTTGCATGCCATAGGAGTGTGTACTAGTTTGAGTTTTTTTCCATTTGGTATAAACATCAGCCCCTGGGCATCATGGATTACATCATCACTATGTTCAAGTTGACTGTTAATGATGTCCTCCAGAACATATGCTACGTATTTTTGTCAAGAGAGGAAATTATCTTTTATGCCTTTTGAATCAAAATGGGTTTTTAGTAATGTGGGAAAATGCAACATTCATCATTTCCACTGATTTGTTCATCAAGAGCCTTTAACTAGAAACTCACTGTAACTCCTATCATGCAAAACATGTTTCCTGATTTGGATTGACATGCAGGGTGAATGAGTTACATGCACTTTCTGTTGACTTGAATTATCATCAGTTCAGATTGGATGGTTCAGTGCTCCTCGTGACCTAACCAGGCTTTGTAGCCAAGAAAAGATTGCTGTTGAAGAGTTGTCATACAATCTCTCTCTTCAATAGACTTGTCAAGAGAATTGGTCATGCAAGATTCTATCCACACTCTTGGACACTACTTGAATACTTGAAGTGCAAAGAGGCAAGTTGTAGGACACAGAACTGACGCTTTCTGCCAGTCAAGACCAGGAAGGAGGATATCACCTCTCAAGCCTTATTTTTATGGCTGAAGTAGGTTATATGCTTGGCATAGTCTGAAATCTAACAATATGGGTCAGCTCATGATTTCTATGTGCATTGTGTTGGAACTTAACATTTCAAACTGAGACCTAATATAAACTGGTGGCTGGCCTGCAGATTCAACAATACTGATCTCAGGAATTTAGTTTTGCAGAGTCAATTTTGAATCTGGTGGATCCTGTGGCTGCAGCCCATTTGACCACCAGACCCAGTTAAGTTTGCACAGCCTCTAAGGTTGGGTCGGTTTACCAAGGACATGTTGTCTGTAAGAAGAATTGAATAATCATATACTTAACTGGATACAAGGGTCATTGATCAAGTGAATGTAAGATGGTTTGCTTTCAGGTTAGGATAGTGGGTTATTGTTAACACAGAGAATCCAGCCTTTCTTCTTTCGTGGGTTTGATCCCTGGCTGAGTCATACCAAAGACTTACAAAAATGATACTAACAGCTGCCTCGCTTGGCGCTCAGCATTAAGAGGTTAGTGTTAGAACTGGATGGCCTGGCGTCAGGATAATGTGATTGGATATGAGATCATGCTACATTTCTGCGGCATGATGCCCCAGTGCCAGATAGCACTAGAAACTGTCACACTGCAGACAACGTAGCGATATGACTGAAAATTTGTTACAGTTATGTTAAAAATCCAAATCACACACACACCTTTCTTAACTAGAAGGATGTTTGATGTGTAGGTTGGATGTAACTGATACTTTTCTTCTAATGTTAATGTGATCAGGGAATGTATTTTAATTAGAAAGCAAATTTGTAAGTAAGTTATGTTTTTCCAAGAGTACTTACCTGATCACTACTTATAGCCCTCCCTGGTAGTGGCAAGGGGTGGTAATTTGCAGGAGCTACTCCCCTTTGCTTATGTGATTTTTGACAGAAAAGACAATTTTCTTTTCCATTTAATGGGGATAGATTTAGTAACTCTTACCTATATATCCCTATTGTTACTGTAATTGGTTTCATGCCCTTGTTTATTGAAAAATTTACTTCCAGCTTTAAATACATTCTACTATCACATGAATATTATCAAACAGATTGTACTACCTACCCGACCTGCTACAAACACAAAGATTTTGCCTTTCAAGTCTATATACATACAGCGACAGATGGAAGAAACTTATGCCAATAGTAAAAAAAGATTTAGCCTTTGCATATTATGATTGGTATTATACTGCCTGGACTCCATCTTCATTATTTCGACCCATTCATATAGAAAGTTGGTGTAGTTTTGTGTTTCATTGCATTTGTTTCATGACATGATTATTGTTAGGTTTTTTATCAATAATTGGTTGAATTAGTTTGACTTGTTGACTTCATTAATTCTAAATTTATGTTCCATCATGATATTTTTGGTGCATGTTGCCGATTGTTTATACATGCACATTACACATAGTTAGTGAGAAGTGTGGTTATTGTTATATCTGAACAATTTCCCAAATGTTGTCAGTTTAGTCATGGCACCAAACTGTGCCAGAATTTTTAAATCAATAAGGAGATGAATATGTCTATCTTTTACGGAGTTGTTGTCTATTTTTATTGTTATTACATCTGAACACTTTCAGATTCTTATATCTAATATTTGGTTGTTATTGATATTTTAGATTAAAGATTTACTTTATGTTTCAAACTCAATGAGGACTTGCATAATATATGTCTTTTATGGACAAAGTAAGTGTGTAGCAAATTTGTGCAGTGATCATACATGGAAGCTCATTCCTTGGCTCTGCATTCTATGCCCATTGGTATGCCATTGCTGATTGACTTTTGAACTGATATATAAAACTGCCTCTGTGTATACTGCAGTCTTCCCTAACATTCTGGCTCAATCAGCCTCACAAGCAATATAGAAATGATCATTGCCAGAAAAGGAGGAGACTTGAGTTAATTGTGGCATCAGCAGACCCTTGAGGCAGTTTATTAAAAGGGATATGAAACAAAAGGTTTCTATTTCCCCATGTCTCCCATCAGTTGCTGATGACTTGCCACCCTGCCTTCTGCTGACAGCCTGCCTTCTTCTGACAGCCAGCCTTCTTCTGACAGCCTGCCTGTAGCTGCCATACATTAGACTCCATCAGTTTGCCACAGAAAAATGGCAGTTCAAGTTATTTTAGAGGTATTTGGATTGTATATATCCAGCCACATCTCCTTTCTTCTCCTTCTATGATCAACATGAAAGTGGAAACTTTGAGAAGAGATCCGTGTTCTTCACTGAACAGTTGGACATTGGGGAGACAAGAGGAAACTGAGGGTCACCCAGCTTTACTCTATTGGTTTGGCTTGCAAGGACCAGTTTAAGAATTTTGTGCATTCTCATTTGGTCACAACATCAGTCCATTGGGTGTTTACAGAGACCATCAATAGCACCATCATCCTGCTTAGATCATCATTTTCAACATGACAGAATGACAGAAAACACATAATAACTTAATATATGGTTATGGGTATGAACATTCTTTTCTTTTTCATTGTGGCTTAGATGAGTTGGTTTCTGGGAGGAAGTGAGTTTATGGGGAGATAGATTTTGCAACTCTTGGTTTGCTGAATGGGGCAGTGGATTTCACTGTTCTCAGCTGCCTTTTGATGCAACCTTTTCAGTTGACCAAATGGCTGAGCTGTTTCATCCCTACCTGGACAGGCTTCTTCACACCCTGGCTTTTGTTGTTGTTGTAGGGTTTAACGCCATTTTTCAGCACACGATGGCCTATACATGGCGGCCAGTAATAATGGTGGAGGAAGAACCTGGAAAAAAACCCAGAAAGAACCACTGACTCGCAAGAAGCTACTGGCAAGCTATCTCACATACCCACATTAGCCGAATCCGAGACTCTAACCCTTTCAGATAGAGGGGAGATGGCAGTGATCCGTAACAGAGAACCCTTTAGACTACTCGACCACTTGGGGGCCCCCCTGGCTTTTGTCAGGATAGCCTTGTAAAGAAAGAAATTTCAATCCTTGAGTCATGGAAAATATCCCACTAACTAGAAGGCCATCCACTTTGAAGGCTTGCAAGGCAAAGTGGAGTATTTTGAGGGACTTGTTTGAGGAGACAAACCCAGCCGTAATTGATATCAGTGGCTACCACTCCATGATATCTGATACTTTTGGAATTCATGACAATATATCTTATAGGTTATAAAAAAGATCTTTTAAATCTGCTGGCCAAAAATCACATCCTGTTTCCCGATGAATCTTGGCTCAGTTCAGACCTTCAGCTAGGACCTTACTGAAGCTGCTGTTGTACAGGATGTGCTGTCATATATAAGTTTGCAGAGTGAGAGAGAGTTAGTTGCATACCCTTTTGATGGATCCAATCTATCTCCAGTTTTAGTTGGATGGTTCCATGGTCCTATGCAACTAGGCTTTGTATTGAAGAACAGGTTGTGGTCATCAGGCAAAGAGAGGTAACATGCATTCTTCCATTAGTCAATACATCAAGTGGCAGTGATGTAAAATGCTGTCTCTGCTTTCAAGGAATAACTTGCAGCACATTGAGAAAAGATGTGGGGCCTGACAATGTCTCTTTCTTACAGAGAAGGCCAGACCTAGCAGCACCTAACCCTCCAGTTTCATATATATAAGATGCGGACCATTGTATCAGAATCTTAAAAAC
The DNA here is from genome assembly GCA_029339505.1 of Unio delphinus. Classification (NCBI taxonomy): domain Eukaryota; kingdom Metazoa; phylum Mollusca; class Bivalvia; order Unionida; family Unionidae; genus Unio; species Unio delphinus. The sequence continues at coordinate 4,410,597 of JAQISU010000225.1, forward strand.
ATTTGTCATTCTACTAGCATGCCAAATTTCAATTAAAAATCTTACTCCAGGTATCATATCTGATTTTGGGGCCTTTGAACTTGAGTCTTGCATTTCATTACGTTTAAAATAAAAATACAGGGCATGTTCATATTTGTCTTTCAGTTCCAAATGTGTGGTATACGAAAGGTGATTGTGGATCTCCTGGCCAAGGTAGGTCATTTTTTTTAATTATTTTGGATTTGTTTCAGGAGGACACTTGTACTGCTTTGTTGTTTGTCACATATAATTTAAATGTGTATGCTTGCACTTTCGATGTCCATTAGAAATGTCAACTTATAACATTTAATATTAATTATTTAAAGGGTATTTTTGGACTGGCAAACAGATGCATAGCAATAAACAAGCAATACTTTTGTCAGATTGCATGACCATGTCCTGTTATTTTGGTACAGCATCATTTTGCATTTTTGCATCAAGACATTTTAGACTTTATTGACCTACAAAATGTGCAACATACCTCCAGAGGTAAAAATTTCTGACACATCAAAGATTGTATTATAGGCTGTTTAATGAGACACTTTTTTCATGAAACAACACAGCGTAACATTGATTTCTGATTTCTATAATGTAGAATACATCCTCTGTAGGCCTAGGATGTAAATTAGATCCTCTGTAGGTATGTGATGTAGAATAGATCTTCTGTATGCCTAGGATGTAGATTAAATCATCTATAGGTATGTGATGTAGAATAGATTTTCTGTCAGCCTAGGATAAAGATTAGGTCCTTTGTAGGCCTAGGATGTAGAATAATTCCTCTGTATGCCTAGGATATAGAATAGATCCTCTGTAGGTCTATGATGTAGAATAGATACTCTGTAAGCCTAGGATAAAGAATAGGTCCTCTGAAGGCTAGGATGTAGAATAGTCACTCTGTAGGCATAATATGTTGAATAGACTATCTACAGGGCTATGATGTAGAATAGACCATATGTAGGCATGGGATGTAGAATGAACCGTGTGCAGACCTGGGATGTAGAATAAACCATATACTTGCCTAGGATATAAAACAGACCTTCTGTATGCATAGGATGTAGAATGGACCATATGCAGGCCTTTAATGTCAGCTAGACCATATACAGGTCTAGCATGTAGAATAGACCATATAGAGGAATAGAATATAGATTAGACCATATACAGGCCTTGGATGTAAAATAAATCATATGCAGGCCTAGGATGTAGATTAGACCATATACTAGCCTAGGATGTAAATAGACAATATGTTGGACAAGGATGTAGAATAGACCATATACAGGCCTATGATGTAGAATAGACCACATACAGGCCTAGGATGTAGAATAGGCCACATGCAGGGTAGAATAGACCATATGCATGACTAGGATGTAGAATAGACTATATGCCAGCATGGGATGTAGATAGACCATATGCAGGCATAAGATGTAGAATTAAGACCATTTGCAGCCCTTGGACATAGAACAGACCCTCTGTAAGCCTAGGATGTAGAATAGACCTTTAATTCAGGACTAGGACATAGACTAGATCATATTCAGGACTAGGATGTAGCATAGACCATATACAGGACTAGGATGTAGCATAGACCATATACAGGACTAGGATGTAGAATAGACCCATATACAGGACTAGGATGTAGCATAGACCATATAAAGGACTAGGATGTAGAATAGACCCATATACAGGACTAGGATGTAGAATAGACCCATATACAGGACTATGATGTAGCTTAGACCATATACAGGGCTAGGATGTAGAATAGACCCATATACAGGACTAGGATGTAGAATAGACCCATATACAGGACTAGGATGTAGAATAGACCCATATACAGGACTAGGATGTAGCATAGACCATATACAGGACTAGGATGTAGAATAGACCCATATACAGGACTAGGATGTAGAATAGACCCATATACAGGACTAGGATGTAGAATAGACCCATATACTGGACCTTAAAATCAACGATGTTAGCAGACTTCTTGGCAGATCAGAAGATGGTTTCATTTTGTTCATCATATTTTTTTAAATGCAAGGAAATTTCTCATTTTTTCAGTAAAAAATGTGCAAAATCGACATTCAAGTCATCAATGCTATCAATGACCAATATGTATTGATAGATATATCAATACAGACATGCCATATTGCAATATATTGCAATACATTTTTTCATGGCAATTCCGTGACATCAGTTTGCTGCCTGCCATAGCCACCTGATGAAGTTCTTTGAAAGCAACATCATTCTATTCGAAAGACAATATGGCTTCAAAAAGAAGATATTGTGTGAGAAGCAACTTATAATCACATTTCAGGATCTAGCAGCCATTATAAACAACAAAGAACAGACAACGGTAAACAGATATGACCCCATCACTTCAGGCATTCCAAAATGAATTGATATGGGTCTTCAGCTGTTCTTGATCTACATGAAAGACTTGCCATTGAGAGTCATCTCCCAAGTTTGCCTTTTTGCTGACAACAGCTTGCTGCGCAGAGTAATCAGCTTGGACCAGGACGCAAAACTATTACAAGCAGATCATCAGAGGCATAGACATCATCAAAGTCAGAGATATCATCAAGGACATTAACATTGTCAAAAGCATAGACATCATTAAAGACATTGTTAAATTGCATAGACATCATTAAAGACAAACATCATTAAAGACATGGACATCATTAAAGACATGGACATCATTAAAGACATGGACATCATTAAAGACATGGACTTCATCAAAGACATTGACATTATTATAAGTCAATACGCAGATTATTAGCAAATGAAAATTAAAAACTGAGATCATATATTGTATCCTGCCATAACTTTTTATCTTATTTAAGGTGGTGCTGGTGGACCAGGAACGGTTTATTATGAACAGAGAAGCACAGGATCATCAAGACTTATCATTGACAACCTGGGAAAGGATCCACACATTGCCATGGACACTGGTTGTACTAAGCTGGATGTAAGGAAACAAGGTATGTCTAAAATTTAATTCAAAATTGGGTTTGTTTTACGATCCATTTTTTCATATAAGTTGTTAACTATAATGTACTAAACCATGCTGTTTCTGGTTCTCAGTGCTGTCGAAAGCTGATATGGCTTTCAAGAAATTTCATGCCAAATGAATGGTATGCTGCCTTGCATATGTTTCTCAGTGTTGTCCATACCTGATATGGCTAACTTGAGTCAATACATCACATAATTGGTATGCTGCTTTGCATGCATTCAGTGACTATAAATTGGAATACACAGTTGAATAGGTCATTGTTGCAATTCAGTTCTTAAGACAGTGCATTTTACTGAAAGTGACAGATCCTCAACCTACTTATTATTTTCAGTGGGTCACATTATAGATCCATCCCTGAAATCAGACATTCATCCCTACCTTCTTCATTTATTGATATGAAATTCTAGGCATGTGTATATATTATGATTTGACTACCGTATTTTGGTGTGTATAACGCGCACCGATGTATAACGCGAACCCCGATTTTCGACCCAAAATAAGTGGAAAAAACGTAGTTCTGCCATATGACGTGCATGTGATATTAATGCATTTTAAAATTGTGACTACCGGTATTTCGCTCCGTTTTCATAGTGCAACAACAGTTGGTCATTTTAGATAGTGAATGAAAAAGTGGCAATATTGATATTGTATCTTTCCGATTTTATTGTTGGCCCTTAAAAGGGCCCTTTAAAGGTTTGTCTAGTTGACGCAATCTATTGCATCAAATCCCTCAAATTCCTCTTCGTCGTCATCACTTTCGAAAAGTCTCTGTATGTCCTGAATCAATTAAATACTGCTCACCGAGACAAAGCGTTGTAACTATGTTGAGCGCATCAAAGCTTACCTGGCGCCGATTACAGTGAAAAGACCACACCGAGTCAATGATGCATTGAAGCCATTGATCACTGTATAATCGCAAAGATATCTCAAATGCTATGATTTAAGATAAGAAATAAAACAAGCTTATTTTCCAAAGAGGAAAAAAATGTTTTCCGACTTCATACATTGATTATTTTGTTCCACAACGTATCAGTGTTCCCGTAAGAAAGAACCCGTAGTCGCAAAAAATATGTCCCCTACAGATGCTCTGATGAGAACATTAACACTAGTTGAATTCTACACATATTATATTTCAATTCAACCAATAATAAACGAAGACAAATTCGATTAGATCAACAGTTATGGAATACGGTACTGAACATTTACGGAACAAGTACGGTAATCCACACAGTGGTATTTGTTCCGCTCCAATGCAGCACTTTGAACAGCTTTTGAACAAGTTGCCAGTCGTTATGTACATGTATTTCTGGCCGAGGCACAGAACAAAATTTGACACAGTGATGTGAAATGAAACCAGTTTATCAACATAAGCAATCAAAGAACAAGACTATTTGTAAGCATTATTTATTTCTTTAATACGGCTAGTACCGGTAAACATTTAAGTTACAATGCAATGTACAATGGATTTAATATTTCACAAGTAGTGAATGTGATACATGTAGCCTGCTATAGTGCCTTCATCCTCTTCAGATCGACCTGGAAAAAAATCTTTTTTTGTTTAGTTCTTGTATACAACGCGCACCCCCGACTTAAGATAGGAAAATTAAGTAAAAAAAGTGCGCGTTATACACACCAAAATACGGTAATATTGTACTGATATACCAGAATATGTGTATACTGAGATATCAGGATATGTGTATGCTGCCCAGATATGTGTATACTGAGATACCTGGATATGTGTACTGTATACTGAGATATCAGGATATGTGTATACTGAGATATCAGGATATGTGTATGCTGCCCAGATATGTGTATACTGAGATACCCGGATATGTGTATACTGAGATACCCGGATATGTGTATACTGAGATACCTGGATATGTGTATACTGAGATATCAGGATCTGTGTATTCTGAGATATCAGGATATGTGTATGCTGCCCAGATATATGTATACTGAAATACCCAGATATGTGTATACTGAGATACCAGGATATGTGTATACTGAGATGCCCAGATATGTGTATACTGAGATACCAGGATATGTGTATACTGAGATGCCGGGATATGTGTATACTGAGATGCCAGAATATGTGTATCCTGAGATACCAGTATATCTGTGCTACATTGTGCGTTAACGTTTTTGATACAATGTTTAGGATTTAGGTGGGCAATAGACACCAGATTTAATATAATTGCTCGGTATCGATAAATAACATGCATGTGACAAGGCTTAAACTGTCTTCTTTAGCTGGTAATAAGAATCACCAAATCATACTGACACTTTTACATCCTGAATTTTCTCAGAATTTACTTTCTTAGTTCTTCAAATCTGAATTACATGGGTATCTACATGGGTTCTTTCTATTAATCACTTTTATTTTTTCATAACCTAGGTGCAGCAGCATTGGTAAACAATGACTCCAGTTTACAGATTACAGATGTCTTTTTGTATAATGCAGCACATCTCCTTCTGGACTCTGACTTGACAGTTGCAGGTATTTACGGAGATATTAATAGTATTATTCATGTCACCACTGGGAAGGATCTTTCTGCAAATCGCTCATTTGATGTAAATTCGTATGTCTATAGCGGAGCTAGTCTTCACCTGTCAGCAGCAGTGAATAGAATCCCTAAATGGCTTTACATTGATGGACATCTGATTTATGGGGGACAGATTGATCTTCTCATTCAAGGAAATCTAACAATGGCAGCACAGAACTTCTCTATGCTCTCACTGACCATTGAAGATGGAGGACAAATGACAGTTTTAGGTAATGAAACGTTTTATCTGAATGTCACATCCTTGATATGCCGGGGTGCCTTTAGTGCTGGAGAAACCGAATTGTATTGCCAAGACAAAGACTTGGACTGCATTCAAGAGTTCTTTGTTGGTCCCAGAGGTTATGTCCATTTCAATCCTATAACAGTAGATGAATATCTTGGCAAAAAAATTACAATTCAAGGAAAGGTTCAGCTGGATAAGGAAATCTCAGTAACTCAGCCCTGCACATATTTCAGTATCGATAGTGGGCTACTAGAGTGGCCAGGCCTTCCCACGATCACTATTGATTGTAACACTGTAGTCATTAACAGTGCATTTTCCCCTGGCTTTGTTCGTTTTGGAGCTAGTATTGGGTCGCTCAGTGTTGGATCCGCAGGTTACTTTAAGTTCCGTGCAGATAGTCCAATCATTGCAAACTCTGTGTCGATTGCAGGAAAAATGGAAGTTTGGAACCTGGCTGAATTTAGATCTACAAATGAAACAAACGGGGAAATATCCGTTTTTATTGTGCATTCCCCTTCAGGGTATTTGATACTAAATAATAATTCTGGAGCCTACCAAAACTACAGCACAGTTGATCAAACTATTGACTACAGCACTATAAGAGCAAAGAACTTGATAATAAATGGCAAATTGACTGCAGGTGTTTTGAGTTTAGATATGGGAGTTGAACATCTTTATGTTGGAAGCTCTGGTAATTTCACCTTCACTGCCAAGTCTGACTTTCAAATTTATGATGCCTACATCAATGGAACTCTGATATCCATGAAAAAGCTTGTTCTCAGAGGGAAAGGCAAACCTCACATTAATACTTTACACATCCAGAGCAATGGATATGTTTCCTTGGACCATTCAGCTCAGCAGAACCGCTCCTGGACAGGATATTCCCAACTTGGTGTACATTCCTTTCAGATTGATGGGACTGTGTATGGAGGCTGGCTACAAACATACTGGGTGGCAGATAATGGATGGGATGACCTCACTATCAACACAGGTGGAGACCTCTATTTTGAACCATACGGACAATTCCGATGTGACTACTTAAACATTGCAGGGACATTTGAAGCATACATGCCTCTATCTATCCAATCTCATACAATTGTAGACAATGCTTATATGCATGTCAGATCTGGGGCCCTTGTAACATTTGACTCTCGAGCCTCTAATAGAGTGTATGGACCCTGGACTGGTCAGAGCAATGTCACATTGATGACTCTGGTGACAGAGTCAGGTAGCAATGTTTATGCTGGCCATACCAAGTTTAGGATTGCAAGTGCAACCATCAGTGGCAACCTGGAATCAGATCCTGCTGGAGACGTTGAGATAACGTTAGTCACTATCAAAAATGGTGGTACAGTTCATTTTGTTTCCGTTTCAAGTATGGTTGGGGAAAACTTTACAGTAGAAGGCAATGGCCTCTTAGACATTGCTTGGAAGGCCCAGCCAGACAATGGAGCCCTTGGATGCACACAATCAAAAATTACATTCAAATCAATAGATGTTCACGGGACTGTTCGTGCTGGGTCTCTGGATGTACAGGCTAGATCGATGGTTGTTGCCGGACAAATAGATACTTCAGAGGGAGGATATCTAACAGATACTGGACCAGGTAAGTCATAGAGACAAGGACATTTCAATATTATTACTCCTTAAATACTTTTTGTAATCACATAGGATAAATAAACTGCATCCCTCCTCGCATAGTACCTTATCTAAATTAAAATGTAATGGAAGAAGAAAAAATCACAGCTAACTTGTTCTTGTGTATCTTAGTGGGTTACAGGTTGTATTTATAATTTCAGCTTTTTCGATAAAAAAAAATAGAAAAATAGAACCAGGATTAATGACCATTTTTCCTAGATATGCAGTAAATGTAGTTTGCCATGTTGAATCTGACATATCTAAAAATACTTTCCCAAAAACACCTTGTACAAAATTAACAATGTTTCTGTGACTGTTTTAAAGGCGCTGGTGTGGTGTCAAGCCTGGGTTCTAGTGGGGGAAGCTATGGTGGACGTGGTGGTCGAGGTGGGACATCATCTTTCACATTAGCTGGTCAGCCATATGGTGACATCTTTAGTAACGGAACTTGGGGCTCAGGAGGGGGCAGGAATGGCAGCTTTAAAGGGGGAAGAGGAGGTGGTGTCATCCATGTGAAGGTGGAGGAAACCATGACTGTTACTGGTAACATTGCTTCTGATGGAGGGGCATCACAGGTAAATAATTTAAAGATTTTACAGATCATGACTACTAGATTTTGTGTACATTGTGAATTGTCTTGCCATTAATTCATTTAAATAATGCAAGTACCATAAATCTTGTATTTAAAGATATTTTTTAAAAAAGTTTTATCGTGTGTAGCCTACATACATTACATCATCATTATTGTTGTTGTTATTATTTTTCAGTCCTCATTCACTGGTGGAGGGTCTGGAGGATCTATCTACATAGATTGTAAGAATTTTGAATTAAAAGGCTCTCTGCGTTGTAATGGCGGTGCCAGCTCCAGTCCAGGGGGTGGTGGAGCTGGGGGACGGATCATTGTCTACTTCCAGACAGGTGACTACCACAGTGGTTATGTACAGGCCAAAGGTAAGTAGCATGTATATATTTGATAATGGGATGTAATTAGTAGTGGAAACTTTAAAATGTTTTGTCTCCAAAAGAAAGTAAAAATGAAAAAGAAATACAATGAAATAATTGCTGTAAATGTAGTTTCAAGTAAAACAAGATGTGCAATAATTGCAAGATCAAAATTGTATTGATAAGTAGTCCAAATGTATATTTGAGACAAAATAACTAAAATACACAGCAATCTTTCATGTAAATGCTATTATTTTATTATTTTTTTCAAGCCAGAAATTCTCTTCCACTCTTTGTTTATGGAATATATAAGAGGAGAAAAAGAATTATGAGTGCAATGAAAGATATATATAATACATGTGCTCTCTGTACAGGTGGGGCTGGTGCTGAGCCAGGTGGACCTGGGACAGCCTACTTTCATGGTAATGATATCAGACACCTGCGTGTTGACAACAAGTGTCAGAAACCATCTGTAAGTGAATTCCTAATGATTGACAAGTTGAGAGCTTTGAATACATTATCATTGCATTCATCAAATCTGCTGATGATTATCTTTGTTCTTTCTACTTTGAATTGTGCAGTTTCTTGAGTTAACTGGTGCAAGGGGATATGCTTATGAGATCATACATATATGAAACTGGGATAGTTTAAAAACAAACAAAGAAAAAGTAGAGCAAGGAAGAAAATAAAAAGAATAATAAACCAAAAACTATAAAACCTTGGGTCAGCATCAGCAGATAAGAGGCGTTATGCCCACAGAGGATATATGATATTGAAGTTTTCCTTTAAATACATTCCCTGATCACATTCATGTTTGGAAAAAGAACTGTCACCTCACATATCCAACAATCCCAGAATATCTGTGGGAAGAAACTCTTCCCAACCTTATGTCTTACCTCCCTTTATTAATGTTAGATGACGTTAGTTGCTTGCCAGCAGTAACTTTGCTTTATACAATATAAATCTTATCAAAAACTTATTACAAAATTTAAGTTATTTTTTGAGATTATTTACAAAAACAATATGAATGTATTTACTATATGTTGCAGTTTTTTATGACGTTTTTTTTATATTTATGTGAATTTTTTATAGTTTGTGAACCTTTTTATCTTCTTGCCCGAAGATGTTATCATTAGTTCCTGGTATTGGTTGTTTCCATGCACACTGCATAGAAGTATTTGCTTATTTAGTGGCAATGTTGATTATTTGTGAATTGCCTATCAGATCAAATTAACAGTATGGATACTCTCCGCTATCTCCTAATCATGTCCTCCCTGAACAACTAAGATTAGTAACATCTTTCTGTCTGTATATCATATAAAGGAAGCAACTCTTACAGGTTAATTCCACCACTCCGGTGGCCTAGTGGTTAGAGCATCTGCTGTGGAAATGGGAGGTCATGGGTTCGATCCCATGCCAAGTCATACCATTAGACTTACAAAAATGGTACTAACTTCTACCCCGCTTGATGCTCAGCATTAGGAGGTTAGTGTTAGGACTGGTCAGCCAGGTGTCAGGATAATATGACGACTTGGGCGGGACATCATGCTACCTGTCTGCGGTATGATGCCCCAGTGCTAGGCATCAATATAAACTGCCACATTGCAGACATCGTAGCAATGACTGAAAAATTGTTAAAGCTACATTAAAAATCCTAATCAAACAAACAGGTTAATTCCCCTTTTTCTCCACTTGATGGCCACCAGAATCTTGGAGAACACCAGTTTAAATATTTGCTGTCAGTTGATAGCAGTTCCTTCTGGAATCCAATGAAACTTATACTTAATTTTTACCCTCTACAATATATTTTTTGGAAATTCTTTAACATTCAATATTGAATATGTGATTTCAATATAGTGAAATGCAATTTTCCCCTATGAAAATGTGCACTGCTAAATTTGGAATTGTTACACTTCTTATGTAATCTTGGTAACAAATATTTGCCTTTATTTAAACAATCCTGCATGCATTAGTTTCATTTTCCTCATCTCTTTCATAAGAGATGTCAAATCAAGTGCAAGAAGTGTTGACAATTTAAAACTTTGGAGGACACCTAGGAGAACATGTTTGGTATACACAAATTGCCCTTCTTCACACACAGATAGTCTGTGTACATAGTGGACAGAAGATGTCTTATCCAATTTTTTTTAAAAAAAAATCAAAATTGTCTGAGCATAAAATTCTTAGTCTTTATCCCACTTTGGAAACTTTGATCAGCTTTATAGAAAATATTGAGATATCAACTTGCCTCTCCATGAAGACACCAAAAACAGTATCAGAGGTGACTGTGGCCAGATCTGATTGACAAGTGATTCCAATCAAAGTATTGGAATTAGGAATGATAAAATCTTTTGCAACATGCTTTATCAAGAGGATATTGATGAGTGACTTGGACAAAAGCATGAACTGGTATCCCACTGGGTACAAGTTCCTATCCCCCATCTTTGCATTGATTTCAAAAGGTTGAAGGTGGGTGTATGGGAATGCCTTTTGACTTGGCCAGATTGACAGGTCTGCAAGTCGTATATTGTACTCCATAAGCTGGTCTGGCTGCTGACCTTCAGTCCAGCTGCTCAGATAATCAGTGCATGGTTTTGGCAGTCATGTATCAGTTACCTAGGACTGGTGAGCCAGCCCACTGACTATGTCTCTTAGCAGACCACCCCGCTGAGCACCCAGCCAGCTGGACCATGATACATGGTGAACTGGCATCACATATGGGACCATCTGACCCAGCCTAACTGGTCACGTTAGACGGGCATTCCACAGCCACACAACATTCTGTGGTGATGCGACTGCAGCTAATAGTATATACAACAGGGACAATGTTTACACATGCTGTCATCATTGCCTTACAGAATGTTATACCCCTTGACTCAAAGTTCAAGAGGAGAGCGATTGACAGAGGTGTTAAATGGATTATTCTGAACATTCAGATCTTATTAGTGGCATTTAGATTTATGGCAGTGATTAAAAAATTAACAGAATATTGCCTCTTTTTGGAAATGTCCACCAACAGTAAAGCCTACTTTTACCGAGTCAAGGCCTTGGTGAATGTGGACAATGATGGTGGTCAGATCTCATTCATAATGTTGCCTTAAATATCAGACAGCTGAATGTACCAGGTGACTTGGAGATAAAATTTGTGACTTGGTAACTTGCAGATTTCATTTTGGTGAGTCATTTGCATTTAACTTTTATTGGTGGTACTAAACCTATGAAGATGTGTATTATTCAGATGTACCTAACTTTGCAAAGATATGACAGTCTTCAATATGTCTGCTACACTCTGTTATAAAGCATTTAATGCCACATCAGAGTTTTTTAGGCATGCTGTGTCAGTTTCCTCCAAACTCATCTTTATCCTTAATCAAGTAGAAAAAGCCAGAAGTTACCATGCTTCGGATTTGGTAAACCATATTGCTATGGTATTCAATATGGCTGCCCACCACACAACTGCATGTCCCCTAGCTGCTCCTTGTAATATGGATCTGATTAGAATAGATCCACTCATGTGTTACAGAAGGGATCCACTCATAGTGAAGAAGGGATGCACTTGGTTGCTATTCTTTTCATAAACAACATCATGTAGTGACCCAGCAATTACTCCGCTTTTGGTTCTCCACTTGTATTGTGAAGATGAATTAATGAGATGAGACAGCAAGATGCACAAGAGTTTCTCTCTGTGAAGATCACTGGTGCTGAATAACCCTGTCAGGGAATGTACCAGAGAAAAAATGGCTAATGCCAGAAAAATAGAAGGGAGATAATTCTCAGCAATGGCTACTTTATGCGGCAAAGCAAATTATGGGCAGCCATATGATTCTAACTTCTTCAGGCAGGTGGATGGGGAGAAGAGAGAAAACAAGGTTTCCTTGTTTCCATCGATTAATCTTCCATCAAATCTGTACCCAATGGGACTGATTGATGCTAAACCTTTTTTTTGCAATGGCATCAAACAGAAACTGCTACTTTTCATTTCCCCATTTCTAGATATAGAAGCATGGGTGTTGATGCCCTTTCAGTCAGCTGAGAGGGTATGTGAACATAATTCTCTCCTCCTCTGATACTGAAACAAATCCAGAAAATGAGGGGCATAGACTGCAAAAAAAATTTGATTGCCATTCTCTGATACAATGAATCCTGGATTGATCTGCTCAGTTTAGTGACAGACCATTCCAGAAAAATTGTGATGTGCCCATGCTTCTCAAGCAGTTGAGGGTGCCACTATTCCATCCTTGTCTGGAGCAGCTGAGGTTGCCACCATGCCATCAATGTCTCAAACAGCTACGGTTGCCACTTGTTTGTTTGATTAGGATTTTTAACGTAGCTTTAACAATTTTTCAGTCATATCGCTACGATGTCTGCATTGAGGCAGTTTATAGTGATGTCTAGCACTGAGACATCATGCCGCAGACATGTAGCATGATGTCTCACCCAGTCACATTATCCTGACACCAGGCCAACCAGTCCTAACACTAACCTCTTAATGCTGAGCGTCAAGCAAGGCAGCTGTTAGTACCATGTTTGTAAGTCTTTGGTATGACTAGGCCGGGGATCGAACCGACGACCTCTTGCTTCCGGGGCGGATGCTCTAACCACTAGGCCACCGGAGCGGTTACGGTTGCCACTATTCCATCCATTCTCTGATAATTTAAATTTTAGTCATTAAATTACTTAAAATTCCATATGCTTCCCTGCAAGTGGGAGCATCCTCTTAAAGATTTTATTTAATCTTTAATTGATTACATCTAGTGACCAGTGGTCACCTAGCAGAAACAAAGTGAGTGAGATAAGAGTTGCTTCCCTTTGCCTACATTATTTTATATTTTAGTTGAAAAGATGCTTTTAATCTGCAGCTGGATTCAGAGGATAATGCTAATTTAATTAGCTAAGTATTATTGGAGAAACATAAGTTTAAAAAAATGTACTTTCCCAAAAGTTTTCATTGCTGTTGATCTACAGCTACATGCAGTGTTTGTGTGTCACAGCCCGTGCACATCTGGTCCATGATACTGTGGTGAAGACTAAAATGAAAGATAGATTCAGGAAATTCAGAGGGGCAACTGTGACCTACTTAGTTTAGGGGCCGCATGTTGCAGTTTGGTATAAAGTGCTTGCTTTTACTGATCACTGCAATCTCACCTTTACCTGCATAGGTTTGAGTCTTATGCTTGGCCAATGTGAAAATGTGAGAAAGCTTGCCAGTAACTTCCCATGGGTTGGTGGTTCTTACTGGGGTTTTTGATGGTTCTTCCTCTGCCAGTTATACTGGCTGCCATGTATAGAAAATTGGCTAACATACTAAATTTTGCGGGTAAAATGTCACTGACCCTCTCATTGAAAGTGATGCATCCAATGTTCACAGTGACCATTAAATAGAAAGAAAAAAGTTTGCCACCAGTAGTTCATCACATATATGGTCAGGGTTGCAGATATACTAACTAGTACAGAAGGTGACAACACAGTAACTGGCCTTGGGTGAATATGTTCTCCTCCATCCCCATTGTTTAAAATGACTTGCAGCTTATAATAGACTGTCCTTCCTTTTCTAGTTTGCCCATCAGTTTGGTCAGACATGGCTTAATTCGAATCAGTTAAAGTCCTTAGCCCACACTTATATGATGTTGCTATCTTACAAAAATGTATATTTTCAGCATACAGGGTGAGTGGCATATTTTGTCTTCCAGTGAACTATCTGCAGTTCAGGTTAGATGGTACTTTGGTTCTGATAGTTAGGTTTCACAAGCTGTTGTCAATGAGCATTGGAAAGAGTGGTTATGATCACTCTCCATCGATCATTGAGGGAAAGCAGTGATGCAGGACCTGGTCTGCCTGCTCAAGGTATAAGGTACACAGAAAAGTTACATGTGAACTAGTCAAGTTGGGGAAAGAGGATATAACCACTGAAGCCCAGGCATCATGGCTAAATTAAAATAAATGCTGTCTATATATTTGAGGATCTCAAGAGATCAAGAGGTGAACTCTGCCTCAGGAATATTATAGCACATGAAATCAGAGCTGTCTTTGCAAGCTTCATGTTTGAACAGAATGTGGCAATCCAAGACATGTTAGATGCAGTTGGCTGGTATGCAATGTCAACCGTCTCTGGCTAGGGTTTTCATGATTAAGCTTTGCAGAGATAAGATATGAATCTTAGGTCCAGTGGCTGTAAGTCCACCCATCACCAGACTGTTTTACAGAAACAAAAATGAATCTGTCAGGTCCACTGGCTGTAATCCAGACCATCATCAGACCAATCTGTGGTCAGTCGAGCCTTGCCACAGGCATGCTACAGTGGTTATGCTATGTTCCACTGGTAATCTTACTAAGAAAAAGTCATTTGCTTCCTTTTTCCTTGCCCAGGTACTGTCATCAAAGCGTATCTGTTATGCTGGTATGATAATACAAGTTCAGTTTACTTTCATATAGGGAAGAATCCCCTTGTTGGTGACCATGACAGATATATGATTCTCAGCATTTATTCCTCTTCATACCTATTTCTCCAAATGTTAATGCACGGCCACACGATAAATTATACCCGAAAAATATTTTTGCACATTCTCTTTTTTATTCATTGTTTAATCCTTTTTTGGTCAAATCATGTTTTTCTGTCAAATCTGTTAGTAAGATTATCTTCATTCCAGTATGAACCGCTGCCGTTGTGAAGTTTTTATGACATGCATTTGGTGTGTTCGGTTTATTATAATGGATACATCTTTAATTAAAAAGACATAATTAGACAATCAACATTTGCCATAAATAAAGTTGAAATGTAAAGTCCACTACTGCAAGAAATACACTGATGAATGTTATTTCATTCCAGTTCAAAAGACAATACTTATATGTTTAGACATCTGTAAGTCTGACTAAAAATGTAAGTACTGTCTTTTGAACTGGAATGAAAGAAAACCATGTCCCTAATAAAGTTTTCATTTAGTTGGCATATCTGTTAATGTATTCAAAGGAGAAAGCAAATGTTTTTGTAAATTATGTTTCTTTGAGATTGATTAATTCTCCAGTCACATTACAGTTTAATTTTTGCACACCTGCCTGCTGATCCAAGCATCCTCATTGATGTAGAGCTCAACGTACTGGTATATGTGATAAATAACTATAGTCACATTGTAATGGTTAAGGGAGGTAAGAGGAAGATTTGGGAAGAACTTCTATCTTTGTCTGAATGGAATAAAGACAAAATATTTTGTCTCTCTGCAGTCACTGGATTTGAGAAGCAGTGATTGGCTGAGTATTTTCAGAAAAAAATTATTTACTGAATAGTTTACTTTTGTGATATCAAAATAAATTAACAAACAAAAAATACCTAGAACACAAAATAAAACTGGATTAAACAAGCAAATTTGAAGTAGGTTTGCAATAAAAGTCAAAATGAAAAAAAAAGAAATTCTAGGAGAGAAGTTATACACTACATTAAAAACCAGAGCCAAAAATAGGTAAGATATAGAGGTTATTTTGAGGAGATATAAAAACATATTCATTGTTCAAAAGTGTAAATATGATGAAGACATCAGTGTTTCCACTTGATGAGTGAAATATTTCCTTATATCTCGTAAAATAATATATGCTTGATTGTTTTAAATTGGATATCATTAAAGACCAGAATGCTCAGTTTACATGGACATTTTTCACTATTTTGTGCCAATGTGATTAATAGCTGAATTACTACATCAGTATTTTGTTTTAAAAAAACATTTTGCAGTAAATTTAGCTCCTGTATAAATATTTGATAGTGTATTTTGCCAGATTAAGGACTGGTTTTAACAAGAAATAATCACATTTCATGCCTGGATTGATATCATAAAATTGGGGTGGTATTGCAAAAACAATGTATAAATATATCTGATAGTGTATTTTGCCAGATTAAGGACTGGTTTTAACAAGAAATGATCACATTTCATGCCTGGATTTATATCATAAAATTGGGGTGGTATTGCAAAAACAATGGAGTGGGTGTATCTCTAAGACTTCAGACTGTACCATCTTACAGAAAATTACATTGAATATAAGTTTACTTAGAAGAATTTGTTTAATTTTTTTTTTTTTGTGTGCATGTAAATGTGAATTGTCTGACTTGGGTAAGCTGATACCTGTACCCAAATTGTGGTTGTTACTTGATTTTGGTTTGCAATCAACATTACTTATTCCTGATTTCTCTATCATTTTTGTAAATGATTATGAATCATCATCATCATAATCATCATCATCATCAGTCTCTTTACCTAGTGTGGTCATAGAGACACTGTGCTGCTGAACATCTGAGCAGTTCCCTCCACTTGTCTCGATCATGTGCCGATTATGATTAGGACAAGATGCTACTTTTCTTATTGTATTACTACATTCATTCAAGAGTTTTTCTCTAAAATTTGCACCATTTTTCATAGATCAGACAGGCACTACATGGGTGACACTGAATATTTAATAGAAACAGCTCATGTAAGTTCAGTCAATCACTATTTGAATGATTCATGCAGAAAACCATTAAAAAAGTAATACTTAAAGCTGACATATTGTTATTGGTAGTCCACACTCGATTGCACCTTTTCACCATATACTACAGTCTTCACATATTTTAAGATCTGTTTTTCATGATGGAGAGGGAGAGGGGGGAGGAGAAGAAGGAAGATGAAATAGACCTAAGTAAGGAAATATGTGTCTGAATAATGTACATCAGGGGAGATAAATTTTGTAAATAGAAATAAATAATGTAGTTCCAAAAGTTCTATCACCACTGTAGCTATACAAGTGTAGTATTATCACCATGATTTTTTCCCACTGATACAATTTTGTGTCTCATTATGAAGAATATCATAAAAAATGATAGATGATAATATGTGATATGGTATTTAAGATGAATTCATCAATACATTCAGGTGACAGAACCTAGTGGTGACCATGCCAATCAAGGGGACTATTATGCATACACTGCCACAGGTGAGAATTCTTACATCTAAAAGAAAATAAAAGAAATAGAAATTATACTGGTCAAACAAATGACAGCTGCATTGGCTTCCATATTGAGTAAATAGTGCTTAGAAAATAGCATCAGTTGGTAACCAGCCGGCTGACAACCAGTAGCTCGCTTGTATCGGCTTTTTCAAAAAGCAACTCATTATGACATGAACTTTAAGTTGCCAACATAAAATAGAGCTACTAGTGTACGCTTCAACCTCCCAGTAGTAAAAATCTATACCAAGTAGTATACAGTTGTAATCCATTGATTTGTATCTTTACACAGTAGTATACAGTTGTAATCCAATGGATTAAATCTATACCCAGTAGTATACAGTTGTAATCAATATGATTGGATCTTTACCTAGTAGTAAACAGTTCTAATCCATTGGATTGGATTTATACCCACAGATATATAGAGTCCAGTAACTAAGTTTCTTATATTATGAAGGTAGAGTCTC
The DNA here is from genome assembly GCA_029339505.1 of Unio delphinus. Taxonomy (NCBI): domain Eukaryota; kingdom Metazoa; phylum Mollusca; class Bivalvia; order Unionida; family Unionidae; genus Unio; species Unio delphinus. The sequence goes on from JAQISU010000225.1 coordinate 4,428,417, forward strand.
AGATCTTGACCTGTCCTTTTAAGGAACCATTAATCAAGCACCTGTTATGTAAATTTGATTTGGAGAAAGAAACAAAAAATCCCAGTCTATACATGATTAGGCTCCTTACAACTACATTTGTAAAATTGTTTGATACATTTTATTTTATTGTGCAATGCATATTTAATAATTATAATTTCAAATTCCAGTTGAATACATAAACTTTCACTAATATAACATGTTTTACATTAGTATTCTGAACAAAATTTATGTTTTTGGTTATGGATGACTAAAGAATAACCATTACTTGTATTTATGACTTGCTCAGTGCAAACAATTTATTGAACACTAGAAAAAGGCTGACCTAGAGGTTAAAACCCTTCTCTCATGGTCTGCCAAGGCCTTGAACCAATGAACGTATATATGATTAATAATTTTATTTATTTTATGGATACAACAGGTGCCATTTCTTACCTTCTCCCTGACACGGACGACTTTGAATATGACTTCACTTTAGTGGAGGTGTATGGTAATGCACATCTGACATTTGCCAAGAATAGGACCAAGGTGAAGGTCTTTAGGATGGTGGGTGATGACACTGGTCATGTGCATGTGCCTCCATTTCACATCCTAGAAATCACAGAGGTAAGATAAAGGAACTGTTTTGCAATATGTGATAATATACCGTCCCAAGGATTTATAGCACTATACAGTGAGCACTGAAGTAACATAATCAAGTTAAAGCTTGTATTTGATACTGGATACATTTTATGCACTTGGCAGTTGCTTGAAACAAAATACTGAATAGTAATCGCAAAAACATTGTTCAAAAAAATATTTGTAAGAAAAATTCAGGCTGGTTTGACTCTTTCAAATAATGGTATCCTGACCTGTTTTATTTTGTGGCATTTCAAATTTCATTCTAAAATTTTATCAGTTTGGGAATGTCTGGTCAGCATGTTCATATAAGTCTCGGGAAAATTGCAGCTTCCTTTCAGGTTCCTTTTCTGGAAACCAGGATAATATTTTAGTGACTCATGACAAAACTCACCTTTTGTGGATTTTCCAATAAATTATGGAATTTGTGTAACTTTTGCAGGCATCAAAATGTTCAGATATGTTTTAAGATCTCACATCATTCTTCTAAGTTCTTCTATCTGTAAAGGATGAATATATATCACTGTTTGTTGGTATAACATGATATAGTTATGCCAATGCCTTTTATTCCCACAGGTCAACAAATATCAGCGGTTAAACGTGACATACAAGCCCTTTATCTATGAGAAAGCTACGTGGATTTTGCCAGATGGTATTGTTGAAATCCGCCAAAGTCTAAATGAAGTTGGTCTTGGTCTTAATCCATTGGCATGTGGCATTTCATCATTAAGCTCCAACACTATGAGAACATGGGGGAAAGTAGTTGGAAACAAAGCACATCTGCTAGTGGCTAATGGTAAGAAATAGAAATGACATAATTATTGAAAAGAGTATGATTTTTATTGTTTGGTCACATAAAATGCACAGTAATCATGGTAGCATTACTTAATATAACTTGTAAACAGTTGGAATTAGTACTGTCTAAATATTTTTCTGAAAAATATAGATGCCAGTATACACAACACAAACTTTGATAAAGTTTATATAATGTGCTTAAATTGCATAAGGTAAACAGAGATGCATTTTCATAGCAGTATGTAAGGTACATGTATAAACTTACAGGAGTGCAACCATCAATACATGAGTCTATCCAGCCATCTTGTTGATGCCCAATTTAAAGGCTGGAAGAAAATAAGGTCTTGAATAAGAGAGAGATGCTACAACTTATAGAATTTTTTTCTTATTTATAATGTCCAGATCTCAGAATAATATTCTTCATTATGCAGTCCTACACTAGTATAGATGATAGTGATTCAGGCAACTTACCAGACCAGTACCTCCACCTCCACCCCCACCCCCACCAATATAAAGAGAAAAGAACAATAAGAAAAATCTGCTTCTAATGCATCTCCCAACCAGTGCCAGTGCAGCACCAAAATACACTGGAGGGAGGAGGGGGGGGAATAATATTTTCAACTTTAATGGGGCCCTTACAGGTAATACTGCAGTAGTAAACTCCTCCTCTCCAGTATGGGTGTTAATGCTTTATCAATATAAATCACCTGTGCAAACATGACTGTAATTTATTATTGTAATTCAGTTAATATGTGTTAGCTTGACTTGCTTGTGAAGATTTAGGAAGGGGGATATACATGTCTGTTGCACACGCGCTGGTGGATGAAACACCCAATACGTGACAGGCACATCTATCAACAGAAGTTGCAGGGTAATGTCTGGGTTGTGGTGGGTGGTGCCAGTGGTTCCCAGTTTTTTCTTTGCCATCGTTTTTTCTCCAAGCTGTCCCATCTATTTTGTTCAAAAGTGGCAGTGACCCAGTGAACTGTACTTTGCCAGCTTGCACGGTCAGAAGCTTGTGGTGCCTATTGGCAGAGATTGATGCCACAAGTGGTGAGGATCTTTTTCAAGGAGTCTTTATATCCCTTTTGAGGTGCCCCTCTATCACAGTGGACAGTGGACAATTCACCATACAGTGCGATCCTTGGCAGGTAATGATCTTCCATCCTGGACACGTGCTCCGCCCAGCGTAGCTGTATATTCATTAGCATTGCCTCAGTGCTGGTGATCTCTGCTGTTGTTTATTTCTTTGTTGATCTTGGCATCAGAGGATATCACACAGCCCAGGTAGATGAACTGGTGCAGTACATTCATCTCTGTCTGGCCAGTGAAGATGCTTGGTGGCTGGTGCTCTTCCTTGTGTGCAGGCTGGTGAAGTATCTTAATTTTCTTTAGGCTGACCTCAAGACTAAAGAGCTGGCAACCTTCTGCAAAGCAGGATGTTACGTACTGAAAGGCAGCTCCTGTGTGGGCAGCAAGGGCAGAATCATCTGCAAAGAGACGTTCTCTGATACATTTTTCCAAGGTCTTGGTTTGGGCCTCAAGTCACCTTAAGTTAAAGAGGTTGCCATCAGTACAAAATCAGATATAAATGTCATCTTTATGATTAAGGTCTTCTGATGCTTTTTGGAACATCATGCTAAAGAAGATTGAAAACAGTGTGGGAGCTAAGACTCAGCCCTGTTTCATTCCATTTACAATGGGGAATGTCTGTGACAGGTCCTTATTGTTTCTGACCAGACCAAGCTGGTCTCCATGCAGTTAGATGACCATGGTAAGGAACTTACGAGGACAGTCTAGCTTTTCAAGGATTTTCCACAGTCCAGTTCTGCTCACCATGTCAAATGCCTTCAGCAGGTTCACAATTGTGATGTTTAGTCCTTTGTTTTGTAATGTAATATTATGTAATCTATTAGGTGCTAGTTAATTTATTTCATGGTTAAAATCATCAGGAAAAGCATGGGCTGATGAATAGTTGATATTTAAACAGATTTAGAAAACCAAAGCTAATAAAGAGAACTTGTTGAATTCAGTGGGTGTGTCCGGGTGTAACGTATAAGTGGTGCTGCTATTTTCATTTGCATAATAAACTTAAGAAGGATTGATGTTGATATGTTTTTGCAGTATGTGCAAAGAAATTGATGCTATCTGTTACTAATGTGCTTCTCAAAAGTAAAACTCCATCAACCACAAGTTCTGAAATTTCAATTTACTGGGCTTTGCATGTTTCACTGCTAGCTTATTCTTCTTGAATCACAGGAAATGTATTGAGTTATTTTGCCTTAAAAAATGAATCACACTGGAAGCACTGTTCCGATGACTGAAATAATTAATTGCATTTGATATATGGAGTAAAAACAGACTTCAAAGAAACGTTGCCACTGTTCTCAAAATTTAACAAAGATGGCTTAAATATTCTCATTCAAGGCGATGAGATATCTTTTGTGTTCTTCAACATGCATCTCTTTGACTTACCAAGAACTTAAAATGAATTAGGTTGTTCCAGTTTGTGAACATTAACTATTCAAATTAGCATAATGGGCTCCCCCACAGGGGTCTTCAGAAGATTTAACACATCACACTACCTTTTGTGAGCCAGTTGAGTAATATGTGATATATATATATGATCAGCTTGTCTTTTAATTGCCTCTGTGACAATAAGCTGTGGAAGTATAGTTTTATATGAGCTTTATGCAGGTTAACTATTTAAACATGCTACATGTTACAAATATATATTGAAGTTGTGTTTTTTATGTTTGTTTTAAATAGATGACTGAAAATTGTGTTGTTTACTGTATGACTTGGAAAGTATGAAATCATGCTTTTGGCATGACACGTATTCTATGGCAGGTATGAGTTATACAAATATTGTTTGAGTGCCATAAGAATCCATTGATTGCTGAGTGCCAGATGAATGGAATTTTCCATTGATGAAAGTTCTGGTGAGATCTTAAGGTCAACATAACAATGTGAGAAATAAACCTGACTTTTTCATTGCTCAAGCAACAGTTTTGAAGCAAGCAAATATAGAATTTTTTAAAAAGTGAATTTTGTTCCTAAATTCCATTCATTGACCAAAATCAGGGGTAGAAAGTGCCCCAGTTTTGAATGATTCAAATACGATAAACATACCTAGTGCATAAAAAAACTGTATTCAAGAAACAACACTAAGTTCAATAGGTAATCTTTACGTTTCATTTATGAAATGTCTGCTTATTTTGAATCCACACTTAATGTGATGAGACAAAAATATTTCTGTGGGATAAATAACTGTAATAATTATCTTGTTTTGGCATTTTGTAACCACCTTAACCACCATCTACACACGAATTCAGGTTTTTAATCTTTAAGTACACAATGCAGTTGGCATTTATAAACCTCTGCCACCACATTATAGCGAGGGATATCTACATGATCTCTTTTATTTTCAGGCATGACTTTAATAATGGAATTGCATGAAATGCGAGAGGTACAGTTTTCCAATGTCACAATTCAGGATGGAGCTGTTCTGGAGCTTAGGAGCTACTATGGAAATGTCTCAGACCAATGGGAACTGAAAGTAGGATGCAATATATTCCTATTTTCTTAAGAATATGGATAATATGCTTGTGTATAACACATGGTTGCTTAGTCATAAAATGTAGCCAATCAGGTGATTTAATATTTAATTTTTCCGGATTTTCTTCGTTGTTAATCACATTAAGCTTAGTATCTTTTTATTTGCTTAAAGCCTAATATACAAATTAAAAGATAGGCACTGTATATAACACAATGCTTTTGGCTGCTTCTTTTTATCCGTGATCAAATCCATTTTCAAATGATTGTAATCTAGTCAGTTGGCTGATTTGTCACTTACCAAGGTGTCAGTTGGTTGTTTTGTCACTTGCCTAGGTATCATTTGGCTGCGTTGTCACATAGCTAGGTGTTAGTTGGATTTGTTGTCATTAGAATTCTTTTGCATTAGTCTGGTGTGATAGTAATGTTCATCTGTCAAAACAATCAGGATCACTTTAGTCATCCAGTGTTTGAGGGGAATGGGCAGGTCTGTGGATGCATAGATGACTGAAGAGACCAATGTACACCCTGAAAGTTCTATGGCAGTGTGGACAGGGGGTTGCAGCAACACTGAGCATGGAGTCATCACTGGATCTGGCTTTTATAGCCTGCCTCCACTGTATTGCCTTTTCTGTATTGAAAGCCATGGAGTCATCACTGGATCTGGCTTTTATAGGCTGCCTCCACTGTATTGCCTTGGCTGTATTGAAAGCCATGGAGTCATCACTGGATCTGGCTTTTATAGGCTGCCTCCACTGTATTGCCTTGGCTGTATTGAAAGCCATGGAGTCATCACTGGATCTGGCTTTTATAGGCTGCCTCCACTGTATTGCCTTGGCTGTATTGAAAGCCTCGCAGTCTAAAGCATCTTTGCCGAGGGTTGAGTGCCAAACAACTCAGTCTTGAGCATTCTGCACCCATGTTTTAGGGCTTATGCGAAAAACCTTTAGAGACATCTTCAAGGTGTGAGAGTATTGAGACATTCAGTATCATATATGTCAGTTGTTGTCCATTATATTTTAATGGTTATCAGTTTTCATGGTTCAGGGCAATATGTCATATTTTGGAGAATACTTACATCCTTTGATTGGAGAAGAGGTTCTATTCTTTCAGTAGAAAAACCATTGTTCATTTGAGTTTTTTATATTATATTTTATTATTAAAACCACATAATCCCAAGAAAATTGTACATTTATAAACTGTGGATGTACAGCATTTTTCTAATATTCATAATTACTCACTTTATCATATACATGTATATTGTTGTGCAATATGTTTCAATCCCATTTACCAGCCAGCTCTGTAAAACTCAAGGGGAACTCGCATTACAAGCAATGTAAACTAAACTTTAAAAATATTTGTTGGATGGGCCAGACAATGGCTGGAAATGATAGGTAATTGGTAAAAGGAGGTCATTTTAGAATGCTTCACTGTGTATAAAATAATTTTCCATTGAATATAACATTTTAGATTTAATAGACACATGTATTGGGAATTCCTTGACAGGTTTTGAGAGACGGCTATGTGAGTATGCTGACAGTTGAGGGTGGTGGAACCTTGCTTGCCTCAAATCTTCACATAACATCAAATATTGTAAAGGTTGATGCTGCTGGTGTCCTTAGTGTAAGTGGAGGTGGCCTAAAGGATGGCAGTGGAGTGGGTGCTGGCAGTGGAGGAGCAGGATATGGAGGACAGGGAGGCCTTGGAGGAACCTCAGGTAAATAAATATCGAAACAGTTAAACCCCAACAAATCATACAGGATATCTGAAATATGTTATTAAAATTATGCTTGTGAGAGATGTGTCAGATTTGAATTGAAAAAATTGAAATTTTTATAATTACACATTTTATTACAATATTAAAAATTGACGAATATGAGGTCAGAATTGTCTGTTCTCAAATTGAAATCAATGCTTTGTTTGAAGCTAACCTGAATTTGAGACCACATCACTTCTCATTTGTCTGAAGTCAGACAAATTTATGGCCAGTAAATGTTTGGATTATTGATAATGATAATCTTTCAACCAAGGGGTTTTCATTTATGCTTTTGTGTTTGTCTTTGAAGTGTTCCTGGTGTTTTTATTTGTGTCCACAATAATAGTAACAAAAGATTTGTTAAGGTTAATTGAAGCTAATTTATTAGGAAATATGGATATATTTACATGTTACTGTCTGATATCAGGGGTGTACAGGTTTTTTTGGTCTCTAGATGATGAGATTACATTTGAGTCTGAGATCTCTTGCATAAACAAGTTGTTTTGGAAGTGGTTTTGGAGCTTACAATGTCTGCTGAGATATTGTGGGTAGAGAAATTGTTTTGATATGTGATTAATTAGCTTTCAGTGAGACTGCCCGAGTTATTTTAGGTGGACAAGTTGTTTGGGCATATGTGTGATGAGATTGCAGGGAATGTCAGAGACATCTTGACTAGAAAAGTTATTTTTGCATGTGATTGATGAGCTTGCACTGAGTCTGCTTCAGATGCCAGAGAGTGCGTATAAAACTTAGATAATATTTGTTAATACTTTTCTGGACATTAGTATTAGGAAAAATATTTTAGATAAATATACCCCTTTTACTCTTTACAGAGATTAATTTATAATTTCATTCATGACATGTGTGAATTTATCAGGCTGGTTAAAATCACTGTTAAGAAAGGTTGATGATGTCATATTGTTAAAACTTGAAGGGCATAATGCAATTTTTTCCCCTTATTGACAAAATGTATTGCATGAAGGCATGTGTTGGAAAATATTTTTTCAGGTGCTTCCTGTGTTGTTAAAAATCAGAGTGTGTAATAACAGCACTTGTTGATATCTTAACACTAGAGTCAGCAGTGATGTGTAATGTGACATGATTCAAATGCTTTTAATAATCCTCTGGCAGGTGATGGAATCTTTAGGGAGTTTACTTTACTTAGTCAATTGTTTTATATTTATTTTTAATAGGGAGTCTGCCAGGCAGTGTATATGGGTCTCTGTACATGCCTGATGAATATGGCAGTGGGGGCAGTGGGGCCACTACCAGTATTGGAACAGGTAAAAATTGTATTACATATACTGGGAAATATCAGAAAAGGTCATGGCACTCAGTAGCCATTATCAATCAAATTATATGAACCTAAGATTTGTCCGTAACATTCAGCTGCTGATATCATTCACAAACTTTTGAATGGTGAAAAATCCAGTGAAACCTGTAAAACTGGAACCTTGACTGCTCTGAATGGACATATTGATGACTGTTTTTAGACATATTGATGACTGTCTTTAGACATATTGATGACTGTCTTTAGATATATTGATGACTGTCTTTTGATATATTGATGACTGTCTTTAGACATATTGATGACTGTCTTTATAAAGGTGATACTACCAGACTGCTAACCAATTATTATAATGTGTTTTAATGGGCATGACCATATTAGGGTAGAAAATGAACTTCCAAAGCGGAGAGCTCTCAACATAGGCAAGGGAGCTAGTTCTGCTAGCATGTATCAATACAAGATGGAGACTCGGATGTGTTTCATTATGATGATGAGTTTTTACCACATAAAATTTACACAAATGACAATTTTAAATGCTTTGTTGATATTTTTTATCATGCAAATTTATGTAGATAAAACTACCCTGTGTGCTGTTGATTGCCCAGCTAACTGGCTCAAACTTAAAAACAATGATATCATTAATTCAGCAGTTGCTACAGTTAGCAGTATGCACATGCCAGACTTGTCTTGGTTGACAACTGGATTTCTCTACATTTGATATGATAGTCATTGGTACCTCTAGAATTTCGTCTGTGCTAACTGATGGTCATTAATCTAAAACCTCTAGAATTTCGTCTGTGCTAACTGATGGTCATTTATCTAAAAACTTTCGTCCGTGCAATCTGACGGTCATTAATCTAAAACCTCTAGAATTTCGTCTGTGCAAACTGATGGTCATTAATCTAAAACCTCTAGAATTTTGTCTTTGTTCTTATATTTCCTTTGTTGGGTGTCTCGTCATGAATTTTAAGTCTATTTCATTGTCCTGTTCAAAACATACAAGTCTTAACCTGTTTTTAAAAAAATTGCTCATCATAAAATATTTTGTATTGTATATAGTTTTATTATTGTTTATTATAAAGTAGTTATTGTTTTATATAAAACTGAGCCAAACTGTCAATATGGTGGCATAATAGTTTCATCTTATATTGCATGGTGATATTCATTCATGACATTTATTCAGTTTTAGATGCTTCCCAAAGTGTATCCTAAAAAGCTCTTCCATACATTATATTCCAATTTTAATGCAACATAGATCATTTTGGTATACACTTTGGAGATATTCATCTTTTCATTTGGCTAATTCCTGCAGAGCAAATGACTTAGAACTTTACTGGTCCTGCATCAGGTTTACTAATCCAACACTACATAATAATGAATCTGTTTAAAACCCCACTCATCCAATTAGACATAGATCTTGTAAAAGTGACTTGCCTTTTCTCAGACACCACTCATAACTGCATGCAGATAAGTGGAGTTTTCCAACCTTGAAAGTTAGAAATATGCAGCTTTTTCTCACTTTGCTTCAGAATCACAATAATAGTTGTAAGTATAGAAAATGACTAAAAAACTAAAACCATTACAAATATACACATAATTACCAAAGATGTGTTTTCTTAAAAAAAATAAAGAATGAAGATCAAAACACAGTTTTTCAAAGTGGAACAGTTGAAAATTTAGGCTGCCAAAGAGAGTTATTATCTGATTCAATGCTTTAAAATGATTTTATATTCTGATTGATATACAGTGGGACCCCGCTATAACCCGCCCCGCTATAACCCGAATTCGGATATAACCCAGTCGTGGCATGGCTCCCGAAATTTCGGGTAATTTATTACAGGTATTTTTCTCAAAGACCAAAAAAAAAAAATATTTAAGTATGAAAAAAAATATTAAGAGTTTAATTATCATTCTCATATTCGTCTAAACAGTACGAAAAAGAACGTGTAGAACATGTTTTATCAAATTTCTTCTATTTTTGGGTCAAAATAAACGTCGGAAATACGAACCAATTGCTGGGCCTACTGAGAACTTTGATCTTTGTTTATTGTTGAAAAATTACAGCTCATAAGTGTCAATATTATAATTACTGATTCCTGAGTAATGAAGCCATCGTGTCTACTTTGTGTTTGTCTTGAATGCATTCCGAATACAATCGTTGCTCAAATAATCTCCGATATATGTTCTCTTAATTTCATTTACAACTAAGCAACAGCCAATGCGGCGGTTGATAAAAGATTCTCACCAGAATGTATCAATTAATTTAAGTACATTGTTTATCATCAAAGTGAACTGCCGAGCTAAACAGTGACACAATTCAATGGTTAAAATACATACAGCCAGTTCTGTCTGCTGTATTTATTAGAGTACATCAAAAGAACATGACGCAATAACTGGGCGGCAAGTTCAAAGGACTTTGACTAGCAGCTTGGGTGGGAAATTGTGCTGAAATTTACAATGACTGAATTCAGAGACAGAAAGATACTGACATGTACATGTAGTTATTATAAGAATACCCTTTAGCTTCCATTATTTAATCTATGGACATGTACTATTTCATCATTCATTATGTACACCCGTTACGTAATTTTTGTTTTTTTCTTTTCATTAAATTCAGTCACATAATGATGTGTGACAAAATTATTGAATATTTTACATCCGTGTGTGGATATTTTCGATGGAAATATTTTGTATTATGGATTCAATGTATGTTACAAGATTCGCTGGTGAGTACACGGTGTTGATACTCTTTTCATGCAATAGATTATACATGTATACATAAATTAGACACGTGTATGTACCAATGCATGGTTCTCTGAATAAAGTAATGTATTATATCTGCAATTTCTGTTACCACAGCAAATGTTTTTCTCATTTAATATATATTGATCAAAAATGGTAATTGTGCCATGCATTTTCGCACCCGTCTTTATGTACCCCCCGGCTAAATAAATCCAAAAATGTGTTGGTATTGTACATGGTTGCTTATAACACGGTTCGGTTCATAGCCCGGTCGGATTCTATGGCTCCCAACTACCATGTTATAGCGGGGTCCCACTGTATTTAAAACTTTAAGTCCACATAACAATTGATATATTTAAAACTTTAAGTCCATGTAACAAATGATATATTTAAAACTTTAAGTCCACATAACAAATGATATATATAAAACTTTAAGTCCACATAACAAATGTACAATAGGTGGTGGCATCCTGAAGCTGGACGTGTCTCAGTATTTAATTGTGGAGGGAACCATCGAGTCCAATGGAAAGCCCGGCAGTGGCAGTGTTGGAGGGGGTAGTGGTGGTAGTATCTGGATTGATACCCGTGATCTGGAGGGAACAGGAAGTATTCAGGTGATATAATATTGATTAAATATAAATGCACATCATTTCTTTTTGATTTTCTTGTAGTAACTCTCATCAACAGTAATTAATCATTGCTTATGATACCAGCTAAAAGCAATGACTGTATCAGTACTAGTCATCACTTCTTGATTATGGAAACACTTATACTCTTCAAGATTAAATTACACAGCATCCACATACCTTTATAAAGTTGAAAAGTTCAATTTGTGTTATTATCAACTGTCTGTGAACGATTTTTGCATCATTGAAAAAATGTTTTATAAATAAATTGAGCCAGTTTTAAGTTTGTTGTCTCTAACCTTCTGCTCATAAAAGTTATGAATTCCCCTCTTTCAGGTACAGGGAGGAGTCGGTGGGTCCAGTTCAGGCTCTGGAGCAGGAGGGAGGTTAGCAGTCTACTATCAGAGACGGTGGTGGTGGAAAGGGGAGCTGAATGCAAAGGGAAATTCTGGCATTGGAGGATATTCGGCAGCTGGGACCATTTATCTAGAAGTATGAATAATTCTCCATTTGGTTTACTATCTTCTAATTACTTTATGTCAAACTTTAATTAGTGGACCTCTGATTAGTACTATGTGTCTATGGTAGTACTATGTGTCTATGGTAGTATTGTCTGTCTATGGTAATAGTATGTGTCAATGGTAGTACTATGTGTCAATGGTAGTATTGTCTTTCTATGGTAGTACTAAGTGTTAATGGTAGTATTGTCTGTCAATAGTAATAATAGGTGTCAATGGTAGTACTAAATCAATGGCAGTATTATGTGTCTTTGGTAGTATTATGTGTCTGTGGTAGTACTATGTGTCTATGGTGGTTTTATTTGTCTGGTAGTACTATGTGTCAATGATAGTAATATGTGTCTATTGTAATACTATGTGTGTAAGGTAGTACTATGTGTCTATTGTAATACTATGTGTAAAATGGTATTACTATGTGTCTATTGTAATAATGTATAAAAGGTAGTACTTTGTGTCTATTGTAATACTATGTGTATATGTCCCTTGGAGTATCCTTTCTTATATGTCTAGGCCACAGGTTAATATTTTAGGTTTCAGTTCAATGTGCTCTTCTGCTTTCTAGCTTAAGTGCTTTTTTAAGATAAACAGATGAATCTTATTATAATTCTATATTGAGCCTACACTGTTGCATTGTATGTTTTGGGATTTCAATCTTAAAGTCACAGGTCAGTATCTTAAGGTTTCTTGTATTTCTCATTAATGTATATGATATTTGTTCTAAAACACCACTAAAACACTCTTTTTGAGGAATTGGCTCCAACATAAAGATGAACCCTCAGCACAAACATAACCAGACCTCAGTTGTACCTACCAAACCCCTCTATATGGAAACACACAGAAAAGGGTATGTTGTTATTGCCATGATGACAGAAGATCTTCATCTAACTGATGTTACAGTTGGAAAGTACCTCACTGATAAGTATGTCCTGCTATGTCCAGTGTCCAGCCCTATTGTTGGACTTCCATTCAGATGATGATAACACATTAACAGCAATGGAAGAAGAGAAACAGCAATGGAAGAAGAGATAAAAATGACAGTAATGGTTTAACCGTTAAAAACACAAACAGTGGTAGATGTTGCAGGCCATCTGTATATACTTGTATTATTGCCTATTTATGAATGCACAACTTAACAGTCAAGATGACAAAGTTGACTATACTTATCTAGCACAGCACCTGGCACAATGCAATTAGTCAATATTATGCAGCATTTTCATAACTGACCAATGCCTATGAATTTTCTGCTACCAGAAACTTTGCTGCCATTAGAGACCATTGAAGACAGCTGTCATCCTTACTTTTCACATTGGCAGTGACCTTCTTTTCCACTAGAAGCAGGATGTGCAAACCATCTCACAGAGGCTGATAATGGGCAATGTTCAACCGCAGCACACAGTCAGAATCTCAATGAGACTGCCTTGTTAAGTGCACCCAGAGAGAAATGTAAAATCAGAACTGCTTCCATCCAGGTTGTCTTTGTGCATTTTAAGGGTTAGCTTTAAAATCACAATTTTTAGATCCAATATTTCCTTTGTGAGTTTTTTCCTTGGTCTCCAACCATGTGCTTTTTGAAAAGCAACTGGATCAACTTCATGTCATCATGTCTTCTATAAGAAAGATTCTGATTGCCCATTGTATTGCTTAAACACAGTTGCTGAAATCATCTTCAAGAAAATCATTGCTGTCGTCTCATTTATCGCTGGAAGCTGACACGAGCTTTGAATGAGGTGTCAGTGTTGGTTTGGGGGATGATCTATGTTTTGGGGCAGGCAGAAGCTTGCCCAGAGGAGCAGCATGTCCTTTCATATTTGTAGCAATGGTAACAAAGACTTGCTGTGACAAACTATTAATTATTCTACCTCCTTGTCCATCTTATCATTAGAGCTATGAAGATGTCATCTCTGAAGTGGGTGGTAGACCTATGGACAGACAGTCTCTTAAAAGTTGGTTGAACCTTTGTAAAAAAAATATATTTGCTGTGTGATACACGTACTACTGGTATTGTTAATGATGATACCATTTTTTATTTTGTACATAGTAAATTACACCATTGCATTGTAAAATTACATCCACATGAAAAATGAATGATTACAAATTTGATCTTGGCTTCAACACTAGCATACACGAAAATGTAATGTCATTTTTCAAGTTTAATTATACAGGCTATTATAATTTTAACTGTTTTACTGTCTTTTAGGATACACTGGCACATGAACCAAGCCAGACCCTAATAATTGACAACTTTGGACAGACTCAACCCATTCCATCCACCTCACAATACTCATTGTCTGCCAGAATGGCTTGTGGAGGTACAACCTGGATACACAGCAACCTGACAAGAGAATTTCATAACCTTAAAGTGGTTAGAGGGGCTCACTTAGGACTCTTGTCGAGTCTCATCAGGTAACAAAACATTGCATTGTGAACTCAAAATAAAACTTCATATTGGACAAAAAGAATCATGCAAACCTCTTTGTGTTACTTAGATTTTGTGTCAGTTTTAGCCAATTTCATCCATTATGAGTTACTAAGATTATGTGTCGGTTTAATTCATTATAGTGTTATTAAATTTATTAGCCAATTTCATCCATTATGAGTTACTAAGATTATGTGTCAGTTTAATTCATTATAGTGTTATTAAATTTATTAGCCAATTTCATCCATTATGAGTTACTAAGATTATGTGTCAGTTTAATTCATTATAGTGTTATTAAATTTATTACCCAATTTCATCCATTATGAGTTACTAAGATTATGTGTCGGTTTAATTCATTATAGTGTTATTAAATTTATTAGCCAATTTCATCCATTATGAATTACTAAGATTATGTGTCGATTTAATTCATTATAGTGTTATTAAATGTATTAGCCAATTTCATCCATTATGAGTTGCTAAGATTATGTATCGGTTTAATTCATTATAGTGTTATTAAATTTATTAGCCAATTTCATCCATTATGAGTGACTAAGATTATGTGTCAGAATTTGGTATATTTTCCTTTACTTTTTGTTTTATAGATATTTGACATCTTGCCTTTTATTTTTTTTCTTGTAGGACATGGTGTTTATGTTTGTTTTTTAAAAAGATTATCTTTGTAAAATTGTATGCAGTATTATTATTATTATCTTTTAAACTAAACTTTTAATTGGCCCTTTAAAACTAGTATGTTTCGACATGCATTTAAGCCTCATACATACACACACACACACACACACACACACACACACACACACACACACATACATACATACATAAATCCATCCCCCCATCACACACACACACACACACACACACACACACACACACACACACACATACATACATACATACATACATACATACATACATAAATCCATCCCCCCATCACACACACACACACACACACACACACACACACACACACACACACACACACACACACACACACACACACATACATACTATTTGGCAGCAGTGACAATGGATAGGAATTTGCTGTAGCTATTATACTTTATTTGCAATATTAATTTGATCAGATTTAGGGCAGTCACTGTTTGATAAGTGTTCTTGATTGCATGTCAGTATCAAATATTTAAACATCTATTTGGATCCGGAGTTATGATGAATAGCTTTTTTTGCTTTGCAACAGCCCCTACCAGTTCCAGGCATTTGACATCATTGGAGATGGAACAGGTGTTTTACATGTAGGTCCAGACCAGATAATTTTCCTCCAGCACCCAGATGGGATTGAATTCCAGATGAATGTCTATGTATATCAAGGGGGCATCATTGTACTACCACCCAACTTTGAATGCTACAACATAGAGATGCATTTGTGGTATGTTGAAAAACATTATACAGTGTGTTAGTTCCAGGTGGTAGATGTTTTTATATTCTGTGAGCACTAGATGGAGCAGATAGCATTACTTATATCTGACTGTACATCACAGATTGAATTGCTGCTCAGTAACTTGAAGTATTGAATGGATTAGAACCAAAGTTGGTCTGTAGCTTAAAAAATTAGAGACTTTGTTTAGGTTGATTGTCAGTTGGTTATGGTCTGTGCGGCGTGAAAGTTTGCCCTAGCATCTTGAATTATATTTCATATAAATCCCTTTTAAAGGAATTTATCAAGTGAAATCAAATTTGGTTTGTGGCCTAATATCATGAAGACATTGGTTGAGCTTGATTTTTATCTATATTTCTGTCAACATATGAGCATTGGTATCTTAGATTTAGATTCAAGATTAGCAAATGTGTTAATCTATTCTGAACTTGGGCTTCAGGTATTTGTTTTATTAAAAAGAAATCTAACTCCAACTAAGACCCAAGGCTAATTAAATTTTATTATTTATTCTCAAATTTGACTCAAGGTTAATTAACTCTGTTATCTATCCCAAATTTAGACTCATTGTCAATTAGATTTTGCTACCAATCTCAGTTAAGACTCGAGGCTTATCAAATTTTGTTATCTATCTCCAATTTAGACTCATTGTAAATTAGATTTTGCTACCAATCTCAGTTAAGACTCAAGGCTTATCAAATTTTGTTATCTATCTCCAATTTAGACTCATTGTAAATTAGATTTTGCTACCAGTCTCAGTTAAGACTCAAGGCTTATCAAATTTTGTTATCTATCTCCAATTTAGACTCATTGTAAATTAGATTTTGCTACCAATCTCAGTTAAGACTCAAGGCTTATCAATTTAGACTCATTGTAAATTAGATTTTGCTACCAATCTCAGTTAAGACTCAAGGCTTATCAAATTTTGTTATATATTTCCAATTGAGACTCTAGGTTACTTCTTTTCTATCCCCAGATAAAACTCAAGTCTCATAAATTTTGTTATCTTTCTTAATTAAGATTGAAGGTTAATTAAACTTGGTTTTTCATCTGTAGCTTAGACATGAGGTTATTGAAATTCTGTTATCTATCCCCATAAAAGACTTAGGCATAGCTGCCAACTGTCCCGTTTTTTTCGTATTTGTCCCGTATTTTGGACCTGAATACGGGTGTACCTTTTTTTTGCCAAAAATATGTTTTTTATTTTAAAAAATAATAATAAAATTTCTTTGGAATTGTTAGTTTAGAACGCGCTCTCGGTTCTATTTTGACAGAATATATCACATGTATATACAAATACATTTCTACAATACGATTGGTTCATTTGAAATCTAGGCTACCAAGCCTGTCGGTAACCGCCATATTGGATTTCGCAATAGTTACCGCTGTTGCTGTATCTAGTCTTCGTAATATTCAGCTTCTAATCATGATAAATTCAAAGGCTGAATATTCAGAATTTTCTCCAGAAGAAATAGGAGACGACTGGAAGGATATTTGTGCCGTCTTGTATAGATTTGTGAAACCATATAGTAAAGGAGAAAAACTGACGTTTTGTAATTGTGTAACGTGATTTCGCTATTGGGTACGGAGGCGCCTATGAAATGCAACAGCTCGAAAAAGCTAATAAACATCAGCTTCCTGCTTCATCACACACAACTCAGCCTGAACTTACGACGTAGATAAATGACAGAGAGAACCTTAATGCACATAGATCGAACTATAATTTTTAAATTTCTTTTAGAAATAAACCTTCCTTTTTCAGTTACTGATGTTGTTGGCGATTTATTTTGCACAAGTTTTTCAGACATTAAAATCGCAAAAGATAATTCTTATGCTTGAACGAAAACATTTCAATAAGAAAATTACAGAACTGAGATAATAAATGAAAATTGGTACATTGGAATCAATGATTTAAAAAAAATATAAGGCATGGAAAGGGCTCCTATAAATAGCTTGTGCTTGAGTGTGTTGCACTCTTGCACCTTTTGAATGGGCACCCATATGGAACACGTGC
The DNA here is from genome assembly GCA_029339505.1 of Unio delphinus. NCBI lineage: Eukaryota > Metazoa > Mollusca > Bivalvia > Unionida > Unionidae > Unio > Unio delphinus. The sequence continues at coordinate 4,446,171 of JAQISU010000225.1, forward strand.
AACTCCAGAAGGTACAAATGTGCAACATGTGCATCTTTGACATTAATTAATTGTGTAAGGCACTGTCCAACTTTACTGATGGTTGTATATGTTGTAAATTGATACATATGCATTGATATTTAAAATTCAGTATTTGGTCCTGAAAATCAGTATTTTTGTCACAAGTAATCAGTATTTTTGCACTCGGGGGTTGGCAGCTATGCTTAGGGTGTTATCCTCAGATAGATTATACTTAAGGTTTACTAAATTTAATTTTCACCCCATGAAAGACCTAAGGGTTTTCAAATTTTGATATCTATTCCTACTTTAGACTTGAGGGTTTAGGCCTAAATTTTGTTATCTATTCCTACTTTAGACTTTAGGGTTTAGGCCTAAATTTTGTTATCTATTCCTACTTTAGACTTGAGGGTTTAGGCCTAAATTTTGTTATCTATTCCTACTTTAGACTTGAGGGTTTAGGCCTAAATTTTGTTATCTATCACAAATTGAGACTCAAGGTTAATTATATTTAGTTTTCCATCACCAACTGAGAGTCAGGGCTAATACAATTTTGCTATCTATCCCCCAATTTTGACCCGGGGATTATTAATTTTATTTTCCATCTCCAGCTGAGATTAAAAGTGAATTAAACAATGATCTCCATCCCCAATTTAGTCTCATGGTTTATTAAATTTTGTTTTCCATCATATCAAAGACTCAAGGATAATACAGTTTTATTATCTATCTCCAGTTTAGACTCAAGGTTACTTGAATTTTGTTATCTATCTGCAGTTTAGACTCAATGTCAGTTTAATAATTTTTGTATCCTGAATTTTGAATTAAGATTTGAATTTCGGTATTCCCAGTTTATACTCAAGGTTAATTCAATTTTGTTATCTATATCCAGTTTAGACTAAAGGCTAAAGGGGCCCATAGTGGCCGAGTGGTCTAAAGCGCTGTCCGTTACGGATCACTGCCATCTCACCTCTGTCTGCATGGGTTCGAGTCTATGATTCGGCTAAAGTAGTTATGTAAGAAAGCTTGCCAGTAGCTTCTCGTGGGTCGGTGGTTCTTTCTATGGGTTTTCCGGGTTCTTCCTCCACCATTAATACTAGCCTCCACGTATAGCCTATATTGTGCTGAAAAATGGCGTTAAACCATAAAAAAACAAACAAAACAAACTAAAGGCTAACTGAATCTTAGTTTACACTAAAGGGCAATTGAATGCTGTTATCTCTCTCCAATTTAGACTTCAGTTATAGAAATGTGTTATCTATCCCCAATACATGAGGGTAATTTAGTTTTGTTATCCATTTCCAATTTTTACTCAAGGTTCATTCATTAGTTTTTTTTAAAAATCAATCCATAAGCTAGACTCAGAGTTAATAAATGTTTAAGTCTATCTGCAAATAGATTCAAGGATGATAAATATACGGGTATTGTTGGTTTTTAAACCAGCACTTGTATGATTGACCATGGAGTCAATTTGTAATACTAGAGGTATGGAAAAGTTATACCACAGTACATGAATTTATTTCCACCTATAGCAGTCCTTGCCTAACATAAATTTTGTACTGAAAAACATTGTGCCAACTTTGCTTTTTGAAATTAAGTTGAAGATCACAGTTGTTGTGGGATCTGTCTGACAAGAACTAATTCTGCGTGAGCATCTTCATTGTCATTTTTGAAGTAATTTTTTGTAAACAAACTGTCCATTGATAGCCCATTTTTGTATTGACTTTTTACATTTGTTGGTCTTGCTTGATAGTTTACATGATTTCATTAGGTATTCATCTGTCATGGCATTGAAAATTTTACTGATTTCAGCCACATTTGGTAGTTGGTTGCATGTGAAAATACCAAGTTCATATGAAAATGATAAGAAATTTCTAAATTGAATCTATGGGTGAGTACCATCCCTATGTCCCATGTGTGTTTTAATGGAACAGCTCTCAGTGAAGATGGAGATTTTGCATCTCACTTTTCTGTTTTATCAAAAGATAAACTTCAGGTGCCATACAAATATTAATTACTTTGTTGATCAATTGTACTTACAGTACATTTCAAAATTCAACCATATAGCATTTTATTCCAAGTAAATGATAATATATTCTCAGTAATTAGTAGGTTACTGTGTTATTTATTCCATTTCAATTCATTAAATCTGATATAAGGCTAGTGTGTTACATCAGTGACTTTGCCAGTATAAGTATGTTTTATTCTCAACAAGGTTTAATGTGAAAGGTTTAAACTTACTAAAGATAAACATCCCACATGTGTTACCTGTAAGGGATGTCATTCAGGATGTATAGGTGAAAATTATGCTTATTGGATGCAGTTCTGATGGGTGACAGTTTTAGACCAACCAGTGATTTGGGCAAAGAAGATAACCAGAAAGCAGTCTTCAGATGGTGTTAGGTGTCTTGGGCTAGCAAGAGAGATGTGAAATGTCTTGGGCTTGCAAGGGAAAAAGGAAGCAGTCTGTAAAGGATGCCTGGTGTCTTGAGGTTACAACAGAACCAGGAAGCAGTCTTTACAGAATGTCAGGCATCTTTGTCTAGCAAGAGAACCCAGTACCAGTCTTCTAAGAATTTCAGATGTTTTAAGCTTCCAAGAGAACCAGGATGCACTCTGAAGATGTTGTATATCTTTCACTAGCAAGATAACCAGGTTGCAGTCTTTGGAAGATGTCAGATGGCTTGGATTTGCAAGAGAGCCAGGAAGCAGTCTTCAGAGGATCTGGACATTATTAGTTTTGTCATTAATGTCACCACAGATGTGAACTTATTGGCACAGCCACTTGAGGCCATGAAGTCATTGATAAATGGAAAGACCTATATTCTCCTACATTGAATTGCCCCTTCCCTTCTTGATCCAACAATGTCTAGGAAAGAATCCACCTTTTGTTTCTTGCTTCCGCTGAAGAAATCTGCCAGATTCTGCCTACTGAGTTTTGTCCTCATTCTCTTCCTGCTCAATCAAATGCCACTTGTACAATTCCCATACTTTTTGACCACATTACCAGAAAGACCAACCTTCTTTCAAACAATTGCCACAGGATGGTCCAGTCACTGACATATTGCACTAATTCAGAAGGCAATTTCAAGATGCAAGCAGGGCTTCTGACAGGACAAGTTCCATCTAACTTCAGTATGTCCTTCCGCAAGATACATGTGCCATCTTCCACGCTAAAGTCAGTGCTGTCTACAGAGGTATTGTAAGCATCAGAATGTTGCTGTCATCTTCTGTACATATGGACTCAAAACCTTACATCATCAACTGATTCAAATATATTAGCAATTGACATTCTGCTTGACCTGGTCTTGATAAATATCTTTCAGCAATCTAAATAGATCCAAGATCCCATTATTTAAACCTGTGCTGACATACATGACTCAGAACTTGACTTGCACATGACTTGTGTACTCAACAAGACAGCTCAGCAATCTTCCACAGCTGCCTCCATTAACTTACAGCTTGTGGAGATGCATTCCTGTCCATGTTGCACAAAGATTACCACAAAGCAATCCTTACATCTGTGTCTTTGTCTTCCAAACTCCTAATCCATGGTGGCCATAATGGAGGTCTGGAAACAGGCTGCCAATGAGGCAAATGTCACACAGCCCAGTTATCTAGAATCCAGCCTTTTACAGAGAAAAAGGGACTTCTCTTAAGCTTGCCCAATGGAGAAACCATCCCCAAAATCATATTTCTAATGAGGGTCCAATTTTCACAGCATGTGATGATGAGACACAGGGAGTAAAGACTAGATTTCATGTGCTCAATGACAGTTCTACTTGATGCGGATAAAAAAGTCTTGCTTGCACCACTCTTTATTTACATCCATATAGGGGAAGACTTGAGTGTTTTACCACAGTGGGTGAGAAATGCTGCCCTGTAGACCTGTGGGTTTTCTGGATCTTCCAGTTCACATTTATTGAGACATCAAGATTTCCTGTCATTACAAGTGTCCAAGGCACATGTGCTGAAGCTTAAAATAAACATTCTTCACTTGAAAAGGGAGGTAGAAATTGTTCACAACACGAATTTGCCAGGTTTATACTCCAGACATATCTTAGTTCCTAAAGCCAATGGCAAGTTGACTAGTCATTGATATGAGCTGTTTAAACCAAAGCATTCTGTTAACCATGTCAGAAAAGTTGATCTTTAGTGCTGTTCAGGATTGAGATTTTGAAGTAGGATTGGACATCCACGATACTTACCATCATGTTTATATCCAGAGGTCTTTCCAGAATTTTCTCAGGTTTGCTTTCATGGACCCTGTCTACTAAAAGGATGTCCAAATGATGCCCTAAGGGCTAAAATCCATCCTGCTGAAAGTTTCTCTCTGGCCAACCAACCTTTCATGACTTATGCCGACTGGTAGTGGAAAATATATACCAATTGAAAAAGAGCCCCATGATAGAGAAAACAATTTGCAATCTGGCCCCTTGTCAGAAAAGATTGAACACGCCTGATCTTCTAGTTAGGGTTCTCATTTATAGTTGGAATCAGAGTCTCTGGACATTCACCAAAGTCAAGGACTATGTTGTGTCATAGAACTACCTCTATGTCCATGACATCAGATTATCTGGACAATGTTCTTGAAAAGATCAAGGTCAGCCATTAAATCACGTGTTTCTTTCTTGGTTTGCTGAGAATTCCTTATCAACAAACACAAATCTTATTTCATTCCATCTACTCAAAACTCATCATAGTATGGAGTTTAAAACATCTGTGAATTGAGTCCACCCCACCCCTCCCATAGTCTACTTTGAATATCATGATGGTTGTGTATTCTATTAGCTCAGAGTTGAATTTCAGCTCAATAATTATCTTTGCCTGATGGGGCTCTTAAATGCAGTGCTGATCATTTCTTTAAGACGCACGTGTTAATTAGACTCCTGTGGGTAATCCTTCTATCCAAATGGCAGGTGAATTTTGTCCAACACATTAAATTATCTAGCTTTTAGACTAACCAAAATCTCATCTCAGAAATTGGGAGTACCTCGTTTGACTCACAGCAAGCATCCCGCTTCAGGATTGGCTGCTGAAAATCACAATCTGCACAGATGCCAGCACAATTTACTGCTGGAAATCACCATCTGCATAGATGCCAGCACAATTGACTGGACTGCTGGAAATCACAATCTGCAAAGATGCCAGCACAATTTACTGCTGGAAATCACCATGTGCACAGATGCCAGCACAATTGAATGGACTGCTGGAAATCACAATCTGCAAAGATGCCAGCTCAATGGACTGGACTGCTGGAAATCACAATCTGCACAGATGCCAGTACAATTGACTGGACTGCTGGAAATCACAATCTGCACAGATGCCAGCACAATGGACTGGACTGTTGGAAATCACAATCTGCACAGATGCCAGCACAATTAGCTGGAGTGCTCATCTTTTATTCTCTCTAGTGACTTCAGCTTTAGCAGGCAGAATCAGTGAAATTCATGTTTTATTGTTCAATCCAAACTGTTTTCAGTTCCACTATAATGGTACAGTTTCTCTCATGATAGTTCCACCATAATGGTACAGTTTCTCTCATGATAGCCATTCATTTCATTGATAAGAACATGTTCCTGTTAGTAGGTTATCAGGCTATCTTCTTTGGACCTTCCCACTCGAGGTTATTTTAAGGATCCCATTGGTGCACTGAAGTGGTATGTGAAAGGTACTTTGCCAGTCAGAACAGGGCGATCTGTTCATGTCCATCCATCCTGGACTTACTGAATTATTGACTCAACCTACAAAAATTTAGCTCAAGACTGATGAATTTCCTATGCATATTTGTGCATGAGGTATTTGTATAGCACTGGAGTGCAACATTTCTCTAATATCATTCAAACTTTGGGATGTTGTTCTGAATCAGCCAACATGTGGTAAATATCATTTTTTGCTTGGGAGGGCTGAATTTGCTTGATGAACAGCTTTTTTCTATTGACTATTTTGACCGGGTAAGTATTATTGGAGAAAAATGTTTTACTCCAATGATTGGTTTCTTTGAACATCATAATTTTTTTTTACAATATTGTCTATTGAAAATATTTATTTAGAAGTTAGTACTTTACAGTTATTAATTTATAAATTTGAATTTTATTTCTTTTTGGATAGGCAGCTGAAACTATTTAAAACTGTCAACAGTTTAAAGATATACTCTAACTTTCTGCTATTTACATAGACTCCATTAATAACCATCAAAGAATTTCAGATTTGAATGATTATTATCTTTGTATTCATGAATTAGACTATGAGTTAGAATTATAGGATGTGGGTACTGAATCTATGATATTTAAGTTTGTTGATCACACATAATACAACTGTTGTAAAATTCACAAAAAAGACACCTGTGACATATGAGCAAACTTCAAGAATAGCAAAATAGCAATGGAATTGATTGAAAATCATGTATATTTGTATGTAGGGGCACCATGGTACTAGAAGACCTTACAATTGGATATGGTTGTATCCTGTACTTGGGGCGAACTGGAACCTCTAAAAGAAATGGGACTGTGGGAACGATTGGTACCTTTTTCTTTGGTAAACTTACAGTCGCAGCAGGAGGAGAGATCACTGTATCAAAGGAGGTGTCAAATCTAGGAAGCAAAATCAGTATTGAGGTAGTATTATGTCATATTTGTTGAGATTGAAAGAATCAAACCATATTTAGATTTCGATTCCTACTAAATAAGTTGTCCCAAATAAACACCAGTTTGGTGTCAGTTATCCCAGATAAACACCAGTTTTATTAGATCTAGAGTGTTTGAGTCCAGAGGAGAAAATCCCACAGATTTGATAATTTCTTGATCACACATAATTGGTATTCATCTGAACAATTAAAACCTGATTTATTTTCTTTTTTAACACATTTCATAATAAATTTATTGCACAAAATTGAGTTATGAGGGTTTAATTGATCTGTATTCTCTCTATTGCATATACATGTATTTGTGAATCAATTTGATTTCATGTGTGCCTTTTTTTTTCATTTTGTCAAAAGTGACATTTTCAGCAGTATCGGAATTCATGGTATGGAGAAAGCATCATGTGTCTTGATTTTAATCATTGTACATTGTGTATGTTACAATCCACATAAATTTATATCTCTTGAAAAATATTGAATTAACAGTTTGTCCTTTCTTCCATTGGATCCACATGCAGGGCTCTGGATAAGCAGTATCACATTTTACTTCAAGAAAATTACTAGTTTTCAGTGTATTGCTACTGTCATAAGCACAGTCAGTGTTGTATGATAGTGTGTTCATTCAATATAAACTATACAGTCAGTGTTGTATGATAGTGTGTTCATTCAATATAAACTATACAGTCAGTGTTCAGAGTCTTTGTTACAGTTTAATGTAATTGTACACTTGATCATTGAGAACATTTACTCAAATAGAGCCATATAATCAAATGCATCCAGGACTTTGTCTTGGTCATTAAGTCACTTGGATCATTCTAAAAGACATAGTTAATAACATCTTGATGATAAAGACTCATCATGCCTTTTAGAATGGGCATACACTGTGGAAATAAATACAAAACTATTCAGTATAAGATAAATGCAAAGAGCAATAATTTCTCTCTTGATAAATCAGATCTACAAAATATAAATTGACTATCATTTTTCTTTTCTTTCTTATCTTAAGGTCTACTGATCACACCTAAATTTGTACACAGAACTTTATGTTTTAGGTGCATAATTAAAGACTTTATTACAGATTTGGGTTGGCATGTCCAATAGTGTGTTGTTATCATTTTTAAAAATGTTCTCTGGTGTATCTTTTGAAGATCTCATTGCTTTAAGGTCATGCGGTACAAAAAATAAAATTAGCTTTAGATGTATTACAGTCTTTTTAAGTGACAGTTCTGTTGATTCCACAATTTCTTCAGTTTTATTTCATAGTCATACATTTTGTAATGTCTTAATTTTCTTACTTATGCTGTACATACAAATGTTTGGGTACAATTAGGCCTTGTCTACATTTAGTAAAGGAAAATATTTTATTTCAAAGTAATAAAAACGAATGGGTATTGTTTTAAATTAATAAGTTGTTAAAAGAATCCTGGTATTAGCTTTTGTATCTTTTTCTATTGTCCCAAGTGTTTGTTGAAAAATGTCTATCATTGATTTTCACCACAGGCTGACATGATGAGAGTGAAAGGTGGAGGAAGTGTGCATGCAGTTGATGTAAACATCAAAGCAGCTACCCTGATCATTGATGACTTGGGCAAGATAACTGGTGATCCAAATTCCATACTTTGTGCCAAAGGAGACGGGTTCTCTTTAAGTGGCAGTTCAGGTAATCATCATATGGAGTTCCCTCATTATAACGTATTTCTTGGGAACCATACTGTAGACAAGAGTATTAGTAAGACCATACTCGTTATAATGTATTTCTTGGGAACCATACTGTGTACAAGAGTATTAGTAGGACCATACTCGTTATAACATATTTCTTGGGAACCATACTGTGTACAAGAGTATTAGTAAGACCATACTCATTATAACGTATTTCTTGGGAACCATACTGTGTACAAGAGTATTAGTAAGACCATACTCATTTTAACGTATTTCTTGGGAACCATACTGTGTACAAGAGTATTAGTAAGACCATACTCATTATAACGTATTTCTTGGGAACCATACTGTGTACAAGAGTATTAGTAAGACCATACTCGTTATAACGTATTTCTTGGGAACCATACTGTGTACAAGAGTATTAGTAAGACCATACTCACTATAACGTATTTCTTGGGAACCATACTGTGTACAAGAGTATTAGTAAGACCATACTCATTAAAACTTATTTCTTGGGAACCATACTGTGTACAAGAGTATTAGTAAGACCATACTCGTTATAACGTATTTCTTGGGAACCATGCTGTGTACAAGAGTATTAGTAAGACCATACTCATTATAACATATTTCTTGGGAACCATACTGTGTACAAGAGTATTAGTAAGACCATACTCATTATAACGTATTTCTTGGGAACCATACTGTGTACAAGAGTATTAGTAAGACCATACTCACTATAACGTATTTCTTGGGAACCATACTGTGTACAAGAGTATTAGTAAGACCATACTCATTAAAACATATTTCTTGGGAACCATGCTGTGTACAAGAGTATTAGTAAGACCATACTCGTTATAACGTATTTCTTGGGAACCATGCTGTGTACAAGAGTATTAGTAAGACCATACTCATTATAACATATTTCTTGGGAACCATGCTGTGTACAAGAGTATTAGTAAGACCATACTCATTATAACGTATTTCTTGGGAACCATACTGTGTACAAGAGTATTAGTAAGACCATACTCACTATAACGTATTTCTTGGGAACCATACTGTGTACAAGAGTATTAGTAAGACCATACTCATTAAAATGTATTTTTTGGGAACCATGCTGTGTACAAGAGTATTAGTAAGACCATACTCGTTATAACGTATTTCTTGGGAACCATACTGTGTACAAGAGTATTAGTAAGACCATACTCGTTATAACGTATTTCTTGGGAACCATGCTGTGTACAAGAGTATTAGTAAGACCATACTCATTATAACATATTTCTTGGGAACCATACTGTGTACAAGAGTATTAGTAAGACCATACTCATTAAAACTTATTTCTTGGGAACCATACTGTGTACAAGAGTATTAGTAAGACCATACTCGTTATAACGTATTTCTTGGGAACCATACTGTGTACAAGAGTATTAGTAAGACCATACTCATTATAACGTATTTCTTGGGAACCATACTGTGTACAAGAGTATTAGTAAGACCATACTCGTTATAACGTATTTCTTGGGAACCATACTGTGTACAAGAGTATTAGTAAGACCATACTCGTTATAACGTATTTCTTGGGAACCATACTGTGTACAAGAGTATTAGTAAGACCATACTCATTATAACGTATTTCTTGGGAACCATGCTGTGTACAAGAGTATTAGTAAGACCATACTCATTATAACGTATTTCTTGGGAACCATACTGTGTACAAGAGTATTAGTAAGACCATACTCATTAAAACATATTTCTTGGGAACCATGCTGTGTACAAGAGTATTAGTAAGACCATACTCGTTATAACATATTTCTTGGGAACCATACTGTGTACAAGAGTATTAGTAAGACCATACTCGTTATAACATATTTCTTGGGAACCATACAAGTATAATCGGGTACAAGTGAGATCATCTTGGGTACACCCTAATTATAACATGTTTCATTGGAGCTTTGCAACATCCTGGGGTAAAAGTGAGATGACCTGGAGTGTAAGTGGGATATCCCTCGTTTTACAGTGCTCTTATAAGTGTACTGTTAATATCAATGAGACTACCCTTATTATAATGTTTCACATCCTTACCATTGTACTGGGGTATAAGTGATACCACCTAATACTGAGGATTGTTACAAGCAAAGACATGCTTTAATAAGAGTAGAAATGCATGAATATGATATTTAATGTTGTTAACCCACATTATATTATAAGCTCTTAATAAAATAAAGTCCAAGCAACCATTAAAACGTATCCAGTTTTTTATTAAAGAGGATACATACTTCACATGTTACCATATGAGACCATGCAGTGTGCATTGTAAGTATAGGTTAATGATTGAGTATTGAAAAATATTGGTCCCGAGTGGCAAAGGATGTCTGAGCTTGCAAGAGATTCCTATGCCACATGAACGAGGTCCCAAAATTTTCTTAATACTCAGTCAGTATTTTTTTTATTTATACATACTTCAAAAAATCATTGAAATCATTCTTTTATATTAAAAGAATAATATAATTTAAGCAATAAAATTGTTTTGTTTTATTTCATATTTTACATGTTCTTTAATTTATGAATGAAATCTGAGCACTATGCATTAATATGAACTGCTTTACTACCTACTATGAACGCATGCTTCAGTTGTGAAGGAAATTTAGCTTGCTAAAGAGAATGGAATGTTATGTAGCCAAAGAAAAACAATGAGATATTGATACGAAAGACATGTTTTCCTGTCAGAGTGATTCGTGATACTATTTTAAGTCCCACATTTTCACTAGCAAAATCCTTCAATGTCCCAAGGTATTGAGTCCCATTAGTCTTGTGTCCCATGAGTCTTGAATAAATCATTAAAATAAGGATCAATTTTCATTTTGAAGTTGCCGTGTTTCACGAGATTTCACGTACAGTATAAAACAATGTTATTCAAGTGAATAAAAGTGTACTGTTTAATTCTTTTGTCTGCAAACATCAGCTAAGGTTCGGTTCTTAACCCAATGGTTGCAACCCAAAACTGGGTCATTATTTTAGTGGGTTTTACCCAACCAATCTTTGAAATTTACAAAGTTGTCTTTCTCAGCAGTTAGCAGTAAAACCTTCAGGTCACTGGCACATCTATTGATTGCCTGACAACAAAGAAATAATGTGTAAACTTGACCTTATAACCTTTGAAGTAAATTTCTTCAGCAACACCATTATCAGTTGTCAGACAAAGAAACTATCTGCAAACTGTTCACAAACAAATTATATAATGCTATTTGGGACATCATATGACCAGTGTCCAGTTACTTAGAATATGTGCTGGTCAATTCTTTAAATGGTCAAATCCTTCTTAACTGGCAGTCATGTCCAGCAAATAAATGAATTTAATAACACCTTATAGTACTGAGCATTACTTTGCAAGCTTCTAGTAGACTCTGTACATTACAGCACATGGACAAACCAGGAAATAGTAGCTGATTTGTGATTCATGGTCTTGTATCATTGTGACAGGTTGCCATAAATTTGTCTTCACAATGCAGCTCTGCTCAGCAAAGTTAGAGAAGCTTAGTATGGTCACACAAAGCCACAAAAATGAACGCAATTAAGCAGTTCATGTATTTGTGAAATTCAGGTTTCCTTTCACTGCATTTCCAAAAAGTCAGCATTGAAATGAAAAATTTCTTCTAGTAACACAGCACTGTTAATTAGCTGCATGGCTGTGTACACTCTCTCACTCAAAAACAATTATGGATAAGTAGTAAGAAAATAATGCATTTTAGAGTCTCTAAAACATTTTTCTGGGACAGGACATAAAACCTGAATATTGCATTCCCTGTGTTGAATATCCATGCCAAGGTTGATTACTTAATTCCGCAAAATGGCAGAATTGGAAGATTATATTTATGTTGGATTGATGATACCTCTCTCTCTCTCTCTCTCTCTCTCTCTCTCTCTCACACACACACACACACACACATTTTTTCAAGTGAACACAGAAATGATTCTGTGACACTTACAATTTGGCTTGGTTGCCACCTTCCTGATTCATGTTGTCATTGTTGAATTTTTTTAAAAAATAATCTAAATTGGGCATATGGAAATTTGTTAAGAATGACAAAGGAAATAAGGAATAAATTGTTTTAACTAAATTGACACAAAACATGCAAAACAGCCATTATACTACATCAGATATGCTGATATACAGATATAAAGAAAACAAGATATAAACATAAGCTGAGGTTTTCTGTTAACATTTTTATGCTTTTTGCATATTTACTGCATTGAACCCTCATAAGATTTGCCATACTATTTAGAAAATATTGTTAAATAGGTGTTCTGGTGTCTGTATCATTGAGCAACTAAAACCTAAGTAAATAAGCACACACTACATTAAACTTAAGTAATAGACAAGAAAAACAAAATCTTGACCGGGTACCGGGACCAATTTCATCAAAATATTCACAACTAGAAATATAAATGAGCATGGCCAAAACACAGTGCCTATATTTTTCTGTGATGAATTAAATTTCAGATTTATACATGAGATGCTAAGTTTCGAAAACATTTCGTATGACAAAATATTTAACTTATGCCAAGTTTTGTAATTACTTAAATGTAGAATTTCCTCTTCTGATGGAGGTCATACTTTTACCTATATACAGGTGCTGGGCATGGTGGGCATGGTGGGCATGGTAGTGGTCAGCCTCTGACTGGAAGGGCTATGGGTCAGCTGTTTGAGCCAAGAGACAGAGGGTGCAGAGGAGGAGGTAGTACTGGGGGTAGGGGTGGTGGTACCATCACACTGGAGGTGACTAACATGCTGCAAAATGATGGTCATATCGCCTGTAATGGAGAGAATGGAATGGGGTCTGGTGGTGGAGGCAGTGGTGGATCTATTTACATGAAAGTCAATCTCGTTAAGGTAAGTCAGGATCTGGCTTATTGTTTTATTCAAAGTTTTATGTAAGGCTATTGACTTTTCACAATTTAAGCATTAGATAGGCATTGTTTTTTCAGGAATAGGATTCTTTCTCCCAGGAAAGGGCAAATGTGCACATCAGCAGTGTGTTTTGAAACAAAAATAGGCATCCATGTTATTGGCTACTTTGTGCTGCGACTTGACCATTACATCACCAAATCATTAAGACAAATGACTTCATCATGAATGTGATGTAACAAGCTTCTTAGTGATCAAGAGTACTTAAATCTTTGATTGAGTTCTATGCAATTGAATCATAAAGAATTAAAGAATGTCACACTTGTTCATATTGAATACTTAAATAGTTAAAAGTGACAATGTTCAGTGGTCTAATACAGTGGTTCCAAGCTTATGGGTAGTGGACCTATGAGGAGCTGCAGGATTCTTCTTAAGGAGCCTAAACCTACAAATATTTGCATGTGGGGGTCAACAAACTTTTTTTTTAAGTTAAGAATGAGTCTTCATATTTGAAAAGGTTGGGAACCACTTATTGAGTATAATGCAAAATAGTATGAATTTAGAGATGATTGGAATGTACAGTAATTTAAAGGAGACAACCCTGACTGAGCTACTGGATGTGTAGGTACTGTTATTTAAATTTTAATGTATCAGGATTGTACAGAAATGAAGTTCCACCTATAGTAGAAATCTGCTATTTTTTATACACTGACTTTATAATGTTTGAGATCAGTGTAATTTGAGCTGATAATTGTGTGTGTGCATGTGGTTGGATAGGTGGGTATATAAAGAATACGTCAGAAAAATTCAGTTGCTTTGTTAGTAACACACAGGTTTATGCTTAGCTTGCCAAGAAAAGTTAAGCATTTTTTAAATTTTTTTATCAGTTAAAGCATTCAAAATGATTATAATAAAAACTTTGTTTTTAAAATAATATACCTAAATTGGCCAATAGATTAATCTGTTGCATGGATTTAATATCACTTGATATAGATTTTTGAAAAATATGGAAGAGTTGATCGTGATTCAATTTCCAGTTGATTAAGAATAGAACTGGATAAAATATTCAACTCAAAGGACAGTTTTCAATTAAGAGAAAATTATGTAAAATACATTCACATGAGACTGATTTGAGCAATTAGTTATGATTATATGCAAGACTTGAAGAGAAAAGTAAATATTCTGGGGGAAAGTTTTGGCGCATTTTTACAGTTGTTTACATGATCTAATAACATTAATGTTAGCAAATAAATTCTTCCATCTCCTGAATACAGCACTCCTAGAAGCATGAAAAATGTTACTTTTCATGTCAGTAAATCATATAGTCAAAGGTGAGAAACTGTTCCAGATTACCTTCCCTTGTTGTCGCTAGGTGACTTCCCATGGACAGTATGTTCTCCGGTTTAAACTTTCTCTCTGCAATGCAAATATATTTATACCTCTTGGAATTCATTTCGTTTTCCAGCTTTTTCAGTTGGCCATTTTCAGAGTTGGTGGATACAGATAATTTCAATGTGTTTTCACTGTGAAAATATCCTTTTGTTTTCAAGTAAAAGTTGACCTTGTCTTCAGCAGTTTAAGTTCCTCATTTTTACTTTTTTCTGTGTAACACGAGGGACTGAATTGCATATATTGACATTACAATATATTTTTAAAAAAATGTTTTTGGTGTCTTATCTTAGTGAGTTGTGCCTTGTTTTAACTGAATATTAGTCATTTTTTTCGCTCAGTTCCTTAGGTGAACTATGACATTTAAGTGTGAGAAGTGTTGTTACTGCAAGGTCATGCACAAACTCTGTTTGGGATGCACTAAGTGGAATTCTTTAAACCTTTTCAGTGTCTACCATGTAGCATGCAGAAAAATTATCATGCAATCTTTGGAAACATTTGAGGGGCAAAGAAAAAGATTGAGCTTTAAGTCAGCAGAAATATGCGTTTTACATCTACATCACTAAACTGTGTCTGTGGCTAGTGATGTAGACAATTCTGCAAATGATTACAGAGCCTTTTGCTGTACTGATAACCACCATCACTTCTGAAAATACTGAACAGCAATGCGGAAACCCACATTCATTGCAGGAGTTGCATTTGCAATGGCTTATCCAGGTTACAGCCTGCAATATGTTGGGATCTGGGAGATTTGTTTTGAGACTTTTTGTTGCGTCTCGCAACAGCAAATTTTGAGAAATGCGAAAAGATAATCCCTTTTTATAGCAAGACACGGGATGTCTCCCCACATTCCATGCATGGCCTTAATGCTTTGAAGACCAAACATGTGCACTATTTTACCAATATTGCAGGTCTCATCCAAATGTGAGACATATACCAACTGTTTCTTGCTCACAAGTCCATCTAGCCATATGCCCAGCCCTTCTCAGGATTATTTGACTAGAGATCAATGATCTTGGAGTGTTGAACCTGGATGGATATGCAGATCACTCTTGCTTGCCACCCAGCTGGCTATCCCAGTTTTTCAGATGTTGCCGGCAATCTGGTCATCTTCAGCTCATTACTCCTTGTCTGAAACCTGCACTTTAATGGATGCAACAGACACACATTTGATGTGTTAATTCACTTGGCAGGTACCACATCATGCATGGGTTGGATATGGCATCATCACTTTCATGAGTGATGTGTTCTATCAGAAAATATTAATCATACATAGTGAGGATTACCCCAATATTGAAGGCAGGGACAACATTGATTGGTGATTCACTCCTGTCCAACAGTGGAATAGAGTTTTGATTTAAGGCTTTGATTGAAGAAATATATTATCTTATTGCAGGCTGAGTGCCCTAATACAAGCTCATGACTTCAGTCAATGGTTCTGAGAAAGATGAGAACCCCTCTTTGAGGATTCTCACTTAGATGCCACAATTGCAGAAATCACTAGGTATCTTTCTGACAGACATAAGAGACACTGATAATTCCCAAGCATTTTATATGG
Source organism: Unio delphinus (assembly GCA_029339505.1). Taxonomy (NCBI): domain Eukaryota; kingdom Metazoa; phylum Mollusca; class Bivalvia; order Unionida; family Unionidae; genus Unio; species Unio delphinus. The sequence goes on from JAQISU010000225.1 coordinate 4,462,314, forward strand.
AAATCTAACTGCTGGCATGATTCTCATCTTACTGTAACAATTGATAAGTCCAGCCCATTTGGTTATGTATCTGATCATCATTTGGACAAAAAAGTGGAACAGCCATCACTCTATTCTTCAAGATCTAGCAGTAGGTGTTTAATGTGACTTGAAAGCTGATAGGTATTATCTTTTGCAACTCTGTCATTGCATATTTTATTGCCCTTAACCAGTATCCACCCAGAAGAATAAACAAGTAGTGACCACACACGATAATCATTCTGCTGCATAACTAAAATCATAAACAGAGTGGTACACCATATAATCACCAATGCAAGGATGGTCTTATGCAATGTAGAATTACTAAGACAAGATTCCATTCAGGGCTCTTCCTCACTTAACCAAATCACAGTAGTGTTACAGTTTATTTACCAACATTTTGGACTGTGTCATTGGCTTCTTCAGAATGTCCTCCACTTCAATGGTTATCTACATAGATATTGTTTTACAAAACACAAGTTTGGTTCATAACCTGATCAGATTTTCACCCTTCTTTGTCATTCAGAGTTTCTTACTAGAAGGGACAAGTTGGATCTTGTCCCTATTCAGCATTTTTCTAATCTTGGAACAGAATTCCTGAACTTTGTTAGACTTTACCTGATCCACACTTTCTAAGTCAATTTCTCTAAAGACATCCATTTTGGCAAGAGAGTTGTCAAACTCCATGATCTTCCAAATGCTGTAGACTTGCTCCATCTAAGTCATTTCCCTTGCAGATCATTGTCCTGGTCCACTGGTGCCCTTTCTCTGGTCCCTGAGATCATTGTATAGTTATCTCAACTGAGATCTGCTTCTTACACTGGTGGCAGAATATGGAGTGGTCTTCAGTTGGAACCCATTCCAAATCTTTCTAGTCATAGATTACAATCTGCACAGATGCCATTTTGTAAGATTGATGACCCATTTACTGCATCATTTCATAAATGTTATTGGCAATGAAAGTACCCATCATATCAACCTCTAGAAGAAGGTCATTCTAAATTATTACCATGCTTAGAAAGACCTGTTTCATGGAAGGGTGATGTTGATAATGTTCATCAGCTCAAAAGTGGTAAAGAAGTTTGAACACGTGGTTACCAGATCACCAGTACTTTGCATCATGGTATGGAAGTTTCTCAGCTGATGCATCAGATACCATATCTCCATGCACTTCTGCTGTATCAGAAAGGTCGATTTCTGCAGATGGAGTGGTGTCTCCTTCTGCCACTTTTTCATGAGGTTTGCACTATTAGATCTTTTTGACACAAAGTGTAACTGCTAACAGACCTCCTTAATCTTTCTATTCATGGAGCATGATGTCTGGGCCAGCATTGCTTGGTTGATCAGCTGGGAAGAATGTGAAGTATGCCTTTTGCCCACTGGGCCAGAATTGCTGATCAGTTGTGATTGCCCCACTCTGATGGGACAAATCCTAGGTCAGCAATCTTTTTGAGCATGCAGTGGACATATCCAAAGTGATAATGGTAACCCCCACAATACTCAAACTAACAAGGTCACTGGTCTTCCATTTGGGTTCAGATAATCACCTTCACACCTGGCTTTTGTAAAGCGAGCTATGTACAGGAAAGAGTTCAGCTCTTAAATCTTGAAGAGAATCTCTACAACTAGAAAATCTTACGTTTAGAAGTAAATGTGGTGCTTTTTGCATACAGTGACATCATCCTGCTTTGAAACTATTTCTCAGTTAACATTTTCTTTGGCTCTTTGAGACGAAACATTTGCCTTAATAACCATCAAAGGTTATTGCTTCTTGATTTCTGACATGTTTAGACATCAGAGGAGAGAAGATATTTATGACAGGATAGACCTGAATGGATGTGTGGACCAAATGATGACACAATGTGATGAAAGATGGAATTTTATGGAATGGATTATTTTATATATATATATATATATATATATATATATATATATATATATATATATATATATATATATATATATATATAATAATCCATTCCATAAAGGGAGGGAGGAAATCGGGAAGTATTTATATTTATTTCTATGGTATGATATATAGACTGAAAATATTCTGTTTTTCTAATAGCGAGGGATTTTGTAGGTATAGGAGTTTATTTCCTAATGTTTACATGGCTTTGTAAGTATTACTGAAGAAATTTACTTTAAACTTTTCTTCTGCAGTAATGAGTAAGAGGTGGGAACACTAAATAAGTCTATGAAAAGCTGGATTTTTACTTTTAAATTGTTGAAATTAATTTTTGATCAGTAACTTTGCCACCCTGGACCCTGGCCTCAGGGCCCCAACTGGGGTCTAGTTCGGTCCCAACATCAATAACATATTTCTTTTTCCATTTGTTTTATCTTTCTTGTCTGGCTGTAGATACTTTTTATTCTAAACAAGAATATGTGATAAAAACTGAACAGTAATTTAATATCAAGGCGAACTACTTGTAGGAATTTGCTGCAGTAATTTAAAGGAACTTTTTTTTCATGTAAATGTTTGTTACTGCAATGATATAGTAAGCAAGTAGTAAGTAAATTTTGAAATAATGCATTAGGAAGGATCCATGCAGGTTCAAGTGCCCATAAACTCAATGCAGTGGGAGGGGGGCACATAAGGCCCACCTTTTTTTGGAAAGATGTTGAAAACTGTTGAGTGTCAAATATTTAGTGTGGAAGCTAAAACTATAAAAATACAGTCAGTGTGGAAATAATTGTTGTGTGAGGTACCATATATACTCGTTTACGAGATGAGTCCAAATGCAAACTATACAGACCCAGATCTGCCATCACACAATGCATTGCCAGATCTGCCATCACACAATGCATTGACAGATCTGCCATCACACAGTGCATTGACAGATCTGCCATCACACAGTGCATTGACAGATCTGCCATCACACAGTGCATTGACAGATCTGCCATCACACAATGCATTGACATATCTGCCATTACACAATGCATTGACAGATATGCCATCACACAATGCATTGACAGATCTGCCATCACACAACGCATTGACAGATCTGCCATCACACAATGCATTGACAGATCTGCCATTACACAATGCATTGACAGATATGCCATCACACAATGCATTGACAGATCTGCCATCACACAACACGTTGACAGATCTGGATCTATGCAGTTTGTTAGAAGTAATCAGTAGATCCTGATCTGCTGGTGCAGTTTACTATGGTAGATAAAGATCTTTGTGCAGTTTGACTTGTGAGTAAATATGGTATGTAGTTCTCAACTCATTCAGTGAGAGGAATGATTTGATAAAGGCTAAGCCTTTGAAAGCAAGAGATATAAGAATTTAAATTTCTTAACAATATAAATAAAAAAGGTAGATTCTACTTTTCACATATAAGAGATCACTAGTTGTTTTAAATGTAATTCAAGTTAGAGCAGTGTAATAACTGAAAGTAAATGGGATTCTTCCAGCATTGATTTGCATGTTGTGATGTCATAACATCACTATCAACCGAAAACAAAATACATACGATGCCTGTATGAAACATAATAAGAATATCAAGTAATAGATATGAAAAAGTCAGGTGGTTGGGTGTTATGCAGATTGTTGTCAACCAAATTTATTTTCAAAATTGTTATTAATTTATTGAACAAAAAGCAATACATTTTATGAAATATTATGGAAATTTTCTTCTATTTGAATATTTTCTTTCAATTTATGCCATTAGAAGAATTGGCAGATTTATTTCCCCAATGACTGATGATGGCTTGAATAGTGTCCTCAATTTAATAAGTGAATAAACAAAGTAGAGAATATCTTATAATTTGCATAATCTTCATTGTATTTGATGGCACATCAGCACATTGCTTGCTACTGATTAAATAAGTGTGAAGAAAAAATTACCCCCCCAACATTTAGATGGTAGAGTGTACCCAAAAAATTCAAAGTTAAAGATGTTGTAAGTTTGTAAAAAGTAGAGGAAGTTCTGTATATAATTATTTAATAATTGATCTATATATTTTTATTACTTCAGAGCTGGAATTATTTTTTATGATTTTACATTTTGGTACAGCTGATTGTTCAGTAATTGGAACTCTGCTCTTCATACTATCAAAGATCAAAACATCTTTTAAAACTTAAGGCTGGAAGTCAGTGCATGATTCCATTTAATGTATTACTTCTTTCTTCTTCAGGGATATGGCAGTTTTCAGGTGCTTGGTGGGGATGGTTCTCATGAAGATGTATATGTTTCTGGTGTTAACAACACAAATGTATTGCTACAATACTATGGTGGGGGTGGCTCTGGAGGTAGGATCGCCCTTTATTTTGCAGACAACAAGACATTCTCAGGATCCTGGGATATCTATGGTGGTCTTGCTGGAGGAATTCAAGCTGGAAATGGAAGTTCTGGAACAGCTTTCTTCTACCATACTGGTAATCACTATATGTCATCTTTAAAAATATATTCTAATGTAAATTTGTGTGTCATACTGAGATATTTTAAACTGTGCTGAATTCTAACGTACATCCAAATATTTTTTGGAGGTGTGTCAATACCAGAACATCCAAATATTATTTAGAGGAGTTTCAATACCAGAACATGTTAATGGCTTTACAGATTTAGTTTACAAGTAATTCTTCCGATTTATCTAAGTTCTTCATTCAAGCATAGTTATGACAAGTGCAAGAAAAATGACACACAACCTGTTTTTATAAAAATCTTGCACATTCTATTTCTTTCTTATTGTCCACTTTACAGAATTCAAGTTTTGTATCATAATCAACTTTTACCTACTTGATAATAATTATAAATTTAATGTTATTTAGCTTGCAAGAATATATATTAGCATGCATGAACCAGTTTTAGATGTCATGTAAAAAATAACTAAATTTTGAAAAATATGTGTGAGTATATTTATTTGAAAATTTTATTCTAAAACCTGTATTTAAAAATAATACATAATCATATCCCTTCAAGAGCACTTGATCCAGCATCCTTCAGGGATTGATAAGAATAAATGCAAGAAGTTAACAAAAAAACAGTACCAGGCTAAGTTGTAATTTGATTAAGCACCTATGACTGCCATTTAGACTTTATCAAGGATAATTTCAAAAACAGAGACAAAATAAATAATGAATGTAAAGAAAATGTTGAAATGCCAAACGTTTACCTGTGTCTAATATAAGTATTGTTTGAATACATTGGATGTTGCATGTAATTGTTTTGACCTTAGATCAAATGGCAATCAAGTTTATATTGACCTACAAAAGAAGGAGCAAAAGCACCATACATTTTTTAAAGTGTTTATTGATGCAATTGTGGATTATATTCTGGAAAATTTACTGTTTTGTTTTTAATGTAAAATGGTGCTAATGTTGATTAATGTGTATTTTATAATGTAAAGTAGTAAAAATGTAGATCAATGTTTTTTTTTTAATTGTCGTGTGTTGTAAATGTGGATCATTTTCTGGATAATACAATGTTTTTTTCAATGTAAATTTATAGTGTTGTAAATGTGTATCATTTTCTGGATAATACATTGGGTTTTTACTGTCATGTGTTGTAAATGTGGATCATTTTCTGGATAATACAATGTTTTTTCAATGTAAATTTATAGTGTTGTAAATGTGTATCATTTTCTGGGTAATACATTGGGTTTTTACTGTCATGTGTTGTAAATGTGGATTATTTTCCATAAAATACAATGTTTTTAATGTCATTTAGTGTAAATGTGGATCATTTTCTGTGTAATTCAAAAGATTTTTAAAGTCAAGTGGTGTACATGTGGATCATTTTCTGTATATTACAATGGTTTTTAATTTCAGGTGCATTAAATGTGGATCATTTTCTGTATACAATGTTTTTTAATATCAAGTGGTGTAAATGTGGATCATTTTCTGTATAATACAATGTTTTTTAATGTCAAGTGGTGTGAATTTGGATCATTTTCTGTATAATACAATGATTTTTAATGTCAAGTGGTGTAAGTGCTGATCATTTTCTGTGTAATACAATTTTTCTGTAATGATCATAATAACCACAACAATAATTATAATTATAGTATGAAAAACATAAGTAAGTGTAGGTGAGTAATGAGCAAAATGATTTAATTTTTTAATTTTTCTTTTGGGGTATTAATTAATTATTTAATTGTCCTTTTAGGATCTTAATTAATTATTTAATTGTGTGTGTGTCTTCTTGGGGTCTTCTTAATCTGAAGTTTTTTTTTATTTCAATGTTCTAAGGTTGTATATCCAAAAATATTCCTTTTCTTTCCTGATTGTGGAACTCTGGTTGTGTTTGTGAGCAATTGCAGTTAGTATTATGTTGCTGAATGAAATGGCCAGGTCAAGAATGATGTCCCACAACTGGATTTCTGTCCAGCATCTTTACCACTCAGTCAGATAATTTTATGTGAAGACTGATCCAAGATTGAATGATTAATTGATTGTGTATTGGGGTCTGATCTAGGCTGTTCAAATTGTTCAGTGTTAACCAGCCCAATTAAAATTTGAGTGATGTTCTCGCTCCCCAAAAAGCCTTTGACCCATGCAGTTTTTGTGTGTTTTCTTGAGCAGTTTTTGTGTTTTCTTGAGCAGTTTTTTGTGTTTTCTTGAGCAGTTTTTGTTTTTTCTTGAGCAGTTTTTGTTTTCTTTAGCAGTTTTTGTTTTCTTGAGCAGTTTATGTTTTTTCTTGAGCAGTTTTGGTGTTTTTATGAGCTTTTTTTGTTTTATTGAGCAGTTTTTGTTTTTTCTTGAGCAGTTTTTGTTTTTTCTTGAGCAGTTTTTGTTTTTTGTTAGCTCCTTCTGAAAATGCAAGAAATTGTGAATTTTTGACAGTTCACATAACAATGTAGAAATGCTAAGGAAAAGCAGCATACAAAATTATGACATTGCTTTTAATTATGCCCTTAAGATTTCATGGTTTGATTTGTAATTTAATTTGAGGCTTATCCATTTACCTTGCTTAAACACTTTTGGATGCTTCAGCTGAAATCTAGTGAGGATTCCAAACACATTTGGATGCCTGTGCACGATCTGCATAGAAGCATTTTTTTTCATCAGAAGTAAACATGTTTTTCTAAGCTAGTTTTCATTGTGCCACATTAAGGGATACATTGATTATCTGTTATTCAAAGTTACAAGGTCTGATTGTCAAAAACTGAAAGACATCACAAACTTAGTACAAAGAAGTGTTTTTTTATGTTCAATTTTTCAGGATTCAACCACACTACCCTTTTAATCAATAATAATTATCGTGGACCTTCAGAGGACAAGGGTGTCATCTTGGATTACACAAATCTGTCAACCGATGAAGGACATTCATGGTTCCTGCCAGATCATGGAACTCATCCATTTGCTGGTATATATGTAGAGATGTCTGTATACAGTGGTAAAATGCATGATGATATACATTTCAAATTTCAACATTTATATGCAAGAAAGGAAGATTAGAGGGACCTTTATTCATTTATTTATTCCCAAATGGTCCTGTTTACCTTCTTTCTTAATGAGAATGTCAAGTTCTTTGACTGTTGCAATAATGTTAATTTCACTGGGAGGATAAATAACTTCCATTAAAGAGAAATTTTAAGTGGTGAAAAAGATTGACATCTGCATAGTTATGGTTTCTTTGATGATATTGTTTAATTTAATTAATTGCCAATTGACTTTATATAGTTTCTAGTCTGCACGATTTGATAAAAAAATAAACTATCTACAATGTAACATTTAAATTGAAAATTACTTATGAATTCATGCTAGTTCAAATTCATATGGGCAAGGATTTGTTTGACATTTCTATGTTGATCTCTTCCTTTGATATTGATACACTTGTACTTTTTTCTGAGGAGTTTTCTTTTGTTGGTAGATTTTTTAAAATATACTTTCAGGCAACATCAAGTACTATTTTAATGAGGTTCAAATCTTTGGGAATGCCCATCTTGCTGTCCTGTTAAACTCAGTCAATGATGTTGCAGAACTATTTTTTGAGAACATGATTGGTGATAGGACAGGGGCAGTTCATGTAGGTTCCAATCAGATCATGGACCTGCAGCGTGAGAGTATTGACCTTCCCTTCAGTGTCCATGTTTATAAGGGAGGTTATCTTGGTATGGCTCCAGATACCAACATACATGGAGTTAACATCTTCCTTAATGGAACTCTTGCTAACATCAAAAACCTGACCATTCACCATGAAGGCAAGTTATGGCTGTTTAGAAATGGACACACTCTATCTGAGTCCGCTGGTTACTATGAGTTTGACTTTGTCCATGTCAAAGATGATGGCTACCTTCACATGATCACTGATCCAGTCAGTGAACCTGGAATTTCCTTCACCACTCGACATCTCACAGTTGATGGGGGTGGTTTGGTGCGAGGTACACATCTCTACTTCCACTCTCAGAACATTACCATAGATGCAGGAGGAACAATAAGTGCAGATGGTCTGGGCTATGAGAGTGCTGATGGAACTGGAACTGGGCTTCACGGAGAAATTAACCCTGGACTTGGTTACTTCAGCTCATTGTTTGGATCAGGGGGTGGTCATGGAGGAAGTGGTGGACGTGGATATGGTCAGTCTATGTTTTTTTTTGTACATCATTTTGATAAAGTGAATGTTGTGCTTAAGTGTGTTGATTTTCGTCATAACAAATAAAAAATTAAAAAATTGTTGTTTCAGTTGGGCTATTTCAGTTAGAACATTCAGTACATGAATAGTCTTGCATTTATGTACAGGTAGTACATACAATAATTGTGTTATGATGACCTGTTTTTTTTTAAAGATCTCCAATATATCATTGAGAAATTAATCATTTATTGTTTTTGTTGGCTACAGTTTTTGCTTGTTTTTAGTGGGTTTACATATAGGGTGTCATAATGCAAGACCTCAATTAAAGTAATAATAAGAATGTAAATAGTCTAATAATTTCTGTTTGTGGTAGGTTGAGTATTAATTTTAGGGACAGTAAAGACTACATTATTTGGAATATTCGAACAGCAATACAATTTTTAAGGTATATAAAGCTAACAATATCAAAATGTTTTGTTAAATTTAAACACTTCAGCCTTTATTCTTAGTGATGCAAAATTTGTTAAAACATTTCTGAATTTTGAGTTAGGTTCCAATCTTGTACAAAAGACTGATCATGACCATGGAGGTTTGAGTAATGTAATACATAACTTTCTCCTGTCATTGGATTTTATTGAGAGGTAGTTTAGACCTCAGTGCTTGACTTTTGTCATTTGATTTTAAAAAGAGGTAGTTTAGACCTCAGTGTTTGACTTTGTCATTTGATTTTAATAAGAGGTAGTTTAGACCTAAGTGTTTGACTTTGTCATTTGATTTTATTAAAAGGTAGTTTAGACCTCAGTGTTTGACTTTGTTATTTGCTTTTATTAAGAGGTAGTTTAGACCTCAGTGTTTGATTTTTGTATTTGATTTTATTTAGAGGTTATTTAGATCTCATTGTTTGACTTTGTCATTTGATTTTATTAAAAGGTAGTTTAGACCTTTGTGTTTGACTTTGTCATTTAATTTAATTAAGAGGTAGTTTAGACCTCAGTGTTTGACTTTGTCATTTGATTTTAAAAAGAGGTAGTTAGACCTCAGAGTTTGACTCTTGTCATTTGATTTTAATAAGAGGTAGTTTAGACCTCAGTGTTTGACTTTGTCATTTGATTTTATTAAAAGGTAGTTTAGACCTCAGTGTTTGACTTTGTTATTTGCTTTTATTAAGAGGTAGTTTAGACCTCAGTGTTTGATTTTTGTATTTGATTTTATTTAGAGGTTATTTAGATCTCATTGTTTGACTTTGTCATTTGATTTTATTAAAAGGTAGTTTAGACCTTAGTGTTTGGCTTTGTCATTTAATTTAATTAAAAAGGTAGTTTAGATCTCAGTGTTTGACTTTTATCTACCAACACATCCTTCATGAATCACTAATTTCATGTTCAGTACCATATGGCTAGTATTCATAATAATTCAAAAATGTGCACAGAAATTTGGTTAAATTTTTGACATCTTGTATAATGCATGTCATTTTGATCTTTATTACAGGTGTAAACTATGGTGGATTGGCCTATGGAAACCTCTATGAACCAACTGTGTTTGGGAGTGCAGGAGGAGGAACACATGGAGGAGCAGGAGGAGGAAGAATCATGTTGAATGTAACTGACACACTTTTTATAGATGGACTTGCCACAGCTAGTGGGGACAATGGGCAGACATACTACGACAAAGTTGGTGGTGGAGGAAGTGGAGGCAGCATCTGGATCCATTGTAATACCATCACTGGTTATGGCATGGTTCTTGCTGCAGGAGGCAATGGCTCAGTCAATGGCAGCTACTATGGAGGAGGTGGAGGAGGAGGGAGAATTGCCATGTATTTCAGGGAGAACACTACTTTCAGTGAGTTTCGATTCCTGGCCCATGGAGGTTGGCCTGGGCTTGAATGTAGTTCCTGTGAGGGAGGAGGTCCCGGTACAGTGTTCCTGTATCACATAGTGGAGGTTCACAGGACTCTGATCATTGATAACAATGATATTCCCAGTCCTAGGAACAAGTATGTCAACTGGGCAGATGTATCCGAAGATGGTGGACGTGCATGGATTCTTCCATTGTCAGGCTTACATGGCTTTGCTTCATTTGCATATGTGTATGAATTTGAAGAGCTTCAGATTTATGGAAATGGTCATCTGGCAGTACTTCCTCCATCTAAAGTGAATGTTATAAACTATGAAACAGATCCTTTGACCCCTGGGCTTGTCATTCATCCAGACAAATACAATGTAACCATCTTTTTCAAGTACATGATAGGTGACAGAACGGGATCACTTCATGTTGCTGGTGGACAAGAAATGGACTTGATGAGACAGACAATTGATCTTCCCTTCAGCTGTTATGTGTATCGTGGTGGTTTTCTTGGCCTTGCTCCAGTTACTTTTGTACATGGTGTGGAAATTCATATGAGTGGAGTGCTGGCTAATGTATTGAACATCACTCTGCATCATGGTGGATATCTGTGGTTGAAACATGGTGGGCATACCCTGGATGAAGAGGAAAGTCATTACAAGTTTGACTTCATGAGGATCCAAGATGATGCTGTAGTTAATGCCATCACAGATCCAATAGCTGAACCTGGAATAACCTTCATAATGAAAGCTCTCACTGTGGAAGGAGGTGGCATTATGTATGGTACTTACCTCACCATGCTGATGGAGAACATCACTGTAGATGGTGGTGGGCAAATATCCACAGATGGTCAAGGCTACCACTCAACCCACAAACATTCCACCCATGGATATTTGTCAGTGCATGAGTATGTGAACCCTGGATTTCCAGATGGGACTTATGGAGTTGGTGGTGGTGCTGGACATGGAGGAAGTGGTGGGAAGCAGTCTGGTGTCTCTGCCAGAGCAGGGTTTGCATATGGAGACATTTATGAGCCAGATCGTATTGGATCTGCTGGAGGGTTTGGACTCTTTGGAGATGCTGGAGGAACAGGAGGAGGTGTCATCTGGCTAAACATCACTGGAGAGATTAGCATATTTGGTACTGTCAGTGCTAATGGAGCAAATGGCAATACTGGTGCTGGTGGAGGCAGTGGCGGCAGTATTTGGATGTACTGTAATGTCATAAGTGGATATGGCAAGATCACAGCTCATGGAGGAGATGGCTTCAGTGGAACTTACTCAGGGAGTGGAGGTGCTGGTGGGAGGATTGCTATATACTACAATTACAATGAGACCATGTCCAGCTTCCGATACCAGGCCTATGGTGGCGAAGCAGGGAACCCTTCAGTCTCTGAAAATGGTGGTGGTGGCACTGTATTCATATATAGCATGACTCAGAACCATACAACACTGATCATTGATAATGGCAACATGAAACCCAGAAACAAGTACAACATCATCAGTAATTATAGCGATCTCACTTATGACAGCTGCAGAACTTGGATTCTTCCTGAGTCGGGCAATCATTTCTTTGCAAATGGTGGATTTGTCTTTCACTTTGATGAGCTGCAGATGTATGGTACTGCACATTTTGCAATCCTTCCAGATCCAGTTAACACTGAAGTGGACATTTTCTTTTTGTACATGATAGGTGATCGCTCAGGGACTGTACATCTTGGAAATAAACAAGCACTAGATTTGGAACGGGATGAGATTGATCTCCCCTTCAGTGTCAGAGTTTATAAAGGAGCTTATCTTGGCCTTGCTCCCTTTACTATTGTCCATAATGTCAGCATCTGGGTGTATGGAACAATGGCCCATGTGGACAACATAACTCTTCATCAAAATGGTTTGCTATCATTGGAAGATGGTGGCAGAACTGAGTACCTTCCTGGAAGTAGTTTTGAGTTCCAGTATGTAAGAATTCAAGATAACTCCACTATTAGTGCAATCACTGATCCTGTGCTAAATCCAGGGATCATATTTAAAGCACATAAAAACATATTTATTGAGGGAGGAGGCACTTTTGTTGGAACCAACATGACAATTCTGGCTGTGAACTTCACAATTGATGATGGCGGCAGTCTGCATGCTGATGGACTTGGCTATCGGCCAGAGGATAACAAGACTGGGAACATCAATGTTGGTCATGGAATGACTAGTACATCAGGATCATCAGGTGCTGGTCATGGAGGGACCAGTGGTCGGGGAGGTGGCACATTGCTGACTGGTCAGCCATATGGACACTTGTATCAACCCTATGCTTATGGCAGTGGTGGTGGTGGTGGTAAGGACATTGGAGGGCAGGGAGGAGGCATTATGTGGTTGAATGTCACTAACAAGATAGAGATCAATGGAGAAATTAGAGCTGATGGTGGAGATGCAGTTGTTGGATATGGAGGAGGTGGGTCTGGAGGTAGCATCTGGATCTATTGCCACCTTTTCTCAGGTATGGGAAACATTACAGCCAATGGAGGCAGTCAGTATCCAGGAGGGACAGGTGGTGGAGGAGCTGCTGGAAGAATTGCCACCTATTTCAATGTCAACCAAACCTACCGTGGCACCTACCAGGCTTATGGAGGGTATGCTCAGGGAAATGCCGAACCAGGGGGCCCAGGAACTATACTCCTCTATCATCAATTGGAGGACCACACCACTTTGTACATCAACAACTACATGAGATCAAGCAGTCATGTTCAGACCATCAGGGATTATTCTGACCTCTCACAAGATAGCTTCAAAGCCTGGATCATGCCTGTCTCAGGCACTCATCCATTGGCATTCACCAATCAGGATTACAGGTTTGATGAGTTCCAAATATATGGAAATGCACATCTGGCCCTTTTGCCTGAGCCTTTGAATAGTGGCTGTAACCTTCATTTCACAAATATGATAGGAGACAGAACTGGGTATGTTCATATTGGTCCATATCAAATCATGGATCTCAGAAGAAAGTTTATTGACACTCCTTTCAGTTCTTATGTATACAAGGATGGCTACCTGGGTCTGGCTCCTGACACCAATCTTGAGAAGGTATTTGTACATGTGGAGGGAAGTGTAGACCACATTGTCAACCTGACTCTGATTGCTGGTGGTGAGCTCCGAATGTTCCTTACTGGTTCAACCAACAAACGAGAGCGACTTAATTACTACATAAATGGAACTACGGTCATCAAGGCAAGGTCTTCAGTAAATGCTTCTAGTCCCAATGCCCACTCTGAACAGTACAACATCGTCCTAAACACTGTTATAGTCGAGGGAGGTGGTGCCATAAAGGGTAGTAATATGAAGATCACAGCCACTGATTTGACTATTGATGATGGGGGTGAGATCAGTGTCAATGATGGCGGTTTCATCGCTAACCAAGGGACAGGTAAAGAAGATTCTATTTATTATCTTTACCTTTATTCTTATTTTGTAGTTTTTCCTATTTGCTTTTTGTCATATTTCGTTAGACTGACAATATGCACACTTAATTATTGAAACATTTATAGTATTTATTGAGACAATATTCTTTTTCTTAAATATATTTTAAATTATAAATCCAATAGATGAGATTTAAATATGTATGTCTCCATTATGTCACCTTAAATACTTGAATTTCAAATGAATCTATAGTAAAGATCACTGGATTATTTCAGTACAGTTGTGAGCCTAACTATTTCTCTCTTTATAATAATAAATCTTTTCTGTTTTGTACCTTTGATTTTCAGTATTAGTGAGAGTTATAATTTGGAAGATCTGTAATTGAATTAGAAAGGCTTTCTTTTGTGCCCAAATTCAAATTAAATGTTATATGAGTAACTCTGAAAATAATATTATATATATATTGAAGACAATTAAAAAAACAAGACAATATTTAAATTTATCACTGGTTCCCAACAGGTGCTGGGACAGTACATTACCTTGGATGCAGTGGGGCCTCTCATGGAGGATATGGAGGACGTGGTGCCTGTGATGGTTTTATTACTTGCAGACTGAAAAGGAATTTGCCTTATGGGAGCCTCTATCAGCCAAACGTGTATGGTAGTGGAGGAGGAGGAACGCTTGGAGGAAGAGGTTAGGAAATTTGACATGCTGTACTGAATAATTTTCTCGGAAATGCAATGTTTGCTGGACAGCTTTACCTTTGTTTAAGTATATTTATAAATCTAACAATCTAAACTTACAGAGCAGTTTGTGTAAATATTGTTTTTGCTCTTTGATATGATCTCAAAGACTAGTCTAGGATTATTGTATATTTTGTTTATGTTAAAGAAAAATGTGTAAATAATGTGTGTGAAAGACATCATGTGAATGCTCATATTTTGTACATTGTAGCTTTTCTTGTCATTAATGGGAATAGTTACACTTTTTGACCCTGCATCAACAAATGGTCCCATTTGAAAAATTGTACAGTCCATCCCACTTATATTGACATCACTTGTGTCAACAAGCTGCCTATTTCAACAAAAGAGCAAAGTCCCAGTCCCTTGATTTACTATTACTACCAAAATTGTCATGCTTATGTTGCCATTGAGATAAAAACATTAATGTACTTGTCAACAGTAGTCTTTGGTACCAGCTTGAACAAATCCTTTGTTTTTTAATCATTTATTCAGCAAACTGCCAGTTCCGACCCATACTTGTTCAACAATTAGTTGATCTTGCCACCTGGCATTAATTTTCCCGTTTAATCATTATGTTGACCAGCTGCCAGTTTCAACCTATACTTTGTTCAACAATTAGTGGATCTTGCTGCCATTCTTTAATTTTGCTGCCTAATCATTTATGTCAGCTAGCATCCAGTTCCAACCTGGACTTTATTCAACAATTAGTTGATCTTGCAATCAGGCTTTAATGTCACAGGTGTTTAAGAAAAACCAGGCTTTTGTTTGGGCCTATAAAGTTAGCCTCTCTTGGCGACTTAAAAGCAATGAAATTGGATTGATTGTTGTATTTTCTAAAGTCTAAGTGATCAGTGATTATGTTACGTGCTTAGGCTCGAATAAACAGTAACATAGAAAGAGTGAAAATAACAAGCTTTAAAAACTTAATAAACAATTTATTGAGCACAAATATTTTCCAGAAAAGAAAAATAAACTTATGGTTTTATGAATCAATTCCAAAATTAATCCAAAAATAATTCAAAATATTATCCACTAGAGAAATTGCAAAAGTCCTGGTAATAAAATGTCCAAATAATTCCAAGTTCGAATCTTAGTGAAGTATCCAAGATGGAAGACGATGTCACGTGATGAAGTCAGTTCTTGGTAATATAATTCAATGAGCACAATTATTTTCCAGATAAATAACAAAATAAATCTTCTTGATCCAAACGAATTGAAATAATTCCCAATACAAGGTAATTTAAAATAACTCAAAACGACACAACTTAATATTCTAACAGCCCAAGTTCTACTAAATAGTTCGCTCCAAAACATAATTTATATGCCTGTTTTTACGTAAACAAGGAAGGGGTCACATGATCTTCTAGAATCTTTTAGAACAAATTTACGTTAAAAAAATCTCGTACACACCGTATGACCCAAGTAAAAATAGAAAGATGTTTATAACAAAGCTCCATAATGTCTTTGGAATCAACCAATCATTTTAAAAGCTTGTTTACAACTCTGAAGCCAGGTCAGAAATGAGGTCAACACCTGGTGTTTATTCTTAGAGTGCATGTCATCCCACTTTCTAAAAAAAATATCTCCCAATGTATGAATCTTAAACTTAAAATGTCAAATTTGAATCTGACAAACAAACAATTAAAATAAAAATTAAATGACCCAAATCAAATGCACTTAACAATTAAAACAAGTTTATTGTGCTGTGAAAGTTTCGTTTTTAACTTTACGATGGCTACCAACAGCAGTGTAAAACGCAGATTAAAATTACAGTCTCTGGAAACTAAATATCTGGCTGTTAAGGAAGGTGAGTGTGGAGCATCTCGCAAAGATGTCTGTGAAATTTTTTCACTTAAATATAACATGCTGTCAGGATGGATGAAAGCTGCTGAGTTTATAAAGAAAGACTAATTTGAAGGTAACTGTGCTCCCTAAAGGAAGAAGGAGAAGACTGCTAAATTTGAAGACGTGGAGGAAGCCACAGCAAAATGGTTCAATGAAACCCGCACTCCACATTCCACCTTATCCATAGATTGTGATATGATCATCAAAAAAGCGAAAGAATTTGTGAAAAAAAAACTTAGTATGAAGAATTTCACTGCAACAAGTAGTGGGTCCAGTTGCTTTAAAGTTCACCATAACATCGGATACTACTGGATTTGTGGAGAATACATGTACTGTTTAAACCAACTTGTTTTTCATTTCCTTGTGAACAGCTCGAACCCCTTGGTAGCCTCAATAAGATGGGAACAGACTGACCAAAATCTAGGCCAATTTAAGTAGATGTACTTGAAGCATGTACAGTTGACTCCACTTAACTGCACATCGGTTAACTGCACACTCCGGATAACTGCACTTAGTCACGCTGGTCCCATTTTTTTTCAAATGCTTTTCAATGGGAACAAACTTCAGATAACTCCATTTCGCTTAAATGCATAAACCGAATAATATCATGATAAGCTTTCTGCCCATGGCACATTATTCAGTAGAATTTTATTCCGGTTAACTGCAAAATGTATAGTCAGGATCAGTTATTGCCAGTCCACTGCTGTAGTGCTTCAAATAAGCCGACAATTAAGCTGGTAAATGCAACTTTGTAAATGATTGACATGTAAAGGATGCTATAGGTGGTAGATATGGTAGATACATGTATATCCACGCCCACTAGAGAGCATTTGCATGGGAAAAATCATAGTACAGCATTGGAAACATTGCTCTAAACTGTGATTTGAAGTAGGGGGTAATCATTGGAAGTTCAACCTTGAATTTATGAGCGTTTATTTTAGTCTAAAATGACCAGTCGCAAGTGTAAATCCCTGATGTTAGCTCAAAGGTTTGAGGTCATAAAATGCATTGAGAACAACAGAAGTCAGGCCTCTGTTGCAGTTCAGTTTGGTGATAGTCACAGTGTGATTTCGCGAATCCTCAAGAACAAGGAGAAGATCATTGAAGACTGGCAGAATAACAGTAATTCTTCTCAGAAGTGCAAACGAGGTGACAAGTCCAAAGATGTTGAAGAAGCGCTGTTACAATGGTAAGCTCAAGCTCGCAGTCAACAGATTCCGATAAGTGGACCACTGTTTCTTGAAAAAGCTAATCAATTGGCAAATGGTTTGGGTTTGCATGATTTCAAACTAACAAATGGATGGTTGGAAAGATGGGAAATGTGCAATGGAATTCAAGTTAAATGACAACACGACGAAAAACAGGATGCAGAGATGACTTTGGAGCTTAACGATGGGTAATTGATGTTCTACCCAAAATCCTTAAAGACTACCAACAAAAGACATCTTCAATGCCGATGAAACTGGGTTGTACTGGTGGGTGTTACCTCATGGGACTTTATCTTTCAAAGGAGCAGAAGCGGGATGTAAGATTGCCAAAGATCATTTGACAATTTTGTTTGCAAACAATATGGATGGTAGCAAAAAAGCAAAAGATTGGATGCCTTGGTGATTGGCAAAAGCAAATCCCCTCAATGTTTTAAGAATTTTAAAAAGCTGCCAGTACAGTACGAGGCAAACAAAAAAGCCTGGATGACGACAGAAATTTGTAAGAGTTGATTGAAGCTCGTTGACAATCAAATGCATTTGCAAAAGAGAAGCATCATTATGTTGGGCAACAATTGTGCAGCTCATGGTGACAGCATCAAACTGTCAAATGTTAAGATTGTTTTTGTTTTCCTTCTTCCGAACACAACTTCCTTGATTCAACCAATGGATTAAGGAATTATAGCGAATTTCAAGAAGTTATATTGATCGCTTGTTATTCAAAAACTACTTACAGACATTGATGGATCATTTCTCGAAGGAAAAGCGTCCAACCAGACATGGAAGCTGACAGTTTTAGTTGCACTTCATATGATTAGAAATGCCTGGAGCAATGTAACAGTCAACTGTAGCAAACTGCTATAGGTGAGCCAGTTTTTCAGTGCCTTCTGATGATGAGTCACTTAAAGACCCCACCTATATCAGTGAAACCCCGTTTGAAATGCCACACTGCATGAATGTAGAAAACTCATAATATATTGCAAAAGATGACGGTCTTTAGACAGAAGGTGAAATTGACGACTCAACCATCATTGCAGCTCTCATAGAGACAAAACAAGAAGAAAATGAAAGATGTGATGATGACAACGCAGTAGATGACCAGGTTTCATATAAAGTCGCTATACAGTCACTCCAGAATTTATGCAGATTCATAGAACAGAGAGAATTTGAACTGTTTTAACCATTTTACAAAAAAGAGTTGGTAAGTCACCAACTTATTAGTAAAACTTGTGTGCAGACATTAATTGCTGATTTCTTCTGGAAATCGTAAATTTGGTTGTGTTTAATTCAACAATATGACGTTAGTTCTGCTCATTGTAGACTCTTGTTTCATTTAAATAAAAGTTGAAAGAGTGGATTCTAATCATTTTTAAAATTTATTCTTCACATATATTCATGCCATGCTGATTTAAAGCTGTACTGTACCGTACTTCGGTTAACTGCAAACTCTTATTAACTACACAGTCTCGTGATAGGCCCGAGGCTGTGCAGTTAACCGGAGTCAACTGTAAATAACATCTATGCAACCAATGCCAACATTGAATATCAAAATGTTTTTTGTATTAAGATATGACTGATGCAATATTTTATTGTGGATTTTATTATTCAAAAGTAACCAAAATGTAATTTGTCAATATACAAGTGTATTTCACACATGGTTTTGTCTTCATGTACTCAAAATTTCCATTGATTTCTCAAAGTGTAAATGCTACTAACTGATGACAGGTCATCCCTTACTGACAAATTGAACTTGTATCTTTTTTCAGACCCACCCACCCCAACACTTATCTCAACATCTATCTGCCTATGTCGACGATATATCCTCTGGCCTGAGGATGTCGACAAAAACGTGTAGGACTGTACCGTATTTATACATTAATAAGACTATGCCTGATAAAGATGAAGTCACCCACACTGTATAAAACTGTGGCGAGTGTTTTATGTATGTCTTATCCAAATTTTTGACAGTTTTTTTTACCTGGGCTTAAAGTTGAAAAAATACAGTAATTTTCTATTTTTCAAAGCCAACAACATTAAAATGGACTCATAATTGAATATACTGAGTGGTATTGGGTCCTCGGATCAAAATTATGAGAATATGACACCAGAAATGATAGTTAAATCAAAGTTTGTATATACTCTTTTTCTTAGTAGTAATTTGATTTATTGATATATCGATGCAGAGATACTTTTGCTGTAATGATACATATTGGAGCTGGGAAAGTGTTAAAGGAGATAACTGTAACTGATTTTGAGACTGAAAATGGTTTTAAATATAAGTCAGATGTTCACATGACAAAAATAGAAGGCATGACAGTCAGTCTCCCTTTCAGCAGTATTTCAAAATTAAATGTAGAAAGGGCAGGATGCTGAGCCTCATTCATTACAGTTAATTTTTCTCATTCAGTTTAGCTCAACTGATCATATGCTACAAAATCATATATCCACATTAGAGTTAAGATAAACTGAATAAATAAGGGTTAAAAAATTAAATTAAGAAGTAAAGATATTTATTTGAGCACCCCTCTCTGTACAAGCAGACCATGGCATCGATGGATTAAAAAAATTATGGAAGAGAAAAGAAATCAGTCAGAGTAGTCAGTCGACAAAGTTTATGTTAGTGAAAAATCTTATTTCAGACCAGATGTATCCAAATGATATTATCTGTGTGCTCTGAAAAATTGTACATAACAATCATAAGGATCAGTTTTCCAAAATATTCAAGTTGCCAAAGCTAGCTATGTATATTGCCGCTTCAGAAGGAAGCACAGAGCATTATTCACACACAGATAAGGAACAGAGAATGCTCATAAATAATTAGTATATTAATGCTTATACAACTAGAGGTGACATCTTTCAAAGATGTTGATTTCAGTAGAGCTCTAAGAAAGTGGAGCAGGACAAAAGATAGATATTGAAGTGTTATGTAAATATAGAACTATGGCCGTTTCTTCCTCTCCCTCCTTTTTTTCCACTGCCCCTTTATTTCTTTGACAAAGGGAGAATCTGCCTCAAGATAAAATACTGACAGTATCTCTCCTTAAATTGTACATGGGCAACAAATTTGGAATTTCTCTTTTTATGCAGATATATTTAACTAGCAAATGAAGATGGCCTAAAAGGTTGAATTGTCAATCAACAGGTAGTCTGTTTGAAAGTATTTTTGTTATTCTGTCTTCAGTAAGAATAGCATATAAGTATATGATAAATATATGTCTGTCTGTGATCTGGATATACAACCAGGAATGTCAATATACATTAAAAGGCTCCACTTAGCCTCCAAAGATGGAAATACCATCAAGTTCATAGTGTATTGATATGCATCATATTATAAACTGTGTATCGTGACTCGTATCAATATGAGGCAGATGTGTATCATTTCACCCCTGCCCTTTAAGAGGAAGAACATATTAGGTTATGAAGTCATGCATCTTTTACCAATTTTGTTTCTGTGCTACAACTTCAATTGTTCACCAAGTATGGTTAACAAAACAATTTGGGTGGCTTGCACTTGGTGTAAGGAACAGTGATATTGATTTTGGTTTCAAAAGTTCATAGGTTGAAACTATTGTGACTGAAAGTTTGAAAACTGGTTTGTGAACAGTATCTTGAATGTTACATCACAGAAGCCTATCAATGTTTGAGTCCAATGGTCAAGATTACTGAAAGAAGACAAAAAAATTGCAATAAATTTCAGTTTTCATCTGTGTATCTTCACCAAAGTTTGTTGATAAATACAAGCTTGATTTTTAAAAAAAAAAAACTCTTGATTTATCAGTCAAAAGGTCAAGATTGAAGGTCACTGGCTGAAAGCAAATGTATTTTGCTTTAAAGTTTACTTCTGGACCACTTACCTTGACCAAGGTTTGTAGAGAGCTAGTACTTTGATGTGGAAACATTTTAACTCAAATAAAAATTTGTTTTACAGAATGACATTAATTTTAGAGTAAGTTTTTTACCGAACGTTGTAGATGCTTCCACTTAAGGTGGTATGAAAAACTATAGATTCTGGGTTCTAATGATCAGTGGTAATGGTCATCTAAATCTAATATAAAAAATAACGGTTTCTGCAAATAAAGTTTAGTTAAAGATAAAATACCTTGACCAGAGGCCCAGGTCACTAAGACCCATTAGTCAATTATGACCAGAGTCAACCGCATCCTACTAGTGCCTGCATAGAAGACTATTAAACATGGGCAGTAGTAAATTGTGTTATTAACAATACTTTTGTTCAGTTGATTATTACATGCTCTCACAGAAAAGATGACTTTCTATCACAAACGTTTGTTGGTGTCTTTGGCCCATACAGTGTTGGGACCTTGCATTACATTTTTTTTTAAAGATCATAGCTCATCATTGTGTGTCTTGAAAGCATAAGTGTACTGCAGACGACCTTTCTTAAGGTACAGATTATATGATATGGTTAGGTTCAACCTGTCAATGGTTGTTTCTTCCTTTGAAGCCTGATAGCAAAATCAATTTCAAAAGCAGAATATAAATCTCTTTAAGCATTCATTATTTATGGTGGAGAGTTTCTGTCCTTTTTTCAGGTGGTGGGATTCTGGAGCTGGCTATCTTTCACACACTGGCCGTAGATGGTTACATCAAAGCCAATAGTCTTGCCACAGGTTCCTCCTACCTGGCCAGTGGAGGCAGTGGTGGCAGCATTTTTATTAACACAGTCAACTTCACAGGTAGGTCATTCTTCTTCAGCCGTTTTTATGTAAAAAGGTGGGAAATTCTTTTTCCTTCATATACGTTACATTAGGAATATTAGCTGCTACCTCATGCATCTAGCCCTACTAAAAACAAAAATCATCTTTTTCCCTTTTAATGAGCAGCAACTGACACAGCAGTAAAACAATTTTTCAACTGCATGTTATCTTGGGTATACTGCTGTGCAAGATTTTCCATTTCTTCATGGGGAGATTCTAAATGATAAATTTCTCCGTTGGGTCATACAGACTCTTCATATTCTCCACTGATGAGTGAATTCTTAAATAACCATACTGATACAGGATCGGTCTTACTTATCTCGTAAATAAAATCAAACATACCCACTGAGTTTTTGGGGTAAAATCTAATGGTTCGATCACGTGGAAATATTATTGCTGGTGTCTCGCATGCGAGTTATGATAATTGATATTTATTGGAGCTCATTTTTTTATAATTCTTTGAATCGTATAAAATCTCACCTATTATTGTTGCTATTATTATTGGGAATTTTAGTGTCTTTTTTAACCTAACGACATCATTTATTGTAGCTCCAGCATCCTTGACCGATTCAGTCCATTTGTTTATTTCTTCACTTCGTTGATTTGTTAACCCGTTTCCATGTATCGTATTTGTAAATTGCTAGATTACTTGCTCGGCTACACAATTCAAGACATTTTTTTTGGTGCTGATGTGCTAATATCTTGATAATTAATCATAAAAATCCCATAAATAACAGTGGTTACAGGATATGCCTGTAAGTAATATGGTTTGTCAATCCCGATCAGTGCTTTTGTCTTGGATTTTTTACTCAGCACAACAAACGTTGTTTATATAATACACAACATTATACTTGTCTCAGATAGTCCAAGTTTTTGATACAGGATCTATCACAACAAACATCATTTTTGATAAAAGAAACTGCTTGTTATCAGGCAAATAATTGATAATTGTTGATGCTCACTTATCATTCATTGTGACATGGATGAATTGTTTGACATCGTTGATCTTAAATATTGACCACATGTGATCTGCATTATGAACAGAAATCTTCTCTTGGTTTTGTTGATATTTGTAATTAATCTTGATTTAATCTGTGGTTTCAGAGGAAGTTTAGTGACCACTGGTGCAGATATTTTGTTAAGGTCAAATTTTTGTTTAGGGGGCTTTGATGCGGTAATATCAGTGATTTGAGATAATCTTGCAAACTCGGATCTCCATGCTGCAATGTATTATTTAAACAAATTTGTTTCTAATTAGACAAAAATAATGGTAATAGTTATAACGATTGCACAAAATGTTTGCAAGTTTTTAATGAACACAAGTTGTCAGGATTTTACATATTCCCCTACATCACCACCTGACCTGGTGTATGGGGCATTATCTTAAATTATTTGCGTCCTGATCTCTATATGTGTTCCCGACACAATATACACACACACACACATGCACACACAGACACTTACATTCACAATTATTGTACACAAAGTCATACTCTCATACAAACCCCAAAATGTTTGAGATTGCCTTAAAAAAAAAAAAAAAAAATCATGTACCAAAAGTTGATAATAGGGTTCACTCTTTTTTAAACTCGTCACTTCTGTTATTCACTTTGGCGACATATTTTTCCAGCGTTTTATATGATAAAACAATTTTTTATAACAGGTGAGATTTGGGATTTTTGATGCACAACATGATCTGTATATAACATATTTTGCAAGCAAAATTAGGAAGTTAATAAGATCATCAAAGTTGTTATTTCCTTTAAAGACATCTTTTCATGTAATTCTAAAATTTAGCTCATAAGTTTGGATCCATTCTACAAACAGTTTACAAAAGTTTTCAGTAACTGAACAGTCATAAAATAAGTGCTCATTTTTCTATTCCCTCATTACGTCAGGTACATTTATCATTATCACTTAAATTAATCTCTTTTAGAAACTGGTTTGTGGCAATATTTCTGTGGAGAAATCTAAAATTAAAGCTAATCAGTTTTGAGTCTTTTGTACAAAATCTAGCAAAAAAAAACCAATTGGTCCATTCATTTGCACCAATCGCACACTCTAGCTGTCTGGACCAAGTTTCATGTTTACCATTTGGCTTTTTTATTTTGGTTCTTATCAGGTCTTTATAGATAAATATTCTTTGCTCTTACCCTAAGGAGAGATGTTTTGTCCAAAACTACAAGAAAACTATTTCCACTTTCAAAAAAAAATTTAATTGTCTTTTTCCACAGCACCAAGATCTTTTAGATAAGAGCAAAGTACTGTATGAAATTATTTGTTTTTGTTTTTTGTTTTATTTCGTCAAAACTTAATAGAGATCTTTGTGCATCAAAAAGATGTTGAATAAGTACAACACCAATTGTTCTCCACCTTGTGTATGATTTAAAATTTTCTACAGTCATTAAATTAAGAATATCTTGAGACAGGTATTCATGGACAGTAGATGGTTCATTTTTCCATTGTGATAACGCATAAATAACATCTTGCCCAAAAATATTTTTAATTAATTTAGAAATTACTTTTAATTTAGTTTTTCCTAATGAAAATAACAGCGTACCTCCAAATTTTCCAAATATTTGTTAAGAAACCAGTTTTTGCCATAAGCCATCTTCGTTTATTAAGAGACGCCTAATCCAGGAAAATTTTATATAACACACAAGCTATAAGTGTGTCTCTTTTAACCCTCTCAGTTTTACTGCCCCAAATAAACTGGAAAAATAATGTATTCAGTTCCTTTTCTATATGGGGTGGAGGATTTGGCAAAGCTGCAAAAAGATGAATGAATTTAGGCAAAACCAAGGACTTTATCAAAGTAATTTTTCCAATAAGGGATAAATTTCTTCTGCTCCACCAACCAAGCAGTTTCTTAACTTCCTTTAACTTCGTCGAATAATTAAGCTCTACCATATCCTCCAAGTTCAAAGAGAAATATACTCCCAGCAATCTAAAATTGGACATTGACCAGTTAATATCAATTTCTGGACATATTTTTTCATTAGAATTTTTTTTGTTTCCAATCTAAATTGCTTTCGATTTCAAAATATTGCAGTACAGACCTGACACCAAGGCAAAATCATTTAAAATCTGCATGGTTGTCATCAAGGACAAATGAGAACCATCTAATAATAGAAAAGCATCATCAGCATACTGCCTTAATTTGAACTCCATTTCATTATAAAAAATGCCTGTAACATCTGTGTTTTTCTTTAGTTCTATTGCAAGAAGTTCAATTCCTATTATAAAAAAATAGGGTCATAAAGGGTCTCCCTGGCGACAACCTCTCTCTAAATTAAAAAATGGGGATAAATGTCCATTATTAATGACACAACTTTTTTATTTATTGCAAAATAATCTGAACCAGTGACAAATTGATTCTCCAAAGTTAAAAAACTTCAGAGTAGTTTGTCATACAAAAGTCTTGTATTTTCACCAATGAAATCTCCCTTTCATAAAACCCTTATGGGTGTCACTAATGATAAATGGGAGCACTTCTTTGACCCTATTAGCAATTGACGCTTAGGCAATCTTGTAATCTACATTAAGTAGTGAGATTGGTCTCCAATTTTTTATAAATTTCCTGTCTTTATCTTCTTTTGGAATGCAGGTAATGATGCCCTGAGACTGAAATTCTGAAAAATGTTGCATATCGTATCCAGTATTTAGAGACCTAAAGAGAAAGCCGCCTAGGTCTTTCCAAAAGAATTTATAGAATTCTACAGTAAATCCATCAGAACCAGGACTAGTTTCATTTTTCATATTTTTTAGTGCTAAACCACATTCCTCAAATGTTAACTTACCTTCACATGAGCTCCTTAAAAAATCTGAGAGTTTTTTATCATGGTTAAAAAAGTGGTTAAGCGTTTGGAAGTTATATTTGTTTTTGCTTTGGTATAATTGTTCATAAAAGTCTTTCTGTTGATTAAATATTTCTTTTGGATCTGTTACCCTTGTTCCATCTTCCATAATTAATTCTTTTATTGTTTTGTTTGTGTAATTTCTCTTTTCGAGATTAAGAAAATATTTAGAGTTTTTCTCACCAGACTTGCCTTGGATCTTAACATTACACCTTCCACCTTTTTTTCTCATTTCTTCAAAATCTGCTTGTTTTTTGTTCAATTCTTTCATCGTAGTGGGGTTATTATTTTGATTCACTAAAGCATACAAGGTATGTATTTCAGCTTCCATTTTCCTGAAATTTTGTTTCTCTTGTTTTGCCTTAGCTTGTGAATACATAATTGATTCTGATCTTATTATCATTTTAAAGATTCCAAAAAACAATTGATTATTACAAGTTAGTGGGTTTTTCTTATCACCTTCACAATAGTATTCTTCTACTGTGTTGGTTATACATTTGTTTACCAATTGAATATATTCATTTTGCTTTAATAGCTTTGAATTGAATTTCCAGTACCCAGGACCTCTTGGTGATTCAGATATAGACAATTTTTGTGTTATTGCTGAATGATCTGTTTTATAGCCAGGAATAATAGAGGCATCCATACAATTTGAAAACATGTCTTCAGAGATTAAAAAATAGTCTAGTCTACCGGTACTCTGTTTCACAGGGTTTGCCTGATGCCAAGTAAATACTCTACTGTCAGGACTGACTGTTCTCCAAGGATCCAGTAAATCTAGTTGATTCTTGATGTCATGGACTGCTGCTCGGGCCATGGAGTGTTTATCATGCAAGATATTATAAGAGTCAAGCTTCATGTCCTGAACAACATTCCAGTCACCACAAATAATAACAGAGGAATTGTCAAAATTTATAATATCCTCTTTCAAATTTCGAAAAAAACTCAGCATTATCATCATTATGACCATATAGATTCACTAGTGTAAATCTCTGTCCATTAACTGATAAATCTAAGAGAATGTATCTGCCCTGACAATCACATCTGTTTCTGTGAATAAGAAATTCAAAATTATTTCTAAACAGGATAGCAACACCAGCACTACTGCTAGATTTATGGCTAAAAACACACTTATATCCCCATTCAGCCTCCGAATACTTTTCAGTCTCAACTGTACTATGTGTCTCTTGTAAGCAAAAATGATCTCATATACAGATTAAACATATTTGTTTTAATATTATGGAAAATGAATTCGTAAAACACCCTATATTCGTTAACTACAAGGCATCTTGTGGTGGAACTGTACAGGTTTATTTACGAGTGTTTTAATGGTATAATCAGCGACAATCTCATTATTGACCACATTAATTTAAACAAGAGAGATAACTGCTTATCCAACTTTAGAGCAGTTACTCAATGTGATAATTGCCGTACCAGAATCTCTGGTCGGTGTAGAATGAAACAACCAGTTGTTGCCATCATTAATACAATCAAAATTAATTTTCCATCGATTTATTCTGCAGCTAAACATTTTGTGTGTGCCAGATGTCAGTAACATGCACTGCCGATGGTATAATTGGTGCAACATTTTCATGGAAGTATCACATATGGTTGTCTTTTATGTTTTTTTTAGCGATGTCAAATATTCCACTTCAAATGTTACTTCCTCGTTTTGATCTAGTAGTACTAACATAGATCCAGAAGAAGTTAGTGGATGCCATGATATTGTGGTGAAAATTGTGAATGTTGTAACACTGATCACTGACAGCCTATATAACCTGGTAACCTCAGCGTGATGTTTAATAAATTTATTAGGTGTTGAGCACAATACTGATCCAGATGCTACTGTATATACTACCTTGTCAGTGATCTTTTATGTCAATGAGATTAATATCAATGACTGCTGGACTTCCAAAATATTCATTATTGGCTCTATTTATGTTTGTATGAAAGCTCAAGAACGTGTTTACATGATTAGAAATTCAGTTCTTAATAAGGTCATTCCAGGATTGATTGTTGTTAACGAGTCCATATAGTGATGTTTTTATCATCGACATATATTTTTGTTGCAGCGTCATTGTTTGAATCTGGTTTTTCGAGACCAATAATTTTGTTATTAGTCCTAATTATTAGTCATAATGAGAAGACCAGTCCTTGTATTACTGGATTTTTATACTTGTGCGTGAATATTACCCAATATCATTGACATAAGAACACAGGGTTTAATTTTTCTGTTATGAAACACTGCTATACTGGTTTTGGTTACTCCATTAATCCTGACGATAATTATCTGCAATGAAAGATTACACATTTTCAATTTTCCTTGCTTGTCCTGAAATACAACCACTTCATTTGGATCCACATTTGTAAGATTTAGTAATTTGGATATTTCATCATTAATGAATTTTTGTTATATTTACATGCAATATTCTGTCCATTGTATTTTTGTTATGGGGAATATTTTCCGTAAATATCTACCTTTATACTGTCAAATCTATTGAAAATGATAGCAATTACTTGTGTATTCGTGTACAACTTTATAAGGTGGTTTGGTTGATTTTGATATGGTGTCAAGTACAGCAATTGCTTCACAGACGCATATTGGTGGGTCAGTTATTGTCGGTATTGGTAATGTTGATTACCAGATTGGAGTATTTGCTAAGTTGGCATACCTGATAAACTCTTAGCAGGGCTAACCTGTACGAATAAATATAATTGATTCCACGTGGATCAATCGCATATGCAACCCAATGAGTACCTACAACAGTACTATTGTCGATTTTAATGATACTGGTTTCAAATTCATGATGATGGTTAGGTAATTTGTCTCGCAAAAGATTTTTATATTTAATTTTTTAGCAGCATCGAGTAAATAAAAATTTGACATCAGTGAAAAACTATCATTGTTTTAATTAAACCATCCCTGTAAGTCTCAGACCTTTTCTGTACCATGAGTGCAGAGTTACTGGTAGTCTTAGACCCTTTCTGTATTGTGGGACTGATAACCTTAGCATCTTCCTGGGTTTGTTGGTGTTTATGAATAAATAACAGTGAATGAATAACAGCATAATTAACTCATCAAAAAGCAGAATAAATTTATTTAGAGACAAAAGTCAGTGACTTAAATTACAGATGATGAAAATATATTATCTCAATAAACAAAGGATTAACTCAAAAAAGATTAACTCAATAAAGAAAGGATTAATTGGCTGCTCAAAGGTAAACAGATGATAGCTTGGTGTGTGGGCCATAATCCCTGTAACATTCTCCCCCTCTCCCCCCCCTCCCCCCAGCAGTAAAGCAAAAACAGCACAATCCTTTAACACTGGCAATTAAATCAGAGAAAACAATTCTCAATTACTGATATTAAAGACAAAGATCACATTCACCCCAACTTCAAAGACGAACAATAACTTCAACACTACAATAGCAGATAGTTACATGTACTTTAGTCTGGTTTACAGACTCTAGTATATGTCACTAAATGCATGACCTGATAAATTTAAGAAACTGGTAGCCATCCTCATTTGTCTTGGGGGAGAGGTTGCTTATTTTAGAACAATGTTTCCTTTATAAGTGGTCATGGTTACAAAGGATTAAATAAAGGTTATTGGTTTTTGTCTCTGTTCTTGCAAATTGGTTGTTCATACCGTTTTTTTTTTTTAGTTTTGTATTTTAGTCTTATTTACGATCTGTGCCATATGACACTACATGATTGACCTTTAAAATTTCAGAAACCAATAGCCAGTCTAAGGTTTTTTAATATTTATTTAGAACAGACTACATTTTTAGCTGTTGTGGTTCCAAAGGATCTAATAAGGGTTTCTGGTGTTTATCTGTTTTTGCAATGTGATTGTTCATAGCAGTGCCAAGAATCATGTTCACAGGTCACTTTCTGCAGTTGGTCACTCATATGTGTGTATTTATTTAATAAAAAATTGATCCATGCATTAAGATTATGGTCATAAACGACAGGTGGTTTTACTGTATATCTCTCTTAGTTGGCTCTATAATAGATAGACACGTATTTTTGCTGTACTTGCACACATTTCCCCTTTTGGCGTTATATTTGTTTTTTCAATATTCAAGTTAAATCTTTAGGACAATATATTTATCAATATCTTGAGAATTAATACTCTCTCTGTCATATGTGTTATTGTCTTATCCTTTTTTCTGCTTTCTCTCTGATGCAAATTCATAATTTATCCCATTTCATTGCCCTCTTACTCATGTACAATTGTATTACAGGCAGCCACACTGGCCACATTCAAGTACTAGGAGGAGATGGAGACCCAGCAGGTGGAGGTGGTGGGTCAGGTGGGCGTATTGCACTTTATTTCTCGAGTCACAACTCCATCCCTCCATTTCGTGGGTCATTTGATGTTTATGGTGGTAAAGGCCAGAGAGGGTCAGAAGCTGGGGCATCAGGAACTGCATATATCAAGGACTCATCAGGAAATCATGTGACACTGATAGTGAACAATAATGCCCAGACACAGATAGCTGAAGATACATCTGTATGGAATGAGGGCTATCGTCTTGACTTGTCTGGAAGTGGAGGCAAATCATCCACTTTAAACACAATAGGGGGTCATTCTGTCATCTCCAGTAGTGGTATATATGACTGCTATGGTTATGGCTGTCCTTATTCCAATGATGCATCTTCATATCTTCTTTCTAACCTGTTTGATCAGACACTAACCAATGACCATCACCAGTATTTCCTGGCAGGTTCTGACAGCACATCACTGACGTTCACCTTGGCTCACAGCTACTTTATTAACAAGATCAAGGTCTTCCCTGTTGCAGCTTTCAGGACACAATTTAAGGTAGATTTGATACTAAGGTTGATTGAGTCAATCAAGTGCTGTATAAATCTTGTTGATGAGTCAATCTTGAGCCTTTTCTATTTTTGTATGCAAAAGACAGTTGACTCTAGTGATGGGAATGAGTCAGAAATTCATAATCGATAATTGGTTCCCATTGACCAACTGATCATCGATTATAATCGGTTACTAAGAGCAAATTTTAATTTTTTTAAACAGTTATATCTTTGATCAAGAGTTCAACATGTTTATAAATGTACAGGAGTAATCTCTTTTAATGACATGTATACTTTAAAATTACAATAATATTACATCGTGTATTACTTTTGTTCTACAACTTTTTTAAATGAACGCAACTTTTTATGGCTGATAAGTCATACGTAACTGAAATACAGCTTCAATCCCACGAAATTCTTTCATTTATATGTGATGTGTCTGTAATTTAAAGTATAGAAGGATATGTTTTTCTTGTTTGTCATTGTTGCAATTTAACTGAAACAAATCAACAAAATGTGTTTAAATGTATTAACTCAACAATTTAACAACTTGACCATGTAATAATGGCTATATCTTCCTAATTATGAATCATAAGGTTTCATATTTGTAGTTGTGAAGGGAATTAATAAATTTCAGGTCAACTTTAGTGGCTGGGAGTTTTACTAACCGTTGTGCTTTGCATACACCTAAAAAGTAGTCTCCCTTTACACACAATCGATTATGGAGTTCACAATCGATTATCTGTTTAACCAACTGATGATCGATTATAATCGATAATCAGAACAGCACTAGTTGACTCATTTGATGAAAGCTTTATAGTTTTTGAATAAGACCAGTATGTGCTTTTGATTTGATTAATTGTTGAAATTCAAACATAATACATACTGTTCAGAATTTAGCCACTAAAATAATGTCAAATTAGACTTTCTACTAGCAGTTGAATGGAGTTAGTAATAATACACAATTTTGAATCTAGGTTTGGATTCAACAAAGTTGTATGTGTGTTTTAGATTTTTACAAAGTTTTAATAACTTTTCAATCATATCACTACAATGTCTGCTGTGTGACAGTTTATAGTACTTTCTAGCACTGGGGCATCATGCATCTAACATTAACCTCTTAACGCCAAGCACCAAGTGAGGCAGCTATTTGTACAATTTGTATAAGTCTTTGGTATGACTCGGCTGGGGTTTGAACCCACGACCTCCCACATCAAGGTAGATGCTCTAACCACTTAGGCCACCAGAACATTTCAACAAAGTTAAAAGGATAAAAATAAAAGAAAATTAGATTTAAAAAAACCTAGAACTTTGTGTATCTCTCCAACAGATCCATATTTCCATTGTCGGTCATAGTCTTGTTTGTAATTTTATTTCCAGATCACAGGATACCTGGCCTCTTCTAGTTTTCCAGTCACCACCAATTATGTAATTCCCCCAAGTAGCATCAAGCAGGGATCCTATCTAGATATACCAGTCATGCAGATGGCAGACAAGTTTGTTATTCACCTGCAAGGGCTCAACTCTTGGTACGGATATGCAGGTCTTAGTGAGGTGGAAATATTTGCTGATGGAAAAAATATTCATAACAGGTAAACCTTCAGTGGCTTTTCTTTTGTGTTCAGCTGATGAATTTTTCAAATTTTTAACAATTTTAATTAGATTTGCTCTGCATTCATGACATTACTTCTCAGTGCCTACGATATTTAACAAAAACTTGAATGAGTTCTCTCCCTTGAAGGAATTTTTTTTAATATGTTGTCTTGCAGAAGTACTCTCTATATGCATACCATTGATGCATGAAACATATTCATGGTAGCTTTCTTTCTCCCCTTTCCTCCTTTAAGTACTGGTGGTTCCAAGATTATGAGATTTAATTGGCAAAAAATAAAAACAGATTACATGGCCGTACTGATATTTGTTTAGTTACCATGTCAATAAATTGTTATAAACCAACATGACTGCTTTTGTATTTTAATTTTTTTCATTATTTTGTTTGCATTTGTTTGTGCTTGTATTTTCTGATTTCTCGAACATGAAATAAAAGAATTCAAGAACTCATAATTCATGTGTCAGTAGTACACTTACGTTTAATATCCTATGGCCTACTGTTGATATGCAAATGTTATTTTGTTCCTTAAAAGAAAAAATTAGTTTACTTTATTCATTTTTCTTATCTTATTCTTCCTAATCACATTTTAACCACAGGTACATTGATATTTGATTTACTAGTATTTTATTAAAATACACTTGAGCAACTACTGGTACATCTTTTGATTGATATAATTGATCAAACAGAGTGATATAATCCATGTTAAAATCTTGATGGTTCAGTGAGTATTTTTATATACCATAGGTTAAGCACATGATTATTATACATTCACAGTACTCTCATATATTCACAAATGAATGCCTATAGGTTAAAATTCAGAACAAAGATGGACTACTCATTGATCATCAATGCACCGTGTTTAGTTTTGCATTCATTACCAAGCAAAATGTAATGTCTGCCCATTTCTGGTATTCATTTTTAGCAAGTTGTTGATTCATCATCTCTCTTTGATTTTAATTGATGGATTGGTTTCAGCAACAGTCCAAGTTAAACCCTGATATTGGCTTTGGGTAAAAGACAATACCGGTTCCCCATTTGTTCTCCATTATTAATCCAAAAATCAAATTACTGATTTTACAATCTCAGTTGAATTGAGAATGACAAGAAATGAAGCCCTCTTTCTTCTTGTTGATGTAAATTTGTTATATGTCATTTGTAGAGAAAGTATTTGAATTTATTTTCTTTTCATGTGACTTTTCTCAGTTTTTTTGTCTCTATCATTATTTCTTTTTACATTTCTCATATTGCTATTGGAAGCCTCATTAATTTGCTATTGTCACTGCATGTTCCCAATTAATCTGGAATAGAATAGTGCTACCATTAATACTTATGAAACTGGAATTTTCTATAGCAAAGATGAAATCAAGGGGGCCCCTAGTGGCCAAGTGGTCTAAAGTGCTCACTGTTACGGATCACTGCCATCTCGCCTCTGTGTGAGTTCAAGTCTGGGGCTCAGCTAATGTGGGTAGGTGAGAAAGCTTACCGATAGCTTTTCATGTGTTGATGGTTCATGTGTTGATGGTTCTTTCCAGGGTTTTCCCAGGTTTTTCCTCCACGATTAATACAAGCCGCCATATAGAGCCTATCTTGTGCTGAAAAATAACATTAAACCCTATAACAACAACAACAACAAAACCAAGTTATTGATCAGGCCTCATTGTTTGCTCCATATCAGCTTATGTATAGTTATTGGTTAAAAATTTACAAAATTAACAGATTTGCCTTATTCTCCACATCAATTTATTGGCTGGAAAATATGGTAAATACTAAATTTGTTTAGGGGCATAATACCGTACATATTTGCCTGGATGAGTGTAATGTAGGCATATCACAGTGACTGCATATGTGATAAATAAGCATATTGATCACTCCTTAATCAATCTCTCTCTGCTTGTGTAGGTATGAGCATGTGGATCTGGGTGGAGCATCAACCTGGATTTATACAGAATCCTCAGACAGCACTGGCTTTGTTTTTGATGAGCTGCAGATTTTGGGCAATGGTCATCTACTTTTCAAGTCTCCCACATCTCTCACAGATCACATCACAATTCAGGTCAATAAACTGGTGGGAGACAGAACAGGTAGAGTAACAATTACAGGTGTGAGATTTATGATAGTGATTATCTCATGTTCGGCTGCTATGTTCATAAATATAATACACCGCTCACTCAATAACTCGTGCCCTGATAACTCACAAACATGCTAATAACGTGGGGTCAGGCATGAATTCCATTTTTTTATGCCAGAAAATGCCCCAAAAATTGATCCCTATTTGTTAAACATGAAGAAACTCACGATCAAAACTAGTAACTGAAACTTTGATATAATGTTCATTTTATCGTCAAAAACGGTAGATAGGACCTGAAAATTTTAATCAACATTATGGAATATCAAATTTAAAAATAGGTCTTTTAGCTTGTTAAATTTTCTTTCCAAATGACATTCCTAGTACACCACAATTAACAGGCTTTAATGAAAATGTAACTTGCGCCAAGTGGATGCAGTTAATAAATAAATACAAATTAAATAATTTTTTTATCATTTCAAATTTGTGTTCTAGTTCTGTCTTTTAGTTCCTTTAAAGTGTAATAGTCATAAGTGAAATGTGTCCTCTTGTAATTAAACGTAAAATGCATCAATCTACCATAATAGCTGTGTCCACAAGCATTTCTCTTAGAACCTAATTACATGGCGACCGTGTTTTGATAACTAACTTGCAGAAGTATTTGTTGTATTGTGCACTGAATTAAAATCTGGCTCCTTTGTATTATCACATTAATTATGCATTTTATGTCAAATAAAGAAGGTGAAATCAAGGAAAAGTTAAAAGGCACAAAAATCCTACAAACTTAAATCTAGTGGCCCTGGTTGTATGTCAGGTGAACTCATTTCATTTGATCAATCGGATGCTGTTATAAATGTTATTGTGTATGTAACATAAACTACCTTAAATTAACCGACTCATTCATAACTGTGAACAAAGATAGCAAGGCAGCCAAGTGAAATGAATACTTCATAAAATAAAGAGCTTGATTTTACAGA
Organism: Unio delphinus; assembly: GCA_029339505.1. Lineage (NCBI taxonomy): Eukaryota > Metazoa > Mollusca > Bivalvia > Unionida > Unionidae > Unio > Unio delphinus. Next base: position 4,497,953 of record JAQISU010000225.1, read on the forward strand.
TACGGACCATTGTGGGCAAGCGAGTTTCAGAGAATTCTTGAACTGGCACTTAGAGATATCCTCAAGGATGATAATAAGTTTTATTATTTTTTCCAGTGAAATCACAACATCAATATTGTACTAATTAAACAATATAAAAATTGAGTTTCGACGTAAACGATTGTCTCACTAAATAAATGTTGCTTGTTTTTAAAAAAAGGAATCTGGATTGGTGGAGTGTCAACAGTTAGTTGAGTTCCCTGCAATGTGGACTCCCAATGTCGTAGGATACTATTAAATACCACTAATCAAGAAAACAAAAAGCATTGATGTAATACACAGATTTTTCACGTACACATGATGGTTGTTGAAACCAGTTGGAATGATCTTGGACATTTCTAAAATAAATGTTATTTAAACAGAATAATGAACAACTTCATTAGAAAAAGCACGCTATTAAAAGTTATTATTGATGTGATTGTAAAATGAGAATTTAGTCATTAAACAGCCCATTTCCCTAACACCGCCCACCTGTCACGATTTTCTTGATATCAAAGCGATTTTTTTTATAGGTCCCTTGGTAATTCGTGCCAATGCTTATAATGGGAAATAATTAAGTGAAAGAAATAAAATAGCATTGGTAATGTAAGCAATTTAAAGGGATCCAAAACCATAACTGCATCATAAGATGTGCAGTGGTTTACTGAGGGACTTTATAGTAAGGGACCACTGTATCCCTTGTCTAACAGTTAGGTTTTTGTCATCATCAATAATATTAAAAATCAGTTATATGTATGAAAGAAAGACTTTTTGCAAGTCATACAGCATACATGACTGACTGTTCTGATTGCATGTGAGATATACATCCTGCATTGTTGTGCTGAGAAAATGTGTTACATATTTTTAGCTACAAGCTTCAGTTTAAACAAGCAGTCCACATAGTCTGTAAAAAGATGCTTGCACAATAAATAATGAGCAATGACGAGAATGTTGCTATGGTTTCCACCTACCTATCCTTCACCTGGCAGCTTGCAAACTTACTCATTTCATTGATTTATAATTTCCAAATCTATTGCCACCAAGTGGTCCCTAATATCACCTTTTCATGTTTCAAACCTAATTGAACTTCAACACAAACATAGCATCCATATTTGTGTTGATGAATTTGTGTTTTTCAAACATGTCGTCAGCTCCAGTTAGTTCTGTTGATTTCCATAATGTTGAGATGTATGAGCATGTTTTGTGCCCTTTGTTAAAAGATTTGTTTGAATATTAAAATCAAGACAGTTTCATTCATTATATGCAGATGACAGTATTTGCCTTCTCTGTATGTGCTAGCCATGCATCCACCCCATCACTGAAAATGGACTATTCCATTGACCAGAAAATGATAGAAGTCTCCTCATTTAGTCTGAAATGCAAAAGAATTTGACAATGTTAGGAGCTGATTGGTGACAGTCGAGTTAGAAATGATAAATTAATGAATTAAATGAGTAAGTTTTGTGCATTTTTTATATCCTTGATCTTCATTGCTAAAATTTGTAGTTGGGTACAAGCTGCTGGATTTGGCATTGGTGGGGCAGAAACTATAGCTCAGGATTTCAATATTCAAAATGTACAACTTATGGAAGAAATAATCAGCTGTATTTTTCTAGTAGTTTAAAATAAAAAGTGATGATGATTGAAATGTGCTTTTACAAAATAGTTTTGGAAAATTTTATTTTTGCAAACTGATAAAGCTCTTGCACATAAAAGATCATGATGAAACATAGGACTCATGATACAGAGAAAATTGATGTTGCTTTTGACTGATTGTTTTAAATCTTGACATTTAGAAGTTCATTACATTTATATTTACGTGCAATAAGTCATCTGTAATACAATGGTTTAGAACAATACAATGCTGTTTTCAGGCTATCTACATGTTGGATACAACCAGGAGCTGTTCATCAACAGCACAGACCCTGACATTCCATTCAATTGCCATGTATATGAATCAGGCCATGTAGACTTCCCACCCCGGGCCTTCTTTTACAAGACACACCTAGCTACTTCAGGCCTGGTTAGTATTCAGTTCATGTTTGTGCATGTTCATCTGGTATTTACTTTCTATATGTTCTAAATCTTTTCTTATCTTAGGTAGGATGTAATTTTATGATAAAATCATAAGGGCAGAGTACGTAGGATGTAATTTTATGATAAAATCATAAAGGCAGAGTACGTAGGATGTAATTTTATGATAAAATCATAAGGGCAGAGTATGTAGGATGTAATTTTATGATAAAATCATAAGGGCAGAGTACGTAGGATGTAATTTTATGATAAAATCATAAGGGCAGAGTACGTAGGATGTAATTTTATGATAAAATCATAAGGGCAGAGTAAGACTGATCTTTACATTATTTAGGTTAGTATTACTTTTCAATATTTTTGGGATGTGTTAAAAATTGTCTATGGGTTAGGAGATGCATTGTAATTTTAATGTGAGTTTTATGTTAAAGTTATTTTTTTACACAAATCAGTATCATTTCTGCTGGGTCAGACATTGAGACTTTATGAAAACTTACATATTATACTCATCTGGACTATTTAACCATCATGCCATTGTCAAATGTATCCTCATATGGACTAGTTAAGTATCATGCCATTATCAAATTTATCCTCATATGAACTACTTAAGAATGATGCCATTATCAAATTTATCCTCATATGGACTACTTAAGTATGATGCCATTGTCAAATTTATCCTCATATGGACTAATTAAGTATGATGCCATTATCAAATTTATCCTCATATGGACTACTTAAGTATGATGCCATTGTCAAATTTATCCTCATATAGACTACTTAAGTATGATGCCATTATCAAATTTATCCTCATATGGACTACTTAAGTATGATGCCATTGCCAAATTTATCCTCATATGGACTAATTAAGTATGATGCCATTATCAAATTTATCCTCATATGGACTACTTAAGTATGATGCCATTATCGAATTTATCCTCATATAGACTACTTGAGCATCGTGACATTATCAAATTTATTCTCATTTGGACTACTTAAGTATGATGCCATTGTCAAATTTATCCTCATATGGACTACTTAAGTATGATGCCATTATCAAATTTATCCTCATCTAGACTACTTAAGTATGATGCCATTGTCAAATTTATCCTCATATGGACTACTTAAGTATGATGCCATTATTAAATTTATCCTCATCTAGACTAGTTGAGCATCATGACATTATCAAATTTATTCTCATATGGACTACTTAAGTATCATGCCATTGTCAAATTTATCCTCATATGCACTAATTAAGTATGATGCCATTAACAAATTTATCCTCATATGGACTATTTAACCATCATGCCATTGTCAAATTTATCCTCATATGGACTATTTAACCATCATGCCATTGTCAAATTTATCCTCATATGGACTACTTAACCATCATGCCATTGTCAAATTTATCCTCATATGGACTACTTAAGTATCATGCCATTGTCAAATTTATTCTCATATGGACTACTTAAGTATGATGCCATTGTCAAATTTATCCTCGTGGACTACTTAAGTATGATGCCATTAACAAATTTATCCTCATATGGACTACTTAAGTATGATGCCATTGTCAAATTTATCCTCATGGACTACTTAAGTATGATGCCATTAACAAATTTATCCTCATATAGACTACTTAAGCATCATGACATGTCAAATTTATTCTCATATGGACTACTTAAGTATCATGCCATTGTCAAATTTATCCTCATATGGACTACTTAACCATCATGCCATTGTCAAATTTATCCTCATATGGACTACTTAACCATCATGCCATTGTCAAATTTATCCCCATATGGACTACTTAAGTATCATGCCATTGTCAAATTTATTCTCATATGGACTACTTAAGTATGATGCCATTAACAAATTTATCCTCATATGGACTACTTAAGTATCATGCCATTGTCAAATTTATTCTCATATGGACTACTTAAGTATCATGCCATTGTCAAATTTATTCTCATATGGACTACTTAAGTATCATGCCATTGTCAAATTTATCCTCATCTAGACTACTTGAGCATCATGACATTGTCAGAATTTATCCTCATATGGACTACTTAACCATCATGACATTGTAAAATTTATCCTCATATGGAATATTTAAGTATGATGCCATTATCAAATTTATCCTCATATGGACTACTTGAGCATCATGACATTGTCAGAATTTATCCTCATATGGAGTACTTAAGAATGATGCCATTATCAAATTTATCCTCATATGGACTACTTGAGCATCATGACATTGTCAGAATTTATCCTCAGAATGGAGTACTTAAGTATGATGCCATTGTCAAATTTATTCTCATATGGAGTACTTAAGCACCATCCATGCCATTATTAAATTTATCCTTATCTAGACTACTTGAGCATCATGACATTATCAAAGTCATACTCATAGGAACTACCTAAGTACCATGCCATTGTCAAATTTATACTCATATGGAATAAAGCATCTTGTCATTGTCAAATTCATACTCATTGGAACTACCAAGCATCTTGCCATTGTCAAATTCACACTCATAGGAACTACCTAAGCACCATGCCATTGTCAAATTTATATTTATATAGACTACCTAAGCACCATGCCATTGTCAAATTTATGTTTATCTAGACTACTTAAGCATCATGTCATTATCAAATTCATACTCATAGGAACTATCTAAGCAACATGCCATTGTCAAATTTATATTCATCTAGACTACTTAAGCATCTTGCCATTGTCGAATTCATACTCGTTGGAACTACCTAAGCACCAAGCCATTGTCAAATTTCTGTATATTATGTCAGGTCTCTGTATATCAAGTCAGGTCTCTGTATATCATGTCAGGTCTCTGGGCTGGAAGACATGTATGTATATGATGGAGGATCAGTATCTGTGGACACTAATGGTAGTATTGGACTGACCCATGTACCAGGCACAATATCTTTGAAGTCTATCCATGTGCAGGATAAAGGGACATTCAGGCTGTTTGCTTACAGTGTTGACCACACCTTTTCTGTTGATGCTACTAATATCACGGTATATAATTAGACAAACTGTTGCCAAACTTTTGTAAGATAACATTTCTTAGCAAACAATAACATTATTACATATCATGTGTGTTAAGCTTAATCCATTTAATTACGTTTTTCTTGATTAAATTTGTGAAAATCTTGGTAGAAATATCTGTCTCTTGATAGATAGATAGATAGATAGATAGATAGATAGATAGATAGATAGATAGATAGATAGATAGATAGATTGTCTGTCTTACTAAGTGCATAGTGCATAAGATATGTGATTATCTGATAAAACAGACTGCTGCACCAAGAGACAACAAATGAAAACCAACAAGGAAACCTCCAATCCTCAAGTTAGGTACCTGGAATATCTGGACCATGCTGACTGAACTCTCAGATGATCTCCAGCCAATCAGCGATGTTCTACAGACTTCAGTCATCAGTGATGAACTTACAAGACTACCAGATTCTGGGTCCCTAAGAGAAGAGAACTATGCATTCTGCTGGCAAGGAAAGAGCACTGATGAAGCCAGAGAGTTTGGTGTTGGATTCGCCATCAGGAACTCTCTGCTGGGGATGATAGAACCCTGCCAACAAGGTAATGGAAAACTGTTATTCCTTTGCCTCCTCACCACATCTGGCCTGTCAACCTGATTAGGGTTCACTTTCCCACACTAAGCGCCACCGTAGATACCAAGGATGAGTTTTGTGATAAATTAAACTCGCTCATCAACTAAATTCCCAAGGAATAGATCTTGATATTACTGGGTGACTTCATCACTAGGGTGATGGCTGACTATGACTCTTGGCCTTCCTGTCTTGGCAAGTTTTGGCATTGGTAAGATGAATAAGAATGGGCAGTGACTCCTAGAGATGTGCTCATACCATGACCTCAACATCACAACCACAGCATATAGTGTCTTGGAGGCATCCCCAGTCCAAACACTGGCACCAACTGGACTTGATCATTACGAGACAGTCTGCTGTGAATGGTGTGCTTCTTACACATATATTCCACAGTGATGACTGTGACACTGACCACTTGCTAGTGTGCTGCATAATGAAGCTTCAACCAAAGAAGATACACTGCTCTAGGCAGGAGGGTAAACCACACATTGACGTGAACAAGACGTCAAATCCAGACAAGACTGAGGGATTCAAACCCTCTCCAAGACATTTGAGCTCCCAGCAGCAGTGTCAAAGAGATTGGATCACATCTGAGAGACTGTGTACAGCACAGCTACATGGATCTTTGGTAAGAAGCAGTCAAAGAAATACTGGTTTGAGGTAAAGTCTGCCACACTCATACTAGCCATATAATACAACACTCCCTCAGTTAGAGGACTCTACAGGCATTCAGGTCTACCAGAAGCAAATTGCAGAAGTTAGCACAGCAGTACGACAATGAATACTGGCTTCCGCTCTGTCAGAGCATCCAGTCAGCAGCAGCTATCAGAAACATGTACAATGGAATAAAGAAGCAATTATTCCCATGAAAAAAGTGATAGCACTACTGAAGTCTGCCACTGGTGATACCATTCACGACAAGGGCAAGCATTTGGAGCATTGCATGGAGTACTACTCTGAACTGTATTCCAGAGAGAACCATGTGACCAATGATGCCCTCACCGCCATTGAAAACCTCCCACTCATGACCAAACTGGATGAGAAACCTACTGTGTCAGAGCTAAAGAAGACCTTAATATAACTGTTTTTAGGTAAAGCCCTAGGGAAGGATGGCATCCTAGCAAAAGTCATCAAGTACAGCTTCAGCATGCTGCTCACATACTTGCATGACCTCCTCTGCCAATGCTTGGATGAGGGTGCAGTGTCGCAAGACATGAGAGATGCCAAGTACAAGAACAAAGGAGACAGAAGTGACTGCAACAACTACAGGGGCATATTCCTTCTCAGCATCATGGGTTAAGTCTTTGCATGCATCCTGAACAGACTGGAGATGCTTGATGACAGATTGTATCCAGAATTGCAGTGCAGGTCTTGCGCAGAAAGGTCCACAATCGACATGATCTTCTCCGTCAGTCAGCTAAAGGAGAAATGCAGAGAACAACACAAACCCCTCTTCCTGGCCTTTATAGACCTCACCAAGACATTTGATCTGGTCAGCAGAGACAGACTCTTCACAATCCTGGTGAAGATTGGATGCCCTCCAAAGCTGCTAAGCATGATCCAGTCCTTCCATGATGACAGGAAAGGCACAGTACAGAATGATGACTCATATTCGGGATCACTTGGAGCGATCAAGGAACCAACAATGAGTGCTTGAATGTGCCAAGATACCCAGCATGGTCACATTCCTCCGCCAACGTCGCATCAGATGGCTTGGCCATGTATGTCAGATGGATGATGGACAGATACTCAAAATCCTTCTTATTCAGAACTTGCTTCTAGCGCAAGATCGATTGAAAGGCAACATCTCCGCTTCAAGGATGTCTGCAAATGCAACACGAAAGTCCTTGACATTGATGTCTATACCTGGGAAGTGCTTACTCTAGTCAGGACCAGCTGACGACATGCTCAGATCACTGGTTTGAAAGCTGGCAAGGACAAGTTACTTTTGCTTGCTGATGTAAAATGATCTTGAAGGAAGAAGAAGCAGCTCCAACACAAACCAGACTCAACTTTCAAGTGCAGCAAGGACTCCCACTCCAAGGAGTGTAGTAGCCACTACAGACAATGCACAACCACCAACCAACACATCTCTCATGGGCACACTTCCATCGATGCTTGAATAAAGAAAGATTATAAATGTTTCTCCATAATGCTATTCTAGAAGTAACATGTACTGTTCTGATGTATTAGAAATGTATTCAGAAAGAATCTACTCCTGGAATGGAGGGCAAATATATTTAATTCTGTCTTTTGTTTCTTTGTATCAAAATGTATGTGAAACTTTTTCTAGTATAAATACATGATACTAATTAAAAGTTCATTTGGTTTTGAAGCTTTATTCAATCAAATTTAATTGTTTGTTTTCCAATAGTAAAATATTTGTTCCCAGGAGACCAATAAGATCATTTAAATATAGTATGAGATTAAATCACTCACATGTAATTTTCCTGGTGTTTCAGATCTATGGTGGTGGTCATTTTGACATCAATACAGGCCTAAATCTGATTGTCCACCACTTACTGTCCATTTACTCTGGTGGACTGGTCAGTGTAGATGGAGCAGGATACCAGCCCAACACTAATCTCACAGCTACAGGGGCTGGCACAGGTGATATTAATAAACTTTGTCATATGTATTGTAGACATTTGGGGAATTTCACTAAGTGATAACAATTTATGGGCAACAATGAGGCTTTGCCAAGTCTGGTTCAGAATTTCTTGATCGGATCAAATGAGTCTACACACTAGCATAGGTTCAAAAGAGCTTATACACTAGCATAAGATCAAAAAAGTTTACACATTAGTCTAGGATCAAAAGATTTTTCACCCTAGCATAGGATCAGACAGATGAGTTTACAAACTAGCATAGGAAATAAAGATTTTACACACTAGCATAGGAACCAAAGATTTTACACACTAGCATAGGAACCAAAGATTTTACAGAATAGCATAGGAACCAAAGATTTTACACACTAGCATAGGAACCAAAGATTTTACACACTAGCATAGGAACAAAAGATTTTACACACTAGCATAGGAACCAATGATTTTACACACTAGCATAGGAACCAAAGATTTTACACAATAGCATAGGAACAAAAGATTTTACACACTAGCATAGGAACCAATGATTTTACACACTAGCATAGGAACCAAAGATTTTACACAATAGCATAGGAACCAAAGATTTTACACACTAGCATAGGAACCAGAGATTTTACACACTAGCATAGGAACCAAAGATTTTACACACTAGCATAGGAACCAAAGATTTTACACACTATCATAGGAACCAAAGAGTTTAGACACTTGCATAGGATTCAAAGACTTTACACACTAGCATAGGATCCAAAGAGTTTAGTTTACACACTTGCATAGGATTCAAAGACTTTACACACTAGCATAGGATCCAAAGACTTTACACACTGTCATAGGATCCAAAACGTTTGCACACAAGCATAGAATCAATTGAGTTTACACACTTGCAAATTATCCAAAGAGTTTACATACTAGTATAGGATAAATCACACACTAGCATACTATCCAAAGAGTTACACACTAGCATAGGATCAAAAGAGTTAACACACTTAGCATAGGATTCAAAGAGTTTACACACTAGCATAGGATCCAAAGAGTTTACACACTAGCATATAATCCAAAGAGTTTGCACACTAGCATAGGATCCAAAGAGTTTACACACTAGCATAGGATCCAAAGAGTTTACACACTAGCATAGGAACCAAAGATTTTACACACTAGCATAGGAACCAAAGATTTTACACACTAGCATAGGAACCAAAGATTTTACACACTAGCATAGAATCAGTTGAGTTTACACACATGCAGGAGTAATGAAATTGAACTTGTTTCATTATCAAGGACAAGTACGGTTTTGAGTATTGTTTGATTGGTTGTTTCAGGCCACCTTGATCTCATTGAATTCTCATTTTTAAAAAATATCTTTAGAGTTCTGGATGCATACAAAACACAAAAGAAACAGCTGTACACTACCAAAAATAGAACAAAATGTACATATTATTGGTAAACTGTACTAGTTCACACCTATGCATTCTGGTAACAGATAAGCGAGCGCACAGTTGCATATGTTAGCAAGACATGGTTAATGATTATGTAAAGTGAATTGGGTGAAACTCTACAATAATATGAGTCATTAAAAATTGTACAATTTGAAAAAAAACTAGCAACAATCTTTCAAGACAGGTGGTCTCTCATAACAGTTTTGTACATCAAGACCAGTTACCAAAGTAAATTTAAAGAAAAATAACCCCAATCATTGTTCATATATTATATTCTTTATTGATTAGTTCTTCCTATTCATTGATACGAAAACAAAATTATATGGTAATAAAGATATATTTCTATTATTAAACATGAATCACATTTATATTTGAAGATACATGTACATGTATATGAAATTGTTTCTGATTTAATCCTTTTCCTTTATGACACCCTAAATTTGTTTTACCAACATTTAAATCAAAAATGAATATCACTTGATAAAACTTGTTTTTTTGGTATTTATTTATTAAGGTGCTTTCTCCAGTAGGTATTATTGACATTTTTCACTGGACCAAAAAAAAAAAAAAAAAAAAAAAAAAAAAAAAAAAAAAAAAAAAAAAAATTTTCAAAATAATATTGTTATTTCTGATGTAATAAGAATATAGTTTGGAAAGAAACTTAGCAACTATGCAACTTTTTATTATCATTTGAGGATTTAATAAGCTTGATTGATATTTCTAGGTTCTATGTACCATTTTCAACAACAAAATGAGTAATATATCAATGTTTCAGTTGCCAATTTTTGTTGCAATTTTTTCACTGTGAACAAAATATTGGTCAATATTTTTTATTTTCTAGTTTAAAAAGTGGGATCCATGCCTGTCCCAGCATTATAAACCATCATGCAAGTTTTCAATATATATATATATATATATATATATATATATATATATATATATATATATATATATATATAAAGAGAGAGAGAGAGAGATGTCCTTGCTCTTTTAGTATTTAAGGCAGGAATTTAGAGTATTTAGAGAGACAGCTACCTCAGTACTTCTTGATTCCAGGCTCTACATCAGGAGGGAGTGGAGGAGGTCATGGTGGTAGTGGAGGTAGAGGTTCTGCACTAACCACAGTTGGTCTTGGGTATGACTCCATCTTCACTCCTCAAAAATATGGCAGTCCAGGAGGCTATGGAAGAGACTATGGTATTTTGTATCAATTATTTTCCATTTAAAGCATCAGGTTTTTCTCCTTGAAGAGATTGGCAAGATTATCTAGTTTTCGCATCATTTATTTTTGGTCTTAAATCCATTTTCCACACTTACTGCAAGTACATAAAGATGAGGCCAACTGCAAACTGAACAGACCAAGATCTTCTGTCACATAATGAACTGACAGATCTGGTTCCATGCAGTAATCAGTTTAACAAACAAATTAGACCCTGTTCTGCAGGAACATTATGTTGTCAGCTCAGGATCTTTGTTGTTTGCAGTTTGACTCCACTTATAAGTGATTATGGTCATTAGAAGTGACAGCAATACAAATAGTCTCACATAAAAATACCAAATTTATAGCATGAATCTTCATATTTTAATATCGTTACATTTGTGTGAATTCTATAAATGTGCCAAATTCATGACTTTAAATGTGTGTGAAATGATGAATGATCATATTTTTTACTGTCTTCCCAAAAAAAGTATTGACTATGAATATATTTTTTAAAATAACTTTTTTTTCTGGTTCATTTTTGAAACTTTGTTTGGGCAGCTGATCTGTGTTTATGTTCTTAAATTGCAATACCCAAAGTCTAAATATTACACTCTGTAGTGCCAACCTCATGTTTGGTATAGCTATGTGTATTTTTTTTATTAAAACTTAATTTTCAGGTTCCCTTTACTTTGGGGATGAGGCTACCAGGAATACATTAGTCCCAATGGGTCTAGGAGGTGCTGGAGGTGGACAGGTCAGAATTAACAGCAGGCATGTTGAAGTTGATGGAGAAATAACAGCTGATGGAATCAAACCTGACAGTAGATTTGATGATGGAGCAGGTAGGCTTTGGTCTCAGGTCTCAGGTGTCATGATACCAAGGGAAGTGGGCAACTAAGTCGCCTAAAAAAATGTCAACTTCACCTCTTTCTGTTATGAAAGCAAATATTACTTCTCTCTGTGATTTTTTTAGACGTACAGTGAGTTACAGTAGTTATGACTTTTGAGATGACCCTTCACTGTAGCTATAAAGTTCTGACAATGCAGTGTTATAAATGTATTGCATGCAGTGTTGATACCAACTGAGCAGACAAATTCTTGCACATTCACATGTGTTTTAACAGCTGCTGACAATTAACCCTTTTCCCGTGCAAGTTATCACTGCTCGATTTCCACAACCAGTAATGTTAGAAAAAAACCTGGACATCTACATGTTGGTCTGCACAAGTTAGGCCTACCATTTGATGATGGAAACATCTCTGTTGATACTTAATCATCAATATGTGTTTTACAAATATAGTTAGTAAAGAACCATTTCTAATTAAAACAATTTAAATGAAGAGTTTAACTGTTTTATTTGTTATTTTCCTTATAAAATCAGTTTGAAACCCAAAATGAAGAAAATGGCAGACATTGCTGGGTCTAAGAAATGCTACTTTATTAGACTGTCTGTTTTCATAAATAGTTCAGCAAATAGATTATGGGAAATTGATAGAAAGTTAAGTAAATATTATGTGATGGAAAGATTTAGCTAAAAATGTAATCTTGTAGGCCAAAAACATATGGGACAATGCTATGTTGTGGAATTTGAAAAGCACTGCATCTTTGTAAGGTCAAGGTTGTTTTCTGACATTCATTTTTGTGAAAATGTGAAAAAAGCAGTGAAGCAAATACTATTTAACCAATGCATGACATTACTGCAAGTACGTAGGCAAATTATAAAATCAAACATTTGTAATCCTATCAATGGACTGATGTACATAGGCAAATAATAAAACCATACATGTGTTTTTTATTGTAGGGTTTGATGCCATTTTTCAGCACACTTATAGGCTGTACATGGCGGCCAGTATTATTGGTGGAGGAAGAACCCGGGAAAACCCCAGAAAGAACCCACGAGAAGCTACTGGCAAGCTTTCTCACATAACTACATTAGCCGAATCTTAGACTTGACCGCACGCAGAGGTGAGATAGCAATGATCCAAATGGACAGCGCTTTTTACCACTCAGCCACTCGGGGCCTCTTCCATACATTTGTAATCCTATCCATTGATTGTTGTAACAAAGCTAGAAAGTGAGTGGTTATATTTAATAAGTCCCACTTTCTAAAAAATAGATGTAGTTAGATGTTATGCATGCAGCCATACATGTTTTTGGTTGTGTCAATTCAGTTGGAACTAGATCAGTTATATATTGACATTAATGCTTCAGTTTGTTGTCTTTGAATAATTAGAAGACTGATAATTGGCACATGCATTGCAATTCAAATGATCAGTATGGTATGAAATTACTTGCATCTTTGCTCATTATACATGTTGCAGTTTATTTTCCTCAAATTTAAAACATCTTTTTGGTTGCCATTTTATACAGAACTTTCAGAAAGTAAAACAACCATTAAGTGGTTGTTTATTTAGCATTTCACTGACATAAAAAACTATAATCTTATTATTCCTATTAAAATTAATTACAATTTTCTCTTTTAAAGCCATATGCTTAAAAAAATAAACTGCATGTGTCTCCATCCAAACATACACTTTCAAGTATGAATACAATAGGCATGAATCAAATAATTTTTATACAAAATGTTATAATTAAATAACATAGTACTGATTTTTCAACTTTAAAAAAAGTATTGCTTAAGACCAATGTTAAATGGATACTGAGAAATAGAAGACATAATTAAAAAATAGAAACAAAACACATACATACATACATACATACATACATACATACATACATACATACATACATACATACATACATACATACATACATACATACATACATACATACATACATACATACATACATACATACATACATACATACATACATACATACATACATACATACATACATACATACATACATACATACATACATACATACATACATACATACATACATACATACATACATACATACATACATACATACATACATACATACATACATACATACATACATACATACATACATACATACATACATACATACATACATACATACATACATACATACATACATACATACATACATACATACATACATACATACATACATACATACATACATACATACATACATACATACATACATACATACATACATACATACATACATACATACATACATACATACATACATACATACATACATACATACATACATACATACATACATACATACATACATACATACATACATACATACATACATACATACATACATACATACATACATACATACATACATACATACATACATACATACATACATACATACATACATACATACATACATACATACATACATACATACATACATACATACATACATACATACATACATACATACATACATACATACATACATACATACATACATACATACATACATACATACATACATACATACATACATACATACATACATACATACATACATACATACATACATACATACATACATACATACATACATACATACATACATACATACATACATACATACATACATACATACATACATACATACATACATACATACATACATACATACATACATACATACATACATACATACATACATACATTGATTTCGTCCCACTTCTCCCTGTTCAGTTCCCACTCCTACCAACTCTGTTCAAAAGGAGAAGTCATTTCTCCCTAAAATTCAAGTCTAGCTTGACCTGAAGTCTTTTTTATAGATTGGATCATTGGTATCTTTGTGTTAACAAAGTTGGGATTGAGTAATGAATATGCATCATGCCATGTGGTCCTAGTTTTGTTAAATGCCATCTTAAAACAGATTTAAAACTTACAAATAAGATTCAGATGATTTCTTTGTCAAATACATTATGCAATCACATTACACTCTGCTACCTCCGAATCCAGCCATCCCTGAAAGAAAAAAATGTCCTTCCATCTGTATTTTAGATAGATGAGGGAAGTAACTCGTACAGATTACCTCTACATGTACCCACTAAGTGGTATCTTGGAGTTTTAATATTTGCTTGCAACCCAAAACAAATATTAATATTAACATTTAGTATTTGCTTTCAGCCCAAAATAATTCCACTGAACAATCCATTGCAATTTATATTTTGGACATTAGCTTTTAGTGATATAGTAAGTCAAATGGTTTTTTATTCTTGGTGTTCACAACATTTAGTTTTCTCCAAGTGAATTTATTTTTGCCCTTTTTTTCCTGGTCATTATTGACATTGTGATTTTGATCAGTAACACACAAATAGTCACCAGTGTATTTGCACAACATTCTTAAATTATGGTTGTTTTTACAAACTTCTTTGGTTGTCTCTGTAGCACAAGTCCACCTATTTAAAACAGTTTGTTTATTTGTTCTTTTTTGTGCACTTTGTTTTTTCCTCTTTCTTTAATTACAGAGTTGTCAATAAAGTCATAGAGGTCAACCATGAAATATTCCTGGCCTGCAACAATGTGTTTTCCTGACACCATTGTAGCGTGGGTGCAATATCATTAGATATTTTCTCCAGCATCTTGAAAAAGCAATTCAGGGGGGGATGAGCGTAAAAGTCTGTGTTTTCTGCACATGAAATACTAAGCATGCATTTAAATTTAGAATCATTTACAAGCTTTATTGGAGATGCGACTCACACCCTTTACAAGAAGAGACTAGAAACAGTACCTACAGTGACAATCACTTCAGCTTCAGTTGAAACCACACCAAGTGATTTAACTCGGGCTGTATGAGAAATGAGTGCGCTGGACAAAACTAGACCATTTATGATACAGATTGGCAGTCCACTGGGCATAAGCCCATATCCATGCCTGTGCATGATCTTAAGAAAATTCAAAGCCAGGCATGTGGGATTACCTTCCAGCTGTTTTTTTCGTTATTCTCTGAATGCCATAAAAGCTGCCAGCCAACGCTATTCCAGCTCTCTGGACAGTCACTGTATGGTTTCAGTGATTGTGAATCTGTCATCTTAGACTGCAAGCAGCATTTAAGATTGACAGTTCCTACAGTGGTATTATCCTGCACCAGTAGACTGCACTGACTGGCTGACCAACCAGCAGACCAGCAAATCCAACTATGTCCATAATGCCAGTTTATGGCAAACAAGCATAATATTTTAAATCATCCAGTCTGGCCCAGCTGACCAATCCAGACCAGCATTTACAGACCAGGTGGTCAATGTTGGACTTGACTTGGCAGGCTCTACTACTATATCCGATGGGTAGAATCATTGTTGTCATGGTGACAATTTTCATCATTGCCATATTGAATACTGTCCCCTTAAATGCAGAGCATACAGGAGGAAGACAGTCTCTCAGTTGATGAAAGAAAGGGCACATGCTTCCCTGAACATTTTGATCCAACCCTGTGAAGAACAGAATTCAGTTTTTAGATGCAAAGAGATACACAGAATTTTTGTCTCTGTTGGAATTCCCTCCTCCAGCAGCAGTCACTACAAGGTCAATGCCTTGGTGAACATTCAAAATGACGTGAACATCAGTGCTTAAGAAATTTATCACAATCATCAAAGATTACAGGTATTTCAAGGCATCTGTCAGATAAATTTTCTATCCCAGTAACTTGAGGATCTCCTTTTGGGAGGGTCAGTTCCCTGCACAAATCACATATCTTAGTTAATCATTCGGGCTTACCTTGCCTAGTGAAGGTTAATACAGTCATCAAAATGTTTGCTTTACTCTGTTATTAAGTGGACAGTCAAGTGTTTAGTGCCTCATCTAAGTTGGTCATGAATGTCATGTCTAATTCAGTCCAACTTGACTTGGCATCTTTGCCAATCTTTTATCTTGCCAAGAAGGCCGTATGCAGTATTGCCAAGGTAGTCCATAAGGCTGCTCATCACTCATTGGTAAATGCCCTAATGACCACTTGTAGCCTTAACTTGATAAGACGAGATGCACTCCTGTAATTGCATCTAAGACCCGACCATCTGCTTGAAATGAAGGTTATTCTCAATTCCTCCCACACTTGGACAGAATGTATCCAAATAAAGATAGTTCTCACAATATGGGAAATTTGGTCATAGTGAAGAACTACCTCTTCAGACGAAGGGGGACAAGATCACAGGACCTTTACATTTTGGTTGGGAGTACCTTCATTGGTGTGCCCAACATTATATGTTTCTGACACATCTGGGGCCAGCTCATTTTCAACTAGAGGCCAAGTGCTCCATATACGGTAGTCTCACCCTCCATCCATCTTCCATCAAGTTTTGCTCTTTTGGGCCAACCATTGCAAGACCTATTTGTAACAAAGTGGAACAACAAACTGTCCACCTCCATCTTTTCATTCGTGAACTATCTAGTCATGAGAGGTTGACACCCTTTCAATCTGGGAGTGATATATGTATTACCTATGCCTTTCCTCCTGTACAAAAAACAGCCTATAAAATGAGGGGCAGGGACTCTGATGGGGCAGATCATGGATCAGTGATCTGATTGATTTGGCAATGAACAAAGCCAGTAAAATCCTAATTACTCTCATGCTCAGGCAGTTGGGGTCACCATTATTCTGTGTCAAGAGGAACTCCTCTTTCTTACATGGTTCTTGTTACAGATGCCCTGAAAGAAACAGTTTGGCTCTTCAGTTGTGAAAAGGATCGTGAAAGTTAGATGGCCTTCCACTTTGAAGCATATGTGAGGAAGCCCTCATTCCCCAAATTTTTCACTTTGAGGACAAGAGGTTAACCCCTATCACAATCACAGTACATTTTTCCATGATATTGTGAAACCCTTTACATTTGTAGGTTCAGATTTCTTGGTTTGCATAAAATATGAATATACATGGGTACCTACTTTCATGAATATTTCATTTACAAAAAAGCAAAAGGGAAATGATTTATGTCTCTTTCAAGGATTACACCAACATTCTTTTACATGCATTTGGAAGCAAACAGGTTTAATCCTTATGGCAGTAATTAAATTCAGTAGATAAGTTATTCATTGCTGGCTTCAATACAGAGATCTATAAGAGAATGCTGACTTCTTTTTCATCGCATATCTGAGCAAACACATTTAATACCACTCTTTTTATTTTAAATAATTAGGTTCTTAGATATTCTCAAAGACTGCTATCAAAGGATAAAGTTCACAACAATTAGGGATACGGCTCTTGAACAAAGTCATTGACAATAAACCACTTTTTAAAATAAAATGAAAACAGTTTTCTCAGGTGACAGGGACACAACATTCACAGAAATTCATTAGAGCAATAACAATTCTATGATACAGTTTGATGACTGAACTCTTATACCCTGTGTGATCACAGTACATGACTTGCTTCCCTTTAGTATAATCAAAAGACAGTTGCATCTTTGATGTTTGCAAGAGCATTGTATAGAAAGATAGTTTATACTTACGTTTGTGCCAGCTGCATGTACAGATAATTTGGAAACCCTTGTTTTAGCTGCTTGCAGCTTTTACAAGGAGGTACTCAAATCGTGATTTCATGAATGGTATTTTGCACAAGTGATTGATCAGTTAAATAAACTGGAGAACAGTGGTGATATACATTCATTTCAGGTCTAAGTTAACCTTTAAGCCAATGCAGACAAAATGTCGTATCTGCACACCTCCTGTAAATCACAAGAGAGTACATGTATCTAGTAGTCTTCCAGTATGATATTAATTGATGTCTGAAGCTGAATCTCTTACCTTTGCAGATGAAAGTTTTTCAGTCACATTGGTTTACATTCTATTGAATAAGCCATTATCATATGCATAAATATAAATTGAATAAATAATTATGTACTGTATATGTTATATAAGTAAGATGCATGAAAAGCTATGACTTGGCTTTCGATAAATAATTGTACCTTATATGTTGTATAAATAAAATGCATTAAAAGTTACAACTTGACTTCGGATAAATAATTGTATTGTATATATTATATAAGTAAAATGCATTAAAAGCTATGACTTGACTTTGGATAAATAATTGTACCTTATATGTTATATAAATAGCTCCCCAAAAAAATGTGTGAAAAGCTATGATTTGACTTTAGACCAAATCTTTTTTTGCCGATATTTTTTCTGATTATGTCATTTGATTTTAATTAGGAGGAGGGGCTGGTGGCAGTATCTGGATTCAGTGTAAGGAGATATATGGCCATGGTATGATGACGTCCAATGGAGGAAACGGAGGAGCAGGGTTAGTAGCTGGAGGAGGTGGCTCAGGAGGAAGAATCTCAGTGGAGTGTGACAACATCGTCAAACTTAATGTCACAATGCTGGCTTATGGAGGTTAGATTCTACACTTTAAAATTGCTTTTATTAAATCATAATGTTTTTGTTTAGCATTTGATAACTTGTGATTCTCCTAGGCTTCATGCCATTCTTAGTAAAAATAGATGCAATGTTATACATCTGTATCAATTGTTGCTCTGTTATGATAGACTTATAATAGCCCAGAATGTTCAGATCTGGAGATTCCAAAATCTGATTAAGAAATTTCATTTAAAGAAGATAATTTTTCATCAGCCTTATTTTCAACATTGACAGAGAATTAAATAACAATGATTAAACTAATTTCTACATTTGAATATGCTAAGCATGTTTATAATAAAAGTAGAAAATGTCTTTGTGCAAAAAGCACAAAACAACATCACTGTCTGCTCTGACAAATGTAACATGTCTGCATCACTAGACTTAAATAAATCACATGATCTGCTCACCAATATCCTCAGTAAATTATATGTTAATTTGAGATGGACAAGGTTGTACGGTTTCCCCTTAATCAGTATCAGTTATGTAGCTGTTTTAGTTCATTTATGTGCTTGATTTAATTATTGTGCAGCCATGCAACTGGGTTAGTTCATATATGTGCTTGATGGAGGTATTGTCAGCCATGGAACAGGGTTAGTTCATATATGTGCTTGATGGAGGTATTGTGAGCCATTGAACTGGGATAGTTCTTAGATGTTCTTGATGGAGGTATTTGTCAGCCATGTAATGGGGTTAGTTCATATATGTGCTTGATGGAAGTACAGTGGAACCCCGCATTAACGTGTCCCGTGTTAATGCGAATTCGGATATAACGCAATCATGGCATGGCTCCCGAAGTTTCGTATATATATATATGCACATTATTTTTTAAATTTTTTTTTCAAAGTAGGTGAAATAGTATATTAAGAATGTATTGTCGTTTTCTGGACGATATCGTGTATGGTGAAGAGATCACATATGAATTCAAATAAAATACAATCCTGGCGTGGTCCCAGAAATTTTAAATATATTTACATGTATTTTTCTTGTACCAAGACATTTTTTAAATTTTAAGTACGAGAAATAGTGTGTTAAATGTTTGTTATCATTTTCAGGAGTTCGCGTATGAATTTTAATATAATACGATCGTGCGCAGCTTCTTAAATTTAACAATTTCTCCAGGTTCTTGAAGTGTTATGCAAAAATAAACATGTGGTCTTTGTGGTTGTCTTCAATAAATTCTGTATACAATCATTGCTCAAACAATAGCTACATGTGTTTCTTCTTTAACTGCACACACAACCAAGCAGCAGACAATGTGGTGGTTGATTAAAGTTTCTCACAATTTAATAAACATCAAAAAACGAAAGCCGCCAACATGTTTTCTGGGCTTGGCAGTGTTATTAGACACAATCAGTTGACCAATAAATAATGTCCGCTTTACTAGCTGGACATTAGAGGGTATGAAATTGTACATGTGTTCAGCTTAAAACCAATTATAAAAGTGACTTGTGACCATTGCAGGCCTACTGCACTTAGTTCTCGGATTTTACATGCGACTGGGGTTTGCTTATGAAATCGTTATTAATTTCCCTTTTTTGTTAATTTAAAAAAAAATGTTTTACCATAACAGAAAAGCAAGTTCACAATTGAAAGTATTTCATTGCACTTTTTTATTTTGAAATCTGCGGAAGAGATCGTGTATGAATTCTAATAAATACGATGTATAATCAATATACGATAAATTATGAGAAATAGTGTGTAAAACAGGGCTTCTGAAATGTATTAATTTCACTAGGTTCTTGAATTGTTATGCTTAAATAAACATTATCAGAAATATTACTTATTATTGATCCAAGAGTAAAGACACAAGTTCTTTAACTGCATACACAACCAAGCAGCAGACAATGCGGTGGTTGAAAGATTTTCACAATTAAAAAAACATCAAAAAACTAAAGCCGCGAACATGTTTTTTGGGCTTGGCAGTGTTATCAGAGGGAATCGTTTGACTAGTAAACAATGTCAGTTTTTTTAGCTCGAAATTGAAAGGGTCTGAAATTGTACATGCGTACAGCTTTATAAAAAAAAAACATCAGTGGCGCGTGACCATTACAGACTCACTGCATTTAGTTCTCGGATTTTATGTGTATGGTGTTTGTTTATGAACTTGTTGAAAAAGGTGAATTTTAAGTGCACTCTTGAATGGGATCACTGTGACCTTGTGTCTATGTTCAGTGGGCAATTTGTTCCACATTACTGGGCCCTAGTATGCAAAAGAACGTTGTCATTATGACTTTGTTTTCATAGTGAGAATAATGAGTCTACAAATATCAGAAGAGCAGCATTTTTTGCTGGTGTGTACACATGGGTGAGATCAGATAGGTATGTTGGACTGGAGTCCATCAGTGAACAGAGCACAGAGAACAAGTTTTGTGTTTGATTCTGGATCGAATGGATAGCCAGTGTAGGGTACAGAGCAGTGGGAAGGTGTGCTCTGATCGTGGTACTCTAAGGCTGATCCAAGCAGATGTGTTTTGAACTTTTTGAAGTTTCTGGAGTAGATATTGAGATGAACCAGAGAGACAGAATTGAGTTACAATAGTCCAGTCTTGAAAGTGCTAATGAACACACAGTTTTAGTGGCATCAACTGATATCTGTGATTGGAGATAATGCGAGAGTACTGTCTAGAGTAACACCTAGGTTTCGTGCTGACTGTGTGAATTTAATGTTGGTGTTGCTGATATTTATTGTCTGAGGTAAAGGATGTGAATGAGAAAGTCTTTGTGTTGAGATCAGAATGGACTCAGTTTTATAATCATTCATCTGCAGCTTGTTGCATGTCATTCATGATTTCACATCAGAAATGCACCTCTCTACACCTTGGGTGGTAGCATCAACTTCAGTTGGGTGGTTACATTTTGTATGTTTGGGTGTCATCAGTGTACAAATGATGAGTCACTGGATGATGATCAATGACACTTGAGAGTGGCTGAGAGTATGGACTGAAGAGAACATGTCCAAGAATCTATTCCTGTGGAACACCACAACATAGATCAACTGGACTAGAGTATGTTCCATTAATGGACACATTTTGTGTCCTATTGACCAAGTAGGACTTGAACCACAGTAAGGCTGTATCATGAATGCCAAAAACATGCTGGAGATGGTGAAGTAATATATCATGGTCTGTTGTGTCAATGCTGCAGACAAATCGAGGAGGGTGAGGACTGTAATTTTTCCGCTATCCAAAGCACAGAGAATGTCATTAACTACTTTTATAAGAGTAGTTTCAGTACTGTGGCAGGGACTATACGCAGACTGTTCATTTCTTAAAAGACTGTTTGTATTCAGATGAAATAGTTGGGTTAGAACAACTTTTTAAAAGATTTTTTAAATGAATGGGAGATTAGAAACTGGGCAGTAGTTATTTAAATCATTATGGTCGAGTGTTGGTTTCTTCAGCAGAGGCTTTACAATGGCAGCTTTGGGTGCCCTGAGTGGCCGAGTGGTCTAAAATGCTCTCCGTTATGGATCACTGCCTTCTCACCTCTGTCTGCATGGGTTCGAGTCTCATATTCTGCCAATGTGGGTATGTGAGAAAGCTTGCCAGTAGCTTCTCGTGGGCCAGTGGGTCTTTCTGGGGGTTTTCCCGGGTTCTTCTGCCACATTTAAATGTAATGAGTATAGAGAGCAGTAAGCTGTTGAATTAAAATCTGAGTACAGATTGCTGTAAGCTGTAGAAATGTAGTGAGAACAGGGAGATGTAAGCTTTTGAATTTAAATCAACCCTGTTCCATGAGTTCTTTGTGCTTTTATTTTTTGAAAAAGCAAATATACATTATCCTCAGCACTTTTCTTTGTGTGCTGTTTCACCTGTAAGCAGTGCAAATTGTCATTGCCGTTCACATGCAGTGAACAATTGAGACTATCAGCAGGAATTTGTGACCTGCTACTAAGACATCACTTCATGGAAGTAATGGAATGGGCACAAATTTTATGCATACAGAGTCACAAATATTCAGCTCCCATAAAGCAGGTTAATAGCTAAATATTGGCCGTGGAATTGGATCGCATAAAGCAGGTAAATAGCTAAATATTGGCAATGGGATTGGATCGCATAGAGCAGGTAAATAGCTAAATATTTAGATTGGATATGATGCTGCATCATCAAGGTTTTCTTTCTTGTCTGCTTTTATTGCATATTTCCAAAGCTCTTCTATTTTTCTTTAGAGATGGATTCCTCTGACTATTATTAGTAGTATGCAAGCTTCATGTTGATTGGATCCTACCAACAGTCATACAGAATGATGATTAAAATTACTAAGGCCAATAATGTATGCATGGGGACCCAGATGAATTTTAAACATGGAAGGACTATTGGAATGATTGTTCTCTCAGGAGTGTGTTAGAATGCACATTGTGAAACTCTTTTAATGGAGAATTATCCAGTATTTCCATGACTTGACTTTTAATAAAATTCTAATCAGAATGATACTGTTACCATCAGGACATGGTTTTAATTACTGATAACAGTTTCAAATGTTACCTTAGCCAAGTGGGTGCCTCTAAAACTGATTAGCAAGCAGTGGGGTTAAGAACTTGCATTTTCTACATACTATTCCTAATGCTTTGAAATCTTTAATTCCTAGATGTGTTAAAATATATATAAATTGATTATAATTTAACTATGAATCTGTCTTTTTCTTACAGGAACAAGCTCAATGGAATCTGGTGGAGCAGGGACTGTGTTTGTTATATCAGGAAATACTACCAAGAAGCTTACTGTAGATAACAATGGCAACCCTTACCCCCATGCTCCTATCATTTCACATGGAGACCTGCATAATCTCTTGGATGGAAAATACGAAGATATCAGCTCTGCTGGAGGAGTTACATGGCTTTACAGTGAAAACAGTGATTATACCTTCAAGGACATGAACATTGCAGGAAATGCACATGTGGCCATCCTGAGCAATACTTCCAGTGAAATCATAGATATTCGTGTTGACAAACTGTGGGGAGACAGGACTGGTGTGCTACATTCAGGAAAACAACAGACTTTTGGCTTCACTGATGTGGATGTCTACTTGCCCATCAATCTTATGGCATACAGGTCATACATTGGTGATATTTTTAGAATTCTGAAACAATATTGAATATTGTATTTCATTTTAGTTATTTATCATATGACTTTATTGTTATTTTGTTCCCCTAAACCCATATAATATTTTTTTCATATCTTACATGTATACTAACATCTCATGGCATTATGAATGCTGCCATGACATCAGGCTAGTGTAAAACATAATATCAGAAACATTGGAATCTACTTGAAAGTCACTATCTTGCAATTTCTGAATTGCGTACATTATCTGATGACATTAACTTTTTAGAGAAAAACTCCACTGCATCCTGAATCAAGCTCATACAAAAAGAAAATAATCAGCTATTCTGTATATGTATCATTTGGATTAAGGGAAATAACTTTTAAATTATCTCCCCTTGTCTCCACTCTTGGACCATATGCTTATCACTTTAAGGTGTAGCTTGAGATTTCAGTTACAGTTCGGTGTGCCTTTATAATCCATTTACATTACTCTGACCATCCATCTGTCTTTTTTTGTCATTTAGTCAGTTTTAGTGTTGATACACTGTATACATCATCTGTGCATTTTGAGAGAATTTATGATTTGTGCCAGTTGTTTTGGTCCTATTCATCACACAGTAAGTTGTTTGTATTCATCTGTGTATTTACTTAATTGCATAGTTGACACTATTGTTCATTCATTCATTCATTTGTGTTACATGTGCTTCTCTTCTTGCATTTTAAATAATTTGTGTGTTTGTATTTTATGCATTTGGTTCTGTCCTTTTAGTGAAATATCTTCAGAATTCAAGTGCAAGTGATTCAAGGTTACTGAAGACAGCAATGAGACCTGCCTGTCTTGCACCACATGTTTATCTTTTAGTCCATTCTGAGACTGCAGAAAATGGAACAAGGTTGAACATCTTGCATAAAAAATAGAGGGCCAATGAAGTGAGATTAAACATTACATAAAATGTAAAGGGCCAAGGAAGTGACGTCCAGCATTGCATAAAAACTAAAGGGTCAAGGTAATGCAGTCTTTGGATAAAAACTAAAGGAAAGATTTCAGTCAAGATTGTCAGTCAAACCTGGATATTTTGAGTTTTCAATCTCTTTCCAAATAAGTTACAAGCATTGTGGGTCACCTAGTGTTGGCACCCCTACCTCCTAGTGAAGATTTCCCCCAACAGCTCTGATAGCATCTGTCATGTCCAGTGTCACAATGCCTGCAATGACAGATCAGACCACTCACTGCCTGGTCCACATTCTGTCTTCAATATGATGGCACTTTGCTCACCTATGCATTTGGCAGGTTTCACACAACACATGGTGATGCTACTCTATTATTTCTGCCTTGTGGATAGCTTTATCCAAGCGTAGAAAGTATATAAGATGTGGACAACCCTTCTGATGAGGAAGGGGGCAACCTTGAATTGATGCTGCATTCTGATCACACTGTAGAACGGATGGAGTTAGCTTCAAGATGGGAATCAACAAAATTTAGTGCCTGTTGATGGTTTTCAGCTGTAATGGTCATAGACCAGAGGAGCTATTGGGATGGTCTGTTGTCCATCATTTGTCATCTGTTGTTAGTTATCTGTCTGTTCATTCACACAAGTTTGTTATTGTTACTCCTCCTAAACTAAATGGAGGATTGCCATGAACTTTATACACACATTTATCCCATGGTCTAGTTGGTCCAAATGGAAAATGGTGCCACTTGGATATCCAAAATGTCCACCACAGATGCCATCTTGATGATCTTGTTATCACTACTCCTGAATGGATGGTCATATCAGCATGGGGGTTTTCAGTTAAAGACTATTTATTTTGTTTACCTCATGAAAATGGTGCTGATCTGATGTCCAATTTTTACAATTGTGTTTTTGTTACTTCTTTTTGAATAAAATATTATATTGTCATTGGGTTCACAACAGAATTCTGATGATGTACAGTTGATCCACAATGAAAATAGTTTCAATTTAATGTATAATATGGCCACAATAGCAGCCAATTTGAAACTATTGTTTTACTGAATACATTTTTATGATGTCGAGTTGTTCCTGTTGGTGCAATTTGGATATTCAACATACCTGCTTCATTGGAAATCTGAAAGTCTTGTTATCACTATTTCTCCTCAGTGAATGGTCACATGAGCAGGACATTTTTAGTTGGTCATAAATGAAAAGGGTGCCAATCTAACTTCTAATATGACTAACACAATACCCATTTGTAAAATCTTGTCACTTCTTCTCCAAGATGGCTGGTCATGTTGACATTTTGACTTTATCAAAAGACTTCTTATGGAGACTAGTTGGTACTTAACATAGAAATGGTGCCAATCTGATATCAAATATGGTCACCATGGCATCCATCTTATCATTATGAGGCTTCTACCTGAAGAGTTGTTATTGTGGCTTGCTGGTCCTAAATGAAAATAGTGAAAAGTTGCCATTTAAAAATCTTATCACTGAAGAATATCAAAGATACTTTAAACTCCTCATGGTTAAAAGAAAAAATGGTGTTATCTTGAATTCGTGGGAATTTTTTAAGCCAGTAGACAATCCATCCCTTAGAGGTACTCTTGTTTTTAAGTGCCTTTGCATCTAACTTGAATAGGCATGTAAGGATGATGAACGTCTGTCAATTACCAGTTGTATCTTGAACAAATTCTGAGAAGCATGTAATGCCAACACCATTTTTAACCAACTGCAGGTGATTTTCTCAAGCATAGGTATTTTTCCCACTCATATGTATACCAGTTAGGAGCTCTGAATCAGGATGAAGATACCACTACTGTCAATGTATCTGACTGTGTGTTTAATGCTACACCCGAAGCTGGTGAGGAATTTTGTAGTGATTTCTTCTCGGATGGATATGGTGTCCTTACTGTTTACCATTGGACTAAAAATGTACGAGGAAATCAAGCATGCAAGTCAGCCAGTCATATGGCCAAAATTGTAAAATAGCTGCACATCATATGATGGGAAAGTTCCTAGCTTCAATTTGGATTTGATGATAAGAGATGCCATCTTGCACATTTCTACAGATTAAAATCATCACCCAGCAGTCCTGCACTGCCTCCCTTTCAGCTCAACTCATCTGCCTGGGGGTAGTTCCTCCTTCCTTATCTGACCCATCTTCTTTTTGGCTGCATCAGTGGCAGTACCAGAAAATTAATGATTGTTGGCAAAAGGAGAGAAGACATTTGCCTCAATAACAACAGTCATTTTGCCATAGGCCACTTAGTTTTACATGGAGGTCTGGAGTGGTAAAGAAATACTAGTTTTTCAATCTTCCTGGTACTTGATAGTGACTCCCCATCACTCCAGGCTTCTGGCAACTTTCCTGTTGGTGCAAGACTGCTTCTGTTTCCTCTTCCTGCACAATAATTAGTTGATCTGAGTCATTTTGGCAGTGCTCTGGTTTTTATTGTCTGGCCCCAACCCAATTTTGTCATCACCTTTCAAGATGAATGTCCTGAACTTTTCCATAAAAGCAGATGCTTTACAGATGAAGCCTTGGCTCTGAAAGCATGCAGTGGAGATATTTTGGAAGCAGTTTTCCTCCAGTTTAGACTAGTAAACATCAGGTAAACAGGTGGCTATTAAGCAGGGTCAAGATCTTATTTGTAAGAATTAATTCCCTTCACCTGTATGATAGCAGTAAATATATTTGTGCAAAAATAGTAGAGTAGTCACAGGGTGAGAGACCTATATAAATCTCTTGGGAGAAAACTGAGAAATTTCAAAGAAGATATATTTGACTTACTTTATATGTTTGTGATATGACTCATGTTATTTATTTCTTTATTTTGTAAGTCTAGAATAATTTTACTACAATATTGCATCGGTTTTTAACAAAACTTGTTTTAATGTCTACAGATACAGCAAACTGGAATTGCCCAATTATTTGACTCTGCGTGAAGTGTGGGCAGAGATTAATGCCACCATTGCGGGCATGGATGACATTTATGTGGAGAACAAAGGGGAACTGTATATTTGGTCATATGCTAACACTGATGGCCAGGAACAGGGAACAATTTTAGCCACCAATATCACAGTGCGAGCTGGAGGAAAGTTTGAACCTCTGACAGCTGAGAAGAGGATGATATTAAATGTTACCAGGATCACTGTCAAGGGAAATGGATACATCAGGACAAATGATCTTGTTGTACATGCAATCAATATCACCATTGATTTATCTGGTAAGACGAAAAATGTGAATGGATTGCTAGTGTTTAGCAGATGAGGGTTTATTTAGGTCAATCAAAACAAAAGTTTATCATATTAGACAAATTTGCAATTTACTTTTTCATAAATTTGAAAATTTATTCTCTCTTACAAAAGAGGGAATGGGGCCCATTGCTACAGGGTACAGTTTTATTTTCAAACTCAATTCTCTCAATAGCAAGATCATTTCCTTAATAATAATAGTGATAATAATAATAATAATAATAATAATAATAATAATAATAATAATAATAATAATAATAATACTTACTTACAGAGGGTGAGTCATTAGTCAAAGACTATTCTCCCTTGAGGCCCTCTTAAGGAGAGTATAACAATGCACATTATATGAAAGATAACAGTAATTAATGTGTTCAGTAATAAAAAATATTTATGGATAATTCATGTTTGGTTAAATGGCTCAGACCTACTTTGATTATATCCTGATCTTCCATATACGTCTATAGCACAAAATATGTTTCCTAGGATGGACACTGATTTAGAAGTGATGCATACTACTTTCAACAGGTGTGTTAATTTTGTACACTTTCAACAGGTGTACATGTATATACATTTTGTACTTTCAACAGGTGTGTTAATTTTGTACACTTTCAACAGGTGTACATGTATATACATTTTGTACTTTCAACAGGTGTGTTAATGTTTTGTTTTCAACAGGTATGTTAATTTTGTACTTTCAACAGGTGTGTTAATTTTGTGCATTAGATTTTGAATGTTTAATATATTTGGAGTTATTTTCAATTATTTTTCTATGTATTGCACAGAATAGAGATACAGATATTGAACCTCAGAATTGTATTGGTGTGGACATGTTTGAATCATTGGACTGTACTTGTGTGACAAAGAACTGTACATAAAAGTTTATTCAGATTCTGTGGAATTCAGTATATTCTGTTGTTTTGTTTTTTCTAAATTAAAATTGTTATCTTCACCTTGTGATAAAAAAAATGAAAACATTATTCTTACTAAACATCCCATATTTCTAATTTATTTAGGTGACTTCCATGCAGACTACACTGGTTACTCAGCTGACAAGGGTCCTGGGTCTGGTCTGACAGCTACCTCATACCACCAGGGTGGATCAGGGGGAGGTCATGGTGGCAGAGGGGGTAGATCCACAGGAGGATACTACTCAGCTTTTGCATATGATTCCATCTACAACCCAAGTCAGATGGGAAGTGGAGGTGGCACTGGCAGGGTCCAATCTCATGCTGGTGGCAGGGGAGGTGGTAAGTTATGAATTAATTATAGTGTGTGTGTGTGTGTGTGTGTGTGTGTGTGTGTGTGTGTGTGTGATTGGGATTTTTAACATAGCTTTAACAATTTTTCAGTCATATTGTTACGATGTCTGCAATGTGGCAGATTATAGTGATGTCTAGCACTGGGGCATCATGCAGCAGACATGTAGCATGATGTTCCACCCAGTCACATTATCCTGACATCAGGCTGACCAGTCCTAACACTAACTTCTTAATGCTGAATGCCAAGCGAGGTAGCTGTTAGTACCATTTTTGTAAATCTTTAGTATGACTCGGCCGGGGCTTGAACACCTGCATCTGAGGCAGAGGCTCTAGCCACAAGGCCACCAGAGGGGTAATTATAGTTTGTGAATCATAAATGGTAAATTATTTTCGAGTATCAAGAATATGGACTAATAAAGCATTTCCAGTGAAATAGTTATAGTTTTTAGATTTAGATCTCACAAATTGAAAGTACTTCTCATTCTTGACTGGAAACACCATGAACCTCATGCCACATCTGAGTCTTTTTGCCCCTGTAAGTCGTCTATCTTTAAATACTATCAAATGCTGACCAGCTAGATTGCAGTTTGTCTGTGAATGTTGGTAATAGAACATAAATACCTCAGTACAAAATTGGATAAATCTAAAGACTCCAGCACAAATTTGAGGGTTGAGTTCTCAAATAAAAGAGGAGACAACTGCAGTATGCAATTTGGAAGATGTGTTGCTTTTATTTTCTTCTCCCTTAAGTTAAATTCGCCTTGCAGCAACAACTGGGTCTGATATTTCTTTTTTATACATGCAAGGTAGGTATGTATACTATACTATGTTAGAATTACAAAGTAGGAGGATTCCATGCTGACTATTTTTGATAGAATGTTTTAATATATTTATTACTATAATGTGGCCTAATTAATGCAGTTCCAGTATTTAACCCCAGGGTTCCCTTGTAGTCCATGCTTATGCCAGAGATGACTTAGTTTTCTACCACTGAATACTGCCAACTTTTTTTCCTACATTAAAGTGGCCCATGGGCATGGTTGCCTATGGCCATGGTTGCCTTGGCTAACCAAGATGATGGAGCACTTAGGGTCAATTCAGCTCAGTCACTTTAAGCACTTTCGTCTCAGATTTGTGACCCATTGCACCGTACCATGAAATATTGTCATTAATTTGCTGAAATGAGCATGACACGTTTTAAAAGAAATGTTGAATTGTATTTGAAAGTAATGTTTTTTTTATAAGCAGGAGCATATTCAGTAGTTCATTTGGAAAGATTGCTCTGTTTTGACATTGCCATACAGTATTCATTTTCATCAATGACATAAGCAACTCAGAATACTTGGGATGTATTTTATGATGTAAATCTGCCATATGGCCAAAAGATGTAATTTAACTTTTGACTCAAAACTTGTTGATTACTTTGACCAAATAAAATCAATCTTATTAACTTTACTAATACGGACGTTGAGAATGTATTATATTTCAACTGCATCATTGTAATACCAATGGTTATGCAATAGAACTTGTCTTGAAAGACCACCTCTTTTGCCAAAACATCATGGTCACTCAAGACAGGTGGTCTCTCATAACAGGTCACAATGCTATATAATCAAACAATTTGTGCATTGCGAATGTGGTCTCAAGACAGGTGGTCTCACATAGCAGTGGTCTTTCAAGACAGATTTTACAGTACTAATATCATCACCTATCTTGATAATTTTCACAAAATTGAATTTTCAGGGATTGATTGCCTCACAGAAAGGTTTAAACATTTGAAGCATTCTTTAGTTATCCCATGGTAGGCACAACTGATTATCTGAGAGATACATTGACTTTAATGCTTTTCCTTTTTTAGGAGTCATCTACATGTACATTGAGGATGACTTGAGGGTTGAGGGAAGGCTGCATGCTAATGGAGAGCAAGGATTATCTACAGGAGGTGGTGGAGCAGGTGGGACGCTTTTTCTTTATGTGGGACATCTAGATGGAACTGGAAGTCTTGAATCCACAGGAGGGGCAGGTATGAATCATAATGAAAAATCTTTCAAAAAGTCATTCACAGAAGCAGCTGTATGAATCTTTGAAAAGACTTGTGTGAAATGTCTTTCAGAACAACAGGTGTGCAGTTTTGATTGTTTTTGTTGCAAATTTTATTGAAGAATTAGATTATTTACATTTTTGTTTTTGTTTTTTAGTGTACTTTGTACTCTTAATTAAATATGTACATTTTGGATATTCCGAGGCAAACTAGAAAATATAGTGTTAATAGTGAATAAATTAAATACCGGTTACCTTTAGTAAAGATAAAATGTTCAGTTTATGGAGGTGATTAGTTTTAGTTCAGGAAATATTTTTTTCATCAGAGTAGATTGAAATCTTTTTGGATGAGTTTAATTTTCTGCTAAGGACTTCTTTTCTGCAGCAGAACATAAGTCTTTCTAGACGGAGATTACACATATGTGGATAATAATTGCGTATACCGTATTTTCCGCCCTATAAGTCGCTCCGGGGTATAAGTCGCGGGAGGGGGAAATCCAGATAAAATTGGAAAATTCAACAGATAAGTCGCTCCTGCGTATAAGTCGCTCCTGCGCACTTACCGTAATCACGGTTTTGATACTGCCGGCCATTGCATACGACTTAGTAATTCCAACAACGTGTAAGTATATTCTTGTTTGAAATTTTAAAAATAGAAATATAAGCAAATAAGATTTATAAATAATGTTTATTAAGTAAATAATAGCGCCACTGCACGATTTCCGTTTTCTTTCGCAAATGCTACGACGTTTAACTTAAATTCTGCATCATAACTTTTTCGCATGGTAGTTGTTGGTGCCATGATTAAACTGTATTGACTTACGCTAACATAACAATTTTAAATCATACAACGTTATTGTGAAACTATCTTTTTTTAATGCTCCATGGTATGAACGGTCCGTATTTATATACCGGTCAATTCCACAACCCGAGCGAACTTCAAAGGCACTTTATAAAACAAATGAAGTTGTTCGCCAGCCTTCCAGTTTTTTTTATTAATTACTTTGAAGTTCTCTCAATGAAGCCAGTCTCGGTATTCCGGTCAATTTCCACAACCCGAGCAAACTTCAAAGGCACTTTATAAAACAATTGAAGTTGTCCGCCAGCCTTCCAGTTTTTTTTATTAATTACTTTGAAGTTCTCTCAATGAAGCCAGTCTCGGTATTCCGGTCAATTTCCACAACCCGAGCGAACTTCAAAGGCACTTTATAAAACAATTGAAGTTGTCTGCCAGTCTTCCAGTTTTTTTTTATTAATTACTTTGAAGTTCTCTCAATGAAGCCAGTCTCGGTATTCCGGTCAATTCCACACCCAGAGCGAACTTCAAAGGCATTTTATACGACTACTGAAATTGTTCGCCAGCCTTCCAGTTGTTTTTATTAATTACTTTGGAGTTCTCTCAATGAAGCCAGTCTCGGGTTAATCCAGAGTTTTTTTATAAACTATTGAAGTAAATTATGAAGCGCTACCGGTACATTTAAATACATATATTGTAGCGACATCTGACCAACACTTTGCTTGAAGCACGTGGTGAATAATAAAAGGAAAACAATGGCAATCGTAATTTCAATATTTTTTTTAATTAATAACAACAAATTTTAACACATATATATTATAACTAAATAATATTTGATTATTTAATTTGATATTCTTGTAGTCTAATACTTACGTGTATGTAAGTTTCGAGCAATTGGCTTGCCGGTATACCGTAGATGCATTCGCTATAACACGGCATCACTGCGCATCAGTCATATCGGTCGTTAAAAAAATTTATTTATCGTATAAGTCGCTCCTGCGTATAAGTCGCACACGTCATTTGAAAGAAAAAAATGAAAAAAAGTAGCGACTTATACCCCGGAAAATACGGTAAAGTACGAAAGACATAACTAACACATGTATTTGGATATTTCATAGTTTCGTGTAACAGTTACATTCAAGTTGATGAATCATTGTGATACAATTTATATTAATCTTATTTAGAATAATTTTATCATTGAAAAAAACTCTGAATAATCATCAGTGACATTGCAAGACCATCAAAATCCTTTTCAATCAAATTAAAGCACAAATATCCGATTGTAAATATTCTCTCATCTAGTACATGTACTAATATTAGGTCAAGGCAGCTATTTCGATCCATTCAATGTTCCTACTGCTCAAGAATGATTAATGATGTTATTTGAATCTTTCATACTTGTGATTTCTCAGCAATCATCATAGGACTCTCATTTTTAGATGAATTGCTTTACTTTTCCTTTTAAACTAAGAAAATCTGATGACATTTTGCAATATCACTGTTAAAATAAGCATTGGCATTGACCTTGCATGACATGATGTGTGTTTACAAAGGAAGTGATTGACTGCTTATCGACGGATATACTTTAAAAACATCTAAGATTCTAACAGACAGAAGCCATGATGTCTAACATAGCATTTTTATTTTATGGTGTTGGGAAAATGCTGCTTCTTAGTGCCAGTAATTATCAAAGCAATAAAACATGAAGAACACACAGAACACACAGCAGTAAGGATGAAATGAATACTTACCTTGTTTAATCCAATTACCTCTTTTTATGGATTAAAGTTAGGTACTTATCGGCATGTTGGAAGAAATGTCAGTGTGTTCAGTTTAGTGATCAACATATATTTGTTAGATTTTTATCTGTGAAGCCCAGATTGTGTCTGCGTATGAGAGGTAATTTTAGTTCGATCTGTGAACCCCAGTATGTGTTTACATATGAGAAGTAATTTTGAATTCAGTCTGTGAAACCCAATATGTTTATTTTGATTGTGAGCTGTGAACCCCAACTCGTGTTCACATATCAGGGGTAATTTTGACCGAATATCTGTCCACATGTCCACATATGAGGGATAATTTTGACTCAATATGTGTCCACTTATGAGGGATAATTTTGACTTGATATGTGTCCCCATATGAGGGATACGTTTGACCCAATATATGTCCCCATATGAAGAGTAATGTTGACCAGTCATGTTTCTGTATACGAGTTAATTTTGACCCAATATGTGTACATGTATCAGTGGTCAGTTTAACGCAGCATGTTTCCTCACATGAGAGGTAATTTGACCCAGCATGTTTCCAGATATGAGGGGTAATATTGACATTCATTGCACTAATATGCACACTGCTGGATGTGTGAGAGGGTTGACCACTTATGGCAGGGGACCAAACTTTGTTTTCCTTTTGTGCTTAAAAAATATTTGAAATCATTGTGTTTTTTTTTCTTCTCTTTGACAGCTGGAAATTTGAATGGTGGTGGAGGAGGTGGTGGTAGGATAGCATTATACCACACAAGCAACAATGACTTCACAGGGGAGTACCTAGTCCATGGTGGATACGGATCCTCTCAGTATGGAGGGGCAGGCACTGTTTACATCGAGGACCAGTCTAATCACACCAGTGTCCACAACAAACTCATCACAGACAATGGGGGCAAGACCAGGTGCCAGCGGATTGAGGAGGTGGAGCGAATGTCTCTGGCAGGCTTCTCTCAGAACTGGTGGTCAAGTGTGTTTTATAGCTACAACAATGTCAACATCACAACTGATTCATCCATACATTATCCTTACCCACTGCAGGATCTGACATCAGGGAGCCACTTGGACCTGTTCATGGCATCAGCCAAGCATTCCAAACTTGAGATTAATTTCCCATTTGTCACCTTTGTAGATCATCTGCGGATTTATCCTTACTGCAGGTATGGCTTACGTTTTACCTTTATACTAAAGCTTTGGAGTTAGCCCTGAAGTGGAACCTGATAGCCTGGTGTTTTAAGGAAGGTGTTTCAGAGTTCTGTGTTTTGAAGTATCTCCCTTAGATTGATGCACTCAGCAATTTTTAGAAAAGTAACACCTACTGTACTTTTTTTTTAGGTCTAGCATATTGAATCTTACTCGTATCAAACGTTAAGGTGCTTTTTAAAGGCTTATTGTTTTAGCCAGCACAGTTAGTATGGTGAATATAAACAATTTTAGAGCAAAAAATGTGTATTAGTTTACTTGAACATTTTAATTTTTCAAAATTATTGTAACTTCCATTTAACTTCCAGTTGTACAATTTATACAAATGGGTGAATAGTTTATGAAAATTGTAAGCTTTTCTGAATTAGCTACATTAAAGAAAATTTTATGATTTACAGTATTTTAAATATAAGTCAGTTTTTAGTTCTTCTGGTCTATGATGTAAAGAGCTTATGGAATGGCCTGTCATCTATCAATCATCTGTCCATCCATTAGCACAAGTTTGTGTTTGCTGCTTCACCTAAATTAATTGGAGTATTGCCATGAAACTTTCATCCTATGTTTAAGTTGGTTGGAAATGAAACTGGTGCAGCTCTGATGTCATGATAGCAAGATTTCAAGATGGCCATTATTATTACCATTTTATTATCTTTTTGAGATATATTCAAATCTGATTGATGTATATATTATTTTACTGCAGTGAGCCCTCCTGGATCACATCCTACAGAGTCAGTAGTTATGATGCATCTGGTACTCAACTTAATCACACAGAGTCCTTTGTCACAACCGATGGATGCAGAATACAGAATGAGGAAGATCAGTATGGTACAGTAGACATCAGCCACAGTGTTCTAAAGGTACATTGTTCTTGGATATTTTTCTAAGTTTCAACTTATCTTTGAGTGATCTGTTGACTTGTTGTAAAGAAAAAAAATGGAGGAGACCTATTTTAGATGACTCACCAATATATTTTTTCCACTTTTACCATCTGGTTGACTGGTATTTTTTCCACTTTTACCATCTGGTTGACTGGTATTTTTGCCACTTTACCATCTGGTTGACTGGTGCTTTTGCCACTTTTACCATCTGGTTGACTAGCAGTTTTGCCACTATTCCAATTTGGTTGACTAGTATTTTGCCACTATTCCAATTTTTTTGACTAGTATTTTGCCACTATTCCAATTTGGTTGACTAGTATTTTGCCAATTTTACCATTCAAAAAATGTGTGCATACTTAGTTCTTGTGGTTTTGATACCTTATATTTATTTTGTGCAGACACCTCCGGATATGTCTTGACTTGTAGGCAATGCTAATTTCTGTATACTTTCTATATGTATGAGATGAAACATTTTAAAGCTACCGCAATTCATTGTGACATGCTTGGCATTGACCTAGGAGTTGTTATTTGTGTGGACACCTCCAGATAAGTCTTGACTGCTGGTGCACCTCTATTTTATATCTGTTTGTTTCCCATTTTATTCTGCATTTAGTTTGTATTTTAAAATTAAGAGAACTTTGCTTAATGTTAATTTTAAATATGGACATTCTTGTATATACAGTCCTACCCGTTTATCTCGACATCCTTGCTACCAATTGCTTGATACCAATTGCTAGGTTTCCATTTTTTCTGTCCCTAGGCTTAAATATATTCTAGAACATGCTTGTACTTCTTTTCACAGGCATTACACCTTATGTCAGGTTTTCTCACTTAAGAATGTTTAACTGTGATCCTCACAATGTGATAAATTTTTGTCATTTACATCTTTCATATTCTTGTTGTACTTTTGGTTATGTGTATTTATCCTTGAAAAGTATAATTCTCCAGACTGGTTCTCCCTAAATAATAATAATAATAACAAGGACTTTGCTTTACAACATTAGAAAACAACAGTTACATAAAAAACATATATAATATGATTTTTAAAAAAAAAAAACCACCATGAAATTAGAAAACATGAAACATGCTGAAAAAATTTAAGGTACAAAATATTATTAGGTCCTTAAGTTTGTTCTTACAGTTGAAATAGGTGAGTTTTAAGTGCACTCTTGAATGGGATCACTGTGACCTTGTGTCTTTGTTCAGTGGGCCATTCGTTCCACATTACTGTGCCCTAGTATGCAAAAGAACGTTGTCATTATGACTTTGTTTTCATAGTGGGAATAATGAGTCTACAATTTTCAGAAGAGCAGCATGTTTTGCTGGTGTGTACACATGGGTGAGATCAGATAGGTATGTTGGACTGGAGTCCTTCAGTGAAACGTAGCACAGAGAACAAATTTTGTGTTTGATTCTGGATCGAATGGATAGCCAGTGTAGGGTACAGAGCAGTATGAAGGTGTGCTCTGATCGTTGTACTCTAAGGCTGATCTGAGCTGCTGTGTTTTGAAGTTTCTGGAGTAGATATTAAGATGAACCAGACAGACAGAATTGAGTTACAATAGTCCAGTCTTGAAAGTACTAATGAACACACAAGTGTTTTAGTTGTATCAACTGAAAGATATTTGCGAATGCAGCTGATGTGTCTCAGCTCAAGATATGCAGCCTTGGTGTTGCTGATATTTGTTGTTTGAGGTAAAGGATGTGAATGAAAAAGTCTCTGTGTTGTGATAGAATGGCCTCAGTTTTATCATCATTCATCTGTAGCTTGTTACATGTTATCCATGATTTCACATCAGAAATGGACCTCTCTACACCTTGGATGGTAACGTAAACTTCAGTTGGGTGGCTAGATTTGTATATTTGGTTGTCATCAACAAACAATTGGTGAGACACTGGATGATGATCTATGACACTGGAGATCGGCTGAGTGTACAGAACAAAGAGAACAAGAATAGACCCCTGTGGAACACAACATAGATAACTGGGCTGGAGTGTATTTCATTAGTGGATACAATTTGTGTCCTGTTGACCAAGTAGGACTTGAGCCACTGAAAGGCTGTATTGTGAATGCTAAATACATGCTGAATATGGTGAAGTAATATAGCATGGTCTATTGTGTCAAATGCTACAGACTAATCAAGGAGGGTGAGGACTGTAATCTTTCCACTATCCAAAGCAGACAGAATGTTATTAACTACTTTCAGAAGAGTTTGTTTCAGTACTGTGGCAAGAGCGATATGTAGACTGTACATTACCAAAAAGAATTCAGATGAGATACGAGTTGCGTTAGAACAACTTTTTTAAAGACATTTGATATGAATGGGAGATTAGAAACTGGGTGGTAGTTCTTTAAATCAGTATGGTCGAGTGTTGGTTTCTTCAGCAGAGGCTTTACAATGGCAGTTTTGAAAAATTATTAAAATGCCCTGGATGAGAGAGAGAGGTATTAATAACATCAGTTAGTGATCTAAGCATTCAAGCATCAGTGATGTTGGAATTGGATAAAGTTCACATGACTTTGGTGCACTCTTTATCACAGTTGTCTGTACTAAATCCATAGAGACAGGTCCAAATGCTGCTAATGATTGTTGCTGAAATTCTGTATCACAACTGTAAAGTGATAATGAGTCAATTGAAATAAAATTATGATTGGATTATTATAAAATATAATTTTTTTTAAAACTTTACTGTCTGCTTATGCATGTTTTTTTAATTTAAAATTATTAGTACATCTTTGTGTCTCCTCATGTTATTTACCTTGCTGTGCTGTTTGCATCTACAGTATGTCCATATTTTCAGAGACTCCTACATGAGACTGACTACCAACACATAGCACCTTGATAGCATAGCTTAATATCCTCACTTCTTACTTAAGGACATAACTTCTTTGTGTGGTCACAGTCACATACAATTTGCATACAGATTTTGTTTATATAGCTTTTTATTTGCTTATACAGTAGCCCCCTTCTTATAAGGCCACCCCTATTGCAGCAGGGAAGTGGCCTTATTATGATGGTGACCTTTCTAGAGTGTGGTAACAAATGTGAATAGTAAATACATATGAAGAAAGTCACAACCACATTGAATTCCAAAACATTAAGTATTTTCTTTAAAAATCACATGCATGTTGAATACATTGGTATAATTTTAAAACTGTCTTTATAATCATGTCACAGATCACATCATCTGTCATTTTGTTGGTAACAGCCTAAAAAACAAACCAGTCTCATCACAATTAAAAATATCCTTGCTGTCATATCTCCTGCATATATTGTTCAGTCTTTTGTTCCAATCTTCAACAAGTTCATTATTAATATCAGCTGATTCTCCACTAAGGAGCGAACACTTAATATTGTGTTGGACTTGAAATCTGTGCAACCATTCGTTACTTGCCGTAAAGTCATCATATCCCATTTCAGCTGACAAAATTGTTGCTTTTTCTTGGATCATTCAACAAGTGAGTGGAATTTTCTTAGCGGTGCAAAACCATTCAAAATCCTTGTCATTCAAATCAGAATATAAACATCTCCTAGCTCTAACAATCTTCCTTTCTCTGTCCATTCCACCTATCCATTTCCACAGAATTGTTTCCCTATCTTTCACGATGTTGTTTATTTGAGTCTTTCTGACATCAAATTTTTCTGCAAGGATCCTGGAACTTTCCCCCTTTTTGGTCATTTGAATTGTTTTACATTCTAAATTGAGAATTTTTCTTTTCCTCTATGACATGTTGATTTTTTTGCAGTAAGTTATTCCAATGTTGCCTGCTACAAGACTGATGAACAATTTTTCTGCATTGAACCAAATTGCCATTTGTTTTTGTAACGTAATTCATTAGTTGGAGTCTGGTACCCGATTATTTTTATATATTTCTTTACACTAAGTGAGAGAAGCCAAAACAGCATTAATATATACCATTAACATCGCAAAGATTTGACCGTGTGGATGTTAGAATTTGTAATCTTGACCATTATTTTCAGTAGTAATAGCCACTAATTATCAAAATGAACAAGCTCAGCATCTTACTAAGGGAAGCTATAAAGGCTATCAAACCCTATTCCTGCTGACTTGTGTATGTACATCGATAGTGCCACTTCTCATCTGTAACTACTGTTCAATAATTGTAATCTTAACGATTATCAGAGGGACAAAACCGGAATCTCATTATAACACAGCAGTAAGGCTAATTGGATTACATGGACTTACCTTTTTGTACAAATTAAAATTGGAGTCTTTCTCGGGTTTGTGGAATAAATGTGGCTTCTCATGAGGCAAAAATGATATAATATTCCCCTGTGGTTTATGTACTTTAGTCAACATTTCTTTCAGTAACGAAAACCTGACATCGGGAAACAGAAATCGGAAATCACACACTTTATTAATAAAATACTGCTTCTGGATACATATTAAAATAAAACGCGGCTGCTTGTGAGGGGTAAATTTTATATTATTGCACTAATATGCAGGCCACTGGTTGCATTTGTGGTCTTTTGTGAGGGGTACTTTTGAACACAAACTTGTTGAAGCCAACGGATTCTAGCTGTAAGGAACAGGTGGTCGCTGGTCATGGGGGCCATTCAAGAGGGGGCTGCTGTATTACCAAAATCTCTTGATGGATTCTGTTATTACCTTTCATGAATAATAACATAGCAAAGGCAATTCATTCTTTGACAAGCTTATTACCCTGCGTGACCTTGTATTCAATGTCAAAGTAATAAATAACTTTTATTAGGATTTTAGGTTGGTTTTTTTTAGCTTATTATTCCTAAATTTGTTGATGGATTCTGTTTGTATTGGTACTAAATCATTATAAAGCCTGGCTATTCACTCTCCAATACACCTTTTATTACTGTGATCAAAGTTTCATTTTAAAGCAATGTCATCATGTATTCAGTATGCAGGACAAGAGATTGTTATTACAGGCAATTATTACTCATTGATGATTTCTAGGATCAGAGCTATTAAAAAATCAATTTGTCCATTCAAGAATATCACCTGTTTCCACATCATCTGTGACCAAGATTGATTAGCAAGAATGCAATTTTCAGAGAACAGAACAGAGCATGTTTAATATTTACCTAATTTGGTGTTTTTTAATGCTTTAAATTGACATCATATCTGTCAGTGGTAAATTACAATTTAAGGATCTTGGTCATTTAATGATACAAAACTTTTGTGTTCTGATCATTCTGATTGATATGATATAGCATAGATTGTTTACAAGGTCATTTTTGTACTTAAAATATTGAACCCTCTGCATGCATCCATTTTATATCCTAGTTGAGTTGTAGTGACACAGTGGTTGGTGTGCTAGACTCAAGATCAAAAGGATAGTGGTTCAAATCCTACCATTGGACCAGCCTGTGTTAGCTACCATGGTGTGTCCTTGAGCAAAGCACTTTACTCCAATTGTCTCTGCACTAAATATCTTACTTGTGTTTATGTGCTGTAAAGTCACACATGCAAATTGTTATTTTCAGCTTGTGCTTTGATTTAGCTTTTCTGTCAGTCCTATATGCAAATTATTATGTTTTAGCTTTTGAAAGAAATTTAATGGTAGATCTTTAATCGTTTTCATATTTTGTTTTCAGATTATAATAGAGTTGGAAGGAGTCAGTTCTGTGTCTGTTCTTAGTGAATTAGAGGTGTATGTCCGTGAAGATCCAACAAATGTACTGCAGGTTCCATACAGTAATGGCCAGGGTGCTTCTTACATCATACAAGCTGATGAAGAGACAAGCAAATTTGAATTTAATGAGGTAATCTTTCAATGTTTTTAAACGATTATAATGGGCATTTATTAAACACTGCAGAGTCTTGCAAAATTGTATGTATTTGGTTCCTTATATTATCCCCTCCCCCAACATCAATATGCGATATTGCACACATTTGCTTGGTCCCTTCATCTATTAAAATGATACATTTTGAGAAGATGTCTTTGACCTGAGAGCTAATCTTCATTTCTATTTGTTTATTTCTCTGGAGATTTCATCTACAGTTTTGTTTTGTTGTGGGAATTATCTACTCGACATTGAGAAGAACTCAGACCTGTACCCACCAGCATCTGGTCTGAAATAACAAAGAAATGAAAAAACCTGTATAAATGACTTGCCATAAATCTAACTTTCTTGCAGATTTTTATTCATGTATTTATTGTTCCAATCATCAACCATTTAAAAAAAAAATTATTTCACATACTCACCACATGAAACATTCATTAACAGTTCTTATTATTAAAAAAACTAAACAATATTCCACCCCCACCCCTCAGATTTACATTATTGGTGGAGCATCCTTGAACCTGGAAACAGACCAAACCAGCTTGGAAACAGTTATGCTAAGAGTTCACAACAAAAATGGTGACAACACTGGACGTCTGACTGTACGACGAGGTCAGGTGTATGAATCCACTCAGTCACGAGTCTTACAGGAGTTTGGCATCCTGTCTCAGAGAGAATCCAATATTACATTGCCCCCAGAAATGGACTGTAGGAAGATTGACTTGTATATCAAAGGTAAAGTTTGATTGCAGTTAAAATGGCCAAGAAAATAAAAAGATAGTACATATAATACTTGATCATTGTGTGGTTAGATTTTCCCTTAATGCATTCAGCATGAAAAATTTATAAGAAAGTTATTTATTGCTTTTATTGTATTCCATCACAGTTGGTAAATCATGAAATAATGCATCTGTCATTTCTTAGGAAAAGTACCTACAAACAGCATATATGTAAGATGTGTTATTTAAGGTCTTCTACTTTACCAGGTCCACTTTCAAATTATAGACCTGACAGCATATAAAATTTATTTCATTGTAATTTG
This sequence comes from Unio delphinus, assembly GCA_029339505.1. Lineage (NCBI taxonomy): Eukaryota > Metazoa > Mollusca > Bivalvia > Unionida > Unionidae > Unio > Unio delphinus. Next base: position 4,541,183 of record JAQISU010000225.1, read on the forward strand.
TTTCCTTGATTAATATTTCTTTTCTTGATCATTTATTGCTTATATTATCATGTTTCAGGTAACTTTGATTCTATGGAAAATGTGACAGTCAGTGCATATTGTAACTTCACCATTGACCATGCTTACCCAACAGAGACTGGCATTGACCACTTGGACATTAAAACTTTTGGTTCAGTGCAGGTCCTGACTGATAGAAAAGCAATCACCACTCTATATGGAACCACTTTGACTGTCCGCAGTGGTGCACAGGTCAGTTTACTTTTTCAGTTTTGTGTAGAATTCTCAGTCATACTTCATAATCCATCCAAAATAGGTTACAAAACTGGATTATATATATATAATCTACAAAGTCACTCGGGGTATTATCTGACAATTATTAAATGGAACGCAATGCTAAGACTTATCTATTTAATTTGTCCCTGCCAAGTGGAAGAAAACGTTATCCAATAACCATGATTGCTATTTTCCAGTTTGAATATATATGTATCACATGATAATACATGACCATGCAAAATAGAGGCTCGACACGGGGTAAAATCAGACAACTCCGGACATTATTGGACAATTATTTGTGTTTTAAAAAAGTAATCTTTAAACATTAACATATCAGATTCATTGGAATACAAAAAAATAAACTATAAAAGATAATGTAACTATGCAATTGTTTTGTTATATTTATCAATCCACCGTGATGGTACTATCTGATATTGCAGTTACATCTAATGCTATAAATGTAAATAAATGATTTTCTAGCTTTGCATTGTAAAAGTATACAAGATATATATATTATATATCTGAGTGTTTCTTTTCATTTCATGTAATGTACAAAAGCTGAAGGTATTACAACACCTTTAAATTTATTAAATGAAAATTATTCTTATACATGTAAAAATGTATTATAGCTTTAACAGATTATGAATTTAATAATCACCCACAAAAATGACAAAATAATTAATATTAAGAAACAACTTTATAATTGTAATTAACTATCTTTGAAACAACTGAAAGAAAACTGTTGGGGAGTAAATGTAGTTTCCATTTCAAAACCAGAAATATTTACAACAGAAAATATATTAATCACAGTACAAAGGGTTGCGAACATAAAGAAAGCATATGTGTTTGGAATCTCTTTGAAAAGGTCCTTCATTTTATCAACATAAGTAGGTTTGCATCTAAATGCAGCTACACATATTTGCTGTGGATCAGTTTTTCTGCTTACAACCTCTTTATCATATTTGGGCTTGATCAGAATTTTAGTAGTATGGCTGTTTTCTGCAGTATCTTGCAAATAAATTTAGTAGTCACGCTTTTAAGTTCCCAACTTTTTTGTGGCCATCAAAGACTGCTACTGCATCTTGATTATATGGATTTAAAGGCTCCAGCTCCAGTCTGTATGCAGCACCAACTGCCAGCTGTTTATTCCCATAGTGGTGCATACCTACAACTATCAAGTTTCTTATCACCACTCTAGGAGATAATTTGTTACTCATCTGAAATTAGTATGTACAAATTGATACTACTGTAAAATATTTAAAAAATCCAACCAGTTATGAAGATTATCCCACAATTAAATTTAATATTATGTTCAATTTGTTGTAATTGCAAACGAAGTAAATATTTGGCTTTAATTGTCATAAACTTGATGCAAAAATGTCATGATTTTGTGTATTCTGTTTATGATAATTATCATGATAACAACTCAGTATTGCATGCAGATGTGTGTACTGTCTCCATTGTCATCCTTTGTTAATATATTAACATATTAACAATATGTTTATGACTTGTCGATCAGGAAACTGTTTTGAGAGCATTCATCAGCTTAGGGCAACTTTGTGTAAAAAAAATGTTAACCCAATTTGTTTTCCACATTATGCATATACAAACAAAGAACACAACTTATACATTCCAATGCATGTAGGACAATTGCACAGATAAATACAGAGAACATGACTTCTATGTTCAAATGCATGTAGGACAGTTGAAAGGCTTGTCCATTTCAACTGAGAACCCAACTGGAAGACATTCCTCATGCATCCACTTCTGGCAGACGTCACAGCAGACTCACATTTGCTCTATCTCTTCAGCAACCACCTGACTGAATACTGCCAAGCAGTGAGGGCGTTCAACATCTTTTTCAGTATTTTCTTCCAATGTCATCTCATCCTGGCATTTGGGAACAGTCTTGGTTCAAATTATCTCTTGTGTTTTTCTGAGATGTTTTCATCAGTTCTTTTTCCCTTTGCAGAAGTCTTTCTTTTTTTCTCCTTTCATTTTCTTCTTTGCTTCATTCTTTTTCTTTTCTTCTGCTTCTTCATGGTGAAGCCACTCTTCCTCTGTGAGTGCTCAGGCATGAACATTTGTATTTCTTTTCTTAGCTTTAGTTGCTGCAAACTCTGAGTTATCAAACATGTTGGAGATGGATTTATACAAAATGTCATCAACAGCAGATGTTAAGGGTATTCCTGGGTCCTCATCTATTGGGGAAGGGAGTGTTATTTTGTTCACAACTGGTGGTGTAGATGCTGTTTCTGATGCCTTTTCAAATTGTTCAAGGGCTGTATTAAAAACCATTATTGCAATTGGTGGGTCTACTTTGGGGCCTCAGCTGCTGGCGTGGAGTAGCTCATTTTGACTGTGCTGAATTACTACATTGGATGCATGAAATGTGTCTCCCAGTTGTGGACTCTAGAGCAACATTAGTTGGATAGGAAGGGAATGCCTTGTACATGTGTCAAATATTCCCATATGCTCCAATGCCTTTGATACATCAGAGATACAAGAGATTTTCACTTCTGTATTTATAACAAGCGATGTTGCCAAATCATTGGACTGTAGCATGACTTCTGGCTGGAGAGGATAGATACCACATTTAGTAAACGAGTTTATGATGGTTGATGAGCAAAGGCTTTTTGCATAAACTAGTACCGAAAATCTTTCCAAATACAAACCTACTTACTACTCTGCCAGGATTTTCTTCCATAAATATTTTAAAGGCTTGAAACACCCCCTATCAAGTGGCTGCAGTTTGTGTGTTGTGTGTGGAGGAAGTGCAAAGAGAATTATGCCTAGCTCCTTACATTTTCTTACAACATTTAACGTAACATGAGTACCATCAATTAACACTAATACTGGTCTTGCTGGTGACATGTGTCTTACAAAGTGCTCAGTTACCCATTAGTACTATAACCATCAATTAATAATAATACTGGTCTTGCTAGGGGAATGTGTCTTACAAAGTGTTCAGTTACCCAAGTTTCAAATAGACTGATGCATACTCTAGTACAAGGAGATATAATATGAAACATATCATGATTCATACCCCGTTTACCAGTGAATATCACCTGGAGTGGGATGAGGAGGCTGATGCACAAGCTACAATGGTTTGTTTTATTGCCACTTGTCTGTGAGTAAACATCTTGTCCAGACAGCTTTACAAATTTTAGATGGCTTATGATCTAATGGCATCACTGTTTCATCAGCATTAAAAATATGCTCTGGGGCATGTGTTAACTCATATTTAGTGAGTACATGTGACAAAAGACTGAAATAGTTTTTTTTACTACTGTTGGATTCAGACATACTGCCCTATCCCTGGGGAATGACTGGGGGCTGCACAACCTTACCTGTGGTCATCTTTTAGTGAACCCCAACCACCAGTCATCACCAGGTCTGCCATTTTAAAGATTTTTGGCAATGTTTCCTGTCATTACTATATCACTAACTAAACTCAATATAAATTGTTTGCTTCAGCCAAAACCTATTTGGACTGTAACCTTAATAAATTCTATTATCATCTTTTCTTCCTCCAAAGGCAGTGTTATTTTGGGACCTGGCTTTAAAGATGGTAAGGAGGATACATGGTCAGTTGTCCTATCAGCCTGTGTGGATTTGGGGGATACCAAAAACTGTTCTGCCACCTTCCTAACTGATATGCAACTGCCTTTTGCCATTTCTATGTTGTAAAATTTGATGGCCTCCTGCATATATATCCCATTTTCTTCTCACTTTTTCTTTTCTTGTTTCACCCATTTTTCACTGAAGCATTCATTCAAGGTTACCAGATAAAAAGCCGTAGAGTATAACTTTTAAAATTACTTGATGAGGTAAGTCAAGCTATTAGGATCAAGCCTGGTTTAGCTATGTTGCAAGTTGAAAATGGTGAGTCATGAGTATTAAGTTGCACATTAATTTATGTTTGTGTTTAATTGTCCTTTGCTTATTCTTAAGCTGTTTTCCAATGATCTGGACCTTTCCTACACAAACATCACTATAGAACCGTATGGGAAGCTCTATGTAGATGAAGGAGTACCTGAGAGGGAACAAAGCACAGGTAACTGTAATAATATATCTGGTTTTTAAAACTAAGTTTAGAGATAAGAATGTGAATTGATACTATTAATATAGGACTTAATTATACAGATTTCTTGTTCTAGTCATAATAGTTGTGCTACAGTTTTCTCCCATATTTGTTTTCATGCGTCTTGATGATAAATTTAGTTGTAAAAAACAGGAAACTTTTTTTAGACTTAATTTAATGTACACATGAATAATAAAATTAGTCACATAAATAGAAATGTTCTATGTAAAGTTAATTAGTTTGTCAATCTTTTACCACCATTATGATTAGAGATTAAAATTAATGCTCTTATTCTAAATTTCTGTACAGGTATTGGAGTAGGTCACTCTGGCAATGGTTGCTCAGGTGGAGGCCATGGTGGTAATGGGGGTCAAGGTCAAGGTCAATCTTTGTCCGGAGGAAGTCATGGCTCCTTCCTTGCTCCAGATACATTTGGTAAAAATGGTGGTCACCAGACATTCCCACATCTAGGAGGTCGAGGTGGAGGGCGACTTAACCTCAAAGTAAGCCACACTCTGACAATGGATGGTGAGGTTACTGCAAGAGGAGGGATTTGGAGGTCTGTAAGGGCTGGAGGAGGTAGTGGAGGGACAATTATGATACAGACCTACACCATTGATGGCAGTGGTGTCATTGATGCCTCAGGTGGGGATGGATATGGAGGAGTGTATGCCTCGCATGGAGGTGGTGGAGGAGGAGGCAGGATTGCTTTGTATTACAAATATAATTACTATGTTGGTAAGTAATTCCACTCTGCTAAATTCTCATTCTAAATATAAATAAAACAAATTAGTCAAACATCATCAAATTTGCACAGGTTGAAGATCATTTATGGCACTTATTTAATATGTCAAGAAATTGGTAATTATAATAGTGAGGGCTGTTCCAGTATAACATACATGGGATCTAGGAAAGGCACTTCCAACATGGATTAGTCACCCATAAATGCAATTAAAAATTTGTATTATTTTCATGTACAAATAAATAATCATTATACCCTGACATTGATTTTTAAAAACCACATCTGTGGGTGCCATGTATGTTTAAATGGAACAGTCCCAAATATATTGTTTTTGTTTGACACATTTGTCTTTTGCAACTAAACACCTGATTTACAGTGGGCTTATAAATCAAATGTTTCCCAAGGCTTTGTATACTTTTTGTTGATCTTATCTTTGTCATACAGGACTATTGTTCTGATTAGTAAAACTGAACAAACATTTTTCTTTTCATTTCTTTATAAAAGGCAGAAGTAAGAAAACAAGTTGCTACAGATTCAATCTCTCCAAGAGTTTATACCAGTGTGATAAAAGTGAAGTCATATATTTGTGTCCTAATATTATAAGATTTTTTTCAGCTGCATTGTAAGCATTGATTTTGCTAAATTGTTCGAGGACAAATGTATTTATATGTGAAATTAAAGTGAAAAGAAAAGTATAAATTTATATTATAATTCATTGAAGGATATGAGACAGAAACTAGTATTAGTTATGAAAGTCTCATTTTCATAGTTGCTATTGAATCATTGCAGCCTTGTTCACTTTGATATTTTTGAATATCTTGTCCGATTGCTCAAAATGTGTACCTAGCATCTGACAAGCAATTTTGGTTTCAAATGAATATTCAGATATGAATATATTAAATTGTGTTTTATTCTTCAACTCATAGTAAAACCTAAATTGTTTCATTATGCTTGCAGGAGTCTTTAGGAATGCTGGTGGCAGGGGAGGGAACTCAGCTGAGGCAGGTAGTGCAGGGACCTGTTACCTGCATCTTATCCCAGAAAGTACATACAATGGTGAGGCTCCACCAGGCTTTGTCCACAATAGAACCCTGTACTTGGATAACCTGGGACAAACACGCAGAATGCCACTAGAAAACCTGACAGACACGTATGCTAACTATTCCCTGGGTAGCGGTGTGGCCTGGCTGTTCCCAGCCTCCTATCCAGACTTTGTCCCCAACCCAGGCAGCCACTTCAACAGCTCAGCAGATATTGTCCTGGACTACTTACAGATATATCGTGGAGCCCATTTGGCTCTGCTGAACGCTAATGCTTCCAGGGAGCACATTAACATGACCGTGGGATCCTTTGCTGGGGATAGGAGTGGACACCTGCGTATTGGATACAACCAGGCCCTGTACATTGGTACTGGTGAGCTGCCAATGGATGTGTCCCTTTATCATGGCAGTGAGGCCACACTTCAAGGAGAGCTGAGAGTCGCTGGTGTGAGAATCATGGTTGAGGGCATGCTGAAAAATGTAGAGAACCTTACAGTGGTTGATGGAGGTAGGTAATCATCACCAACATAATCATCATCATCATCATTTTCCATAAAAATGTTTAGATGATTTGTTATTTCAGGATCATATTATCAGATGTCATAGAAAAGACATTGAATGTTGCCATGACCATCTTTGCTCTTCTGCAGTATCAAAGAATCAAACAGAAATTCTTATTTGTGTGAAAATTTCACTAGCATATTTCAGAAATGGATTCAACTCTTGCATTTTATGCTAATGGTTTAATTACGTACGATTAGACCATTAGTTGGACTTTGCTGCAAGATGCCACCATGAAAATGGCATGAGGCTACATTGAAAGAGAGATTGGAAAGGATGTTTAATACAGGTAATTGTTCAGAAATAAACTTTGGAATCCATTGTTCTCATTGATTGGGAACCTAAACAGTGAATGATAACCGTTTTTATGAATGTTCGGTTGCTTTAAATATTTATCTTTTAAATGTATTTCTAAAACGTAATTACCTAACTTTATTGTTGATAATGAATTTTAGCACATGTATCGACTCAGCTACTTCACTAATTACATCAGCCTTACCAAGCAGCAAATATTTTGCCAAGTATATGATGTTTTTGTACCCAGATTTCAAATCAGGAACGAATATGGACCAAAGAATAAAAGCTGAATTTTAAATGTTGTTACGGTAAAAAGTATCAACTTGGGCACATTATACACTGTTAACATTGGAACAAGGCACTACTAACATTGGAACATACCCTTTATCTAAATGTCATTGCTGGTTTTTTACACAGGTGAATTGCATATTGGTGCAATGATGGATAAGAAGTACAACAGAATTGATGAGATACAGTTCATTGCATTCAACATCCGTAATCGAGGTTCTCTTTACATGAACAATGGAGCAGCTCAGCATGTCTTGAATGGACAGACACTACAAGTATACCCAGGTGGACTACTGTCAGCCAAAAAGTTGTTGGTGTTGGTAAAACAAGTGACAGTGGATGTGTTGGGAGAGATGCAGGCTGACAATACTGGATACTGCAGCTCTGGTGAGACAGGAATATGAGTGTAGTTAGTCATGATCATAACTTTCACAAAAATGGAATCGCACAATCGATTCAGTTACTGGTACATGCTTAAAATTACATTTATTTAAATAGTTTAATCTGTTTCTCGTTTAGAACTAGTTTTGTTACTGGGAAATACTGCTTCATTGAATATTCAGTATTTTCTTTTCTTTTTTTTTAAAGTATGTCCTTACAATATTTATACAATTTGAGGTGCTTTGATTTTGGCCTTATGTGTGGGTCTAATAATAGTAACATCAATAAAGCAGCAAAGAATACAGACCTTTACAACAATAGTTGAATTTAGAGAAAAAGATGAAGACTTCATTCAGTATGGTCATTATGTATTGAAATTTGACAGACAGATGATTTTAGTCATTAAGTATAGTCATTATGTATTGAAATTTGACAGACAGATGATTTTAGTCATTAAGTATAGTCATTATGTATTGAAATTTGACAGACAGATGACTTTAGTCATTAAGTGTCATGCAGCAGTGAAAGCAGGGTGATAAGATCCCTCATTATTGGCATAGATAAACAATGTTAATGAATAATCCTTTAAAAATGTAAACATAATAACAAAAACATATTAACAAAAACGTAATAACAAAAACGAAATAACAAAAACGGGATTTTGATGATCATAGCTTTATAGTGGCTGTTTGTGACAAGTATACAAGTCAGGTTAATGGTTTTTGGTATACAACTTTACCTTATAATTCTAAGAAAACAAGTAAGAAGACTCAAAGTTCTTGTCTAAAAAAAATTAACGTCTTTGTTCAGAACAGTCTGTTCTACACAAGCAGACTCCACTCATCAGTCATGTTTAGCAAGGATAAAATAATGTTCTGTTGTATTTATTTCTGGTTTTATGATATGGTCAATGATAGCAGCATTGAAACACATATTTTAAAAAACAATTATGGTCACTATTTGTGTATAGTTGGCGATCAATCATACCATTGCATTAATACAGTAAAATTGATCAGTACATAACTGTTTGAGTTATAAAGTATAGGTGGACACTCATAACAGATGTTGCTCAAATCAGGTTTTTCTATGCTGGAATGCAGGTACTCACAAACTAATCATTCTGTTAAACAATTGGACTCGCATACCAAGACACAAATGTAGATGCTGACAGAGTAATCATCCTGTAGAAGCTACAAATGTTGGTACTCACAAATTAACAATTAACCCAGCAATGAATGTAAGTACTTAGATACTAATTTTTCTGTGAAAGAATTAGGCCACTATGCAAGCCTCAAATATAGGTACTCACAAACTAATCATTGGGTGGAACAGTTTGATTTCTACATCAAGTCACAAATAGTGGTACTCACAAACTAATCATTGGGTGGAACACTTTGATCCATACATCAAGTCACAAATATAGACTCTGACAAACTGATTATTATGTGGAGCATTTAGGCCACTACCCAAGCCACAAACTGGGCAAATGACGAATGTATGTATCAAGAAACTGATTATTCTGTGGCATAATTAGGCCCATACATCAAGTAACAGATAGCGGTACCAACAAGCTAATAAATCAATGGAACAGGCAGGTCCCTACTCCATTGTACAAATGTAGATACTTACAAACTAATCATTCAGTTAAACAATTTGGTCACTACCACAAGCAACAATTTTAGGTACCAAAATATTGCTTATTATTTGGTGACTGTTCTTGTGGCTTATGTGGCTAGAGCTTCTGCCTTGGTTGCAAGATGTCACGGGTTTAGAACAATTGGGCCCCCTCACCAAGCAACAAATGTAGGTACTGACAGATGAATCATTCTGTGGAACAATTGGGCCCCTAATATAAGTAACAAATACAGGTACTTGCAAACTGATCATTCTGTGGGACAATTGAGACCCTACACCAAGTGACAAATGTAGGTACATGTACCAAGCAAAAAGATTAATTCATGGGACAATTGGGCTATTACACAATGCTAAAAATTAATAATCACAACATGCTGTTGGCATACATACCAACAAAGCTTACTTTTTGTTTTTGTTTCTGTATTGTCAGAGGGTCTCGGAGGTGGCTGCACTGTTGATGGCAGGTATGGGTCAGGTGGCAGCCATGGTGGTGAGGGGGGATTTGAGAATGAAACCCTGAACTCCCCACTTACTTATGGATCATTCATCACTCCTGACAGACTGGGAAGTGGAGGTGGAAATGGTTTTGGTGCAAATGGTATGTTTATATGATTGTCTATTGTTTTTTTAAAGCCATTTTTGCAATGCAGAGTTGAACTAGATTATTGTGAACTTAAGTTGCCTTCCCATGGAAAATCAAAAACCTAACCAGCTTAGTGTTATACTACACAGCAGTACAGTATATAATATTTTCAAGAAGTGTCTTGTCAAAGCAGGTAAGCTCTGTGTTTACATGTATTCCACTAGTATTGTCCTGTAATAGGTGTTGCATTTGCTTTTGTGAAATTTTTTATCATTTTTAGCTCACTTGACTGCAAGATAGATCTGCCAACTCTTACGACTTGACCAAAGTCATATGAAAATGACCTTTCAAATATGGACTTTCAGAATTTTAATACTAACTCTAAAAATCAAAGAACCCTGGCATATATTTTTAAAAAACTGCCTTCCCTGGGTACCATGTATATTTAAATGGAACAGCCCTTAAAAACTTAGTTCCTTTTAGGGCTTCAGAGGCTTTCTCATGTTCCATCTTTTCGGAAGCCACATGTTCTTTACATATACATGTTTACAGATAACTTCTGGTAAGTCCTTGTGTTCTAAGGAAAATAACAACAGGCCCTACCTCACATTGAGGACATTGTTTTCATTGCATATACAAGACACTGTGGTACGGGTAAATCCATGAGTTATAGGAAAATGACAATAGGCCTTCTTAACATTTCGGTCATGTTTCCTCTGTCTTCAAATTCACATGTTCTTTTTGTTTATGCTTCACACTGACATATGTATTTGAATGTTGTTTTCTTAAACGAATTCACATGTGAATTATCATGTTTTCCAATTAGGAAAACTGCTGGTAATTTTCACAAAGTCAACTTGATTACTGCATGTATACAGTGTTCTTAGTGCATGGACAGGTGTGCACATTGTACAACACTGCATATAATAAGGTGAGTATCATGGCAACATTATATAGTGTTCTTAGTGCCTACAACAGATGCACATGGTATGACCCTGCATACAATCAGGTGAGTTTCGCAACATCATACAGTGTTCTTAGTGCATACACTAAATTCAGAAATAGTGTATGTGGTATGACACTGCATTTTTTAAAATGTTTTCTAATTTCATGGTGGGCTTTTTTGTGTGTGTAATCATATCATTATAGATGTTGTAAAGTACTTAGAGCTTCTAAATATTGGGCGCTATACAAAGCCCTCATTATTATTATTACAACCAGGTGAGTTTCAAGGCAAGAAGTGATTTCATTATTACAGAATTATGTCAGATCAGTCTGTGGGGCAGTGGGGCCACCAACGAAGTGCCATTAGGATACTCACACAGATTCCATTAAGTGCTTAAAAGTGCACATGGAAAAACCATTACACTTCCTATGAAGTTGGTCTTGGGAAGCTTCCTTCCCCATTTTTGTTCAGAATTTTCTGAAAAAGAAACTCTTCTAGGTCTCACATGTTAGGACAAGTACAATTAGCTAAATAAGCTAAATCGTCGTGGTATAAAGTTTGGGAGATAGTTTACATAGATAATATCAATAATAATAGATAATAGATAATATCAAGCCCATTTAGACTTCTTGTTATTACTGGTTGTAATATTGAAAAATATTGTATGGATTTATTTTCCCTCAATAACATAGTAGTTATATGATAATTATCCAGCTGTTCTTGAAGTTCCTTTGTATTTTTATGAAGTTAATATTAAAAAGAGAAATTATGTTGTCAAAAAACACAAGGCTTAAAAATCTGAGCATTTATTATAATTATATTTTCAAATCTTTACATTTTATTTCCATTTTTCTGTTGTTTATTGCATAATCAACCAAATGAAGTTAACATCATTTCCCCAGTAAGAGAGAAATATGAAAAACAAAGATCATCTAGAAAATAATAATACTGATATGATTCATCTTTTTAACAGGTGGCTGTGGTGGTGGGGCACTTACATTGATCCTAATCAATGGCACTTTAAAAGTGGATGGTCGACTAAGTGCCAACGGACAGGATGGAGGGACCAATGCTGGAGGGGGATCAGGAGGCAGTATTTACATTGTGTGCAAAGAGTTTGATGGGACAGGAACTGTAGAGGTGGGGATCTTTTGCAAAGATAGTTTCTCTGTCAAAATCATTATTCGATAACACTAACATTATGGAATTGTTTTTTTGTTACCTCCGAATCCATCCCTTCCTTAAAACAAACGTTCTTCTGTCTGTATATTATATATATATATATATGGATGGATAGGATAAAGGGAAATAACTCCTACAAATTCACTCCCTTCCCATTATCCCTGCTAAGTGACTACCAGTATAATGTACCAATTTCAGCTTTCGTGATTATTATCAATGTTTAATTTGTACCATCAATCATATATTTTCAGTGGTATAGTAACTCAAAACATTATTATAATGTCTGTATTGAACATGTGACATTGTTCGGTGTAAATTTATTGTATTTAAAAATATTTTGCTTGTCATTAATTTATGTGTGATATTGATTAGTAACGCGAATGTTTTTGCCAGCGTTAGTACTTCTTAGGTTGTCTTGGTAACACATGTTTGCCTATTTCAACAATTTTTTTGTATATTTTGTTGGATACACTTGTTTTTTTTTCTTTCTTTTGTTTTAATACTGTGGAGGACATCCATGAGACTTGCCTGGTTTGTGCCAGGCAAACTGTTGTGAAAGTCACATATCATTCTCCATATGTTGTCCTGGCTGCTGACAAATAAATTCAGCCATCTGGATGGTGTATGGTTTTTGGCAGTCATGAATCCGTCATTCCAGACATGCCTTCCAGTTGACCAGCTGGACTGACAATACCAATGATACCAGTACATGCCAAGTGGTACCAAATTTACAGCTAGTGTGGATTAGCCCTACCATCTGCACTAGATCAGTATTCCCCAGCCAGACCAGGTTCTCTGCTGAATGTGACTCAGCTTGCACTACTAGCATATCCGACAAATAGAACTTTGTTAAGGAAAATACAATTTTTATTTAAAAATTTTTTTATGGTTTAACACCATTTTTCAGCACAATATAGGCTATACATGGCGGCCAGTATTATTGGTAGAGGAAGAACCCGGGAAGAACCACCGACCCACGAGAAGCTACTGGCAAGCTTTCTCGCATAACTACATTAGCCAAATCTTAGACTCGAACCCACGCAGACAGAGGTGAGATGGTAGTGATCCATAACGGACAGCGCTTTAGACCACTCCGCCACTCGGGGCCCCAAAATACAAATGAAATGGCTCTGAAGTATACTACTCAGTTATTTTCTAATCTGCCCAATCCTGCACATGATGCAGACTTTCGGCCCAAACACAAAACCTGGTATGCTCAGAAACCAATGATCACTCCACCATTTGCATTCAAATTTGCCACTTAGAAGCAGCAGAAATGAGTGTTGCAAATATTGCAGAACTCTGTATTTCCATCTTACTGGTGCTGTTATCAAAACCTTCCAAAATAAATAGACCTTTGTGAAATCAAAATGTCCTCAACAAATCCTGTTTGTTTAGAATAAAATCATTGAAATCGAGTTGCTAATTGTAACCATAAGTCCCTGTATACACATGGTATGCAAGATGAAGTTGAAGTTGTTGGTTCCATCGCAACATCCCATGGCACCATCTCAAGCCAATTACTGGGTAATTCCTAAATTTTACTGCAGAAATTGCAGCCATACTAAAAGTTTTGAATTACATTGAAACCTCTCAAAAAGTTATTGCAGAAAAATGTTTTCATATAGTTTGGGAAAGGTATTCTATGCTGTTTGCTGCAGAGTCATATTAGTATAAATTGTAACAAGACAGCAGCTCAAGCAGCAAAAAGCTACCTGCAGTCACCTGTTTCTGAATGGACGATTACATATACTGACTCCAATTGTTGTGTAAATCAGCAAATTTGTCACACTTGGTGAAATACGTGGAATGCTAAACTTTAGAACATTGGACCAACTATTGGAGAGTGGCATCCATCATATAGAATAAATCGTAGATGTGCCAATTGCATATTGGATAAACATTCCTGACTCCTGCTTATTTCTTGAAGGGTGAATCTCAACCAGAGTGCATACCCTGCTAGTATCCATTGCCAGTAGAACACATTAATGTTTAGTGAAGCAAAAGCATTGTTAATGTCAACTTTAGAAAATGTATAATAATGTACCATTTAAGAAATATTATTGAACATTTTTGAAGGATTGCAATTTGTAAAACAAATTTTTACGAAAGATGTTTTGCATTTTACATGTATTACGTTTATCTTTCATTTTACTGAAATGTGTTTTGTCTTTTCATTTGACTTGACATCGTTCTGAATTGTTGTGCAGTTCATTTATACTTTTCCTTTAGATTGCATCTTATAGCCACTATTGTACTGAGAGGCCATTAAATGTAGTTGCATACATATATATGTACATAACATTTCTCCACAGGTTAAGGGTGGTTCAGGCAGAAATGGTGGTGGAGGTGGACGTCTTGCTGTAGAATATGCAGTGAAGAATTTCATCGGTAGCCTGGAGTCTCAAGGAGGAGTGGGATCGGGTGGGGAAAACGGGGCTGCTGGAACCGTTCTCACCAAAGACCATGAGACTTTGGGAACCAAGACACTTGTGATATATAACAGGAAGGGGTCTGGGGTAAGCATTTTCTTTATAGGGTTGTCTTTTACTGTTAGTCAGATATGGGTGTCACTTACTGGCAGCATTAGTGTCATTATCACAGCATTAAATTTTGTGCTGAAGTCTTGAACCTCATATACAATCCATTAAAGTGTTGATGAGGTGTAGGTGTTGTATGACTCCTATGTAATGTTCACACCTTCAAATGAAATATGGCAGCTTGAGAACTTTTTTATACCTGAGGGAGGGGGTAATAATAAAAGTTGCTTTCAGAATTCATATCCTTCATCTAATTTCAAGTTTATGAGTGTCTGGTCACTTTTGTTAAGGAAGGCAGTTCAGAATGATCCAGTTAGTGTGTTCAGCTAGCATATTTATTCCAATGTATGCATCTCTTGTTTGTTTATTACAAAATTTGTGAGTGCATAGATTATGCAACTTGTACATGGTTTCAGTTTTGGCAGCACCAGCTGTAGAGGCTTGAACACTCAGAGATCAATAAGTACCAGTTGTGAGTTGCTAATAATGATGATGACTCCATGACTACACAAACATGCATTACTTCCTTCATTAAGGAAATGAAACCAAGTTGCTGACCATAATTGTGGTTTTTGTTTGCTTGCTCATTATGTTCAGTGAACATGTACTCAAAACAATGACATACAAGTTTTCTGCCAGATTTTGGTATGTCTAAATGACAGTTAGGAGGTAGGACATTTGTTGTGCTAGACATTTTGGTTACCTGCCTTTGAGTTGGCAATACTTTTATTAAAATATTTTTAGCTTTACCTTGTATACTAATTCTGTCACTTAAATCTTTTTGTTACATACTGTAACGTTGTTTTTGTAGATCAATATTGACCTCTTTATGACATTTTATTGATTTCACCATTTTACTCCTTACACTTACAGATGCCAACACAATGGGCATGTCTAATTGCACAGAGTGCAGATGCTTTCAGTTGGCAGATGATAATGATTTTACATGTCTGTTATGTATGGGCAGTGATTCATGTTGCACTTTTTCATTTACACATGAAGTAAAATCTGTGGATGACTGTAATGGAAGGCAGGGAGATGCCATCCACATTACTGCCACTGCCACCTCAGTAAACAAATTCTACAGGCAGAAATGTTGAAAGTGCAGATTTCACCAGTTTTAAGAAAAGCAAACAGGCTATATCATCAAGAATGTCATTCACAACTACAGACCCTCCGAAAGGACCATAATAGATTTTATTGGTGATACCAAAAGGAGCAATTTCATCTTGTATGGATGCCCATCTGGACAAATGATGACAATAGATGTTGATCAGTTATTGTCACAATTTTCTTCAGCATTACAACAATGTCATATCAGCTCCATTATGGACCCTCATCAGTCCATTGCCATTTAATGCCATATCAGTAATCTTTCCACTATCCAAAGCGGAGAGAATGTCACTAAATACTTTCAGAAGGCTAGTTTCCGTACTGTGGCAAGGGCAAGATGCAGACTGTACATTGCTAAAAAGACTGTTTGAATTCAAATGAGATACAAGTTGAGTTAGAACAACCTTTTCTAAGATTTTTGATATGAAAGGGAGATTAGAAAATGGGCGGTAGTTCTTTAAATCGTTATGGTCCAGTGTTGGTTTCTTCAGCAGTGGCTTTACGATGATGAAAAATGATGGGAATTCCCCTGATGAGAGAGAGGTATTAATAACATCAGTTAGTGAAGGCAATACTGGATCTAAGCACTCAAGCAGCATTGATGTTGGAATTGGATCAGTGACTTTGGTGCACTCTTCATCATGATTGTATGTACTAAATCTATAGAGACAGGTTAAAATGTTGCTAATGGTTGTTGCTGAAATTCTGTATTGCAAATTATGGTGATGATGATTCAACTGAAATTGTGTTGTCAAACTTATCTCTTAAGAGTTTGTACCTTGTCACAGAAGAAATTTGCAAACAGGTCTGGAAGGTCGACTGAAGAGAAGGCAGTTGGAAGTGGTTTACATTAGTTCTTTGACAGCTTGTTAGTAATCTCGAAAAGCTCTTTGATGTTGGAACGTTTCCATGATCTTAGTACTGTAGTGAGATGATTATACTGCATGGACTATGTTTGAATTGTTCTTTTTGGCAGCTTCATAGATTTGCTTGTGAATAGTGAGTCTGGTGGAAAGTCAAAGCTGAGTTTTTAAATTGTTTATCCTTCTAAATGTGCTGCAAAAAGCAGTGGAATCAGTGTTGTTTGGTTCTGATTGCTTATTCAAATGGGAAAAGTCATGGATAAATGATTTATTCAACTTGTGAGTGGAATTTCTAGGAGAGTCTTTCCTCACCTGCTTAAGCAATTTTGACTTCAGGTGTTTGATTCAAACTCAAAACTGTTTAACCTGCATGTCTGGATGATATAAAACAAGCCCTCAGGGGCAATCATTTCTCAGAATAAGTGGTAGACAAAATTGCTGAAGTTCACCAATCTAGATATGTATGACAGAAGTAGAGAATATTCTTCCAGTGGTTTGAGCAAGAACATGTCTCTTTGCTTAAATCCTCAATACCACATATATCTAACTTTCTTTGGCTTTTTGAGGATGAGAAGTTAACACCCATGACCTTAAAAGGTTACTGTATTACAATCTCATTGAAGGGAGAATGTAAACCAAAACAAAAGATCTTTCTTACCTCATGATGAACTTAATTATGTCACAACTGAAGGATTTTTCCCTGGATTCTGACAGAGCCAAAAAAAACACTATTTGAACCTGTATCTTAAACCTTTTGGGCTCATCTCATATGAAACCTACTTCCATGTTGTTAGCAGACAGAATCCGTGAGATACATGCTTTCTCAGCTGATCTGGTTTGTCAGTATGGTTCCTTTTAATTCATGATGAGCCCTGCTTTTATTGCTAAGAACAGGATCTTACTCGTGTGAAATTGGTCCTTTGTTGTGAAACCTCTTTCCTTGCTGGACCCTTTGATTTTAGGGAGTGTACAGGACTATATCTGGACTTTGAAATGGTATCTGAAGTGTGCCAAACCTGTTTGAAGAGGTAGGTCTTATTTATTTCTACAATTGAAGCAAATTCAGGTAGACATATCAGGTTAGGCTTTTTCATTGTATAGATGACTAACCAAACACCAGATGAATTTCATGTGCATTTTGGTTCATGCTCAGGGCAGTACCCCACAATCACAAGTATACTATTCAAGTGAAACTGTTACTTAACTGACAAAATCACAAGTTCATGTGTAACTGTTCATTAACTGACAGAATCACAAGCATACTATTCAAGTGTAACTGTTCCTTAACTGACACAATCACAAGTTCAAGTGTAACTGTTCCCTAATTGACACAATTACAAGGATACTATTCAAGTGAAACTGTTCCCTAACTGACACAATCACAAGCATACCAATCAAGTGTAACTGTTCCCTAACTGACACTATCACAAGCATACCATTCAAGTGTAACTGTTCCCTAACTGTCACAATCACAAGCATACCATTCAAGTATAACAGTTCTCTAACACAATCAAAACCATGAGATGGAAGGCAGAGATGACTCTACTATTTACGTCATAGATCTTTATCCCATTTGGCATATTTGACCCAATGGGGCCTATAGCAGCAGTGCATTCATAGGTACTTCAGCAAGTCACATTAATGTGGTCACTAAACTTTTGCTGGGGTTTTTGGTCGAAAGCATTACCCATTTAGTCACATTTATACATATATAGTCACCATTCTAGCCCAAAAGATTTGAAACCACATCACTTAGCTTAGAGGGATTGGAGATGAGACTTTCTTCTGATAAGGGAATACATCTCCATCCATATTCTCCTAAACTATTAAAAATCAGGCAGCATATTTAAAGAAGAAACCAATTATTTAAGTAAAATATTTGTAATACTTATAAAATATGGTCACACCCTCCAATCTTTCCACAGTTGCATCTACTGACAGTGCATACTTGTCAAGTCCAGTAGCAACTTAAGTATGGATGGGATTCAGTCTGACCCATCTTTCCAAAGGGAGATAAATCTTTTGTCTGACTTCCATCTGTGTGAGTTGACTGCTATTAGCTTTTTATAGCAAGAAACAGCTCGAGAGGGCTTGTTTTGTGAGGTAGTGGTTCTATATCTAAGGTATTATTATCAGATAAGTATTATCAAAGAACATATTTTACTTTATAAATTGGTTTGTTATTTGTATTTCAGGATTTGAAATATAGGATAAAAAAAACAAGCATTTTCTCCCAGTGTATTTGTGTTTTATCAATTTAAAATTAGATGTCATTTTCATTAAGTTGGTTTCATTTGTCTGTGAATAATTACCGGGTATAGGTTCTTCAGTGATCAATCCAAACTTGAAATTATTGATTCTTCAGAATATAATGTTACTCACTAAATGTTCTTTTATTTAGCATCCTTTTCATAAGGTGTATTATAAAGAAGTTGTTTCTCAACATTATTAGATGCAATGTTTTTAATGCACAATTAGTCCATTTTTCATCAACTTTGGATTTTGCAACATTTTGTTATGAAACTGATTTGTGCTTCAAGAAAAGAGTTAACAGAATAAAGACTACTAAGCTTTCCACTTCAGTGCATAGATTTGGAAATAGATCACTAGACAAAGATTTGGAAATAGATAACTAGACAAAGATTTGGAAATAGATCACAAGACAAAGATTTGGAAATAGATCACTAGACAAAGATTTGGCAATAGATAACTAGACAAAGATTTGGAAATACATAACTAGACAAAGATTTGGAAATAGATCACTAGACAAAGATTTGGCAATATATATATCTAGACAAATATTTGGAAATAGATAACTAGACAAAAATTTGGCAATAGATAACTAGACAAAGATTTGGAAATAGATCACTAGACAAAGATTTGGAAATAGATCACTAGACAAAGATCAGTAAATAGATCACTAGACAAAGATTCAGAAATGGATCACAGAGCAGAGATCTATAAATGGATAATTAGACAAAGATTTGGAAATAGATCACTAGACAAAGATTTGAAAATAGATAACTAGACAAAGATTTGGAAATAGATCACAAAACAAAGATTTGGAAATAGATAACTAGACAAAGATTTGGCAATAGATAACTAGACAAAGATTTGGAAATAGATCACTAGACAAAGATTTGGAAATAGATCACTAGACAAAGATCAGTAAATAGATCACTAGACAAAGATTCAGAAATGGATCACATAACAAAGATCTGTAAATGGATAATTAGACAAAGATTTGGAAATAGATCACTCAACAAAGATTTGAAAATAGATCACTAAACAAAGATCTGTAAATGAGTCCCTATACAAAGATATGGAAATAGACACTAAATAAAAACTTGGAAATAGATCACTAAACAAAGATTTGGAAATAGATTACCAAGCAAAGATTTGGAAATATATCAATTAGCAAATATTTGGAAATACATCAGTAATTATGTTTTACACCTTTTGCTTTTGCTGGAAATTGTTCAAATATGGGAGCACCTGTATTAAAGGACTATTTAACTATTTCAAACTGAAAGGTGCCAACCTTTGAATCTAAATTTAGAATAAAATATGTTATAGTATCTGTCAAATATTGATTATAAATTGTTAGACCTTTTTTAAAAGTGTTTTAGTGCATGACGTTGAATTATGTCTATAAGATGAAAGTTCAGAAGATTTTAGTGTCATTATAGACCTAATACATTCAGTATTACGAGTTATTTTATGACATAATCTGGTGGATGTGTTGTTTTAGTATGTAGCTGACAAGTCTGTCATGCCAAAACAAACATGTCCATTCAAGATGTTTGACAGTATACACATAATATTCTTCATTCAAATCTTCAGGTGTTATGGGCATACATACAGTGTAGTGGAAGTTGTATTACATTGTAATGTCACATTCTTATCAATGTCATATGCCATTTAGTAATGATGATGTACCGGTATACAAGAAAATACTGTTTAATTGCCTCTTTTGCTAATTCTTTGGGATAAAATCAGAGTATATCAGTTAAATAAACATTTTATTTTGTAATACTTTTTAAATGAAGATCATCCATCAAACTTGGAATAATTAATGGTGTAGCAATTGAGCTTGAATTAGAGTACCTGCCAGTGTCAGAACCAGGATTACAGCGTAAAAACACAGAGGTGCAAAGCAAAAATCTGGTTTCTCTGTGTTTGCCATTGTGGTCAACCTCAGAGATTGCCCAGACCAGTGTTTATAGTGTTAAGAATACTTGTGGGACAATCTGATTCAGTTAAAGTTAGAATTTATGTTCTAATAAATCTTTGAACAGAAACGCAAAACAAAAATCACAATACCCGAGACTAAGACTGTTGACTTCGATATGGATGTGGTTGATCTTGGCAATTATGCAGAAGTGGGACTGCTTGCTACGGACAATAACGGGAATCCCAGTAATGGCTCTCGAGCCCTGAAACTGACCCAAGTCCAGGGTGATCACACAGCTACCATACATGTGGAACAAGGAATGAAACTGAACATTGACTTCAACTCCACTGCTGTTTTGTCTTTTAGTGTGGTTCTTTACGAGGTAAGTGCTTGATCATTAATCATGAAGACATTATAGTATAGTAGTTTTTCTTGGCATCAAAAGATAAAATAAATCCATTTTGTAAGAAGATTTATCAAGATTTTCAAAATTTGAATGTACCTATATTTTATACCAGTATGAACTAGGAGGGACGTTTTTAAAAAAGAGTTTGTTCCATAATTTTCTTTGTAGTTGATTGACCCTAACTTAAAATTGAAATGCCTTTGCAACTCATATTTGGTGGTCATAACACAGTGACAAGGCCAGAGTCATGACTGGCTACAGTGGAGTTATTAAGGTTCTGAATTTAGTTAGGGGAAAATCCTGGTTTGTGTACTCCTGGTAAACTGAGCATGTTGAACAGGTGATATTTATTCGTAAGGAAAGACTTCTGATGTGAAAATCAGGTAAAACTAAAAAATATCCAAACAAGCTAATAATATTTCCAGACATAAAGTTATTATAAAATGATTTCAAAGCTACTGTGAGAAATATGGGTTGAACATTTGTGTCATTTATGTAGTTCTGTCAGTTATATTGTTCTTAGGATTTATATACACAATTCCATATTTCCGTCTAGTGCAATATAATAGTTGTAGATGGTATTTTCTACACTCACAAATGTATTTTTTTGAAAACAAGTACCGTATTTTGGTGTGTATAACGCGCACCGATGTATAACGCGCACCCCGATTTTCGACCCAAATAAGTGGAAAAACGTAGTTCTGCCATATAATGCGCATGTGATATAATGCATTTTAAAATTGTGACTACCGGTATTTCACTCCGTGTGTGCGTCGCCGAATTGACAAATCGTTCCGTCGTAAAAATGCGTAAGCCCAGCTCACAGACCCCTTAAAA
This sequence comes from Unio delphinus, assembly GCA_029339505.1. NCBI lineage: Eukaryota > Metazoa > Mollusca > Bivalvia > Unionida > Unionidae > Unio > Unio delphinus. The sequence continues at coordinate 4,563,128 of JAQISU010000225.1, forward strand.
GTCGTCTATTTTTTTCTGTTTGGCAATCAATATTGCCTGAAAGCGAATCTCTGTCGTAGATATCGCAATTCCCCGTTTTCTTCTATCCATGACCCATTCAAGGACTCCACACTCCACTTCCGGATACTTTGCACTTGTCCCTCTCTCTGCCTGTTTTGTTCGTGGCATTTTCTTCAGTCTTTCTTTCATTCTTCTCCACTCCCTAATAGAAGACTCTCCAACATTAAACTCCCTCCCAGCGGCACTGTTACCATGTGCTTCTGCATAGGCAATGATGATTAGCTTGTCTTTCGAAGTATACAAATTTCTTATACGACCCATGTTCGTTTAGATTCAAGATCGAATACAATATGATATGTGAAAGTTTAGGTCCAGTATTTATACTTATTTGGATTATCATGACACCTCTAAAATATAAACATATGTTCAGGCTAGAATTTACCAAGACAATGCATTGTAATTATGTATTGTAACAAAGAAGTACTGCATCAAATACTGTTATTTGAAATGAGAAATAAAACAAAGAAAGAGTTTAGCACATCAAAGCTTTAGTCGGTACCAAGTACCTTGAAAAGACCACGCCGAGTCAATGAAGCACTGATCACCATTAAAAACACCGAGCCGAATCAATTAAAATACTGCTCACCGAGACAAAGCATTGTAACTATGTTGAGCGCATTAAAGTTTACCTGGCGCCGATTACCGTGAAAAGACCACACCGAGTCAATGAAGCATTGAAGCCATTGATCACTTTATAATCGCAAAGATATCTCAAATACTATGATTTAAGATGAGAAATAAAACTAAGTAACAAGCTTATTTTCCAAAGAGGGAAAAAATGTTTTCCGACTTCATACATTATTTTGTTCCACAACGTATTAGTGTTCCCGTAAGAAAGAACCCGTAGTCGCAAAAAATATGTCCCCAACAGATGCTCTGATGAGAACATTAACACTAGTTGAATTCTACACATATTATATTTCAATTCAACCAATAATAAATGAAGAAATATTCGATTAGATCAACAGTTATGGAATACGGTACTGAACATTTACGGAGCAAGTACGGTAATCCACACAGTGGTATTTGTTCCACTCCAATGCGGCACTTTGCACAGCTTTTGAACAAATGGCCAGTCGTTATGTACATGTATTTCCGGCCGTGGCACAGAAGAAAACTTGACACAGTGACGTGAAATGAAACCAGTTTATTAACATAAGCAATCAAAGAACAAGACTATTTGTAAGCATTATTTATTTCTTTAATACGGCTAGTACCGGTAAACATTTTAGTTACAATGCAATGTACAATGGATTTAATATTTCACAAGTAGTGAGTGCCTTTATCCTCTTCAGATCGACCTGGAAAAAATCTTTTTTTTTTTTAGTTCTTGTATACAACGCGCACCCCCGACTTAAGATAAGAAAATTAGGTAAAAAAAGTGCGCGTTATACACAACAAAATACGGTACTGCTGAAATCATTTTTAGTCATTCTTTTCCATTTTATCTCACTTCTCCCAATAGATTGCCAATTTTTAATCAGAGTCAAAAGCCCTCATGGTCTATACTTGATGCCTTTATTACTTACTATACCTCAAAAAATGTCACACATTTGACTTAAATTTTCTAGATTACAGCAGTAAAGTGATCAATTAACATTTTGATGTATATGCATGCTAGACTTAATCCACTTATTCAGGCAATCTTTATTGCACTGGTTGAAATTGTTGGGAATAGTTCCAGTACCTTCCAGACTGGTTCTATAACAGTTCCAGTACCTTCCAGACTGGTTCTATAACAGTTCCAGTACCTTCTAGACTGGTTCTATAATGCACTTAAATGTCCAAAATAGTATTTTGTCCTTCCTCTAGTAGAACATTGTGTAACACAGGGAATCTGCACCCCATTGATAGGTCACATGCTTCACTTTGTACACAAACTTTTGATAGAAGTAGACAAACTTCATAAGGGTAAGAGGCAAGTTTTATTGTAAGAAAGATTTTGTTTATCTTAATTTAGTTCAAGTAATCTTTGCACTATTACTGCTGAATTTATATTGATGAGGGTCCAATTAAATTTGTACCATCTGATTTTAGGAGGCCACAGTAAACCTGCCCCATGACACCTACCTTAAAGACAGTAGTGTTACCCTGTATGGTGGTGTCCTAGAGGGTCTTCACACCCTGAACATTTCCATGAATGGAGCCTTCACCATGTACCCACCAGCTAAGCTCAACAACAGCAATTCTGACAACTCCAGCAGTTTGTACCTCAACAGTATCTCCATTTTGGATGGAGGTGTTTTCCATTATAAGGGTATGCCTGAAAACAGAGATGAACTTCATATCATTCTGGATGGTGGCTTAGTCATCAGAGGGGGAGGTGTACTGCATGCTAATAAGCTCTACATCAAGGGTAAGGGGAAGCAAGTTTTCGTATAATCCTACCTTTAAAAACACATTAGAATGTTTGAAAATACCTTTGTAAGCAGGATACTCATGTATATGTGTGTGTATATATATATATGTATATATATATATATATATATATATATATATATATATATATATATATATATATATGTGTGTGTGTGTGTGTGTGTGTGTGTGGTTTAATGAGCTATTTTCAAATCATTATAAGGTTGTAAGTTAAATATTTGTTACAAAGGGGATAACCTATTTGAAGTTTTAAAATATCACAATATCATCTTCTATTTCAGTGTCATGCAATTTATGTACAGTATACACATATTTACATGATGTACATGGCTATAAACATATCAGAGGCTAATGTAAGCAAATATTGTATGTAATGAAGTATAAAAAGTAATAGCAGTTTTTTCTGATGTACCACTCAGTAGGTTCATTTTAAATAAATACCTCAAGAGTAGTTCGAGATTTTCATTTGTATATTTTCAGCTGTGAATATCACAGTTGATGCAGAGGGTTTGATCAGTGCATCAGGTCGTGGATGGACACCAAATGTTGGGTCTGGGTCAGGGATTGCCAGCTCTCAAGGGAGTTCAGGTGGCTCACATGGGGGCCTTGGAGGCCAAGGTCCTGGCATGAGTCATGCAGGGCTGGCATATGGAAAGCTTCATACCCCAACTGATTATGGAAGTGGAGGAGGGGCAAGTTCCATTGTGGAGAACTCTGGATTAGGTGGAGGCATCATTTACATGGAAACCAAAGAAATGTTTGAGGTGGATGGAATCATCACGGCAGATGGAGGAACAGGTATCGCTGCTGGTATGGGTGGTGGAGCAGGAGGCAGCATTCTTCTAAAAGCTGGAACATTTTTAGGTGAGTCAGCTTTCACCTCTCTACCGGACCAATTTTAAATTTGATTATTGTAAAGTTTAAGGATGATGTGCTTTCTACTTTTGTTATTGTTGTTAGGTTTAACACCATTTTTCAGCACAAGATAGACTATACATGGCAGCCAGTATAAGTGGTGGATTCTGGTAAAACCCTGGAAAGAACCACCAACACACAAGAAGCTATTGAAAAATTTTCTCACATACCCACATTGGCTGAGCCAATACTAGAACTCACGCAGACAGAGGTGAGATGGTAGTGATCCGTTACAGTGAGCGCTTTAGACCACTTGGCTACTCAATGCCCCTTCTACTTTTGTAAGTTATTTGTATATAGATTTAACAGAATTGTAACATGTCATTTATATATCTTGAAGTACTTCATGCTTCATTCTTGGATTTATATGGAAGTGTTTATATTTGTATAGTTGGTTTTGCAATTCTTTATTTTATATACATTTTTTAGAACTTTAATTTTTTTATAGTTGATATTGTTGAGACCTACCATTGAACCCTAGGCATATATACTTATGAATCCTCATTGAACCCTTAGGCAAACATATTTATACTGTTGGATCCTTGTTGAACACAAAGACATACATACTTATATTGATGGATTCTTATTGAACCCATAGACATACATATTTATACTGATGGATCCTCTTCAGACCTAAGACATAAATTATGTAACTATATGGTTGGATCTTCACTGAACACTAAGACATACATAACAGTTCTGATGGATCCTCATTGAACCCTAATACATGTCTATACTGATGGATCCTCATTTAACCCTAAGACATATATATCTATACTGATGGATCCTCATTTAACCCTAAGACATACATATCTATACTGATGGATCCTCATTTAACCCTAAGACATACATATCTATACTGATGGATCCTCATTTAACCCTAAGACATACATATCTATACTGATATATCCTTTTTGACGATGTATATATCTATGTTGATGGGTCGTCTTTTTCAATCCATTTATATTTTGATATGGCACAATTGTTGTTGTTCAGATTTCCCTAAACATCTTGTTTAATTTTTCTTAGCATAGCGGATGATCTTTCTCCTTGTGAATTTCTGAGAGGAAATGTCAATCATGATGGGTGGTGTTGCTGCGTTGATGGATGTCCTACACTCTGGAATGAATGATGTATTTAAAGTGTGTGCAGAAAATAAAATGTTTCCCTTTGTAATTTGAGTTACCTCGGACCCTTCCAACCAGATTACAAATATTTTCTTATTCACAGGTGCCTTTCAATATTTTGCCATCACACATGTACACTGTTCTGATTACCAAAATAATTATATTTTGCTTTTTAAATGTTCAGTAAAATCAAACTTTCAAAGAAAAGTTCCTGCGTATCAAGAACTGGCCAATACTCGTTCAAAATGACAAACATTCTTAATAAAGGATGATGTGTAATAACTTTTGTTCTTTATTAATCATGTCTGTGATTTACTTCAAATGAATTGGGTTGTGCCACTTGGTTTACTTTATCTATGCAAATTAACTTGATGGACTTTCTCACTGTAATGACTTGGTATTACCTTAGCTATTCTCAGACTATTAAGTAATTTGTAAAATGGTTGGTTACTTATCTCAGTTCATCTTACCTTTAATTGCCTCTGTGATAATTTTAAACTACAACAAGGATAATATTACCTGAATTCTATAAAAACCTTTACTGGTTATATAGATTACATGCAACAGAAATGTATAGTCTATATAGTAAGGGTAAAAAAACACTTGTTCTGTGTACATTCACAAGCTTCATCTTTGAAAAAGATCTCTGACAGAGCTTCTTGTTTGGTGTGTGAATCAATATTTTATATATAGTTGTGTAGACATTTATTCATCTGCTTTTTCTTCTTGCAGGAACTGGAACAATCTCAGCCAGTGGTGGGGCAGGAGCTTGTGTGCCCCACTGTGCCAAGTGTGACACTGAGAGACACTGTCTTGCCTGTGTTAACGGCTACACATGGTATTCGTACAACTGCGTCACATCCTATTCAGATGCAAAGGTCAGAGTTTGTTATTTTAATTTCATTGAGCAGAACACAGTGTTTGTGTATTTTTATGATTCTTGATTTGAAGTAAATGTTTTGATTAAATTATACAGTATATCAAGTATGGAACCATTTTAGATTGCCCATGCATTGCAGAAATGGGAAATGTACAGGTGCTAATTTTGTATGCTTCATGATTGTAGTTAGTTTGAGAACTTAAATTTCAGGAAATTTATTTGAACCTTTTACAATTTACAGTGTAGTCATCCATATCAGTGTCAGGCCTATTACTTTGCTGTCATTCCCTTGAGTGCTAGGCCCTTTGCTATTGTTGTCATACCCTTCAGTGCTAGGATCTTTGCTATTGTTGTCATACCCTTCAGTGCTAGGCCCTTTGCTATGTTATCATACCCTTCAGTGCTAGGATCTTTGCTATGTTGTCATACCCATCACAATCAGACCCATTGCTATGTTGTGATCCCCTTCAGTCCAAGTGAGGCTGTGTGCAGCCATACCTTCAGCACCAGACCCTGTACCATAAAGTCATACTTTTCAATGCTAAGTCTTTTACTGCACAGTCATGTTTTTCAGTGTCAGATCCTGTACTGTACCATCATGTCTTTCAGTACCAGGTCCTGTACTGTGCCATCTCATCTTTCAGTGTCAGGTCCTGTACTGTGTCATCTTGTCTTCCAGTGCCAGGTCCTGTACTGTGCCATCTCATCTTTTAGTGTCAGGTCCTGTACTGTCAGTCATACCTTTCAGTGCCAGGTCCTGTACTGTGCCATCATGTCTATCAGTGACAGGTCCTTTACTGTGCCATCTCATCTTTGAGTGTCAGGTCCTGTACTGTACAGTCATGCTTGTCAGTGTCAGGTCCTGTACTGTGCCATCATGTCTTTCAGTGTCAGGTTCTGTACTGTGCAGTCATGCCTTTTATTGTCAGGTCCTGTGCTATGTAGTTATGCCTTTTTTATGGCTTTCATGACAACCTTTTTAAGATATTCATTACAAAAGAAAGAAATCATAAAAATGATTTTTCATCCATTATAACAGTTACTATAGATGAGAAAATGAAACTGGAAAGTAGATATGAAGTAACTCTTTTCTTTAATCCAATGATTAATGTACAATTCAGTGTACTTTCATCTCATGATTTAAAAAACTGCACAGTTCAATGTACACTCATCTGTTTAATATAAGAACATGTCTGCCATTTGCAACTTGTGGTCAGTATTCCATGGTAGTAGTGTGAAACCATTTTAAAATTATTTCATTCCAGATGACCTATTTTGATATTATAGATGAACAAATTCCATTGTTCAGAACTATTAAGTTATTTTCAAAGTTTCACAAAAGTAGAGTTTGATGGGATCACTTTATCACTTTGGAACCAGACTGTGCTAAATATTCTTTATTGACATTTGTTAATTGCTTAAGTTTATTTTTGCTATAAAAGCATGCACATATAAACCCAAAACCATCAGTATCTCAAATTTTTCTATCTCATTTCAATTTGTTCCCCAATTCTCATTAACATTAGGGATGTAAATCTGCTACATGCCAAACTTAATCCTTCTATAAAGACAAAATTTGTCTTTTCTATGACACGTAGTCAAAGGATAACTCTTGCCCATTACCTACCCATGCTGCTGCTAGGAGTCAGTAGCTTTTAAGCTTCACTGTCATAAAGACGGTATTGTATGAACAATTTCCAATCAATCCATGCCAATTTCAATTTGAATTTTCACCATCCATTAGTGATTGGGATTTATATTGTGCTGTGATCATTAGTTTACAGGTTTTATGAATTAGTTTTGAAACTTTTTTCCAGTATTTAATTGATTTGTCAATTTTTCTGAATTTGTCTTTATAGACTGCATGGTATAAAACACAATCATTGATGCATGTTGTTATTCACGGTTACTTATACACTAAAATTTTCTTCACTCACACAGTTTGTGATGGTTGTTGTTTCAGGGACTTATTACCATGTTGCACAATAGTCTAACCAGCTGAGCTGACTGTCAAGATAGTCATGCTATCTCAGTCTGGGAATCGAAATGAAATATTGGTCCATTTCATGATACCTATGGCTTCATTTTTCTACAGATATGGAGATCTTAAAAACAGATCTATCCTGTGTACCAACCTATGACTACATAATTACATATATGTGATGTTAGTGATAAATCCATTCTTCTTGCCAGGCCTTTGGCTTCATCTTTCTACAGTTATGGAGATCTTAAAAATAGATCTATCCTTCATATCATCCTATGACTACATAATAACATTTATGGGCATCTTAGTGATAAATCCATCCTTCTTGCCAGGCCTATGGCTTCATCTCTGCAGTTATGGAGATGTTAAAAATAGATCTGTCTGTCCTGGTATGGCTACAGCTACATACAGTTGAACTGCAAGAATCTTAGTGATAGATATAATGAGTATTTTAGTGATAGATCTGTCTGCTCATGGACAGACATCCAGACCACCTTACACATGGCTGGTAACTATGCTGACCAAAATCCCAGCCAACTAGCAGTCTGTACTTGTATGACACATTCATCCTTTGGAGCCATCTTATCAATGCTAATGAAATACCCACATGATTTCTATAGAGATTATCACATTAGATCTTCTGTGCTACCTGGGATAGTTTATCCAGATATGGAAGCAGAGTCAGAACAGGATACAAAACATAGTGAGTGAGAAGATACTCCTAAGCAACAGCCTTTCTTAGATCCAAGAATGGAATAGACTGACTTAAGCTCTAATTCTGTTGTTGAACAGATTCAGCGTGTTGTCCGTTTTCAGAATGCCTCCACCCCACCAGACATAACTATAAGGTCATGACTTCCGAAGATATTGATGATGAGGAAGAGACTCCATAATTAAGTTGTACAGATGCCAGTAAAAACAGTTGATGAGACCCCTGCTTGTCAGACTTTGATATATTTAGCGGCAAATTGGGACCAGGGGAATTGCCTCCCTCACATTAACATCTTTCAAATGAAGACTATAGTAAATGCCTTTCCGTTCTGGAAGGATCAACTCAGCAGAAAGTCAGTCCTAATCATGTCCTTCGTGGTATCTTGCCTGTGTTTTCTGGTTTGGCAGTCTCTTCACTGGTGCTCTTCCTGGTCCTGAAGCATGGGCTGTGAATGCACTGTCAGCCTTTGAGGCCCCCTCCCCCATGGTGATCTTAAAAATTAGGGGGCAGAAATGCAAGTCAATTCTAAAAGCCACTCTCAGATGGGATAAGTCCTGGGTCACTGATCTACTTGATTTAGCAATAGACCTTCCCAGGAAGATTTAGGCCAAACTGAATCTTCTCAAACAACCAGTCACAGGGAGTTCAACCAATGCCCAGACTGTCTGGTCTTTCATTCCTGGCTCATTTTAGGACAACCTTGTGAGAGACGAATTGAGACCTTGATTGTGGGGAGAATCTCAAAAGCAAGAATGTCCTCAACTTTGAAGGCATATGAGAGTGGTGTTTTTTCATGAAACTTGTGCAGTGTCAATAACATCATCCTTTGCATGCCTTGATCTTTCATCTGGCCGACTTTATTTCTTTGACCCTACAAGGTGAAAAGTTGGCACCAATTACCATCAATGCCTATTGCCACATAATATCTGACACATTCAGGCAATCATGGCAGAAAGAAATGATAACACTCATGATAAAGATCTATCAGACCTATTAGCCAATTCTGATTTGAATAGACAAAAATCCCTCACCCTGTTTCCAAAATGAAATCGATCCATTCAGTTAAGATAAATTTGAGCCATTAGCCCTGATCTCACTGAATGTTTTATCATACAAAACCTGTTTCCTGATAGCTTTATCCTTTCCACACCCTCAAGCACATGTTGCTTGAAGCACATAGAGACAAGTCATGGCAACCTCAAATAACTCTTTCACCTCATGAAAAGAGGAAAAAAGTTTATTACCTCCCAAGACCTATTTTTATAGCTGAGGTGAGTTATATGCTAGAGAAATCGCTTAGATCCTAGTGTATGAATGCATTGTTTTGATCGAAGATGTCATAGAAGCTGTTGAAAGACATGCAATCAACCTTTTCATGTTTTGTGTCAGGTAGTTAGCTCCACAGAGACAAAATCTTAATCCTGTCGATTCTGTGGCTGTGGAATTGATGACCACTAGACACAATTAAGCCAGCACAGCCTCTTAGCTTCACTGTATTTGCCAGTAAACTTTGATGGCAGAATATATGTGATCAAAGTATGTCAAAAAATCTGCTCTGGAAAGCTATAAAGAAAAAAGGTTGTCTGATTTGTCCAATGAAGAGACATCATTCCCACAGCAAGCAACACAGAATTTGGTCAGTGAACCTAAATTTTTTGGGAAGCAAGACATAAATTATCGCTGTCTGAGTCTAGGTCCCAAAAAAATCCTATGAAAAGGTAACCAGGTCCAAAAATGCCCATGATAAGGTAACCAAGACCAAAATGCCCATTATAAGGCAACCAGGTCAAAAAATGCCCATGATAAGGTAACCAAGGCCAGAAATGCCCATTATAAGGTAACCAGGTCAAAAAATGTCCATTATAAGGTAACCAGGTCAAAAAATGCCCATGATAAGGTAACCAAGGCCAAAAATGCCCAATATAAGGTAACCAAGGCTAAAAATGCCCATGATAAAGTGACCAGGTCCAAAAATGCCCATGATTATGTAACCAGGGCCAAAATGCTTATGATAAAGTAACCTGGTCCAAAAATGCCCATGAAAAGGTAACCAGGGCCAAAATGCTTATGATAAAGTAACCAGGGCCAAAATGCCTATGATAATAACCAAATAGTTTGATAATTAAACCATGCTATCCAGTGATGATTTAGACATTTTTTATGAAGTTATTGGTGTTTATTTATAAATGCCATTATTATATTCTATTTATCCAAGCTATAATAACTTAACAAATTTTCCAAGAATTTTTACTGTGCAAGTTTGTCAACTTTGAAATATAGATATTTTGTATTTACTTTTTTCTAAATAAATATTTTAAAAAAGATATAGCTATGTGCTTCAGTTTTCTTTTTTAATGATGGAATCAGTTAACAAAATGGTGATACAATTACAAAATAAATGGAATAAGTTAATCAAATGGGGATACAATAATATTGCAAATGAAATGCATTTCATATGGCGGCCATATCAGCAAATAATGTTGACAAATGTTTAGGGTGTTAGATTTTAAAGATGTAAAGGTATTCTTCTACTTGATGGTTGTGTTCATTGAAAATTGTTTGATAATTGTTATTCAATGTGTCAGTAATGGTGATATTTTTTTGTCTTTACTATTTTCTCATTAAAATTATGTTTGATGACTTGCAATAAGTAAAACATATATATACAAGATAAATCATTTGATCATTGTATGTCCTAATTGTTTTCTAATTCCTCAGGACGACTTTGTGAAATGAAATAATGTCCTTTCTATGTATGCCCTGTTCTGTTCTTCAGATTAGTGTGTGATTCATACAACAATTGTCACAGCTATTTCATGGTTTGTGAAGAAAACTTCTAATGTAAAAAATTGTTATACAACAGTTAATTAAATTTTTTAAATAATCATTTCAGTTGTTGTCATCTTGGACTTTCACTGCTCCAGAAGATAGAAATAAAGAAGCACTCCCACCACTTTTCCCATAATTCCATTTTCTCTGCCATTTCTAAAGGTCCTCTTGCTTCCATTGTCCAGACAAGTAAACTACTTGAAAATATGTTTTATTAGTTCCATATATTGTTTTTTTTAATACAGAAGTCTGAATTTGAATGGCAATTTAATCTCCAAATTGATATGTGGCGAAGGGCTAATAGACCTTTTATGAAATAACATCCTTCCACCATAGAATTGTAAATGCCAGGAAAAAACTTTTAATTTTTCAATATTTCTGTAAATTTTCCAGATTGTTGGAGGAGGAGGAGGTGGCGGAAGGGTTGCTGTTTATGCTAGTACCTCTTACAACTTCAGAGGGGAATATCAGACATATGGAGGGAAAAGTGATTATGAACAAGGTGGATCAGGGACAGTTTATACCAGAGTTCCCAATGGCTCAGGTGACTTCATGTCTTCTGTAACTATTGACAACCGTGGTGATACTCCACTCAACCAGTACATCTCAGACAGGCAGCAAGACAGCATGAGGACATACATTGTCACATACAGTGGTGACACCATAGAGGATATGACTTTTGACCATGTGAACATTTTGGGATCAGGGCATCTGTCCTTCAGGAATGTGTCAGAGACAAAAGTACCAATTACCATCCAAAATCTCCATGGTGACAAGACGGGGATGCTACACACGTCAGTGGATCAGAACATTGTCATAGAGAATGGGGATGTTCCGTTCCCTGTGTCTTTCAGAGTCTATGACAGATCCAATATCACCCTGCCAGCGGGTAAGCCGAAACTAAATACAGTTTAGTTTAGGGTTTTGGAATCATGTGGTGGGGGAGCAAAAGAATCATGGGATTCAGTAGAATTTTTGTGGCTAACTGGTATCACCTCATGAATTTAAATGTATAATTACTATAGAGTCACTGTTATGGTGGAGAAGAACTCAAGGTCTCAACTGTAATGATGATTATCATGATGAGGATGGCAATAATAATAACAATAATCCCTTATTAAAGAGGATACATAAGTTGCTACAAGTTAGTCTCCCTTAAGGCACTCCGATAAACTAGCAAAGTAAGAAGCAGATCTTTAGAGTAACATGATGTCTAACCATCATGAAATAGCAAGCTAAATCTATAGATAATATTGACATTGTTACATAAAAGTGTGGTGTAATTTGTTTTATATTAGGAAGCTAACCCCATTACAGTATAGAAGTTTATGTGGGTAATGTGGTATTGATAGTCAACTGATTCAATGGTGCATCTTAAGTACAGCTTTTCCTACAATCATTTGTCATATATCTTTGACGTATTTACTCCACAAAACCCCTATGCATACTTTTTCGTCAAAATAAAATTTCAAAAATTCAGATTTATGCAGGGAATATTAATACACACACAATGTTGTCGGGCATGTATCTATCAAAATGGATGTAGTTAATGTCCACATGGTAGGTCACAGTGGAGAGTACAGTATGATCCTCTAGTCCATGTGACATTTACTACAATAATGTTTCCAGATACCAAGCAAATATTGTTTTATATTTTAGCGAAGTTGCTAGTATTTCATTAATTTGTTACATTTTAACCTAGTTACTTGGGACTTATTTTATATGAAAGTTCAAACACTGTTGGCAGTAGAAGAGGATACTGATAAAATGATGTTAATTATCATCAGAATCATTGTTTGAAATCTAAATAAAATACCTATTATTATGCACACTTACTTGGGAATATATGTTCTACAATTGATATAATTGTATCTGCTGTAGATAAAGTTTCTCTCGGTTATTTTTACTCTCAAAGTGGAATATTTTAAAGTCTTTTTATACTCATACTATATGAGTAATAAGTTGAGCTCACCATTTCTATCAATAATACCCTTTGATATTGATCCTATGATACTGATCCTTTCATATTGATCCTTTGATATTGACCCAAATTACTACATCAAGTATTTGCCAAGGAAATAAAATTATGTCAAATTTTACATGCAATGAACACTCAGTAGTTTGGTTTCATATTGTCTATGGCTTTAAACAGACATCACTGTTTGAACTTTTGTATCCACCTTGATCTGGTGATAGTGGGAGTTTTAGCTGCAATGGCTTTAAAACCAAAATAACCTTTCAGATGAATTCTAGGGTCTTCAAAAATATCATCTGTGTTCATTTTGATAGTTGCAGCAGTGCTGTCTAAGAGTTTAAATCTAATCAATTTATGTATTTATTTATAAGGATCAATTTTGAAATTCAACCATTCAAGTTTCTTTAGCCTGACAGTATATTATCTTTAGTGAAGTCATTAGAGATAAACACTTCCAGTGACATGAATTTCATTTTATGCAATTTAAGACTTTTGAGGTCACATGGAACTTATATGTTGGATGAGGTAAAATAGATGGCGCAGAATGCTATTTTAAAACTGCACACAGTGCTTTTTAAAAATTTACATTGAAGCTCTACATCAAAAGATGTGCTTTCTGACTGACTATTGTTGACTAAAAGCTTAATTGTAACATGCATAACATCTTGATCTCAGGGTAAGAATGTCACTTTTTAGTAAAGATATGAAATTGACACCTGCTGTGGTCAGGTGTTTGATTTTGAGGCCTCTCCATTCTGTTTAGTGTGTTAGCTTGCAAGGAGAATGCAGTACAATCAGTGAGATGTGCCATAAAACTCATCTGTGATGGAGTTCCACTTGATTGAGTGGACATCCATCAAACATGGTGGTTATTATTCTCCCAGATATAGTGGACATTTAATCTCCAACCCATGATGCTGGAATCTATTGAGGTTACTGGGCAATCAATAATCCTCGATGAGTGCACTGAAATATTATTTTGTCATGTTAAAATTGTATGCCCCCAAATTTAGAAGACCAGGGAACACAATGTCCCATGCCCTTGGGATCCTCAATGCAACTTTAATAGCTTTTTATAACATGCTACTTTGCTGGATAAAGTGTTTAGTTATCATTTGAGCAATTTGTCTTGCAACAAAAACTGGAAAAGACCATACCATCAGCCATTTGTGTATTCTTAATTCTGCACAAGTTACACTGTTAAAATTGTGCTTATAAAATGTTTTACCATGCATGTATTATCGCATATTTTTCAAGCAGATATAATTTGTGTTGTAGATTATTATTCCTCAACATTATATTTTATGTTCTGTCTTGCAGAGGTCCGATTGATAGACCTGGCATACAAGACAGTCTACATGGATGGGATGATCGATGGAGTCAAAAAACTATATATTGGTCAGGGTGTTAATTTCCTCATTGGAGAAAAGGTATTCTGCTTTATCAAATACTATCATGCATATATTCATTTTGATGGGTTTGCAGCGATGTCCCTTGATCCTGTACTATTAGGTCTGTATTCATTTTGATAGGAATGGTACACAGTGTTGTACCTTGCTCATGTACCTTTAGGCCGATATTCATTTTTTTTATGGGAGACCATTGGTGCACAGTGTTGTTCTTTCAACCTGTACCAATTGGTGTTTCTTTGTTGATGGGAATGCAGTAGTGCCGTGTTGTTCCTTGATCCTGTACCATTAGGCCTGTATTCATTTAGATAGGAATGGTACACAGTGTTGTACCTCGCTCTTGTACCATAAGGCCTTTATTCTTTTTTATGGGAATGCATTAATACAGATTGTGTACCATAAGGCCTGTATTCTTTTTGATGGGAATGAATTGGTGCAGTATTGTTTCTTGCTCTGTACCAGTTGGCCTGTATTTGTTTTGATGGGAATGTTTTGGTGCACAGTGTTTTTCCAGTATTAGATTGTATAGTACAATCAGCTCAAGACCTTGTAAAATGATGAACAGGAATATTTTTTTAATTGGATATAACCTCTCTCAGGAATATGATTTTAATTGAATATAACCTCTCTAAGGAATACAATTTTAATTGGATATAAACTCTCTCAGGAATATGATTTTAATTGGATATAAACTCTCTCAGGAATACAATTTTAATTGGATATAAACTCTCTCAGGAATACAATTTTAATTGGATATAAACTCTCTCAGGAATACAATTTTAATTGGATATAAACTCTCTGAGGAATACAATTTTAATTGGATATAAACTCTCTCAGGAATACGATTTTAATTGGATATAAACTCTCTCAGGAATATGATTTTAATTGGATATAAACTCTCTCAGGAATACGATTTTAATTGGATATAAACTCTCTCAGGAATACGATTTTAATTGGATATAAACTCTCTCAGGAATACAATTTTAATTGAACATCTAGTCTGTTAGATGTTGCTTCAAAGCTACATGAACATGTATGACCATTCAAGTTTTTGATGTTAGGTTGTATATGGCAACTACAATACAGTTACAAAAGTATTTTTGGTTTCTATGCTTCTAGTGGTCAAAGGTCTGTGATCAGTATTTCTCTAAAACCAAGACCTCCAATCTCCCATAACAAATTGTATTTTATTGGTTAGATTGATACTGAAAATTGCATATTCTTTTCATAGCAATTTTATGAATTTAAGGATATTTTGGGGTCAAGGCCATGCATTTCTTCAAGTTCTTCTTCCTCATTTCTGCTTTGAGAGCTTAAAGTTTCACTACAGCTTTTTCTATGCACCCATTGCTTATGATGAAGGTATCTTCAGTTGTCTTTTCAGACTCTCCATCGATCCACCCTAACAAGCTTGTTGGCAGGATTATACAGAAACCTCTCATCATAGAAAATGGAATTTGACTAACAAGCTTGATTCATGTCTTGATCTTACTTTTAAAAAAATATAGGCCATTGCAGTTATTTTGAATGTTGTAAACATTTTTTAAACTTCATTAGCCAAAACTTTTTAAGGACTATTTTGGGAATCCTACTTTAGGTAGACAAATAAAATTTGGTTGGCATATTGGTATTGATATCGTTTTTAATACATTGTTTTATTAATTTGTTTTGACCTAGACTATTAAAAAAACCTTGATCTTTAGATTTGGGGTACCAGTAGATTATCTTTCCTGGAAAATGGTGTTTAGCTAAGTGGGGGCATAATTTTTATAAACACCTTGTACATTATATTGGCTTAGCCATGTCATTAAAGCAGTGTTCTAAAACAAATTTGTCAACTTCTTGAACATTGAGTTAGTTATTCATCTGCATTTGAGGGGTATCTTTCAGAATCAGAATTCTAGTTATGGTTTTATATTTGCATTAGTGATTTCAGTGATTATTTCATTAACTAACAAATACAACCTCGTTAGTGATTTCAGTAATCATTTCAGTAACTAAAAATTACAGCCTTATTAGTAATTTCAGTGATTATTTCAGTAACTAACAATTACAGCCTCATTAGTGATTTCAGTAATCATTTTAGTAACTAACAATTACAGCCTCATTAGTGATTTCAGTAATCATTTCAGTAACTAACAATTACAGCCTCATTAGTGATTTCAGTGATCATTTTAGTAACTAACAATTACAGCCTCATTAGTGATTTCAGTAATCATTTCAGTAGCTAACAATTACAGCCTCCTTAGTGATTTCAGTAATCTTTTCAGTAACTAACAATTACAGCCTCATTAGTGATTTCATTAATTATATCAGTAACTAACAATTACAACCTCATTAGTGATTTCAGTGATCATTTCAGTAAACAAAAATTACAGCTTCATTAGTGATTTCGGTAATTATTTTAGTAACTAAAACTTACAGTATCATTGTAATCTGTGTTTTAGGGTTACTATAAAGGTTACAATCTACTCAACTTTGGCTTGGATTCACTGGAGATCTACGCTGACGGTGTTATGTCATCCACCTTTGAGGATGAGCACATTCTCTCCCTCAACCTTCTGATTGATAATGAGTTTAGACTGTATGCTGGCAGCAAAATTGAGGTAGGTCAGATCCAGTTACATTAGGAAAATGCAAGCTAATACAATTTCAGATCCTGGAAAGCAACCTGCAGCCCAAAGCTGCAAATTCAACAGCAAAACAATGGGTTAGTAACAATTGTTGGCAATATGTCAATCCTTCCCCTACCTGTGGCCACAGAAACAGTCATAAGTGTGGTGTAAATGCCATCAAAAACAATTATTTTTACTGCATGCAAGTACTTTCTGTGCAGGGCTCACCACTGTTCTGCCTCAGCCCTTTTGTGGCAGTTTCAGTTGGTGAGTAGGTAGGTTTTTTTTTAAACATTATATATAATAATAATAATAATAATAAGAAGAAGAAGAAGAAGAAGAAGAATTCTTTATTTCAGACTACAAAGTCCATACCTTTACCGTATTTTCCGGCCTATAGGTCGATGCGGAGTATAAGTCGAATTGACGAATTTTGTAAATTTTCCATCCTTCGTCCATATATAAGTCGATTCGGAGTATAAGACGAGGCCAGGTCAATAACTTGGCTATGTATTTTATACTACCGGTAGTAACTTCCGGTTGCATGAATATTGATGGTATCGTCATATAATATTCCATATTACCGGCAATATCCATTGCAACAAGAGCTATGATCATTCCTTCCAGTTGAAAGTTTAAACCTACGGTAATTTATTTGAGAAATTTTGTCAAATACAATTACGGTACTTTATTCAGAGAACCATGCATTGGTACATACACGTGTCTAATTTATATATACATGTATAATCTATTGCATGAAAAGAGTATCAACACCGTGTACTCACCAGCGAATCTTGTAACATACATTGAATCCATAATACAAATATTTCCATCGAAAATATCCACACACGGATGTAAAATATTCAATAATTTTGTCACAGATCATTATGTGACTGAATTCAATGAAAAGAAAATAACAATTACGTAACGGGTGTACGTAATGAATGATGAAATAGTACATGTCCGTAGATTAAATAATGGAAGCTAAAGCACATTTTCCCACACAAGCTGCTAGTCAAAGTTCTTTGAACTTGCCGCCCAGCTATTGCGTCATGTTCTTTTGATGTACTCTAATATGCGGCACGTTGTGTCAAAACATAGTCTTCTAATTTATCCTCAATATTACTCCATCTTGCTTTGCAGCCACGATTTGCTTTCTTTGTTTTTTTTGTAGCGCCTAATGCAACCTTAGGTTTACGCTAATCCCGGACACATTTTTCACTTACACCATATTTCCTGTGAGCAGCCATATTCCCACCATTCTCTTCAGTGAACTTTACAACTTCCAGCTTAAAAGCCGCCGTGTAAGACTTGCATGATTTTACGGGAGGCATTGTGAGAGAAGTTGTATGATTTGTAAGGGGATATTTATATGAATGATTATGACTGAAAAAATTGATCAAAATATACCGAACTCATTAAAATGTGCCCGTACTAAAGCAATGAAAACAATGCCCATGGCTAAATTCATTATTTACATCGAGAGAAGGGAGTGGGCATCATTTCCTGTTGTACTTAATCCCATTGATATTAAACACGAGTAGCGTAATTGATGCGGATTAATGATAAAGAACAATGGGGTACCGGCAATATGGTAACTAGTATCGGTAGCTAAAGCCAATATCAAGATCGAAACAATTGAGGCAACTGGCTTTGATTGTTGTTGGAAACCAAATACAAATTTATCAACAACCGATATAATCAAAGAGAAACACCGAAACGTCAGCTGGTTAAAAATGAATATAGGTGAAGTGTTGACATTACAATTTGCTTTAAACTGAATTGCGAAACTAAAAATGGATCACTGATGATCTATGAGTACTGGTAGTCCATCCATATATCTGATTTTAGTGTAGTTTAAACCTACGGTAATTTATTTGAGAAACTTTGTCAAATACAATTAGAAACATATGATTTGGGGGATTCAGTAGAATGCATGATCTACATTATTTTATAAATAATCATAGAACACTCGAGTTAATATGGATTACATCCCTTTGTAGGATCAATTGGATCAATAAAAAAAGCTATGACGGTAATTGCTCATGTGTGTCCAACATTATACTGGAAAATCAAATATTAATGGACCAGTTATTTCATATCTTTTTTTTTAAGGAACAAACAATATGCTTTGAATTAGTACAGTAAACTATAGAGTATAGACCGTAAGTGTGCTATGCGGCCCGGTGAAGTTTTTACCGGTAATTGTTTTCTTTTATTTTATGTTTGAGAAATAAGAAAAAACACGCAGAATGCAAAATAAATAATGACAAAACTTACAAATATAAATGCAGTCATATTATTTTATGACAATTTATTGACATAGTAATTTAACATGAATTTGTACTTCTATGTGACCTGTTTTCGATTATGCCGATTATAGAGCAATATCAATAAAATACCGGATACTGTAATCCATATATAAGTCGATGCAATTTCAATGACAAAATCCATATATAAGTCGATTCGGAGTATAAGACGAAGACCGAACTTTCAAGTCAAAAAGTCTCGACTTATAGGCCGGAAAATACGGTACATTAAAAAAATTTTTTTAAAAAAAATAAAAATAATAATACTTTTAAGCACAAAAGTACATATATATATATATATATATATATATATATATATATATATATATATATATATATATATATATATATATATAGCAACATCTACAACTATTAACTGCGTCATGCATTATTAATAATAAAAATTAAATGACACATTTAAAGAGTAATCTGTTCCATCTACTAATAATATGAGAATTTACATGAATGTCATAGTTCCAGAGAGATTTTAAAATACAGTTCTTACTATTAGATATTCTTGTCATCATTGAGAATACATACTTTCTCATATATATATATATATATATATATATATATATATATAACTAAGTCCTTCAAGTACTCTGCAAAACTGGCTCAAGTAGATGCACAAATCAGTTTTGGGGAATTTTAGGGATTTTTTTTTTTACTGGGGGTGTGGAGTGTGTGCTATATTCAGCCTCCAAAAACATGGTCATTTGGGAGACCAGAAACACAATTTTGTTTTAAAAAAATTTTGCCTAATGATTTAATCTTTCATTGGTTTTATGGGTAAGTAAGTGTTGCAAGTCTAATATGTATATACACACTATTTTCTTTGAGGTTCATATTTATCACCATTGTGAAAATATCTATAAACAATTGCCACTTCACCTTTCCCATATAAAAAATCTGGTTGTACAGTTATCTATGTAAACTGGACTCTATCCCAGTTTTCACTGGTACAAAATTTAATGAAATTTTGTTTCTTTTCCAATCCCATCTACTGTTTGTAAGGATTTACTTTGTAAACAGGATTACATCTCAGTTTTCACTAGTCATTAGAAGTTTGAAGAATATTTAAAGAATTTATGTCAAAATTCTTACAATTTGCAAACATAAGCATTTATAATGTGGAATATTTGTAGATTAACTCATCCTTTCCATTTGTAATGATTAAGCTGTGGTGATTTTAAAATTGTTTCAATTCTTAACTTGTACAACTTTTGAGTAAAGAAGCTCCTAATTGTCCTTAAAATGTCTTTAAAATAAAAAACATTGATTGACTGTTACATCTGAGTGAACATTATCGTAAGTAAGACATAGATCTGACGATGAATGTTAACTGAGTCAGCAAGTGGCCATTGTTCAGAGACTCTTAAATAGGCAAGTAGCTGAAGTAACGCACACTGTGGAACTGTACTCATTCAGAATATTATTAGGGCTGGTCCAACAGTGGAAAATTAAATTCGGGAGGCTTCTATTTTTATTTTGTTTCTTTTGCCAAAACTTGTCAGATTTGTGTATTTTTGTGCCAAATGTTAATTTTGATCAATCTCAGAATTAGGTCACTGACAGTGGAAATACTGATGTACATGTATATATTTGGTGCATGCAGTCAACTTTTCTGTTTTTTTTAGTTTCTGTGCTGTACATGATTTGTTATTGGTATTATTTTTAAGGCACCCAGCGTGAAGATAACAGCTAATAACATCCAGATTGATGCTGCTGGAAAGATTGATAACAGCGGCAAGGCAAAGAAGAATATTTACCAGAGTGGGGTTACAGTGAACAGG
Organism: Unio delphinus; assembly: GCA_029339505.1. Classification (NCBI taxonomy): domain Eukaryota; kingdom Metazoa; phylum Mollusca; class Bivalvia; order Unionida; family Unionidae; genus Unio; species Unio delphinus. The sequence continues at coordinate 4,584,115 of JAQISU010000225.1, forward strand.
GGTGGTAGGCTTCACAAAGTTTATTAATTTTACAGAACCAAAGTTTGATAATTTTAATGTTTGTTTAACTTAGTTATAAGTGCATGTTCTTGACTTGAAGTCTAAACAATCTCCACACATGTGGAGGTAATCTATCTAGGGCAAATGATTTTTAGGAAACATTGATCAACTATTTTGTGCGTATTTTAACACTTTAGAATTTATAATATATGTGACAGGAAGCCACATGTTCCTAACTGTTGTTTCTGACAAAGTTAATAAAATATAATTCCATTATGATTTGTATGAAGTCCATTTGCTGCTGATAATTTCATACATAAAATATGAAAAGAACTGTCAGATCGGAACTAATTTTCATGTCTGTTTGCTTGACATCTTTATGTAGTATTTGATATAGATATGAAATCTCCCTTCTCTGTATCACATCCCAGTGAAAAAGTTTTTCCATATGACACCCCAGAGTAATACATGTACTTTGGGTAATGCAGAATATTAATGATGCCATTATGGATTTATTTTAGTGCAAACCAAAAGAAATTTTCTTTATCTTTTTTATCTTAAGATCTATTGATAACTAAGTTTGTAACTTGAAAAACTAAATGTTAAATCATTTAAGAGTATTAGTTTGGGAATCCATATCTCATTTGTTTTTATGTTGTTCTTTCAAATGTTATTTTTCTCAGGATAATAACAGGTATATGCAGCAACTTAATGGCACACATCCACCTGAACAAGAATTACACTTGACACATGAGCTAGAGTCAATTAGCAATAAAACAGCACTTACCGGTACTTGTATGCAGTACATTAACAAACATAACACTTGATCAACAGTCACATACCTATAGAACAACACTTGTATGCAGTACATTAACACACATAACACTTGATAAAACAGTCACATACCTATAGAACAACACTTGTATGCAGTACATTAACACACATAACACTTGATAAACAGCCATATACCTATAGAACAACACTTGTATGCAGTACATTTAGATGTATAACACTTGAACAATGTTCACATTCCAATGGAACAACTTTGATCAATGGCCACATATCAAAAGACAACACTTTGTATGCAGTTCATTAACACACAAGAGTTTCGCTTGACTTTAAAAAGAATTGCTTAACAATTGAACAACACTTATATAATAATACTAATAATAATGACTTTATTTAAAGAGGGTGACACAATTAGTTGCATGGAACTGATCCTCCTTGTGGCCCTCTATTATATGCATATTTACATACAGAGTACATGTGCATAATTGCATAATAATAATAATAATAATAATGATAATAATACTACTAATAATAAAGCATTGATAATAGGCTACATGTATATATGAACATAATAAATAGAAAGTTTTGTAAAACATGATCAAGCTAGGTACATTGTGTTTATACAGTATAAAAATTGTGAGATGACAAAATGGAAGGTTTGAGACTATTATGCTTTAAGTTGTAATGTATTTGTCAAATCAAACAGGTTCCACTTTTCATCCATTGAATTAGATGATAATTAAATGTATTTATATTTGTACTTTCTCTAATTTCCTTTGGGATTCGATTCCAAATTAGTGACCCTGAATATTTAAAACTTTTCTTAAAGAGTTCTTTTTTTGGTTTTGGGATGCAGAGGTGGTTAGCTGAAATTGATCTTAAATTGGGAGTGTTGCCTTGTTTTCTAGCATGAAATAGTTCTTTGAGATATGATGGGGCCATATTGTTTGAAACTTTGTGCACAAGTCTAGCCTTTCTCAAAAATATTCGTTCACTTACTGTTAAGATTTTAATATTATTCATTGCATTTGGGATGTTTTCAGCATTATCTAGGATGAGTTTGTAAGCTCTTTTTTTGCAAGCGGAATAATTTACAAATATTCTTGTTGGAAGTGTTTCCCCAGATAACATTACAGTAGTCTAGGTGTGGTTGTATATAGCTTTTGTAATATATTAACCTATGTTTAGTTGATATATATGGTCTAATCTTGCTTAATAACCAAAGAAATGAATTGACTTTATGTCATATGCAGTGTGCATTAACATGCATAATGCTTAAAAAGCTATCACATAACATTAGAACAACACATATAGGCAGTGTACATTAACATGCATAACACTTGAATAACAGACATGTACCACATACAATTAGAACAACACATATAGGCAGTGTATATTAACATGCATAACACTTGAATAACAGACATGTACCACATACAATTAGAACAACACATATAGGCAGTGTATATTAACATGCATAACACTTGAATAACAGACATGTACCACATACAATTAGAACAACACATATAGGCAGTGTATATTAACATGCATAATGCTTAAAAAGCTATCACATAACATTAGAACAACACATATAGGCAGTGTATATTAACATGCATAACACTTGAATAACAGACATGTACCACATACAATTAGAACAACATTTATAGGCAGTGTACATTAACATGCATAACACTTTAACAATGGACACATGCAATGCATAGTTTTCCACATTTTGACTTGTATTTAAAGAATCTGAGAAAAGTGGATAAAAATTGTTAAAAATGGGATTATTTTTTCACTATTAATAAAATACACTTTTTACTGAGATTGTTCACTGCCATTGATGTTTTAAATTAAGGTTAGAAAGTTTGTATGACAAAACAAAAAAATAACAAACAGTTTGGACACAGTTGGTGTCATCTGATTTTGCTGACCTCAGCCCTGTGCTTTTTCTTTTTCCACAAAACAGAACTGCTCCAATCTGACAGTTGCGTAAAGCAACATTCTTATAAAGAGTCAGTGTTTTACAAAATTACCTGGAAAAAATATGGGGTGTTGGTGGGTGTGATAAATGAGTGTAAATCGGTAAAAGCCAAATTCTTTTATTTAACGCCGCCCCACCCCCCAACCCCCTGTAATTTATGTATGAAAATTTAAAACCAATGAAAATGTGGAAATTATTGTAAAAGTTGTACAGGTCATATGATCGTATATTAAATCTAAACTGTTAAAATCTAATACTAATTTTGTTAAACCAAAGTATATTCAGTCCTGATTTATTGAATGCTCTGCATTTTAACTGTCATCAAGAAACCTCCAGACGAAAATTATTGATTGCTATGGGTTTCCACAATTGAGGCCAGATACTAAACTGAGTCAAGAAAAGGGCACATGAAATCAGATCATCATTATAATCTGGTAGTACAGATTTATTTATTAACATGTATAACTTTCATTGTGACATCACAGCACACATCATCCATTATAATTTAATGGATTAAAGTACTTTAACTAATATTCAATGCATCTTTCTATGGCCACTTGCTGGGGGGCCTTTGTTACAGTCACGCTGTTCTATAGTCACAAGGCTCCCTGCACTTCCTTTGGGCCAATGCCAAGTTTCATGCATTCACAACTTTGCTTTCGACTCCTAATTTGTGTCAGTAATTAAATGTACTAAACTATTATGCACATATACTTCTTACCCGCTTCCTACTGTGTATGAATTTAGTATCAGCTACTCTTTGTTACCACAGCAATTCTCATTATCAGTCTTATTGAGTTTTGGTTATCAATGTACCTATATATCTTTTATCAGCTCCTTGTGGCTCTATATACAGGAGTTGGACACTCATCACAGCCCTACAAACTCTCCCAAGTCTTTCTTTCTGAGGTATTCCTATACGAAAAAATGCAGAGCTTGGCTGGTGCAGTGAGTTGTAGCACGAGTTACCCCATTATGTCGAAGATTATTTATATTAACAATAGGGCATAACCGACTTTTGATCCGGAAATCGGATTCCACCGGATAGTATGAACTTCCGATTAATCGGAGTCGGACAAGGCAGGAACGACCAATTCGGATAATAAAAATAATAAAGTTGAATTTCTATAGCACCGTGTCTAACACTGCGTGTCATTCGATAGTGCGTTAATAAAGTTAAATAATAAGTCAGAAAAGTCCAATATGGTCAACACAACCACGCTGTGAGACAATCTATTTGAACTGGAGGGTGAAAACCGAAAATGAAGCCGGATATGGTAAAGTACTAAGTAACATGCTAGACACGGCAAAACCAGATACCAGAAACCCGGAAACGGAAGATGAAATTTTTTAGAAATAAAATATGGATTTAGCATTTCCGATTATTTGAATCGTATCTGGAATCGGAAAAATTTCATGCCCAAAATCCGGAATCGGAAATCGGTAGAAAAATGCTAGTTGGTTATTCCCTAATTAACAATACAGTTCATGTTGAACCTATGTTTTGTATTTTATTAAAAATCTGGATTGTACTGGATCATATCTATAGGTTGATCTCATCCAAAAATATTCACATACTTTAACAATGATTTTGCCACATGTACTTCCTGAGGCATGTACATAGTGACCTTCCAAAGGTATATGATGATCCAAATAAAGTGAATAATTGCCATTTAAAGGTATATAAAATCAAATCTGAAAATATGACAACCATTAATGAAATAATAGCATTGAATGCATATATAACCTGGATGACTTTTACTATAGTATACTTGACACATAGGAAAACGTTACTTGGAAGTAAATTGTAAATATAAGCATTTTAAGAGGGAGGAAATAAAAGACAAATTCATTAAAAGTATTATTATTTGCAAATTTTCATTTACTTAGGTACTTCCAGAATGCACATTTCTTTAGAGTACCCATTAGTAGAAAATTAGTGAGTTTCTTATATGCCTTTTTTTAATATTTATTATCATTCATCGTATCATAGTATAAATTTATTCCTATTGTTAGACCCCTTGAATGTTATGTTATGAGTCTGTCCTTTATTTTATTTTAAAAAATGGATACCATGTACCACTTAAGATATTTTCATTTTGCAAATTATTTAAGTTCATTCTGTGTTAATACTTTACATAAATTGTCATTTTCTTACCATTTGACTATTTTTTTTATTCTATATTCTGTGTTTGCCCTTATTAAATAGGTGGTTCTGGAGGAGGAAATGGAGCAGCAGGAGGTCAGGGATCAGAACAGAGCATTGTTGGAGCACCACCATACTATGGTTCCATGTACACACCACAAGAATATGGTGGTAATGGTGGATCAGGAGGTGTAAATGGGACAGACATCAAATGTGGTTCCTCTGCTACACACATTGGTGGAAGGGGAGGTAATTTATTCAAATTGATACTAAAATGTTATAAGGTTTATTTCTAAAGTTTCATCTTATTCCAGTCTTTCAGTTAATGTGCTTTCCTTAGTACATAGTTTTTATACATGATTGCATTAAACATATTATACCAGATTACCATTACTGTACAGTTGCTGAACAATGATCTAAATCAAAATCTGAATCAGAACCGAAATAAGTGATCACCGTAGCTAGTAAGAAGATTTATCTCAAATGATGCATATTATGTAATCTAATTATAATGTGGTACCATTTGAAGCCATGTGCTTAACCAATGTCTTTTTTTTTTTTATTTTTAATATAATAATTTTTTTTGCATTGTCAATACTCACTTGCATATAAAAAAATAAAATAAATGTTTGTCATGGAAACTTCTTAATGATGGCAAGTAATAATAATAATAATAATAATAATAATAATAATAACAATAATAAAGGCTTCATTTTCAGAGGGTGACACAATTAGAAATGAGAAACTAAACTACTTTGAGGCCCTCTATTATTTACATATAAAATACAAGCTAATAATATGTTCACACACACACACACACACACACACACACACACACACACACACACACAAGCAACTATTCATATAAATGCAACAGTGCTTCAGAAATGAAAATAAAACACAGGTGTGTGGTGTAACATATACTTTAATAAGTACACCATTTTGTATGATTTTATCCATCTAACACACCTATTATGGAAGGAAGAGATGGTTGGAGCTATAAATATATAGATTTGGGGTAAAAGGAGATTGTTTTTCTTGGTGTTTAGGTAAATGTTGTCAGATTTTATAAATACTTTGTACATTATTTTGGCTTTTCTGAAAGACTCAAAGAGTCTGTTATCTTACTGTCTTTGTTAATGCTATTCGAAGATGATTAGGGCCATAACATGAAGACAGCGTAATATATTTCTGTATTCAAAAGGTGGTGTGATATATCTAGAAGCCAGGACCTCTCTGACATTGGATGGTGAACTCCGCAGTGATGGAGAATCTGCATCAGGCCCCATGGGAGGAGGTGGTGCTGGTGGCAGCATCTACCTCATTACCAAAGACTTCCATGGAGATGGAACCATATCTGTTGTGGGTGGTTCTGTTCCCCAGGGTGGTAGTTGTAGAGGTGGCGGTGGTGGTGGTGGTCGTGTTGCCATACATTACCAGAACAGTACATTTGAGGGTACCACAAAAGCATATGGTGGGGCAGGATATGAGTGTGGTGGTGCTGGTACTGTCCTCTGGAGACAGACCACAAGCAATGGCTATAAAGATAAGCTGTTTGTAGACAATGCCAATATCTGTGATCCAATAAAATCAAGGATTGATTGGTCAATTCTTTCGGATGCCCAGCGAGGAGAGCATAGTTTCTACACATGGTTTTTTGACCCACGTGACATCAACACAATATTGGCAGCTGGAAAAACCTTCACCCATGAGTTTGAGGAGATCCATCTATCTGGGAAGGCTCAACTGGCTCTACATCGTAAGAACACTGATACTTACAACCAGTTTATTGTGATTCACAAAACGGTTGGGGACAAGAATGGCATGTTTCACATCGGCCCACATCAGGAAATCCTGGCTGAATTACCAACAGATAGTCCAGAGATTCAATTCGGACTGTTGGTGTACTCCGGTGGCTTAATGAGGGCTGAGAAGACCTTGCTGATTAACAGCATCACACTGGACATGGAGGGAATCCTCTCTGGGGTGGAGAAACTTGTCATTGGACCCAAGGGGAAGGTTGTGTTGAGGTAAGGGAAAAGTTTCATTATTGGGAATAAAATCTTACTGGGGACAGAAATGATTTTTAGATTTGGAATAGTTGATAAGTAATAATTATGAACAAGAATCCTCTCACTGGACCAGATAGATGTTAGGTAATTTGCAGATAGAATGTATGAGAATGTTTCAGGGAAGGGAAGAAGAATAAGATTATCATATTTTTCTAAGGACATTTTTTGTCATTAATTATGGTTTATGCTTCAAAGAACAAATCTTTGAACTTATTCATTCTTATTTTTGTGCAAATTTGTTTACTTCAAATTCGTAATTATTTTTCATATGCCAGCTTGCCACTGTTACCTTGTACTTTGCAATGAATGTTAGAATGATTCACTTCTTTTGCCCAACATGGCATTATTCTTTTGTTGCCTAGTTTGTACAGTTTGATTGTTGCCTAGTTTGTACAGTTTGATTGTTTTTGTTGTACTTTTTGGCAGAAGACTACTAAACTGTAATATTCTAAAGGAAAGAAAAATAATTGGCTATTCTTGAGTTCAAACACATCTTTTATGCACTCAAAAAAATGCAGGAAAGAAAAGTTAAATAGTGTTGCATAACAAAGTATTCTATCAAATCTTTATGTCAGATAACATTTACAGTATTATTGTATTAGCATGTCACATTGAAACAAGTGTGACTTTCTGATCATTGAAATGAATGGCATATTCAGACAGGGTCACCTGCAGAATTATATTTGGGTGGGATGGGGGGAGCAAACATGTAGTGGTCAGCTTTTAAGTTTTCTGGATGTCAGCCAAATCATGTTAAGAGGTGTAATGGTAAAGGGTGGACATGTGCCCCCCATATGTCTATGTGTGGGTGCCCATGTATTCATTCCATATCGACACATGTGTGGCATTTTTTCTTTGAATATTGCATTTTTTCATTACTGAAAATATATGTTAATTTTAGACCCTATGGTAACACCACAAGTGCAGTGACTCGTGAAATCACATTCTCTGAGGTAACAGTCCAAGGAGGAGGTCAGCTGGTTATAGATAGTAACTCAAATGGTATGATCCTTCGTGGGGATAGATTGACAGTTGAGACTGGAGGTATACTAGAGGCTGACAAACTGGATCTCATTGTCAAGGATCTTGAAGTCGAGGATTCTGGACTCATTTCTGCTGATGCAAAGGTTGCCATTTTTTATAAATCTTTTACATAGAAATACATTTGTATGTAATTCTAAAAACATTCAAGGATATATTTATGCATCACTTGAAAATAATGTGGAAATTCCATAAAAACAAGGAAAATAGTTGATTCTTGGTTCACTTTTTATAGAGTCAATCAGTCAGTTCATTAAGTTTGCAGTTATTTAGTTACCGGTAATCAAGAATATTTTAAAAAAAATGCTTTTGGAAACAACTTTCCAACATTTCAAGGTAATCAGCTCATCATTAAGGAAAAAACAGCTTACATCTACAAAACAAATACTAAATACAGGATACATTTCTATATGATTGGGGGAATCTAAACATAAGATCCAAATGATACGTATTGAATAACTGGGAATCTACAAACAAATGTCATTGGATACATGTTTGAGTGATATGGTGAATCTATAAAAATAGAGCCAATGGATGCATGTTTGAATGAATAGGGCAATCTACACACATGAGTTGTTGTTGTTGAAGGGTTTAACACCATTTGTCAGCACACGATAGGCTATACATGGTGGCCAGTATTATTGGTGGAGGAAGAACCTGGGAAAAAACCACGGAAAGAACCACTGACGCACGAGAAGCTACTGGCAAGCTTTCTCATAAACTTCATTAGCTGAATCATAGACTCGAACCCATGCAGACAGAGGTGAGATGGCAGTGATCCATAACATAGAGCACTTTAGACCACTTGGCCACTCAGGGTCCCCATGAGTTCAGTAATGAAAATATAAAGAATAAAGAAATAATTGAAAAACAGGTTAAAAAGAGTAAACTACATGTCTAATTTGTGCCAGAATAGCAACTTTTTCATAACATTAATCATTTTATTTATATATATATATATATAAAACACTGGCCCATTGTGGAATTATGTGACACACTAAAGTTAATCTTCCCAAACAAACCAGTAGTAGCCTACTAGAGACCAAACAACCTCATTGACGTCCTAGTCAAAGCAAAGCTAATGCCATTCTCTAACCAAGACTACACTAGTAAATCTGGCCCTTGTGGCAATAAAAGGTGCAAATCTTGTCAACATATGATTCAGACCAGCACATTTTCTAACACCGTGACTAGCGAAAATCTGAACATTAAATGACTCCTTTAGAGTCAAAAGAGCTTTTGCTTGTTGCCATTTTATTTGTATTTATATTTAAATGAGTTATAGGCTATCTCAAATGTCATTAAATCTTATTGTCTTAGATCTATTTATCTACTCAAGTGTCTGATGAACACCTTAACAGTGTAAATTTAAAGATGCTTAGGTTTACACTGTGTTTCTTTGTTTAACAATCAGTTTAGTTGTCTTTTAACATTATCATTAAACTTTACTGTTAAACTCAATTGCAAAAGTACATCATTTAAATGTTGCTTATTCTTGCTGCAGTAAGTCTGTTTGTAAAAAACAGTGTAATTCTTAAAACTGTAAAATGGCATAAAATGTTATTCTGTGAAATTCTATTTTGTAGTTTTCTGAGAGAAAACATCATTTTTAAAAATAAATAGTTTGATAGAAAATAGGTGTCATTGGAGGATATTAAAACTGAAGCATAAGAGTTGGAGCATAGGGAAATGTTATGCTAAAATGGATTCTGAGAAGCAAGGTTTTTTTTTAACAAAACAGAATACATTCCTGGTAGAAGATTATTGACTTTCTGTGAAAAGCTTAAGTTTAACTTTATAATGAAAATTCAGACAGTCTTTTCCTTGTATAGTCACGTGTTGCTGGTGGAGGGATAGGTGTTGGGAAAAATGGGGCTGGTGCCGGTCATGGAGGTCAAGGAGGCAGAGGATCCAGCACTACAGCTGGGGGAATGTACTATGGAAACACAATCTATCCCATGGACTTTGGCAGCAACAGTATGAAAGATGTCTTGTTTGGACAAGCTAACATTGTCATCTATGGAGGAGGTGTTCTAAACATCCGTGTGAATAACACAGCAAGAATTGATGGTAATTTTATGAAAAGGATAAGTTAATGACAAGAGTTGACCAGTAGTTGGTACTAAGTACATGTTCATCCTATCTCAACCATTTCACCGCAATATAAAAATAACTTTAAACCACATCAATAGTGCAGTTTAAATTGTTATTAGTAATTTCCCACCATGCGTAAGTTTTGTTTTTACAGCAGATCCATCAATAAGCTTAAGATTTGGTATAAATATAATAATACAGTTTTGAAAATCATATACTGTGAATCACATATAGCATAGCCCATGAATAAGTTTTCCTGCTGCAAAATAAAGTTTTTGAGACATAATGTGCTATGCAACCTCTGTTTTTTGGGAGTGTATGTGTGAGTACTTTTGAATTTGTATGAATTTAAGTAGTGTTGTCCCTATTGCTGTTTTGCAGGCACTATCCGGAGTAATGGAGCAGATGGAAATTCTGAGATAGGTGGAGCCAGTGGTGGCAGCATTTACATACAAACAAACTGGTTGTATGGGAAGGGTCTGATTCAGTTAAATGGAGGAAATGGTGAGTGGGGATTTTAGAGGGAGATAGAAATGTTTTGGTCCCCATTTTCAAAATTGTTTGCAAGAAGCTCAGGAGTAAACCACAGGGCCACAGTGGTTATCTTGTAAATCTCGTTGTTGGAACTTCTCCTAAATTTCAACATGGTGTTTTCACAAGAATGCTTCTAATGATACTTTGCTTGGTTCTAAATGAAATCTGGGCTGCTCATACATCCAGTATCGTGTCAACATTGACCATCTTTAAAATCATTGCTATTCTGATTTGTCCTGGTCACATCAGAATGACGCTTTCAGTGCACTGAAAGATTTTATATGATATCTAGTTTGTCCTAAATGAAAACACTGCCTCTTGGAAACCAGAATTGTTATTGCTACTTCTTCTGAATGGACATGGAGTTTTCACTGAAACCTTTTGTGATATCTAGTTGGTCCTAAGTGAAAATGGTGCCAATGTGACATATGGCCACAATTCACTGATTTTGTGATATCTAGTTGGTCCTAAGTCAAAATGGTGCCAGTGTGACATATGGCCACAATTCACTGATTTTGTGATATCTAGTTGGTCCTAAGTCAAAATGGTGCCAGTGTGACATATGGCCACCATGCTAGCCATCTGAAAAATCTTACTGTTGCTATTCCTCCTAAATGACAGTTTATTATGATGATGAGGTTTCTCCTGAAAATGTCTTGTAGTATCTATTTTTGGTTTAAATTAAAATGATGAGATTTAGCATCCAATTTGGCCACCATCTTGAAAATATTGTTAAAGCTGCTGTGCCTGGATGTCTGGCTACGGAGTTTTCATGATAAAGCATCTTGAGATCTAGTTGGTCTTCATTTAAAAATCTTAAATTTGGTACATTTAAAAAAAAACTATAATTCAAGTCATGTTTGTTGCTTTTTTTATCTCTCTAATCTGTTACATCATATATTTTTGCAAAGAAAAGAAAGTTTCTGCATAAAAAAAAAGAAAAACTTTTTCATCATAGACCTACATTTCATTTCCTTACTAATGTTTTGTTTATTGAACCTATATATATGACTAATTGTGCGAAAAAATGAGATGGGTTTCTTAAGTTTGAAAGCAAAAAGTCATTGTACTAATGAAGAGCATTGGCTAAAATACCAGGCTTTACTGTCAATGGTGGAAGATTTGAATCAAAATAGTCTTATTTTTATGTGACTCAAGAATATTAAATGACTACAGAATGTTTGAGAGGGGGGATCATTTTGAACTTTAGAACATGTCCAATCAGAATATATTAAATCAATAGTGCTTTTATAAATTTTAAATAAAGAGTATTTGAGTGATAGCACATTGTCACACTCATCACAGGCTTTGTTGAGTTGATTTATTGGAAACTAAGACATGTAGCCTGGTTAAGTAATGTTGTATATGTAATCTGTCAATATATTTTATGTATGTATTTTGTTCAAATCCACATTGATCAGTCACACAAACTTTAATCAGCTACATATCCATGCTAATAACAAAAATAAATGTACATTTTTCATACAGTTTTTTGTAATTATGGCATATAATATATAATTGATACTTTTTATGCATAAATAATGCATTTTGCCACTTAGACTGTCTTTATACCTCAAGGGGTTGGCATGGTATGTTATCACTTGTCCTTATACCTCTAGGGGTTGGCATGTATGTTATCACTTGTCCTTATACCTCTAGGGGTTGGCAGGTATGTTATCACCAGTCCTTATACCTCTAGGGGTTGGCAGGTATGTTATCACCAGTCCTTATACCTCTAGGGGTTGGCAGGTATGTTATCACTTGTCCTTATACCTCTAGGGGTTGGCAGGTATGTTATCACCAGTCCTTATACCTCTAGGGGTTGGCAGGTATGTTATCACCAGTCCTTATACCTCTAGGGGTTGGCAGGTATGTTATCACCAGTCCTTATACCTCTAGGGGTTGGCAGGTATGTTATCACCAGTCCTTGTACCTCTAGGGGTTGGCAGGTATGTTATCACCAGTCCTTATACCTCTAGGGGTTGGCAGGTATGTTATCACCAGTCCTTATACCTCTAGGGGTTGGCAGGTATGTTATCACCAGTCCTTATACCTCTAGGGGTTGGCAGGTATGTTATCACTTGTCCTTATACCTTTAAGGGTTGGCAGATATGTTATCACCTGTTCTTTTTTTCTCCTTCATCAGAATCCTCTATCTCTATATGTTAACAGATCTAATATGATCAAATAAACTCTGAATGCATGTACCTCAAATTCTTCTAAGTATTTCTAAAATGTTTTCTTACAAAAAGATGTATACATTACTAAGATATTGAATAATCTATAAAGTTACAATGTAACTGAAAATGTGTCCAATTTATGTGGAGTTTAATGTATTAAGCAAGAACTTAATCATATTCATAAAGGTTTAGTTGAGTGTTTGATTGGTTATTAGTGGCACTTTCAGCACATATGTGGCTATATCAAGCACATCCTGAAATAGATGATCAGCACTGACTTGGATGGTTATCAAACCTGCCTAATCAAGGGAGAACCAGTCATAACCTATTGTCATCAGTCTCAATTTTTGGCATGCATTGCTGAAAGCACTAAAGTAGTATACCTATGGTTATAACCTTAAATGTACATTTAAAAAAGACATCTTAATTTGTACATATATGATTAAGTTGGAGAACAATGTTTATTTGCAGGTTTTAATGGAACAGGAGGTGGTTCTGGTGGACGTTTGGCAGTGATCTACCAAAATTCTGAATTTACTGGCAGTTACACTGCATATGGTGGTGATTCCACCACAGCTGTAGGAGGTGCTGGGACTGTGTATGTACAGGCAGGGGCAGAGAAAATGATGATTTTGGACAATAACAGAGTGCACATAGTTCAGGTAAGTGTGCATACTATCATGTTAACAAGTTTTTACCCACCCTGTTAAATTTATAGATAATGGAGTCTTTGACAGCAATTAATTGGTGTTGCCTTATATATCTGATTAGCTTTTAGATTCAACCTGCAAAAGAATATTAGGCTCATTCACAAGTTCTGTTTCTGCAATATATGGCTTATTCTGAGATTTTGATATATATGGCTCAGTACGAGATTATTATGTATGTTTAAGATTTTTGCTATATGTGGCTTAGTTTGAGATTTTGCTATACATGGCTTAGTCTTAGATTTTCCAATATATGGCTTATTCTGAGATTATGATGTATGTGACTTAGTCTGAGATTTTGCTATAACTGGCTTATTCTGAGATTTTTGCTATATTTGGCATATTGTTTGATTTTTATATATATGGCAAAGTCTGAGATTTTTGCTATATTTGGCTTATTCTTAGATTTTGATATATATAGCTTAGTCAGAGATTTTTGCTATACTGGCTTAGTCTGTGATTTTGATATATATGGCCAAGTCTGAGATTTTCACTATATTAGGCTTATTCGGTGATTTTGCTATATTTGGCTTATTCTCTGAAATCAGGCATTAGCAACATAAAGCAGTCACTTTACACTTTGGCTTCAATAAGTAATCAACCTCGTATTAAATTCTGCCTGCCTGAAATCAATTGGTTGAATATTTATCCTCATAGACATTATAATTTAACATACATGTAATTGGTAAACTTTAATTAGCCCCCAAAAAACAAGAGATAATTATTCAGTATTTGCAAGCAGAATTTTCTCCACAGTGACATGACTGTTAAATTACCTACTTATTTTAATGCAATCAAATTATTATTGACCCACATTACGGGTTCATAAGTTGCTTGTAACGACTGTTGGCCCTGTGATCTCAAGAAAATTAGGCTGAGATTTTGTATCAAATGAGCAAGCAGTGTGTGAGGAATGGCCAGGTATGAAACCCAGTTTGTAAACACTATTTGTTTTGGCATGCTTAGGAGACAAAATATGTTTTAGTACCTATGTCCGAGAAAATAAATTATCTTCTTATTGATGCATGTTTATTTTGCTTGCAGTTTTGGCAAATTCAAACATTTTAATACATTATGTGTTTTTACCTCCCACTACAATATAGGTGTCTAACACAGAGGTGGATGGTGAGAGGATAACTCGGATACTGTATGATTGTGCCTATGCCTCATCACTTTTATTGACTTGAAGTTCATATTTGGCATACATGGGTGTTTGACATGATAGCATCAACCCATAGACATTATTTTGGCTTTTTCTTTCATCCCAGTACATTCAATTAAAGAACTAGCCCTAACTTATATGAGATAAATTTGTGGTACATTTTTAGAATGGTCATTCTAAATATTTAAGGCTTTGTGCACTTTATTCCCACTCACATATCTGTCTGTAAAACAAGATTGCACAAGCCTTGACCCATCAGACCCATGTAGATAGCTTCAGTGCTTTTTTTTCAAAGTTCCTCATTTGAGTGTGCAGCATAAAGAATCAGTGGTTCTGATAATAATTGAATGTAATAATTGAATTGAAAATTAATGTATTAATTGAATTGAAAACTAATATATTAATTGAATTGAAAATTAATGTTTTCATTGAATCAAAATTAATGTATAAATTGAATTGAAAATAAATGTAATATTTAATTGAAAATGAACATATTAATTTAATTAAAAATGAATGTATTAAAATTGATATAAAAATGAATGTAATAATTGAATTAAAATGAAGGTATTAATTGAATTGAAAATTCATGTATTAATTGATAATAAACCAACTTGTATAAAAATTTCAGTTATGTTTGATTTAGATGCAGAATGATTTATAAAAAGTATTTTTTATTTTAATAGAAGTATAAAAATGCTTGTTAGGTGAGTTTGTGAAATGATGGTCAAAATTGTTTCCATCAATATGCATATGCAGTTTTTCAAAAATGCCATCTTTTGCAGCAAAAATCAGAGATGACTAAAAATATCTTTCAATTTCAGAGAGAAATTAGCAGTTACAGCAATGTGTCTAAAAATGACAGCAGCCGCACCTGGCTTACTTTCCCATCAGGGAACAGTCTCAGCGTTGACAAGTTGTATCTGCTGAATGGAGCTCATTTAGCCCTAGAATCCAGCTCTTCTCTGGCCAACCAGCGTACTCTCACCATAACAACGATGTATGGGGACAACTTTGTCAATCACCCAGAACTGATTGGCACTCTCCATGTTGGTCCATACCAACAAGTTACTGTGATGTAAGTGTTCCATGAATTATTTTCTTTTCCTAACCTAGTTTGTCCATTTAGATTGTTGTCATGAGAAAATAAAAATGTAACCTATCAGTTTGATAGGTTCTGTGTTAATTTAGTAAGAAGTTTTATTTAAAGTAAGCAGTTAGTTAAGTAACTAACTACACTCATTAAAAGCTGTGGAATTGGACATTTGATTGCCTGAACCCAATTGCACACATATTCCTTTAATGCAATGACTGCTTGAAGCAAACGTTTTGATTTGGCCATATCATCTCTCCAGAATTCTGTCCATATGTCTGTATTTTTGTCCCAAAATTACACAAAAAAGATTCAACATGCATAAACAAATGAAATTTGGTTGTATTGTTTCTATTCAAATGTAAAATAATATTATTAGATTTACATATTTTAATGACTTTTGGATTGTTGCCTGCCTACATGTCATAGTCAAAACATAGATATCACTTTCTCCAAGGCATTGTCAGTATTGACATTGTCACCTCTGTTGACAGTCCATTAGGCATCAATGTTCAGTTTTCTGTGTGGTTCATTTTTGACAAACTTGCAGGTACAGTCATAAAATATGATTGATGCATTCATTTTGATGGGTACTCATCACTTGGCCACTTAGTCTATCTTAATGAATGTATTCATCTTGTCTTTTGTCATTTGTCTATCCATTAGCACAAGTTTGGTAAATGCTACTTCTCATACACTTCTTAGAGGATTACCATGCAACTTTACAGACACATTCCTCCCATAGATGAGTTGTTCCTAAAAGAAGATGGTACTGCTTAGACATCCATTTTGAAAAGCTTGTTTTCACTACTTGTTTCACTTTTTATGATGTCTAGTTGGCCTAATGAATTTGGTACCAGTCTAAAATCCAATATGGCCACCATGAGAGCCAACTTAAAAATCTTGTTATTGCCACTTTTTCTGATTTTAAAGTCACATCAGCATATGGTTTCACAAGAAGATTTCTTATAATGTTTGATTGGGCCTTAATGGATGTTTTAATTGTAAAGAGTTTTTATTTTAGTTTGGATTTTTTAAAATTTGAACCTTTGACTCACAGATTCATTATACTGAAAATATAGTAAGATAGCGGACCAGTCTGTACTTTTAAAGAAAATGTTGCCTAATGTTAAATGACACAGGCATTTACTATATAACATGTTTATGCAGTATGATTTAAAAATGTTAGAGCAGATATATCTTTTAAAACTTCAGAATATGTCAGATTAGATAGGACAAAATCAGCACCAATATTACAAATTTGAAAAAGAAGTATATGAGGATATGGTCATGCTCATTGCAGAATGTTTGGACTTAATGATCATTCAGTGAAATCCAGACATGTAGACTAGGAAAAGCTGAGTTTTGAATATACATGACTTAGCAGTATGTTTTGTGTTTGTAATCCACATGGATTTTGCCCATTTTTGACAAGAAATTTGACTGGGTTAGTAGCAAGCATAAATGTATATTTTTCATATTGTGTACTGGCATTATGGCATTAATATTTAGATTACACATTTTATGCTTTCTTGCCACTTATATTAGGAAATATTATGCTTGTACCTCTCTCAGGTTTGGCAGGTATGTATGTACTATTGTGTCTGGAATCATGAAACTTTATAAGGGGTTGCATATGGTAAGTACACTGTCATAACCAAAGCAGTCCACCCTGACCCAGTTGGAAAAAAGTATGTTTACCTGCTAGGTGATTGCATATATCTATCTGTATTAGTATCACAACTGTACAGTAATTGCTACTGTGACCTACTTTTCATATTTTCTTGCTACGGTTAAGTTGGCAATGAGCTTATTACCACATGCTTTTGCATATTGTATACATACTGCCCCATCTATTAACATGAAACATATTGAAAGGATGCATCTTGATGAATTTGATTGAAGAGGTAGGTCATAATGGCCTGTATTTTAATCCTAACTGATTTGCATTAAAATTTTCGTTTGATGCTCATATTTATCAGGTACTGTTAATACTAGAATTATGAAAATGATATGCATCCCTGTTAGTACCACACTTTCAATAAAGTTCATTGTGAAGTTTATTTTGCTGGCTTTGGGTAAGATTTTGTTGTAAGTGGTATGCTATATGTTTACTGTCTTCCTTGAATCATGAATCTTGGTCAGGGGATTCATCTTGATAAATATTCTATTCTTATTGCAAATAAAGCTTTTCACCTATATTTCAAGGTTTACTTTGTGGAAATGTTTTGTTAAATTGTATTCATGCTGTTTGTTTGAATCAAGAAACTTAATTATTTGATGCATCTCTGTTAGTACAAAATCTGTACAACAAAGAAGGTCACACTGACCAACATTTTATGCTTCCTTAACATAGGTTAGATATTTGTATCTAGCTGATTACCTTCCCATACCTTATAGACATACTGTTATCTCACTTGCCCATCACAATTGAAATTTGTGTTAAGGTTTTGATTCAAGTTTTCTTTGTGCATATTCCTAAACCTTTTTTTAAAAATTATTTGTGGTGCATATTTCTAAATCTTTTTTTAAATTTTCTTTGTATATATTCCTAAACCCTTTTTTGGATTTTTTTTGTGTATATTCCTAATTTTTTGGGGGGGATTTTCTTTGTGTATATTCCTAAACCCTTTTTTATATTTTCTTTGTATATATTTCTAAACCCTTTTTTGGGTTTTCTTTGTGTATATTCCTAAACCCTCTTTTGGATTTTCTTTGTGTATATTCCTAAACCCTTTTTTGGACTTTCTTTGTGGATATTGCTAAACCCATTTTTGGATTTTCTTTGGATATTCCGAAACCCATTTTTTGATTTTCTTTGTGTATATTCCTAAACACTTTTTTGGATTTTCTTTGTGTATATTCCTAAACACTTTTTTGGATTTTCTTTGTGTATATTCCTAAACCCATTTTTGTTTTTTTTGTGTGGATATTCCTAAACCCTCTTTTGGATCTTCTTTATAATTAGGATGAACCATGTTGAAGCTTAGACAATTCATCTGTGACTCATACTCTTGCCCCTTTGACCTTAAAAAAGTCAAGTTCACAGTAAAAAAAAAATTGTGTTAAGATTTTGGTTATAGACTTTTTTATCTTGCTGATATTTCCTAAACTCTTTGACGTTATTTTTCATATTTAGATTGTATCTTTAGCAAGCTGAGATGATTCACTCTGTAACTCACCTTTTCACCCCTTTGACCTTTAAGGTAAAGGTAACAGTCAGAGAACATTGGCATTAAGGTTTCTAAAGGTTTTCCATTGCTAATATTAACTCAATTTTTTTATGGATTCTCTTCTTACATGGAATGGTCATTAGAAAGCTTTTACAATTTATTGTGCAACATTAGAACTCACCTTTTGACCTTGGAGTCAAGATTAGTCATAACATTTGCATCTAGGCTTTGGTTCAAAAAATTGATTGATATTTTCTAAATGTTTCGATTTCTTTTGATATTATGGATGAATCAATTATGAAGCTTAGGTGATTCATTTTGCCCTATTCTTCATTAGATTTTAACCATGGGGTCAAAAGGTCATACATTTTATGGTAATGCTTTGATCTTTGGTTTGATCTGCAGCCTGCCTTGTTGTTTGATGTATTTTTTACCCTTTTATAAGGGCTAACACTTTGTAATTATCACTTATGTCGGAATTTATTTTCTGCATGATAATGTTTAAAGTTCCTGCTGGAGACCACTAAAAGCTCAGTAGGAGTGAATGTTGTAATTGTTTATATCCACATGTAAATAGCCTGGTTACATTTTAATGTTATTTTAGTAATTGTTTTGTATGTGTAGCCTTGTGCATAATTTTAGTGGAAACAAAAGCACAGCAATCACTCTTATGCAAAAGAAATTTAGGAGGCTTAACAGTAGTCTGTTAATACTTATTTTGTCATTGAAATGAATTTTTCAGCTTTTATTATTGTTTTCTTATATATATTTTATCACATTTTTACCTTTTTTGGTGTGCTGCATCGAGGGTATAATGTTTAACAAAGGCAAATCTTGTTATAGCTTGTATTAATTTTAGATTTAGACAGTTTGGCGGTATACTAAAGAGCACGCAATACAGTTTACATGAATATTTGATGACATATTTATTTTTTATAATTTCTGTGATCTCTTACAATACAGTTTACATGAATATTTGATGACATATTTATATTTTATAATTTCTGTGATCTTACAATGCAGTTTACCTGAATATTTGATGACATTTTTACTTCATCATTTCTGTAGGAGCCTTGACCTATACATGCCAGCCCATGTATTGGTCTATGAAAATGGAATTCTCAGGCTTCCCTCCAATGTCAAGTGGTACAATGCTGTTATCAGTCTCAGGGGAACACTTAGTGGGGTTCAGTATCTATCCCTTATCCATTCCTCCCTCAAACTTTACAACACCAGCCGTACACTCGGATCTGACATGCCAGCCAAGTTCCAATTCTCCGCAGTGAATGTCCTGGCAAAGGCTAACATCACCATGACATCAGATAAACCAGATTTTCCCTTCCAGCTTTTATCACAGAACATTTCGATTGGCGGATCAGGGAGCATTATAGCCACCAACCTTAAAATTGTCACAGATAAATTTGAGACAGAACAGGGAGGAGTTGTAAACCTAGATGGTCAGGGCTACATCAAGGCAGGCGCTGGTAAGAATTTTGAGATCTTTATGTATTCTTTTGATTTTAATCATAAACAATTGATGTTCTTGCTATGTGTTTTGTTTCAAATGCAAACAGTTTTGTGTATTCCTCACAAACACAGATTTCCTCTTCAAATATGGTACTCAGTCATAGTACACTATGAATACATCCACTGCCTCTAGCCTTCCCAAGCTTGGTTTTAGCAACAGTAGTACTAAATGTCATTTGTTTACCTAGCAGAACAATAAATCGTGGAAACAGCACCAATTCCTACTCCGATTTCAGACTTCAGTTTATGCTAGGAAGCATGTTATTGGGGAATTATATAACATAGCCCAGTTTCTGGGAGAGTCTAGTTACCATTTTAATGATTTTAAGCTGCATTATCACTGAAAAGTTTACTCCTGCTATATTTCTGTTTCTTACTGTTCTCTATCAAAAATGAAGAATTCACATTTTGTCTTACATCATCTTTTGACATGCATTTCAGTGCCATTTTTATTAACTGCTATAAGTTCTACATAAACCTTGTCACTACCATTTTACTTAAGTGCTGTAAGTTCTACATAAAAACCTTGTAACTACCATTTTAATTAACTGCTATAAGTTCTACATAAAAACCTTGTAACTACCATTTTAATTAACTGCTATAAGTTCTACATAAACCTTGTAACTACCATTTTAATTAAGTGCTGTAAGTTCTACATAAAAACCTTGTAACTACCATTTAAATTAACTGCTATAAGTTCTACATAAACCTTGTAACTACCATTTTAATTAAGTGCTGTAAGTTCTACATAAAAACCTTGTAACTACCATTTTAATTAACTGCTGTAAGTTCTATATAAACCTTGTAACTACCATTTTAATTAACTGCTATAAGTTCTACATAAACCTTGTAACTACCATTTAAATTAACTGCTATAAGTTCTACATAAACCTTGTAACTACCATTTTAATTAACTGCTATAAGTTCTACATAAACCTTGTAACTACCATTTTAATTAACTGCTATAAGTTCTACATAAACCTTGTAAGTACCATTTTAATTAAGTGCTGTAAGTTCTACATAAAAACCTTGTAACTACCATTTTAATTAACTGCTGTAAGTTCTATATAAACCTTGTAACTACCATTTTAATTAACTGCTATAAGTTCTACATAAACCTTGTAACTACCATTTTAATTAACTGCTATAAGTTCTACATAAACCTTGTAACTACCATTTTAATTAACTGCTGTAAGTTCTACATAAACCTTGTAACTACCATTTTAATTAACTGCTATAAGTTCTACATAAACCTTGTAAGTACCATTTTAATTAACTGCTGTAAGTTCTACATAAACCTTGTAACTACCATTTTAATTAACTGCTGTAAGTTCTACATAAACCTTGTAACTACCATTTTAATTAACTGCTGTAAGTTCTACATAAACCTTGTAACTACCATTTTAATTAACTGCTATAAGTTCTACATAAACCTTGCAACTACCATTTTAATTAACTGCTATAAGTTCTACATAAACCTTGTAACTACCATTTTAATTAAGTGCTATAAGTTCTACATAAAAACCTTGTAACTACCATTTTAATTAACTGCTATAAGTTCTACATAAAAACCTTGTAACTACCATTTTAATTAACTGCTATAAGTTCTACATAAACCTTGCAACTACCATTTTAATTAACTGCTATAAGTTCTACATAAACCTTGTAACTACCATTTTAATTAACTGCTATAAGTTCTACATAAACCTTGTAACTACCATTTTAATTAACTGCTATAAGTTCTACATAAACCTTGCAACTACCATTTTAATTAATTGCTATAAGTTCTACATAAACCTTGTAACTACCATTTTAATTAACTGCTATAAGCTCTACATAAACCTTGTAACTACCATTTTAATTAAGTGCTATAAGTTCTACATAAAAACCTTGTAACTACCATTTTAATTAACTGCTATAAGTTCTACATAAAAACCTTGCAACTACCATTTTAATTAACTGCTGTAAGTTCTACATAAACCTTGCAACTACCATTTTAATTAACTGCTATAAGTTCTACATAAACCTTGTAACTACCATTTTAATTAACTGCTATAAGTTCTACATAAACCTTGTAAGTACCATTTTAATTAAGTGCTGTAAGTTCTACATAAAAACCTTGTAACTACCATTTTAATTAACTGCTATAAGTTCTACATAAACCTTGTAACTACCATTTTAATTAACTGCTATAAGTTCTACATAAACCTTGTAACTACCATTTTAATTAACTGCTATAAGTTCTACATAAACCTTGTAACTACCATTTTAATTAACTGCTGTAAGTTCTACATAAACCTTGTAACTACCATTTTAATTTTAATTACCTGCTTCAGGTTCTATATTACTGCTGTTCATCTCAGCACTTGACCTGGTATGTGAATTCTCTCAAGTAATTGTCTAGTATTACATGCCATTATGTTCTTAATATTGTTAGTTTAGAAATTTGCATTTGCTATTAGCATTCTCATCACAGTTCACATAATGCTTCACTGATTTCACCTTTATATGCCATTGTTTCACTCTCTTTATATAATGACAGTGTCAGAAAAAGTGTTTTCAGAGAAACATTTTACTCTGAAAGTTTTCTTTCATGATTTTGAGTTGATTTAAACTGGGTGAAGTGTTAGTCATTTTATTTAAACTGGGTGAAGTGTTAGACTTTTACTTCAACTGGGTCAAGTGTTAGTCACTCCATTCCTTCGTGGATTGCTGATATGTCTTTTTATTGTGGCATATCAACATTAGCTGACTCATTTAATGTAATAGTCTTTCCACTTCAGTAGTATTTTTCATGAACAGTATTGGTGTATTTTTCATGAACAGTATTGGTGTATTTTTTTCATGAACAGTATTGGTGTATTTTTTTCATGAACAGTATTGGTGTATTTTTTCATGAACAGTATTGGTGTATTTTTTTCATGAACAGTATTGGTGTATTTTTTTCATGAACAGTATTGGTGTATTTTTTTCATGAACAGTATTGGTGTATTTTCCTTAACTTGATTACATTAACTTTGATTACTTTGATAGTTGTAACTTTGAATATTATTTACTGTGGGATCTGAGGCAAATGGTATAATCACGTTTACCGAGTGTGATGCAGAACACATGTATTTAGTGTGATACAGTACATATGTATTGAGTGTAATGAAGTACATATGTACTAAGTGTGATACAGTACACATGTACTAAGCGTGATGAAATACATGTGTACTAAGTGTGATAAAGTACATATGTACTAAGTGTGATACAGTACAAATGTACTAAGTGTGATACAGTACATCTTGTACTAAGTGTGATACAATACATCTTGTACTAAGTGTGATAAAGTACATATGTACTAAGTGTGATACAGTACATATGTACTAAGTGTGATACAGTACATCTTGTACTAAGTGTGATACAGTACATATGTACTATGTGTGATGAAATACATGTGTGCAAAGTGTGATGCAGTACACATAGACTAAGTGTGATGCAATCCATATGTGCTAAGTGTGATGCAGTACATATGAACTAAGGGGCAACCCATAAATGACATTCCGCGATTTTGGCAGATTTTTTACACCCACCCCACCCCCCTCGTCACAAAAAGTCAGACCCCTAAAATATGATGTCACTAAGCTCTGCTCCCCTCTCCCCAGAAAAAGCCGTATTTCCTATTTTAAAATTGACATGTTTAAAATAATTAAGTGGTACTTTTATTTCAAGTTGTGCATTTCAATGTGATGTCACATTTTTTAAACACTGTCCTCCCCCTCGTCACTCATTGTCACAAATGTGTGACCCCCCTACCCCCCTAGGTGTGTGACGTCATTTTGGACAGTCCCTAAGTGTGATGCATCACATATCTAATAAGTGTGATGCAATACATATGAACTAAGTGTGATGCAGTAAATTGAGTGTGATGAGGTCATGTGTTACCACTTTTTATCAAATGGTTAGCTATGTGGTAATTTTATAATTTTTTCTGATTAGGTTTTGCACCAAACCAAGCTGGTGCCTGCCATGGGGGTCAAGGTGGACCTTCCACCGTGTCTAGTCAGATGTGTTCTTGCTATGATGATTTCCGCTCACCAAGTCTGCCCGGATCAGGAGGGGAAGACTCCAATGGAGGTGGAGTCCTTAAAATACAGGCCAGATCCATTGTCCATGATGGACTCATCTCAGCCAAGTAAGTCAAACAAAAGTAGCATTCAGCATTGTAAGCCCTAATGTACATAAATATAGACAATGTACTCTAAAGATTTGTTTTCAATTCATCTTTGATTATTTAACCAAATACAGTATATTAGTGAATCCATTAATTCACAAATCCAGGCTTTCTAGGATTATAAAAACAATTTGCTATGTCCTTTGGCTTTAGCAATTAAAGTAAGGGATATATACTTAAGTATTATTGATCATCATCCAGTGTCTCACCAGTTGTATACTGATGACACCCAAATATACAAATCTAGCCACCCAAATGAAGTTGATGCGACTATACAAGGAGTAGAGAGGTGCATTTCTGATGAAATCATGGATTATCATAATAATAATAAAAATAATAATAAAGACTTTATTTAGAGAAGGTAACTCAATAACTCAATTAGTTACAGAACTAATCTACCTTAAGGCCTTCTATCAGTTATGTACAATATATACAATACATACAACATGATGTGAAGAGTCTGGCTCGACTCTAAATAATTAAGGAATTTTAAATTTCAAAGAATCAAGCCTGGAACACATGCACAGGCATCTGTAAAAACATAAACATGTTAAAAACATAAAATATCATTATGCATTGAAACATTAAGCTTTGAAAATGATGCAAAATTACAGACAAGCAGGCAGTATTTTTTTTGTACTAGTACTGTTCAATTTTCTAAAAATTTCATCCAATTAAGACATTGATTATAAAACGAAGAAATGATAGGAGCCTGCCTTATGTCGCTGGGAAGGTTGTTCCATACTACTGGACCAGTATATTGAAAACTTTATTTTAAACAATTCCTTCTTTGGCCTTGGTATAATGTAATTTTTTCTTCTTATGGACCTTAAATTTGGAGTACCATCAGCATCTCTTTGGTGAAAGAGTTAATTCCATATGTGTATGCAAATTTGTGAGCATGACACAACCAGCTGCTTGCCTTTAATCTGCTAGGTTAGACATTAAGTGCCCTCTAGACCAAGACACTCAACTCTAATCTGCTAGGATAGCTATTAAGTGCCCTCTAGACCAAGACATTCAACTCTAATCTGCTAGGCTAGATATTAAGTGCCCTCTAGACCAAGACACTCAACTCTAATCTGCTAGGATAGCTATTAAGTGCCCTCTAGACCAAGACATTCAACTCTAATCTGCTAGGCTAGATATTAAGTGCCCTTTAACCTTAGACACTCAACTCTAATACTCAACTCTAATCTGCTAGGGCAGCTATTATGTGGCCTCTAGACCAAGACACTCAACCCTAATTTACTAGGTTAGCTGTTAAGTGCCCTTTAACCCAAGACACTCAATTTTAGTCTGCTGATATGGCTTGCAACTGAACTTATATACAAATTACATCATTCTTAATATACCTTTTCTATCTAAAACCAGTTACTAGTATCATATTTTTAAAATTATTTTTTAAGTGATTGTGTTATAATACATTATTCTGTTTGTTGTTTTTCCCTAGCGGCCAATCAGGAAGTGGAGGTGGCTCAGGTGGAAGCATTATTTTGGAGGCCACTACCATGCAGATTACAGGTGAGGCTCTGTTACTTACTGCATACAAATTCTTCGTTACTTTTGCCATCATTATTTTATTAGATGAATGACAAAGGAGCAGTTCATTTTTTTTCTTTACAATGCTCCAGTTTGTTGACCATGTAAATGTTCATTTGCAGCATTGCATTCACGCATCAAAATGTTTAAACTAGTAAGGTCGATAATGTGCCAAAGTTGGTGGATACAAAATTGCATCATCTTCATTCCTCAAATACTATGACATTGTTCTAATATATGTATATTACCAGTTTCTACTTAATATATTTACTAAATTTATTATATGGAAATTCACTAACATTGACATAATTATTGCCCATCAAATTCTACAGCATGATTAAAATCTCCTATACCAATTAACTCAGGCTTAATCCAGGCCAATGGTGGATCTGGTTTAACAGCAACTAAGAATGACACAACTGTCAAAAGTGGAGGTGGTGGTGGAGGTCTTATTGCCTTGATTTACCAGACTGGATATGTAACAGGGAACATAACCACTGATGGAGGAAAGGGCAGCACAAATGCTCAAACTGGAGCTTCAGGGATCCTCTATGTGAAAAGTTCAACATACTCAAAGGCAAGCTATGGATAGCTGTATACAAAGGAATTATGTTTTGTTTTTTAAACCCTGCTATACTTTGAGATGATATTGTAATGGAATATAGCAACCCTAATCACCTAGTTTCTACAGAACACATAAGTAATATTGTGCAAAAATATTGTCACTTGAGAATTAGAATGAATGAATTTTTACTACTATCAATCACTACTGTGGGTGATGAATATACCAAAGAAGTTGAGGTGGCAAAGTGATCAATATAGGAGAGAGATTAATGTGGCAAAGTGATCCATATAGCAAAGGGATCAATATAGCAAAGGGTTAATGTAGCAAAGGGCTCAATTTGGCAAAGAGGTTAATGTGGCAAAAGGATCAGTATAGCAAATGAATCAATATGGGAAAGAGGTTAATGTGGCAAGGGGATCCTTATAGCAAAGCGATCAATTTAGCGAAGATGTTAATGTGACATGGGGATTGGTGTAGCAAAGGGGTTAATGCAGCAAAGGGCTCAGTATGGAAAAAGTTTAATGTGGCAAAGGGATCAATATGGCCAAAGATTAATATGGCAAAGGAATGAAAAGCAGTCACAAACCTCACTCAGCTAGGCACTGCAAACTACGAAACAAGATGTGTTGAAAATATTTGTGTGTGTGTGTGTGTGTGAAAATAGATGTTTCACATGTGTTTGATATTAGATGCATGTGTGTGTGTGATAATAGATGTTACATGTCTGTGTGATAATACAAAACAGCTTCAGAATATTTTAAATATGAAATTTAAAGGTAAATCTGTTTTAAGATTTAACAATAGTTCCTAGTTTGAAATAATGTATGAATTTACAGTAATTGACATGGAGGGGGTGTTCCATTTAAATATACACAGTACCCAGAGAAAGAATGTTCAAATTTATGATTACGACTGTAACAATCATGAGTTATTTTTAATGCACTTCCTAAATCGAACCTTTAGATGGCTACCCTGATTAAACTCATAGAGTGCTAAATAGATCTGTAGTGAACGATTTCTCACTGCTAAATTGTTTAAGTAAGAAAATGTTGTTGTAGGGTTTAAGGCCATTTTTAGGGACATGATAGACTATACATGGCAGCCAGTATAAGTGGTGGAGGAAGAACCCAGAAAGAACCACCGACCCACAAGAAGCTACTGGCAAGCATTCTCACATGCCCACATTGGCTGAACCCAGGAATTGAACCCACGCAGACAGAAGTGAGATGGCAATGATCCGTAATGGTGGGTGCTTTAGACATCTCGGCCACTCGGTGCCCCAGTAAGGAAATGAAAATTGCACTGTATTTTTAATTTTTCCTCATGTTGATTCCTATGTGTAATAGATACACACACTTCATGTGAAAATTGATTGTTGAAACCTGAACTTTGTTATAAACCACAAGTCACTTACAGGTGCAAATACAGGGAAAACTACATTAACTTGACTGTGAAAGCTTTGCATTCAGCTTGTGAAAATGATCAGCGTAGAACTGGTAACAGTTTGCAGAGATCCAGTCCAGGAATATCACTTGTTTGTTAATAAAGATTCTGTCCAGAGTACTGATGATTAGTTTTTTTTAAGATACAGTCCATGAATACCAATGGTTAGATAATAAAGATCCAGTCCAGGAATACTACTGGTTAGTTTTATTAAAGATCCAGTCCAGGAATACTACTTGATAGATAATTAAGATCCAGTCCAAGAGTACTACTGGTTAGATTTTTTTAAAGATTCAGTCCAGGAATACTACTGGATAGATAATAAAGATTCAGTCCAGGAATACTACTGGATAGATAATAAAGATTCAGTCCAGGAATACTACTGTTTAGTCTTTTTAAAGATACAATCCAGGAATACTACTTGATTAGTTAATAAAGAACAGTCCACAAGTACTACTGGTTTGTTTAAAAATATCAGCCCAGGAAAACTATTGATTAGTTTAAAAAAATCCAGTCCAGGAATTCTATTGGTTAGTTTATAAAGATCCAGTCAAGGAATAATATTGGTTAGTTTACACCCTCTAAAGTCTGAAATAAATGTTCATAAAATTTGGAATTATTCTACTTATAGATTCTAGTTACTATGTGTCTGTCATTTTCTCTGATCTGCATAATGATTTGTTTGGTTCTGTTATCAGATGCAAGAAATCATTATCAAAGAGTAGCCTGAAATTATCTATAAGCTTATTAATCTCTAGTTCTGCATTTAATTTTTGAAATGTCACTGTTGTTGAGCAGTTTACCATCTTTCTTGGTTCAGTCAGTGTGTACATCAAACTCACATTCAACATCAGTTTTGAGCTCAGAGTCACTCACTGGTATTTTCAATAACACTCTCCAGCCTCCAGTAATCTCATCTATTTTAAAATGTTAAATATTTTTGTCATCATCACTATCATCAACCAGTGTTTGCTAGATGAAATAGTCATCTGAAGATAAATCAAGTTGATAGCCAGCCATTTCAGTTGTTCAGATCATAAGTGTTTAGCATTTCTAAAACCTTTTTGATAAATGCAGGTAAAGGTATAACACAGTGCTTGTTCCACTGGACAATTAAATTTAGTTTCACAACCATTCATATCAAGTTAGAGTACCCAGATGTGTAACAGTTGTTTATCTAAAAAATGGCAGTGACAAGTGATGGAAGCACTTCTGTAATGACAGGCATTTTAAGGGTCAGAATTTATTTCTACAATTAAAGCAGATTTTCTAACAACTCTCATACTATAATTGTTATTTTGCTGGAAAGAAAGTTAGTAATAAATCAATCTGATGCTTTCAGGCTGAAGTGACAACAAATGAAGCCACAACAGCTTTGACTTTACTCCCTGTTCCAGAAACTGAGATTGCACCTGTTAAGCTAGATACTCTGATAATCCATGGAGTAGGAATTGTTGGCTTTGCTCCCCGAAATGGGTCTGCCATGAAAGTGGAATTATCAATGGTTACTGGGAGCCCTGCAGCAGTAATGCAAGTTAGCAATGGAGTGGAAGTGTATTTTGCCACCCGTAGTGGTCTTGCTGTGGATAAACTGATTCTGCAGACATCAATCCTGGTAGAAAAATCAGCCCAGCTTGATCTGCCAGCCTTTGTCACCATAGAGAAGAATGTTAGCTTGGACCTCTGTGGAAGCCTGACCACCACAACACGTGATATTTTGGTTCAGAACTATGGAACTTTGGCACTCGCCTATCCAGCCTCCCTTCAGCTGAACTCTCTAGCCATAGACTATTTGGGGAAATTCTCCAAAAGTTCCAAATGTGCCACTACAAGTAACAAAGCAAATCTTCAACTGGTATACTTCAACAGCACATCTGATCTTCCTGCTTCATCTCTTAGTACATATTTTTCATTAAGTGCCGGGTATGGAACTGGGACACTGACTGCAGTAGGTCCAGCTCTTAACAGAACATGTGATCCAGGTTCTAATTTGATTCTGCTGAGAAATCAGTCTTGCTTCTTGGAACCACGTGTGCATGTGTACAACTCTATAATCATAAATCCTGGTGCAGAGTTGCGACTTGATGGTGACTCCAGTGGTACCAATAAAACCAAAATCATAGCCAACAAGATCAACATCATGTTTTCAGGCAAAATCACAGGGGCAGGAACTGGCTACCAATCAGGAGGACCTGGAGCAGGGACTGGATCCAACATTGGAGCTACCTATGGAGGCACAGGTGAAGGAAGTAGTAGCAATCCTTATGGTTCTATCACTGACCCATTGAACTATGGCAGCAATGGCTTTGGAGCCATCATCTCTCAGGGTCGAGGTGGAGGACAGATAGAACTTCAGTCAAGCACTGTGATAGTTGATGGAATTATAGACATGGATGCTGGACCTTCCTCTTCTTCAGGTGGAAGTGGTGGCAGCATACTCATCAACTGCTTGACCCTATCAGGAAGTGGAGTCATCCAGGCCCGTGGTGGAGTAGGTGGAGGTGGAGGGGGTAGAATAGCCATCAATGCAACAAACTCCAATGCCTTCACAGGACAGTACCTAGTGGATGGAGGGACATCCTCATCAGGGCAAGGTTCATCAGGCATGTGCTTCATGTTGTTGCAGTTAAATTTACGCATTTAGTTATTTCACAAGTATCCTGCAAACTTTCAGGCATAAATTTATTGGGCAAACACCAAACAATCCCCAAATACCCATCTCTCTTTTAAACATGCATCACCCAGAATAAATTTCTTTGAATACATAAGTGCATAATAGCCATATACAAAGAATATATATAAGTATTTAAATGAAAAGTGAGTTTACATTTCAAGTTCCAATAAAAAATGATTATTTTTTTAACTTTAAATCAAAATATGAATCAAAAAATATTTGATTTGAGACATAAACTGCCTCTTAATGTGTCATATTTGAACTTTATTTGATATCATAATTTTCTTTACAGGGACTGTTTTCCTTGAAAGAAATTCTTCAGACTTGATTTTGAAAATATCTGGTAAAGGATCTAAGTCATCAACTCTCAGAGGAGGGCTGAATATGCCTTCAGTGCTTAGTGAGCTACATATTGATCATGGTACCACAGTTCAGCTGGATGTTGATGTCATCATAAACAAACTAAAGGCCAGTGGAAATGGAGAAATCATTATTGTGGGTAGTGGTATCACACTGGGCATTAACAGTTTTGCTGATTCTCAAGCAGGCAGCTTGTGTAATTTCATTGTGGAGAATGGTGGAAAACTGAATGTGAATACAGTTCTGTTTGTATCTAACTCAGTGCCAAAACTGGAGGTTAATGATGGAGGCCTTGTTGTAGCTAATCAATTGATTATTGGGAATGGTGGTATTTTGAATATTTCTGCAACAGGAAAGGTACAGGTATCCAGTGCATACTTGAATGAGGGCTCTCTAGCACAACTTAATAGTGGAGCTCAGTTGGGGGTTACACAAAGTAAAGTTAGTCTCAGCAGTTTTCGACTTGGCTACAATGCCAGCATTAGTTTTGGTAATGACAATGTGACCATAGAATCAGCTTCATTTAAGATGGATCCATTCTCCCAAATAAAACTTGAAGGGTTTGTAAAGGAGATTCACATTTCAGGGAATGATATCATTATCCAGGATGGTGCCATCATATCAGCCTCTAGGGGTGGAAGCACAGCAGGTTCTGGAGCAGGAGCTGGTGGAAAAGGTGCAAGTTATGGTGGAGAAGGAGGAAATAACTCTGGGACCACCTATGGATCAACAAGCAACCCCATTGACTTTGGCAGTGGCACATCCTATGCAAGGGGAGGTGGCATCATTACGTTAAATGGACAGAACAAAGTTGAGTTTGATGGAACTGTGTCAGTGGATGGGGAGGATGGTAACAGTGCTAATGGAGGTGCAAGTGGTGGAACTATCCTCATCAGAGCAGGCTCATTCATAGGCCATGGTCATATTTCATCAAAAGGTGGTCAGGGCATGACTTCCACATCAGGAGGTGGTGGAGGAAGGGTTGCAGTCTATGCTAGCTCAATCTCAGATTTCCATGGAGATATATCTACTACTGGAGGGAAAGGGGCAGCCAGTGGAGCTGCAGGAACAACCTATCTGTCCTACATTTTGTCTGGAGCAAGCAAGACTGAAGTGATTGTAGACAACTTAGGTGAAGATTCTATCTCAAAGACAGTTGTCACCAGTGTATCAAGAGTATCCAAGTTAGATATCAGAGGAAATGCACAGCTCCTCTTCAACTCCAGTGGTGTCAGCCAGTTTTCTATTGAGTCCATTGATGGAGACTATACTGGAAAGCTCTTTGTGCAGGGTGGTCAAGAGGCAAGCATTGCCACAGCCTATGGGACCCAGCATGCTTATGGCCTAAAGTGTAAGCTTGATATTCTCTTTGGAGGAATAGCCACAATGCCTGCCAAGCTCCTTCTGAAGGACGATGAGAGAAATGACTTTGATAATGTTAATCTGAATGTAGATGGAACAATTCTTGGTTTGCGTGACTTGATCATTGCCTCAGGAGGAATAGCATCATTTGGTTATAAGAGTAACAGTGGACTTGACAAAACAAAACTTGAACCACAAGGGACTCTTGTACTTAACAACTTGGATGTTGCTACTTCAGGTACATTACTTCTTGGAATGGACACAGCATCATTGTATACTCTGACTTTAAGGGAGGAACTGAATGTCAAATATGGTGGTACATTGAGAGGCAAGAACCTAGCTATAACTTCTCCCATGCTACAGGTTGCATACAATGGTTTACTTCATGTGAATGAAGGAGGCAATCCAAGTGAGACTGGCAAAGGAGCAGGATTCCAGGGAATAGGGGGTAGCTTTGGTGGTACAGGTGGTTCACCCATTAGTGTCTCCTCTCCATCAGTCAAATACTATGGCTCTTTCAATATGGCTACTGAAGCTGGGTCAGGAGGTGGCAATAGCTATGGAGGAATTGGAGGGAATGGTGGTGGTATCTTGGGTATCTCTGTCACAGACCATCTCATTCTCAATGGCATTATCAGTGCAAATGGAGGACCTGGTTTGAATGGTGGAGGTGGTGGCAGTGGTGGTTCTGTCGCTGTAGTTACTCTTGATATGTCAGGAGCAGGAAGCATATTTGTATGGGGAGGTAGCTCTAACAGTACTGGAGGAGGTGGTGGAGGAGGTCGAGTAGTTCTGGATGTCACAGGTGTATATAACTACAGTGGTTTGCACAGTTTGTCTGGTGGATCCTCTGTATCAGGTGGTGCAGGTGGATCAGGCACAGCTTTTATCAAGACCTTGGTCAGAAATCTGCCCAGCTTTGAGCTGCAAGTAAGCAATGAAGGGGCATCTGGGACTGAACAAGGCCACACTTACATTGACTACAGTAGCTCTACTAGAATGTCTGTTGACCATCTGAAGGTTGGAGCTGACACAGTTCTGGATTTTATGACATCAGGTCTCCATTACGAGGTTGAAGTTCTGACTTGTGATCTTGGCAGCACAATTATTGTGCATGATTCTGTCATATTTAGTGCAGACATAAATGAGGACTACAGCAAGTCTAGATGTAGCTTTGTTGTTCAGCAGGGAGCAGAGCTGAGACTACCAAACAAAGTGGAACTGCTTGGAGCCAGCAATTCATTTGAAGGTATTTTTTGAAACTTTAATTTTCTTGGCATCAGTATAATTCTCTAATTTGTTTTCAAATTTATTTAACTTGTTACTTTTATGTCCACCGCGACAGATGTAGTAGCACAATGTCTGTCCCATCAGTATATCTGTCCCTGAAATGTTTTAATTTTTACTTTAGATCATTTCATGTCACATGCCATCAATCATCCTATGGTTTAGTTATCAAGTTATCTTGTATTTCCAGCAAATTAACAAGTCCATTTTGATTCATATAAGTTTTGCAAGTAGTTTGACTTCTCTTGGAATAAAAATTGATATTTTTTAGAAATATATCTTTAAGATTTAATAACCATGTTTCTAAATTTGGATAACGAAAAGTTTTTCATGCATGTCTGACAGTGCAATATAAATGTAAATTCATAGTAATTAAAATAGACTGCCTCAAAATAGACTGGTCCAATGCAATAATGTAATTTCATAATTAAAATAGACTGCCTCAAAATAGACTGGTCCATGCAATAATG
This sequence comes from Unio delphinus, assembly GCA_029339505.1. Classification (NCBI taxonomy): domain Eukaryota; kingdom Metazoa; phylum Mollusca; class Bivalvia; order Unionida; family Unionidae; genus Unio; species Unio delphinus. The sequence continues at coordinate 4,618,533 of JAQISU010000225.1, forward strand.
TAAATTTGTAGTAATTAAAATAGACTGGTTCAATGTAATAATGTAAATTCATAGTAATTAAAATAGACTGCCTCAGAATAGACTGGTCCAATGCAATAATGTAAATTCATAGTAATTAAAATAGACTAGTCCAGTGCAATAATATAAATTTATAGTAATTACAATAGACTGCTCCAATGCCAAAATATAAATTCATAGTAATAAAAATATACTGGTCCAATGCAATAATGTAAATTCATAGTAATAAAAATAGACAGCTCCAATGCAATAGTGTAAATTTATAGTAATAAAAATAGACTGGTCCAGTGCAACAAAGAAATGTTTTGTAAAGTGTTAGGTGCTATTTTTATTTTCTTTAACACTTGCCATATATGTGCTTCACTTTATATGTAATTGTGTGTGTGTGTGTGTGTGTGTGTGTGTGTGTGTGTGTGTGTGTGTGTGTGTGTGTGTGTGTGTGAGGGAAGAGAGAGAGAGAACATATTATAAATTGCTTTTATGGTTAATTTTTTGCATTGGTTTAAGAAACCTTAGGGATGGTATTTTACCTTTGCAAATTTCGAAAATAAAGCATCAGCTGAATAATCTTTTATATTGTTCACCTTTAATTCCTGTAGGTACCCTGACCAATATCCGAGACATGGTGATATCCTCTAATCAGAAAGCCACTTTCTCCTCCAAGACCCGTACAGCTGGCTACACCAATGGTCAGTACACATACAAGACAGAACCTGGAGCCTACAAGTTCTCCACCTTCACCATCAAGGATTATGCACAAGTAACCTTTGAGGCTACTGGAAAAATACAGCAGCTGGGAACCTTGGAGCTGCATTATGGAGCAGTACTGTTTGGAGATATGCTAATGTTGTGGAGTAATGACATTATCATGCACCCTGGATCCACCATCAACCTGACAGGCAGAGGTTACCCTGCTGGAACTGGTCCTGGGTATGGAGAGCAGGTACGAGGTTATATGGTATCTATGGTATTGGGCAGGTTGTTAAATTAAGAAAGTTTCTCAAGGTCACTGAAAATTGCAATCTCATGAAAAACCATGAACAGTTTTGAATTTTTTTTTTTTAATTACAGTAAGATTTAGAACACAAAAAGAAGCAAAAATATTAATTTTATTTCGCAGGACTTCTATGCACAGAAATAAGAATAAAATTGTTGTTGTCACAACACTTACAGACTCAAAATTGACAAGACAAAATTGGCAAGATCACCATACATCACACAGCAGTGGCATATCATGACTAGTGTCACTTTTATCTTGGTTTATTATACAAAAATATTAGGTGCAGATTTGGCTTTATTCTTATTTTGTAAAAGTATCATTTTTTCCTGTTGGAGAGGCAGAGCACTGACAATGGGTTGTATCTCCTGTTAGGTGGTAGTTCACTGTGATAGCAGGTCGCACGTATTAGGGAGAGTACCACAATAGTGAGTTGCACCCTCCAGTTAAGGGAAGTAGATTACAGCAATAGCAGGTTGAACCCTTCCATTAGGGTAGTAGAACACCATGATAGAGGGTTGCGCCCTTTCTTGAAGGAAGTAGAGCGCCAGAACCATGGGTTGTACTGTCCCTTTAGGGCGTTTGCGCTTTAAATCAGTGGGTTGCTCCCTCCAATCAAGGAGGTAGAGTATCAGAATACATATCATGTCATCTATCACTCATCAGCCTCATGGTATTGGGACAGGGTTAGGAATGAGCTTCCCACTTTATCATCCCACAATGTTGAATTTGCAATCCATACACAGAACTCAGGCTAGGGACACGGTCTACATTGGTGTTCCCCCCTTCACAATTATACCTTTGAATCCTTTTGGGATGTGGGGCCTTCCACCTTAGGGTCCTTGGTCCATGCCATCAAAGTTGAAGTGATGCTGCGGCTCATGTCCCACCATCAACTCTTCTTGGAAGGCTAAAGGTATTACATCATCTAGGGTAGACAGACATTCTTGTTTCCCCTCTGTAATTCATGATGAACCAGGGAACATGGCAGAGAGTACTAATATTTCCCTCCATCAAGGGACATAATGAGGCCCATCCACTCTCCAACTTGGAGCATCCTTGTCTATGATGATGACAGTGCACTCTCTGTCATCATTGACTCCAGCAAGTTTGAGACAGATGCTGCAGCAATAACACCTGTTTTTAGGCCCACCCTTTCATATCTGATGGATAAAGAACAAAAGGTATGGTCTTTTGATAAGTTACTCAACAAGGTTACCATGTTACCCTTGGACTTGTGCCCCAAACCAGCTTGTACACAGTCCAAAAAGATCATTTCCATTTGGAAAAGACTGCTGAGGTACCAACTCAAAAAACTTCTTCCCACTTTTTGCAAGGCCAAAATATTACTCAACAGCATCAAGCCTGGGCATACCTTCCTATCAAAACAATTGATACCATGGAGCAGTAAACCTGGTTAATTGTAACCATAGTTTTGCATCCCAACCTATTCTCCACTATTTTCCTTCATATTGCTGAGAGAAGCCAAAATGCAGCTGCATTAAAACATGCTAGAAGTTGTGGCCAAGACATCTCAGCATGCACTCTCTGTTACCATGGCATTATATGTGGAATTTCTGCACATATGCCATGACAATGCATTGGTCTTGCTTCACCACAGTCAAGACCTAAGATCTGCTCCACTTTAGGGACCTCATTCCTACTATGATTTCTCAAGATGTGCTGGATCTCAAACACTGATCTTTCATCTCTACTCCTGACCCATCACATTTCACTAGGAAATGAGGTCAGGCAATGCATCCTCAGGGGCCATCTGCAATTTTTCAAGCAGTAGATCCAGAGGAGGTTCTCTAACAGCCCCCCACCCCGCTTCCTTTCCTTCAACAGGAAAGGGATGGGGGACAGTCCTTGCAAATTAACAATCTCTTGCCATGCATGTTCTTCCCAAACATCCAAGTAGGTGCTCGCCAAGGCTTCTTCTCAGTGGCTTGTTCATATATCATGGACTTTGGGTGGGTCCTCTCCATCATAAACAAGGGTTATCGACTCTGGAACATTTCCCACTATCAAAGACTCCCATTTCCTTTCTCCAGTTCAATGTGCAAACCCTTTTGCAGAAAGGGGCAGTCAAGAGGATCTTGTATAATCAGTCTCCGTTCTTCTACTCCTGAATTGTCCTCCTCTCCAAGAAATGCAGGAAATTTACAATCATAATCAATTTCTCCCTGTTAAACCAGTTTCTTTTGGAGGAAACCTTCAAGCTGGATACAACCACCTTTATCTGGAATGCTCTTCATCCTTTCTTTTGGACCATCAACCTTCAGGATGCCTTTTTTCTGTACATCCTTATATTTCTTCTACAACACAAAAATCACCATCTGTCCCTAGACAGATGCATCTGCACCCGCATCATGGGAGAGGTAGCAACCTACCTTTGAATACTGGGAACATCAGTCCTTCTGTATTTTTATGACTGGCTGCATCACAGTCTCCATGTTCAGTCTCTTCATCAGAATCTGTTCTGCTCTTGGTCCACCATAACTCATTTGGGTCTCTTATGTGACTTTGAAAAGTCAGACCTTGTTCCATTACATGGGAATGAATTTCCTAAACTTGGTGCAGATTCCTCTAGATTGGGTTGATCAAATCCTGTTCTCCTAGATTATCTATGAGTGAACACCGTATTATCTGCTCACCTTCATTTTTCCCTACTCAGAACCTTGAATGCCACTGCCAATTTGGTTCCTTAAGGATGTCTTCATATGCATCCTCTATGGTTCCTCCTTCTCACAAGGTGGAAACCTCACAGAGATTCTCTATCAACCCCCATCCTTCTAGGACCAGATTTTCACCACCATTTGTTTTGATGGAAGAATCAAGACAAATTCCTGATGAGAGTTCCGATGGACGCACCCAATCCACTTCAATTTGTTCACCAATTCATCAGATTTTGGATGGGGTGCTCATTTGATCTGAAGGATATAATTCTCCAGAGTTCTTGGACTAAGGCCGAATTGTCCCTCCACATCAATAACCCAGAAATGAAAGCAGCATTTCCAGCATTGCAAGAATGCATCAACAGAATAAGGGACCAGTGTGTCATGGTCTCCTCAGACAACATGCCCATCATAGCTCATCTACAATGTCAAGGAGGCATACATGCCCCTTCTCTTTGCATGGAGGACTAGAACCTCTTCATCTGGGCAGCCTCAAAGAATGTCACAATCCAAGTTTTCCACATCTGGACAAGATAAATGTATTCTAAGACAGCTTGTCCAGAGCAGACCAAGCTGATCTTACAGAATGGTCTCTTCCCTACTCAGTCACAGATCCCCTGTTCTCCCTTTGGGAAAGACCCCCATTGGACCTATTTGCAGCCAGATTCAACAACTAACTTCCCTTTACATGTCTCCAGTCCCATATCCAAGAGCATGGGTAGTAGATGCATTCAGCTTCCATTAGGATTGCCAATTCACGTATGTCATCACACCTTTCCAACTGCTACCACAAGTTCTGCAAAAGTCAGAACTTCCACTGCTCAGATCATCCTGACCTCCCCACTGAGGCCCCAGTAATCATGGTTCAGTGATCACTTAGACCTATTGATTGATTGATCCATGTCTCTGCCTTACAGGAAGGATTGCCTTTTTCAACACCGCAGATCCCTCCTCCACAACAGCCCACACATTGTCCATCTACATGTCTGGATTGTCTCAGGTGAGCTCTCTGCCAGAGTAACTTTTCTGGTTAAGTTGCTAGTTGCAGCATTCAGGCAGGGAGAGCTTATATGTCCAAGGTCTCTGATGCCAGGTGATTGGTGCAGGTGATTGGAAACATGTTATCTTTTGTAACTTCCATTGCTGATTTCCTTTTGGGGTTTTTTCACACCAAAAATTCTTTAGTATCCACTATCAAAAGCTATCAAGCTGCCATCTCAAACACACTTAAATCCTAACATAGCATAGAATTGGTTAAGATTAGCACCTTGCTGATCTTACTACGTATTTTGAGCTCCAGAGATCTGTCTCCTGCTCTCTTATGCCCAAATGGAATCTTGATTTTTATGGTCATCTACCTACCCCCTATATGAACCATTGAGTGAAGCTTCCTTTCAAAACCACAAACTCAGACTGTGTTCCAATTTTATCTAGCTTCTGCAAGATGAATTGACATTTATGCCTTGTCTATTGACACTGACCATGTCTAATTTACAGCAAGTTTCACCCTCCCATTAGAGAGATTGACCAGTGCTACAGTGGGTTGAACCCCCTTTTTATCTTGGCTGTGCACTACGACAGTGCGTTTCACCCTCCCACAGAGGTAGAGCACCAAAACACATCTCATGTGTTTTGTTTCTCTCTGGGGCCCATTGTTATGGCACAATAAGTGGCTCAGAGAGACATTAACCTTCTATAGATGGACCTCTCCCTCTAAGATGAGTAGAGTACAACTCAGCTTATCAGTTTTTGATAAGTTTGATTAGATCACCTACCTATCCACCTAACTGAAAAATTCAGCACTGTTGTAATGGCAGGAAACGTAATTGCTGCTTTTAAAATGTAGATGCTAAGCAGCATGGAATTGGCCATAAGTGATTGCTGCCAGAATTATTAAACAGCCATTGAAAATTTATTAATTTTCTTACAAAAGAAAGTTGAGAGAATTAACCGTGGTTTTTTTTAGTGTCATTTTTGTCTATAGCACAGTAGTCCCTAGTATTTTTAGTTATCTTAGCATGGTTTACTATGTGTAAACAGATTAGGATGAAAGCAAATTGAAAACAAGATTAATTGTTGCACAGTCTGCATAGAGAACTCTTTTACCTCTAAGAGCTATCAAAGTAAATTGTGGTTTGTATTTTTGTGTTTGGTAAATCCAATCTCTTTTGTCAGTCAGACACATACAAATCTTTAATCAATAATGATCTCAAAATCATTATAGCTATCTGTGAGACATTAGAGATTGAATATTTTTCTGAGGCATCTCGCATATGACAGAAAAGCTATGAAGACATTATGGTGTAAAGGCAACTAACTTAGAGTTATCTTTTTGTACAGGTGTCTGGTATAGGGACTGGTGCAGGCCATGGAGCTTCAGGTGGATCATTCAGCAGCAGCATTGCTGGTGGTTCCTCTTACAATCTGACTCGGAATCCAGTGGAGAGGGGTAGTGGAGGTGGTAACAGTACTTCTGGAGTAGGTGGTGCAGGAGGGGGTATCCTCAATCTCACCTTGGAGACCATAATTCAAGTTGAAGGTTAGATTTTATTAATAACTCTAGCTGCTCTTTTTTGAAATTTCAATACCATGTTTACTCACTTATAGAGGACAAGTCCAACACAAACCCAGATCTTCTGTTGCATAATGAACCAGCAGATCTGGATCTGTGCAGTTTGTTAGGAGTAATCAGTAGAAAAAAAGACAAAAACCCTGATCCACAGGCAAATTATGTTATGGCATAACAGGATCTTTGTCATTTGTAGTTTGACTCAACTTATAAGTGAGTAAATATGGTAATCTTTCCTGATTTTCTGTTGCCCCAGATAAATATGCTTAATTTCTGTAATGTTTATTCAAGAAACTGTCACTTTGGTTTTACGTGAGGTGTTTGGTTGGAAACAATCTTTGATTTTGGTTTTACGTGAGGTGTTTGGTTGGAAACAATCTTTGACTTTGGTCTTACGTGAGGTGTTTGGTTGGAAACAATCTTCAATTATCAATATCTGTTTGTGAATGAAAAATGTTTCCAGATATCTTTCTGGATTTGAATATCATCTGGACGTAAATGCATTCTAATTGATTTAAAACTTTGACATGATGAAGTAATATTTCCTTTGATGGCATTAAACATCACAGTGACTTCATGAAAGCATTGTTTATTGAATTCCGTGTTATGTAGCATGGTTTGGTTTCTTGCTAACAAATTAAACGGTGAAGAACATTTATTTAGTTTCTGTTATCCAAGAATTAGACCTGAGGAAAAATTCAAAAGTTGGAACAAAAGACATCTCAAAATCATGCTCAAATCACTGATTGTGTAATTTTAATAAAATTAGAACGTAGTCAATAATTGTTTGTAAATTCACACAAGATTCACATGAAAATCAACAACTTTGAACAACTTAGTGTAAAATTTATCAAGAAAGGTTATTGCTCAAGTGCTAGGAAATGCAGAGATCCCTTACAAAAAACTTAAAATCAATTTTGACTTAGAGGCTTCACACACACACACACACACACACACACACACACACACACACACACACACCAATCCTCTCATAAATCCTACAGGGGGCATAGGCAGCCCCCATTTTCATATGGGGTAGCATTGGCATCACTGCTAAAGTATCAAAACTGTTTCTCATACTGTAAAACATGAAATGGTAACAAATGCATGTGATGCTGCTTCCTTGTGCAATGTACAAAAAATAATACAAAGTGTCATCCCATAGATTCATCCTATTCAGGAGTTAAAATAATCTAATAACCCAATGCCCAGGACTAAGTCTAGATCAGATCCCTCTCATATTCAAAGTGACTTGTCTGATGGGCCTGTCAAAAAAGTATTTTTTTAATTTTCCAGAAAGAAACCTTGAGCCTTCTGATAAAATGCAACATTTTTATTTTGAAGTTCTTGAAAGACACTTGTAAATTATTCTTCTACAATCTCCCAGCTGGGGCTCAAGCTGTAGGTCCTCCATCTTGTGATGATCATCTGTTTGTTTGTATGAAAAGCTATTAACTTTATGTATACTGTATTTGACGGCATATAAGACGATAATTTTTTTACCAGAAAATTATCACTTTGTCTTGTACTCCGAATCAACTTATATGTGGATTATATCATCTGAATAGCTTTATATTTTTCATACTTTTTGTATGGAAATTTTTTCTCCAATAGTACATAAAATAATGTGTACAAAATATTTCATTTTGGGGAAGAGATCGTGTATGAAAAAATATAGGATACCACAATTTTGATCATCAGTATTAAAAACTAACATCAGTCAGATGTAATTGCACTAAAACAGCATGCACCAGTAATGTATATTGTTTGTTATATATGTTATTTAAATTTAATTACATATACATGCATTAAAATGTACAAGTTAGAAGATGTAATACCATGACAAAGACATACTTCATCACAATTTTTTTCTTGCACCTAATGATCAAATAATCTGTATGCTCCATTGAGAGACAGACAGACAGGGATGTATTCACAATTGTAAATCTGTATTGTTCACTTGCCTGGTGATTGATCTTATTCATGTAAAAGTGCAGTACCATATTCCATTATCAGTTAATATCTAGGTGAGCAATTCCTTCTGGTTTTTGTTGCCACTTCCATTATTAAAAGAATCACATGGCTTTGTAGTGGTATTTACATGCTAATTAAATATGCTATGGCTGTATGCGGTCATTCCAAGCTAACACCTGTTTGAGGTCAAAGATTGAGCAGACCAGATCAGATTGGCGAGGCTACCAATAAGGAAATGAGGCTACCAATAAGGAAATGAGGCTACCCATGGGTATTATGAATACAGTACCATGTAATGAAAGGATTTCGATTGCCAAAACTGCACACCATTGGTACTGTCAGGCTTTGATTTCAGTTTTAATGTTAGTAGGATGCTTCATATAAAGTACAAACACATTCCATCATATCTTTTGTGACTCTAAGCTGATTTGCATTCACCTTAGTAGTTAGTATTATCATTACTATCACCACTATTTATTACTGACAATCAAATCAGGAAAGCAAATATCACTTACTGGTATGATAAGCTGAGACAAAGACACCATTCATCCCAGGCAGTATGTATTACAATGGCAGATAACAGTACATACTTAAAGTTGGTCTACATTCATTTTTACAAAGGATTTAAGTTACATTGAGTTTATAACCTTTCTTGTGGTCATTCATAGTGTCAAACATATATTTTGCCTAAAAAATCTTGATTGCTTGCTATATTTTTCAGATGGTCACCATCTTCATCTATAAAGCTGACAAATAATTCAGCATGTCTAACTATATCTACATTTGATGCAAATTCTGCAAACATGGATTTCAGCAATGGCATATTTGTTGTCATGGTTAATATGCTTCTAAGATATTTTAATTTTGCTTAATGTGTGATATCATTATTGTGATTGTAACATACTTTGAAATCAGGTTTACAGAAAAAGCAGAATGCATATTCATGTCCCTTTGAACAAGATTGCAACCAGTGATATTCCCATTTCCAAACAATATTGAATTTTGTGATACTTCATTTGATTGGATTTTGTGATATTTTATTTGATTGGATTTTGTGATATTTCATTTGATTGGATTTTGTGATATTTTATTTGATTGGATTTTGTGATATTTCATTTGATTGGATTTTTGTTATTTTTGTACTAACACACATAGACATCTGATAAAATTTTAAAGTCAAACCTTTTATTCTGCTTGAGGTCTTGAGTAATCCAACCATAATCAATTTTAACATCTTTAATCCCAAGTTACTTATGACTCTAATCCATCTTGACAACTTTAATCCTGTTCAAGTTACTAATGCTCTAATCCATCCTGACATCTTTAATCCTGTCCAAGTTACTTAGGGCTCTAATCCATCTCGATATGTTTAATCCTGTCCAAGTTACTTAGGGCTCTAATCCATCTTGACATGTTTAATCCTGTCCAAGTTACTTAGGGCGCTAATTCATCTTGACATGTTTAATCCTGTCCAAGTTAGGGCTCTAATCCATCTTGACAACTTTAAGCACAACAGCAGAACATAAACATTAATCCAACCATAATCAGTTAGTGTTGTTAATCCTATGGGAATTACTTCTGCTCACACATAGTATAATCCACCTCAATAGACTTCAGACAATGAAGCCCACTGACTATGCAGACAAAATCAGAGGGTGAATTTACCAACTACAGGATCTTGCCTTGCCTCAGCCTGTTCAGTTACATGATCACAGGCAGTATTATAATATATATACTACACTGGAATCAGAATATAAAATAAATGTTAAAAAAATAAAAAATTTCACTTATAATTTTGGGTACACTGGAAATATCAGTGCATGATGGGAGACACCACCAATTTTGGGAGAAAAACCCAGCCATGCAGGAGGTTCATACATATGAGATGAAGGCATATAGTTGAAGATCACAAGAGCAGAGGTGTATGCCACAATTATTCAAAATTTACTGCCAAAACGTGCAGAAATTGTGAAATTGCTGGAAATTTAATTAGTTGTGAGCCCATCTTCAGCAGAATGTGAACAATGATTCTTTCCCATGAACAATATTACAAAATACAAGAGACTGACCATTTTAATTTTCTGGAGGGTTGGGGGTGTCAAGACACAAGTAAAATATTGGTGGGGACATCATTTTTAAGTTTGGGCAATTGACTTTGTTTTAAAGCCACCTGACCTAGACTAGTGTCTGAGAAAAAAATATCTTTGAGCACTGCTTCAGATGCTAATCAACATGACTGCTCCTGATCCAGTGAGCAAGGATTATGTTTATAGAGCAGTTAGGCAATGGTTGACATAAGAACCTGATCCAGTGAGCAAGGATTATGTTGATAGAGCAGTTAGGCAATGGTTGACATAAGAACCTGATCCAGTGAGCAAGGATTATGTTGATAGAGTAGTTTGGCAATGGTTGACATAAGAACCTGATCCAGTGAGCAAGGATTATGTTGATAGAGCAGTTTGGCAATGTTTGACATAAGAACCTGATCAATTAAGCAGGGATTATGTTGATAGAGCAGTTAGGCAATGGTTGACATAAGAACCTGATCCAGTGAGCAAGGATTATGTTGATAGAGCAGTTAGGCAATGGTTGACATAAGAATCTGATCCAGTGAGCAAGGATTATGTTGATAGAGCAGTTAGGCAATGGTTGACATAAGAACCTGATCCAGTGAGCAAGGATTATGTTGATAGAGCAGTTAGGCAATGGTTGACATAAGAATCTGATCCAGTGAGCAAGGATTATGTTGATAGAGCAGTTAGGCAATGGTTGACATAAGAATCTGATCCAGTGAGCAAGGATTATGTTGATAGAGCAGTTAGGCAATGGTTGACATAAGAATCTGATCCAGTGAGCAAGGATTATGTTGATAGAGCAGTTTGCACACAGTCACATTTATTCTGCAAAGTGGAATAGGTTAGGGCATAGCATTGTACAATGTGGACAACTGCATATTGGTAACCGGTACATTTTACCATCTAAAATCATGTGTATTCATTATGTATTTAGTGTTAAATGAGAAACTATGTGTCTGATTAACTAGTGTCCATGCAATGTATGTTACTTTATGCTTATTTTAAGTAATGCAAATACATCTCTTGTTTTCTAATCATCAGGTTCTATTTTGGTGGATGGAGCTGATGGTATTGGTAACAATGCTGGTGCTGGAAGTGGAGGCACAGTCATCATCAACACACCAGAAATCACTGGCAGTGGCCTAATTTCCTGTAATGGTGGAAAGGGATCAGGAAGAGGAGGTGGGGGAGCTGGTGGCAGAATGAAAATTATGGCTAATAAAGAGTAAGTGTTATAAGAATGTTACTGTAGATGGCTTTATAAAAACTATAAAATGGCTTCTTGCTTTTCATGTAGACCATGAAAAGATTTTTTTAGAAATGCCTACATTTTAATTTGATTGAATGAATCTATTATTTCATTCTGATTTTTATCTGAAGATATCACTTACATAGTCGCACATATGTAAAACATGTTTTGAGTCAAAAATGGAAACATGTGACTGCATATGTGGAATGCTATATGTGTGTGACATATGGTTGGCACCCAATGTGGGTATGTGAGAAAGCTTGTCAGTAGCTTCTTGTGGGTTAGTGGTTCTTTCCATGCGTTTTCCCCAGGCTCTTCCTCCACCATGAATACTGGCCGACATGTATAGCCTATCGTGCGCTGAAAAATGGCATCGAAACCCTACAACAATAACATATGATTGGATTCAAACAACATTCAAAAATGAAGCATACAGAAAAACCTCCATTTGCAACCACACTCAGATAAAAATGACATCAAAAAAAGAACCAGATTTGTCTGATCCCATCTTTTAATGTAAATGAGCAATTTTATTCTCTAAATTGATGTAAATGAGCAAATTTTCTCTCTACATTGATGTAAATGAGCAAATTTATTCTCTAAATTGATGTAAATGAGCACATTTATTCTCCAGACTGACCCTGCCTCCTATTTAACACCACTTTTACCGAGTATGAGTGTCTTAATTAGGCTTTGCTGTATTTGTAAAGTGAGTGCTTATATACATGCATATGATCTTTGCCTCATAGTTACGATGTCTTATTACCACCTAGTGAAATTTCTAGCTATTTGATTGGTCAATAGCCAATGCATTAGGATACAGTTTGTGCAGTTTTCACAGGTTGTACAGAATTTTGGATAAAGTGAATGACAGGTTCTTGGTGACAGTGACATATACCATATATACTTGCATATAAGCCCATTCACATATAAGCTGACCCCCCCCCCCCCCCCGCAAAAAAAACTGAATCAGTAAAACTGTTATAAAGTGCATGACCCGCGTATAAGCCAACCCATAATTTCTAGACTACCTGTACATCACGAGATGCACAAAGTGAGTTCTAAATACGTTTATTTAGGCAAATCACATTATTAAATAAAATGAAAGTAAGAAAGCTAATTTATATGTTGAAATATAAAACAATTCTAAAGTGTTAAGTCTTAATGGAAATTTAATTAATCCTCTTTCTAAAATCATGAATTATAAAAGTTCAATCACTTTTAGAATCCTTCAAAATCGAGCTCTGTATCAGACTCGCCAAACAGTTCATGAAACTCGACTTCTGTTACGGGTGTGCTTTCATCATATATGTTGTCATTTTCATCATGGTCATCCAATAGTCCGGTTCATAAAATGAGAGCACCAGCCAGCTGATGCAACAAATTTTGAATCTGCCAACTTATATTTATTATTTTTTACTACCTGCATAGCATGTAGACGATTTTGCCGCCATTCCTGTACATGCATCTCGTTCACAAAAATTAGCGTGCTGCATCACAGTTGTTATTTGCTTCTGCATATTCAATAACATTAAGTTTGAATGCTTCATCATACGCAAAACGCTTTCTTTTACTTTCTATACTACTCATGTTATCCGATTGAATTGAATATAAACTTATAGAGAGATTAAACTTAAATAATTTCTTATAGTGGTAGTGTACTATTTATATACCTTATAATGTAATTATTTCCACAGTTGGTTATCAATTTGTATTTGGTAATTATTTATCATTGTTGTTTATTTGTGGTTTTTTTTTAAACTATCGGTAGTGTGATTCAATTGATCAAAATATGATTGGTTTCAGTGTGGACATTATTCAAGTATTGTGGCAGTTTATAACTTTGAGCAGAAACCATGTCCACTACCATATCTCAGTAAATGATAAATCTGAGAGTCAGCATATTTTAGTAAAGTCATTGACATTGTGCAACAAAACAAACCTATTATCTGTGACGATTTTACCCCAACCCCTTGTATGTAGGTATAAGTTACTATAACTTGTGATTCTGACTGGCCTTGTACATGTATAAATTGTACGTCTGCCTGACCCAGCTGTGATGGTTCAAATTGTTCTAAGTTAGCTAATCCCTTACGTAAGATGGCCTTTGTTAGCTCGAGAGCGGACATCTCCGGGAGGTGTTAAGTTTATGACCGCATCAAAGGGTAGATGGCCGACGCCTAGAGAGACTGTGACAATGTCTCGACCTACAGACAGACAGTTGGATGATTGACAGTTCGAACGACTGACCGAGTCAAGAGCCATCCAATCAGGATGCGCTGAGGGTGGGCACTTGATTGGAATCTGCGATAATAACTCATGTTTAGTAAGAATTCGTCAGTTTGCTACAAGAATTGAGAAGAGAGTAGAACTCTGTACGGCCAGACGAAAATTGGTGGCAGACTCAGATTTTGGAAATCAAGGGAATCTTAAGATAGCTTCAAAGGAAGCTTTCGGGTGACGTTGAGAGAATTCCGGGGAAATTTCGGGTGACGTTGAGAGAATTTCGGGGAAATTCCGGATGACGTGGAAAGAATTCCGAGTGAATTTGAGAGATACCGAGTGAATTTCGGGTGACCTCAAGAAATACCGTAGAAGAGGAAATGGAAGTAGAGATAGAAGAGGAAACGGAAGTAGAGGAATCGGAAGGAGAGAAAGACGAAAGGAGACTTATTTAGATGAGTAACACTCAAGAAGGGAAAATAGTCCTCACACTGAAATCAAATGATGATCTAGGGATCATTGGGTCAAGAGTGACATTGATTGCTTAATATCTTTAAAATTTTCATTTATTAAATTGTTTAAATATCATCTTTGTATTTCTTTTAATTTAACTGTCGGCATTGCTGACTGCGGGCTCGTAGCCATATATAATATATTGTCCAGAAGTAAATATTCTGAATGCGGACCAGGGGAACTTCCTCATAATTCTTTCAAGTCTATAGGAAGAACCCCACCCCTACTAGACGACGCTTCACATTATCCCTGAGGCATTTGCCACAGATTAAGCATATGGTAGCTATTGTACAACACTCTACCGCTAACAAACCACTTTGCTTTACAAACAACCAATCAACAGTAGTATATAAACTGTGGCTGCCTATTAGGTCTAAAACATCTATCAAATAAATCCAACGAATTATGTTGTTTTACAATTATTCATGCTGACTCGTATATTGCAATGTTATTTACCCTTCCTAAATGTGCACACAACAAACCCCTATGGGGCTTCTCGCTATTGTTTCTTAAGACTATCGTACATGTATTTCTACACTCAATCAAAATGTTTGTCGTATGTACCTTCAGTATCGTAATTATTTTTTTTTTTTTATGTAGATTCTTTTCATATTTAGACTGAAATAAGCTAGCATGCATTTCTATGAAACTGTAGAGTTTAATGATTACTGATTAGCTGAGGGTTAAATACTTGACTAGAGATTACTAATATGGCAGTTCTTTTGGAAAATACACTTATTTCCATGGTTCAAATAACACATGGCTGTATACCTTCAGTATCGTAATTCTTTTATATTTTTAATGTAGATTCTGTTCATATTTTGACTGAAATAAACTAGCAAGCATTTCTATGAAACTGTAGAGTTTAATGATTACTGATTAGCTGAGGGTTAAATACCTGACTAGAGATTACTAATATGGCAGTTCTTTTGGAAAATACACGTATTTCCATGGTTCAAATAACACATGGCTGTATACCTCCAGTATCGTAATTCTTTTATATTTTTAATGTAGATTCTGTTCATATTTAGACTGAAATAAACTAGCAAGCATTTCTATGAAACCGTAGAGTTTAATGATTACTGATTAGCTGAGGGTTAAATACTTGACTAGAGATTACTAATATGGCGGTTCTTTTGGAAAATACATGTATTTCCAATGTTCAAATAACACATATGGCTGTATTTACTGGTGGATGGACATCTGTCAAATAGACGTCAAGTACATTAAAACATGTTTTCCATTCATTATCCTACCACTTATGTTAGAAAAAGAAATATTACTTCACGACAGGACAAATCTTATCAGCCATGTGGCATCATTAGGCATGTAAACTCTTATTCGGCGATTGATGGAAACACTAAATACTGGAAATCGAGGGAAAAAAGCATTATAATTTCAGACTTGGACCTTGATCCCCAGATAATCCGACCCCCTTGTTCCAGGCCTTATTTTTTTCCCTAAATTTCTCGGCTTATATACGGTTTAAAGCCTGAACATACCTCCCCATTTGTTGTACCCCTCTACTGAATTAAGATAAAAGATGCACAAAACTTAGTTAATTTATTAATATATAATTTCAAACCTGATTATGCATAGGTGGAATCTTAACACCATTATCATGTGCATGTTTCATTCCAAACTGAAGTTTTAAGTGTAAAACACGACCTGTTTTTTTATAGTACATTTCCAGTTCCGGGACAAGTCCACTTTCAGCGAAGGGATGGATGCATGACTATATTGAAAATATTATGTTGTCTGCTTCTGATATTTACAATGTCTAATCAAGCAAAGGAAGAGAATGACAAGTACAGATTTGCCTTTCACATGGATTTAACAAGCGATGTAATTTCTCTGTACATGTATATACAGGATATAACTCTATACCTCTCAACATTATAGTATTTTCCAAAATTAACCGTCAGTTACCAAATAGAATGGACTATGTATCAATGATTTCTGAGATCACGTTGCCCATAGTGTTTGGAAAGCCCTTTACGCATGATTCACAGAGAATGACAGTGTTAGGGCCACTCTGGTCACATTCAGGTTAGAAATTATAAATCAATGAATAAATTGACTAAGTTCTGTGCACTTTTTATGAGTTTACTGTTCTTGAAATTGGTAGTGGGGTACAAACAAATGGGTAGGTATAGTCAGACTATAGTTTGTTTGTTAATACAGTGGAACCCCACTATAACGCGATAATTGGGGTAAAAAACATTTGATCGTGTTACTGTGATGTTTTACAGTATTTTACTTCATTTAGAGTACAACTCATTGGCACATATACGTGAATTCATGTCTCATGTATATGATGAACAGGGTATCAATGCTGTTTATTATCATGCCATCATGGAATGCAGTTCATTCATAATGCATGTAATTCAATTGAAAAATTGCACACAGATTTACAATATTCAGTAATTTTGTCCCAGATCATTGTGTTTGAATTCAGTGTCAAATATATAACTTGAACAAAGTATTAACACCAAGTACTAGTCATCTGATATCATACCAACGGAGCTTGCATTTAATCCATAATGCATGCAATTCAATTGAAAAATTGCACTCAGATTTACAATATTCATTAATTTTGTCCCAGATCATTGTGTCTGAATTTAATGTTTAATATATAGCTTGAACAAAGTATTAACACCATTTACTTGCTGTCTGATATCGCACTGTCTGTACTTGCATTTAATCAATAATACCTGTCTGTATTTCATTGCAAAAATTGCATGCATATTTAAACTATTCAATAATTTTGTCACATATCATTATGTGTGTGAATTCAATGGGAAAAATAACACCCAAATTACATTAAGAAAAACGAAGCACACGTACAGGTTCATAATGTTCCAAGGCGATGAAAATGTGTTTCAGTGTACATTTATCCATTGTAAATTTGCAATATTTAACGCTTGTACGCCTATTTGTTTAAATGATTACAGAAAGAATAATTAACAATCACCTAATGCTTTCAGCATGCATATAATTTTACTTTAGATTTTGTGAATATACAAAGAAACGTGTGAAAACTGCTATTCTAATTACGGCACAAAGTGCAGAGAATGACTTGCATTTGTGAACTTGCTTTTCCATAACTGTAAAATATTTTTTATAAAAATAAGAAATTACAAATGAGTTCATAAGCAAACACCATACATATGTAAAACCCGAGAACTAAGTGCAGTAGGCCTGCAATGGTCATGAAACACTTTTATAAGAGATTTGTGTAAAAACTGAACTTTCAATTTCCAGCTAATAAAGCGGACATTATTTACTGGTCAACTGATTACATCTAATAACACCGCCAAGCTGAGCAAACATGTTGGCGGCTTTCATTTTTTGATGTTTATTAAATTGTGAGAAGCTTTTATCAACCACCGCATTGTCTGCTGCTTGGTTGTGTATGCAGTTAAAGAAGAAACACATGTTGGCTATTGTTTGAGCAATGATTGTATACAGAATTAATTGAAGACAATCAAGACGACTTAATCAGTTTATTCATTAATCAGTAATAAGTAACATTTCTTATGTTTATTTTGGCAATTCAAGAACCTGGTGAAATTTTTAAATTTCAGAAGCTACGCCACAATAGTATTATATTCAAATTCATACGCAAACTCTGATAATAAACCTTTTGCACACTATTTCTTGTACTTAAAAAATATTTTCCCGGTATGAGAAAAATACACATACATGTATTTAACATTTCAGAAACCACGCCATGATTGTATTATATTCAAATTCATACATAATCTCTTTCCCAAAACAAAAACTTTTTCAAGCACTGTTTCACGTACTTTGGAGAAAGAAAAAAAAATTTCATGTGCGAATGAATTTATGACATTTCAGGATCCATACCAAAATCGCGTTATGACAGAATTCACATCATCGTGGGGCGCATTATGGCAGGGTTGCACTGTATGTAGGTTTGAAATACTGCATATACATATTTTTTAAAGGATTGAACTAAATCAGCAGATCAAATTTGATAAGGAAGTAAGTTTCTTTCTTTATTTTAACCCTGAATACTGCAGACTACCTTTGAAAATTGTTCAGTGCAAGGTTTTAGTACTTCTATTTGTTTTGTTAAACTTCAATCTTAGATTAGAGGGAGGAGATGTTTTGTAGAATGATTTAGTCATATACTCTTTAACATCTTTGATACATTTAAAAGCTATCTTGTCTATGTTTTTAACAATTTTAATTCTTTGTACAATCTGATGATGTATCAATGGAGACTTCAAGAATCAGTTGAGCTGCTCAAATTTGAACCTTGTGAATTCTGTCTAGTTGGGAAATAATACAATTTCCACATATTGTTGAACAGTAGTAAATTTGCTGGGAGCATATAAACATTATAGTAAAGAATTCTGGAGTGTTATGTCATATAATTTATCATTTTACTAAGCAATGAAAGTTTAGAAGTGATCTACACACATTACAGGTATCTAATTTTTTTTTCCCACAACTAAGAATTCTCTCACAAATTAATCCAAATAACTTTTTGAAAGTTTATATTTTCAGCCATCTTATTATTAATGTACAGTTATATGTCTTTCTTTTTTAACTTTGTAAGGCTTTTAGATGTTCCCAAAAGCATGCATTGTTTTAGATTCACATATTACCATGTTAGTTTGTTTGGATAATTCTTCAATTGATGTAATGTTTATACTTAGTTTGTATTCCAGGGTACTGACATTGTTACTTGAAGAAATTGTTGCATCATCTGCAAACATGCCAGTACACTGTATTTGTATGTTAAGTACAGAGTGGAAGTTCAATGATAAATATATAAAAAAGAAATGTTCCCAGTGACCACTTTAATCAGTATCCTATAGTGACCACTTTGATCAGTATCCTATAGTGACCACTTTAATCAGTATCCTATAGTGACCACTTTAATCAGTATCCTATAGTGACCTCGTTAATCAGTATCCTATAGTGACCACTTTAATCAGTATCCTATAGTAACTACTTTAATCAGTAAGAAGCCACTGTTTGGTCAAGAAACACTGGCTGTTCATATCTAAAGCAGGTAACCATTTGATACATTATGTTTATAGAGGAAATTCATGGGGAAGAGGTGGAGGTAGGGGTTGAATTAGAATGGCTGTTGAAACCATGTGATAGCTATATGTAGGTGACCTTTATGGTCCCTTATGGTAGGCTGACTATATCTATCTGAATAATTAGTGTCTTCTGTGAGATCAAACAAAGGGATTTTAATGGTTATAATGTAAATACAGTGGCAAATATCAAGATATTATAAAACTGAATTTTAATTACTTTTAGATACTCCTACCAAGGTACTCTAACAGCCTATGGAGGTGGTAATGATGACAACCTGAACACAGTGAAAGCTGGTCCTGGCACCATCTATGTGCAGAAAGGAGCAGATGTTCTAAACCGCCCAGAGCACCACCTGATTGTGACTGGGGACAGCATGGACCCATTACAGACTGAGACTAAAACTCAGATCACAGGGGTCTCAGCCACGGAATTTGAATATGACACCTTCACACTTAAGGGTAAGATGCAGTAGGTTTATTTATAGTCATCATAAGGGAACACATGGGAAAACATGCAATTTAGGCATTCAGAATTGATTTTCTAAACTGCATTGAAGATTACTGTTTAAGATATATGCCCCTTGTTTATATTTCTTAGTGTAGGTTAATTTAATGCATGGTACATGTTTATGCTGGATTCAGTTTTATTACATGGCGAAGCTAACTTTATTTCATGTGGCGTTTTACATATTACTTGCATGGTCCTTTTATTGTCACAGGCTATGCTCATGCTGAATTTGACGGGTCAACAACTAGATTCATTCTGGCCGAGATTAATGGTGACAAGACAGGCTGGCTGTATGTAGAAGACTGGCAAGTTCTCCAAGCAGAATTCACTGAAGGTGTCTTAAATCATCTCATAACGAACATTAACATTTGGGTTGGTATAAATGCAACTTTGCATGTACCTCTGGACCTTACTGTTGGAGGAACGACTTTGGACCTCAGTGGCCGTGTTACATTCAACAAACTTACTGTAGAAGATCAAGGTGTAATAATGCTCCATCCAACATCATTCACTGCCTCTTATGCTCAGGGTGGATACAAAACTAAAAGCATTCAAGGAGTATATGCTCTTAATACCATCATCCTTAAACAGGGTTCTCAATTCAAACCAGATGTTGGCCTTCAGCTGCAAATTGGTTTAATGGAAATGAAGAGGTATGTCATATTGTATGCAGACTTTGTGGAGATTACTGCAGGAACCCTGATTCTTGAGAGGGGAGCTGAACTGAATGTTGTTGGGAAAGGAGATCCAGGGCATGCACCCCAGTTGGCACATGGACAAGGGAATAATGGTGGAGGTCATGCTAGTTCAGGTGGAGTAGGAAATGGACAGGATCTCACCTCAGCATCACAACCATATGGAACCATATATAAGCCTCGGACCCCAGGGGCCCCTGGAGGAAATGGTGGTAGTGGAGGTGGCTTCATCTACATCAGAGTGGATGAGTTACTCTTGGATGGGATCCTGGATGCCAGTGGAAACTCATCATCAGCTGGTGGAGGTGGAAGTGGTGGCAGTATCTATGTAATTTGTGATGACATCCTTAAGGGTCTGGGTAAGATGGCAGCCAATGGAGGGGATGCCTCAAGTTCTTTTGCAGGTGGTGGAAGTGGAGGACACATTGCTGTTGAGATGAAGACAGATTTCTTCCAAGGACAGTATAGTGCTTCTGGAGGAGTCTCTAGTGCTGTGTATGGAAAAGGAGGACCTGGATCCATTTATATCAAGACCATCACAGGGTGGACCCAGAGAGAAAAACTGATTATTGATAACTCCAACCAGCAAAAACAGTTCTACACCACCCTGAATGAAGAGGTCACTGATATTGAGTTTGATCAGGTTGACATCTATAATTACGCCAAGTTCCAAGTTGTTAAGGATGGAATACCAAGAAAACTTAATGTTAAGAAGGTTAATGGAGATGGAACAGGGTTGCTTAGAATGCAGACTAACCAGACAGGAACATTGGAGCGTGTCAGTACCAGCACAGATTCTAAGTTAGAGATTAATCTGGAACTTCATGATGGAGGAGAATTTATTTTGTCAGAGACTACAACTATCCTTGGAAAGGCTGATACAGCACTTGACTTGGATGGAACCATGCGTGGTGTAATTAATTTGGTTCTTGGATCTGGCAGACACATGAGAATGGGCAGCAATGCCCGCACTGTCCCATTCCAAGAAACAGCCATGAGTTCCAGAGCCAGGCTCACATTTGGTAAATTACAGTTAGACCCAGGCAGCACACTTGATTATGACCCAGACACAGGGGCAGATATTCTGGTTGGATCAATGTTTATAAAGTATGCATCCAAGATGACTGCAGACTACTTCAACATATCATGCTCCTCAATTGATATTGAATTAGAAGCAAAAATGAGTTGTGCTGGCAGAGATAGGCCTGACTCAACCACAATTGATGTAACAACAGGATCTGGTAATGAATCTTTGGCACAGAAGGGTGGAGCAGGACATGGAGGAGTAGGTGGAGGTACTTTAACCATGGCTGGTGGTTCTTATGGTTCACTGTATAGACCTAAGGAACCGGGAAGCAGAGCTGGAACAATGGGAGGAAGAGGTGGAGGGAAAATCTACTTGAACATCGGGCAGACATTGTTTAATGATGGTGAAATTTCAGTGAATGGCACTGCTTCAGCTTATGGTGGAGGCAGTGGTGGAAGCATCTTTATTGAGTCCTACTCAATTGATGGATATGGTGTCTTCTCCAGTGTTGGTGGATCCAGTAGTGGCACCAGTGGAAGTGGCTCAGCAGGGAGAGTAGCCATCTATTCCAAGACACAAGATGGATTCAAAGGTAGCTATCTGGTTTACGGAGGAGATGGTGCCTCAGATGTCCTTGCAGGAGGTGGTGGCACTGTCTACCTGGAGGACATCAGGAACAATTTTCCATACAAGCGCCTACTGCTGGACAACATGAACAGACCAGTTGATAAATATGCCACTATTGATGAGCCTAACATGCTTCAGCACAATTTTGATGAAGTCCATATGATCAACCAAGCTTCCCTTCACATGGCAGGTAATGGACTCAAGGCTAAGATGGACATCAGGAAATTGTATGGAGACAGGTCAGGTTTAATACATGTCCACTCAAACCAGGTCCTTGTGACTGAGTACAAAGAGGCTACTCGTAATGCCTTCACATCAGGTGTGAACTTTGCTTTAGATGAAGGTTCAGAGATCATTCTTCCATCTATTATGTATGTGTATGGACATGGAGTTGAACTTAGTGACTACACTGAGAAGAGATCCATTAATCTGTTTGGTAGATTCACAGGAGTGTTGTATCTTATACTTGGATATGAGTCTCGCTTCTTCCTAGGACCAAAGTCTCACACAGCAGTCCTGAGCAATGGCACATATGCTCGTGTAGATCCAGAGGGAGAAGTTAAGTTTGGATCCATGGATCTTCGAAGTTTCTCCTCCATTAAGACAGCACCGGATATGACCTTGAAAGCAACCAGTGAAACAATAGACTCCCGCTTCAAGTCAGAAATTTCTGCTGAGACAATTAAGATTAAGTGTAGCATTCTGAATGTTGAGGCAGGCTCAAAGCTAACTGCCTCTGCTGTGGATAGGCCACTAGACATGCTGGACTCACCTCTTGGCCAAGGCATCTCTGAGACCAGACCTTACTACATCGCTACTGGGGCTGGACATGCAACTGAAGGAGGGGGTGAGTATATGCATTATCATTAATATCCAAATTTGAGCAACAATGACACTTTCAATTTTTTCATTGTAAGTGCAAAACTTCAAATGTAGAGAAGAAATTCAGCAACTTGATATTAAATGGGTATGATAAGTTACAAACTTCTTATACATATTGTTCTCCTATGAAAAATTGTATGCTGTTTGCATGGAATTATGCAATCATAATACCATTTACATTTAAATATATCCAAGAGTTCTTTTTGGTCCTGCTACCTGATTGGTAGACTATAACACTACCATACCTCAATATTTTTAAATTTAAGTTCATGTTGAAAGAAAATTCCTTTTTCAGTTTAGGACATTTTTTAGGCTGATATAAAATTTTAAATTTTCCGTCATATGCATCTTGCATCCCAATTTGTGTGTAGTACGTCATTGTGTGAAAGGCCAAATAATTTTCATTGTCTGCTATAACTGTAATTATGGGTGTTATGTATCTTGTGGATTGAGTTCGTTATCATTAATACAGAGCTGTGAGTCTCATGTTTGTTTGTTTTAAATTCTTTTTTAAGTTTCAGGTTTGAAAGGTGCATATATCATTGTTCTTTTTCTCTTGTCTAGTTACCAGTATGTCTGCTATAACAACAACCACCACAGCCACCACAACTGCTTCACCCTGTCCCCTGAAAAACATCACAGATGATTCCACACTTATATCACCAGACAAAATTGATGTGTATTTGTATGACCCTATCACTGGCATAACACAACTTCAGGTGAATACTAGTCAACTGTTCCAGCAAAACAATGACCCACTGGATATAGAGGGACCTTTTGAAAGTGACACAACCATAAATATCAACATCACATTTAATAAACCTGCCTATTTTGTGGAACATGTCAGCATACTCTTGCCACAAACAACAAATGTGCGAAATTACATCATATATGGACCATTACAAACCTTCAATACAGTGAGTATTTTACAAATTTTGTTATTGAAAGATAGAACAGTTTGAGAATAAATGTTTCTTTATGCAAAAAAAATTCATCTCACTTGGCCCTTAAGGCCAAACGAGTTCATGATATGGTTATACATCTGCTGTGTCATTTGCTGCCTGTCATCATTTGTGAGTCCATATGTTGTGCATTGTTTGTTGTCTGTCATCCTTTGTGAGTCCATGTTTTTTGTGTGTTGTTTACTGTCTGTCAACCTTTGTAAGTCCATATGTTGTGTGTTGTTTGCTGTCTGTCAGCCTTTGTGAGCCCATATGTTGTGTGTTGTTTCCTGTCTGTCAGCCTTTGTGAGTCCAATATTTGTGTTCATTGATACCAAAAATAATCCTCTTCTAACGGGCTTATCAACTAAGTGCTCCAAACTTCTAGCATGCCAAAATTTCACTGAATGCATGAATTTGATTTCACAAGCTTTTTTTGTCAGTTACACATTTGAATGATATCAGCCCTCTTGAGCCTGTAGTATACATTAAAGAAACCAAAACAGGGATATTCCATAGTGTATACTCCAGTAGTTGATGGTAAAATATAAGTATTATTTAAAGCCAGCATTCACATTTTGTAAATAAGATTTTGTTATAAGGTTTGTGTTCAGCATTACCCTGTTTTGTGAAACTGATTGGGCATAAAGACAGGCACTTAGAGAAATATTCCATGACCCCAGAATCAAAACCTGTTTTGTGAAACTGACTGGGCATAAAGACAGGCACTCAGAGAAATAATCATGACCCCAATATCAAAACCTGTGTCATTTTTCTTTTTGATTTTTCTTACTGCAGGACATTGTATACCTGATTTTTATTTTTTTCATTTTACTTTTGTAGAAAGGTTACATGATCATCAAAGACAAAATTGTATGGTACTTTAGACATACTGTAATAAATGAAAAATGGTCAGGTACTTAAGAAAGGTTTCACTGTAATAAACTAAAAAATGTTATGGTGCTTGAGATGGGTTTCACCATAATAAACGACAAAATGTTATGGTCCTTGAGATGGGTTTCACCATAATAAACGACAAAATGTTATGGTGCTTGAGATGGGTTTCACCATAATAAACGACAAAATGTTATGGTCCTTGAGATGGGTTTCACCATAATAAATGACAAAATATTATGGTCCTTGAGATGGGTTTCACCATAATAAATGACAAAATGTTATGGTCCTTGAGATGGGTTTTACTGTTATAAATGACAAAATATTATGGTCCTTGAGATGGGTTTCACCATAATAAATGACAAAATGTTATGGTCCTTGAGATGGGTTTTACTGTTATAAATGACAAAATATTATGGTCCTTGAGATGGGTTTCACCATAATAAATGACAAAATATTATGGTCCTTGAGATGGGTTTCACCATAATAAATGACAAAATGTTATGGTCCTTGAGATGGGTTTTACTGTTATAAATGACAAAATATTATGGTCCTTGAAATGGGTTTCACCATAATAAATGACAAAATGTTATGGTCCTTGAGATGGGTTTCACTAATAAATGACAAAATGTTATGGTCCTTGAGATGGGTTTTACTGTTATAAATGTCAAAATGTTATGGTCCTTGAGATGGGTTTCACTGTAATAAATGACAAAATATTATGGCCCTTAACTCATCATCTGGAAATTATTTTCATTTTTGAGTGAAATAGAGCAAATAAAGGCATTTTGGGGGTAGCCAGATGCTTAGGTGTTAAAAGATGTTTTTCTTTTATTGGATATTACATATGCAGGAGGGTGAAACTTGGACTTCCTTTTTTCTATGTCCTGGACCATTCATTTTCATGTCCCATTTTACGATATGACACATAAATGTGGCATGCAGAGAAAACATGTTAAGGCTGCTTACACGGTAATAAGGGACAAAATCTTATGGTCCTTATGATAGGTTTCACTGTAATACCTGTAAATGGCAGAATGTTATAGACCTTCAGACAGGTTTCAATGTAATAAATGGCAAAATGGTATAGTCCTGCAGATAGGTTTAACTGTACTAAATGGCAAAATGGTTTAGTCTTTCAAATAGGTTTCGCTCTAATAAACAGCAAGATGGTATAGTCTTTCAGACAGCTTTCACTATATTAAATGGCAAAATGGTATAGTCCTTCAGACAAGTTTCACTGTAATAAATGGCAAAATGGTATAGTTGTTCAGACAGGTTTCAATAAATGGCAAAATGGTGTAGTCCTTCAGACAGGTTTCACTGTAATAAATGGATAAAAATGGTATGGTCCTTAAGACTGATTTTACTGTAATGCATCTTAATATAAACATTATGACATGCATACTATTGCAGATTAATGTGGGGGTACCAGCCAGTGTACTTGTGTATGATGTACCATCACTGAGAATAGAACTAAGAGTTGACAATGTGACCGCCAATGTCTCACTGAAGATGACAGTTGTTGGTTGTACTGAAGCAAGAAGCATTGGTAAGTGTTTTGGGGGATCAGATTTTATCCAGCAGCTTTTGGTTGACTGTCTTCAGAGGCAGTTAGTTGGCCACATTTCTTTGCTAATTGAAAGTGGATATAAGTTTTATTTAAAAATTTCACACTTATTTGGAAACTTGTGAACAATTCCATTTAATAAGGTCAAATAGTTTATACCCAAAGCTTAGTTCTCCCACAAATCAATTTATATTGTAGGATCAGCTTTGCTGCGACAGCTCCCCCCCCCCTCAAGATTTTACTCTATTAACCTTAAGCTATATATTTAGTGTAATATGTTAGATTCCAAGATCTTGTTTTTAATTAGATCTTAAGCATATGGGAGGATTTTTTTTCTTCATTTGAAACACAACAGATCACTTTTCCATTATGAGAAAAGTTTACTGGTATCAAACTTTTATTTGAATTTATATTGTAACATTAAATGGTTATAAACAACACCATGGATACAGTCTCACAGTCTCACAGTCAGCAAATCACTATTTACAAAAACAAAATAATTGGATATGGATATCTAAATGTTGTAATACAAACTGCATGTTTCTGCTGGTAAAAATATTATTTCCTTAACTGTAGGTAACAGCAATAACAAGACCGACATTTCAGTGGCAAGTGGTAGATACTATGATAGTTTGTACAGACCAAAAGATAGGGGCAGTGCAGGCGGACGCAGTTACCATACTGAAGGTGGTAAAGGTGGGGGTGTTATTGATCTATATGTGTCCAAGGACCTGTATGTTGATGGCACTCTATCAACTGATGCATCAGATGCTTTTAGTGGATTGTATGCTGGGGGTGGTAGTGGTGGAACTATTTATATACAGTGAGTACTGAAAATGTGCATTTCTTGTCATTATATGATAGAGTATTTACTATATTTATGTCAGATTTATTTTTAAAAAATGTATCTGTAAGGAAAGAAAATTTTGTCACAAGAAAACTTTTTGTATGAAGAGAAGGATTTTTGTTGCTGTTGTAGGGTTTAACGCCATTTTTCAGCACACGATAGGCTATACATGGCAGCCAGTATTATTGGTGGAGGAAGAACCTGGGAAACTCACCTGAAAGAATAACCAACCTACGAGAAGCTACTCGCAAGTTTTCTCATATACCCACACTAGCTAAATCTGAGACTCAACCCCACACAGTCCAAGGTGAGATGGCAGTGATCCGTAATGGAGAGCGTTTTGGACCATTCAGCCACTTGGGGCCCTTTGATGAGAATGATTGGTGGGACTGAATTGGCATGTGTGCTATGATTAAGCCATACATAAATAACTGAAATTGAAAATTTAATATTAATATAGGTTTGTTGATGTATTTTATTTATGGAATGATTGATATTTTTCCTGAACCTTTTGCAATTGATACATATATATATATGTCAAGAAATGTTTCAAGTTTTGGTAATATATATATCAGATATGTCATATGTATCAGAATCATGCAAATCAATGAAGTGGCTTCATCAGACAGGTGGTTATTAAATAAAAGTTGATGTCTTTGACAGTTAATTGCTGAAAAGAGGTGACTTTTCTGAGTTTGAGCTTTAATTTCAGTCTCCTAAATTTAAGAATGTGAGTTAAAGGAATCTTGTTTTCTCCAACAAGGTCTCCAGTTCTTGAAGGCCATGGCATACTTAGTGCCAGCGGAGGAGATGGCACCACAGGTGGGGCAGGAGGAAGAATTTCTGTTATACTTGGATCAGAAATCTATTTTCATGGAGATTACCAAACCTTTGGAGGATCTGGATCTGAATCATATGGAAATATGACATCTGGAGGACCTGGATCAGTTTACATCCAAGATACAAGGTCTGATACTAAAATTTGTTGAAAATATTCAATCTTATTCTCATCGGGCTTTCTTTGACCAAGTTTCACTACACTCTTTTCTTGAATCTCTTCCTTACGGAAAACTGTTATTAAGATTCTACAGGATTGGGAATAGGATGGTACTAAATTTTAATGACCTGTTGGTGGAAACAAGTGCAGAAATATATTTTTAATAATTGAAAAGCCACATATCTTTTATGATATCTCATAATGAGATATGAATGAATTTCCCATTCACTAATGATATTTATAGACTTCTGAACTAAGGCCAAGAACATAACATAAATTTCTTTGTAACAGAAGGACCTGCTGAAAAATGAGTAGTCCAAAGGAAATTTTAGTAGCTGTATTGTCAGTAACTTCTGATTCTTTTTTCATCCATTTTAAATTAACTTATTTCAGTTAGCAAACAAAGCATTGCTATATTTATTAATTTTATTATGCAGATATGGAATTATATACAAACAGTTAATGTTGGACAATATGGGCAGAAATTGGGATCACCAGTATGTACTGGATGAGGGATCGGACACCAAGTACAAGTTTGATGAAGTCCACTTGGTCCGAAATGCATCTCTTCAAATGAAGACTGGAGATTCAAGCAAACGAGAGCTGACTGTCACCAAAATATATGGGGACAAATCAGGACGGATTTATCTCCAAGACAACCAGGTTGCTTACCTGGAGGAATACCAAACTCTGACTAAAACACCCATCAATCTGTGGGTGAGCAATGGTGCCAAGGTTTACCTTTCTCCATTAGTTTATATCCTGGGTTTGGGAGAGATTGCTTTGCTATGGAATGGTGAAATCATTGGAACTCGTCACTTGAGGATTGTACCAGGAAGAAAAATTAGTCTTGGCTCCATGGCAACCACAAGTTATTATGACAATGGCACCCTGGTGGCTGGTGAGCCTGGCTGGTTCAGATTTGCCACAGTGGAGCTAGGAGCAGATGCTAAGATGGAACTTCCACCTCCCATGGGACTCAAACTCACTGTAGGAATACTGGTAAGATGGGGTAACTTTCATACCCGTTGCATGTACTGACAAACCCATTCAGTTCTGCTCAAGATTCAAAATGTCAGAGCTTCTTAACTTTTCCTAAAGTATTTTTAATGTAGGAGAAATAACAGTGTTGTAATTTGATTGATGTGCTGGCTTTTCTCCCTAAATATTTATCCTGTATACAGTAGATCACATCACTGAATATTTGTTTTCAGCATAATGACAGCATTAGATTTTTTAAAATGCAAATGGGCAAAATAAGCTTAACAACATTTTGAATCTTAGCTCATTGTTTGGTATTCTGTGAAATGTAAGGAATACATGTAATAATAAAGATTTATGAATCAGTGTTGAATGTCTTATAGCTTGTCTGTGAGGTCTTCAGATGATTGATGGATGATGGCAGTGACACCTCAGTTTTATTGGGAAACAATATTATTTCATTGAAAGATTAATAGGACTTAAATGAGAATGTGTCCTAGTATTTATTTAACTGGTTGTTAAAGTCTGTGATAAATGGTATTTGGACAGCCATGTTTGTATTCTCACTGATCAGATTTAAGTGATTCATTTTAAAAATGTATTGTATTTTAAGTTTGAATTAAAACTTTTTCCTGAGTTGTTTAAAGAGATTGAAATAGTGATCTCAATATATCTTGGGCTTGTAATCTTTGCCTCATAACCCTTGAGATTTATCTTCAATTCTTTCATTATATAGGACATCAAGTATAATGCAGAGTTAAAAGCAGACACCTTTCTAGTGGAGGCCACAGACCTTTATCTGGAACCCTTGGCCACTTTACTGTGCAGTGGCACTGCTCCCTTTGGAGGTCAAGGTCAGCCAGCCAGGCTTGGGGCAGGAGGAGGATATGCCTCACATGGAGGAGGTATGTTGAAGGGGACATCACTCAGGTCATTCTGGTTTCAGCTGTATAAAGTACGTTTTTTTTTCAACAGGTGAAAATGAACTGCAGAAAATTAAGCAGGTATATTTTATTAAGATCACAAGAACCAATTTAAACCTTTGCGCTAATACAGACATAATTAATGGCATTCGAGTGATGAACAATATCCAGGTTATTAGCTCTACTATTCATTAACAAGTAGAAATTTTAGGATGGCTTGCTGTCTATCCTCCATCAAATGTAATGCATCATCCACAATGTTGGCACAAGTTTCTTGTTGTTACTTCTAAACTACCTGGAGGATTCCTATGAAAGTTTACACATACATTCATCCAAGTTAACCTAGGACAGATTGGAAGATTTGTAAAATTTGGTTGGAAGTTTTCATTTAAAAAAGGGACAGTTTTTTTTCAGTGAGAATAGCAAATTTTCATTGTACATGTAGCTGGTATTTTTAATTTTCTTGTCCCAGTTTAGGACCCAAAACGTGGGTCAACATGTAAGTATTTTTTATCAATGTTTGTTCATTTTTATAAGAACTTTTTGTGATTTCTAGTTCTGGAAATGATCTGCATCTATGAATGGGAGGTTACATTAAGCTATTAAGTTGGCAAACAGTCTAGGCATGTATATCTTTATTCATATTTGATGCAGATTCTGCGAACATGGGTTTCAGTGATGGCATATTTATTTAATGTTTAATATGCTTTATCATGCTGCATGATTTGTTATGTAATTCTTGCCAGTGTTACGGATGTCAAAATAACTTTAACAGAATGCATATTCATGTCCTTTAAACTTGATTCCAACTACTGAAATTCCAATTTCATCCATCATTGAATTTCATGAGATATTTTGGTTGCTTAGATTTTTGCATTGGAGATAATGCCCACTTAGAGTCTTGTCAAACTTTAAACACTGAAGCCCATCCAACTAATTTATGCTTATTGAGCTCTTTTGTAATCCCACATCATCGGTTAATCTCTTTAATCCTTTTAGCATTACTTCTAATTACAAATAGTATCCGCATCAACAACTTCCAACACTTGACCTGCTTACAAAATCAATAAGGCACTAATTGTTTTATGTAGCTTGAAATTAGCAACTCAATTATCTTGCCCAGCTTAAGCCAGTTCACAGGCAGTATCACTATAAATATACTACATTGGAAGCAAGTTGTGAAAAAATGGTGGAAAATAACATTTTAAAAGCAGCATTAACTTTACAATCACTATTGGGCAGCTTTTACGTTTTTTTGTCAAGAAACCTTGTCTGTTTGAAGTGAATCCAACCTCCCACTAAGTGAGGAGTTGTCAGTAAGACAAACATGCACCTTGAATACCCATGCATAGAACAGTCATCTTTCCCAAGGATGCCATGTTAATGTACTTGTGTTGAAGAATCTGTGACCAGCAAAAATTTATAATGTTACTTGTACTTCAATGCAGTGCAGCCTTGTTTCAATAAACAAATATATCTTGGCATTATATAAATCCTCTCTTTATACTATGCTGGTAGATCTCACTCCCTTTCAGAAACTGATTCATTAAGGTTTCTCTTAGATTACTATTTCATATCCATGCTTTAGAGGTTTAGGGTTCACTGCTCATGTTTTTAGATATACAGTTGATTGTGTGTTAAGCTTTGATGCAACATAGGCCCTACCACGGTTAATAGGACTTTGTAATTCCTTTAATAAAATTACTGATCGAACATCAATTCATTGTTATCTCTATTTCAATATTGTATTTTAATATGATTCTAGTGATTGCAATGTATTGTTATCATGTATTGTTTCTAGATAATAATAAAGTTTAACAATGGAATGTCTTCCTATTAAAAAAAAGACAGAAAATTCCTTCTGAAAAATACACTTGGTGTATGAAGCTTACACAAAATACAGGCGAGTTTCATTTGTGAAATAATAACATTATTATTGTTCTCTTTTAGATAATTTTATTTCAGAAATTTTGGGACATTTTGCAGGAAAGTGTGGTTACAAGAAAGGGCCCTTAGGACACTCACCACATCTGCTTCACATGCTTAAAGTGCACATGTAAGAATTGTTGCACTTTTTGCGCAATATGAACTAATGAAAATCCTAAATCAGGTCGATTCCAGATGTACGTAAAAAGATCAGAGAAAATATCACTCCCTCTGATTGGCAGAAATTTCATGGCATTTTTCTTACAGAGCCTCAAAAAGCCCAGTTCAGAAGAACACCTTCTAGATTCCAGGAACTTATGGGACTAGTCTCTTCTGAAAAAGGTGAGACCCCCAGTTTGTGGGAAAGAACATTTGAGATGTTAACCACCCTTTATGTTCACTCCTCATATGATGCTACTTTTTGTGAGGAAGGAAGTGCACTGCTCATTTAGGAATAGCATGATGTTGCCTACCATGATGAAGGAAGTTTACCAGCTTGTCTCAGGATAGTGTGAGACTGCATTCTGTGAGAAAAATAAGTATACCGCTTATCTCCGGATGGCATGAGATTCCCTTCTGTGAGAAAATAATGCATGATATCAAATGAAATATCATCATCCTCATCAGTAGAGTTCACACTATGGAAATTGCTGTAAAGCCACTAGGAGAAAGTACTCTAACCCACCTTCTGTTCCCAAAGGGGGGGGGGGGGACAGCCCTAGGGATTTACACCTTCTCCTGCCTTGCATTCTTCTCCCAAACTTCACTATAGGCACATATCTGGTCATCTTTTTAGAGGCTTGGTCAAGCATCATGGATGGACAGTTCCTTTCTATTGTGAATTAAGATTACAGACTTCAGTTTGGTAACAACTGCCTCTATGTTAGGACAAGCATGAGTATTCATCAGTTCCATCTGATGACATTAAGGAAAGAAGGTGGACATCATTTTGCAGAATAGTTGAGAGGGTCTTGAATGATCAGTCTCTCACACTCTGCTTCTTCAATCCAGAATGCAATGCGTCTGTCAGATTGGGCAGTCTGTATCAACTTTCATGACGCCTATTTGCACGTCCCGATAATTCCTCTACATTGATCTCCAGTTTTGCTTGGACCAGTCAGTTTTCAATTCCAGTGTACCATTTAGAATTGCTTTTGCACCCAGCATATTTACCAGAGTTTTGGGAGTAATAGTGTCTTACCGCTGCCTCATATTCGTAGGATTTCCCATTGTCTGATGCACAATGTTCAGGTTCATTCCATCTATCAGGATCTGTTCCATTGTGGATCCACAGTAACTCAGTTGGTTCTCTTACCCAACCTCGAAAGGTCAGAGCTCATTCCATCTCAGGATTTTGTTTACATGTGAATGAACATCCTCATGAACCAGAACTTAGCAGGAGTCCCAAGGGATTGCATAGATCAAATTCTGACATTTCAAGAGGTTGTATCACCAGACACGTCATTGTTTGCTTGCTCTACCAAAAACCTATTGGGAATCTTGAACACTGCTATGCATCAGGTTCCCTTAGGACATCTCCATAGGTTCTCTGTACAGTTTCTCCTTCTCACAAGATAGAAACCATGGAGACTCTATCAGCACTTATTTCTCTAATACCAGATTTTCATCACCACTTGTGCTGATTAATGAATTAAGACAGATTCCTGTCTGGTGTCCCCATGCATGCACCTGATCCCACTCCAGTCTTTTCACCAATCGTCAGATTATGGTTGGGTTGCTCATTAGAGCTAGGAGAGATAATTCTTAAGGGTAATTGGGCTCAGGCTATCATAGATGGTTTCAACACTCAACGGTTAAAATGAAGAAATTGTCATAAATTCCTGTAAAAAATAATCTCAGATGTAGACTTTCTAATGCTTCATGTTTTTTATGCCCAGTACACCATGTTTTAATACACCTGATGAGTTATTCAGAATTATTTTGTTTATACGTGATAGGTATTTTTGTTGAACCAAAACTTCTTGATAGGGGCAGTGCGTTTTAAGATATTATTCTGTGTATAAACCATATCTGTTCATTAACCCAACTAAGTTAAATCAGGAGCTTGTAAGAATCACTTCTTCCATTGGGTGTAAAACAAGATATGGTTACCAAAAGGTTAAATTTCTAAAACATCAAGGCACATGTGCTTTTGATCTTTTCCATCAAAGAAATGGAGGTGAAGCAGGTTTCATTTACATAGCAGTGCTATTTTTGTGTTAAGTACATGTACATACTGCAGGTCTTTGGCAGGTCATCAGACTATTGTTGGAATCAACCAATGGGTGATCTGGCAATCACTAGACTGGCACACAAGTATATTGCAAGATTAACTTACTTTACTCTTGACACAACTATAGCTGTAGATGTATGTCAGTACAAGAACACTGATTGCTGGCATCCTTTAGGTTTAAGTTTTTGAAAACAGGTTCATTTTTCACAGTAACTGCTCTGGTTGCCCAGTGGTTAGAGCATCTGCTGCTGAAGCGGAATGTCATGGGTTTGATCCCCAGCTGAGTTATACCAAAGATTTACAAAAATGGTACTAACAACTGCCTCATTTGGCACTCAGCATTAAGAGGTTAGTGTTAATGATTGGTTGGCCTGGTGTAAAGGAAAATGTGACTGGGTGGGACATCATGCTACGTGTCTGCTGCATGATGCCCTAGTGCTAGACATCACTATAAACTGCCTCACTGCAGACATAAGAGCTATATTAATGAAAAATTGTTAAAGCTACAATAAAAATCCCAATCACACATTTTTCACAGTAGTATTAGACTGTTTTAAAATTTGAATAATACATCCAATTAAAGCAGTTACATGCATGTTGGGCAGCTGGCATGAAAATTAAATCTGCCCCAAACCAACTGTTGTTAGCTGTTTGAGGCCATCAGGGCAGCTGTTAATGTTGATCTTTGACACAAATGTTAACTGCTGAAATGGAAACCATGTGAATTGTGGATCTAAATCTAAATCAGCATCAAGATAACAGGGAGACAAAGGTACATATAAGGTACATGTAAAGAACAACACAGAAAGGTTTTAGAACAAAGTACAGTGTGTCTCAAATAAAGTTGCATTAGGTGTCATTAAAATTGTTTGTTTTAAAACCCAAATTAAACTGTAAGTTTTATTAATTTCATCATGTCTTTATACTTCTCTCTCTAGATTCTGCTACTGGAGAGAAAGGTGGTGCAGCATATGGGTCCCTCTACCAGGCCATTGACCCAGGCAGTCAGGGAGGGGGTTCCTCAGGTGGCAGAGGAGGAGGTACACTGAAGCTGATTGTCCCTGCCATATTCCAGCTGGATGGTTACATCAATGCAAACGGAGCGAAAGGGACACTTTACAGTGGTGGTGGTAGTGGAGGTTCAATCTACATCATTGCAGGTTGGTTTTCGAGTTTAAGTTATTTACTGTAATGACCAACTGACACCTTAATAGTATGATGGTATTCACATTAAACTTGCTAAAATTTGAGAAACTAAAGCTGTTTCATATTAATTTTGATGTTTGAGATTCTTCATTATTTTTCATCAAGTTATTTTATGTGTTACAAGAGATATTTTTCTATTCAGTTGGAAATATTGTGCAGAGATGATTTCTTGCTTGCTAGTGTTAATATCATTTCTTTTTATTCACTATAGGGCACTTTAGAGGCCATGGTAAAGTGACAGCCATTGGTGGCCAGGGACATGAAACGGCTGGTGGAGGTTCTGGTGGTCGAATCACAATTCATACCAATGATGCCAATGAGTATCGTGGAGCTCTGATAGCTTACGGAGAAAAGGGCACAACATCCGGTGACTGTGGTGGACCTGGCTCTGTGTTTGTAGAGGACAGACTTGACCCCTATACATATCAGAGTAGACTGTACCTTGATGGAAAATCCCTCAGTCCTGCCAAACCCCTGGTTGTGTGGGAGAGAAATCCACGACACATTGCAGATAATGTTATCACTGACAACAATGCTGATCTCAACTTTGATCACATTTTACTGAATAACATGGTATTATATTCCTTTCCAAGAATTGTTATGAAAGTTGTTAGAAACTAATTTGTTCACTACATAAATGAAATACCAGAGACTTATTTCTGAATACTTGTATGTCCACACCCTTGAATAAGCATAATGTCATTTATTTTAAGCTCAATGTTGAAGTTTTTAACTTTGCTTTTATTTACATCTTTTTGAGCTAAATGAATCTTTCCTGTGCTTCCAATAAATGAGGTTCTATGATATTGCTTTTTTTCAGGCCATGTTAGAAATATCAGATCTAAAGAATGGCGTTAAATCAGTCAACTTTGGCCTTATCCTTGGTGATGGATCTGGTGCACTTCACATGCAGACTGGACAAACCTTTTACATTGAGTATGATGAGTTCAGCATTCTTAGGTCCTCACCTCCCGTAAGCTTTGACATTGATCATGGTGCCATGATGTATGCTTCATCAGATCTGAGACTCATTGGGACTCAACGTCCAGTGCTGCAACTCAATGGTCATTTGGCTGGAGTTTTGAATTTGACTCTAGAAGAAGAGAGGGAGGTGCAGATTGGGCAACTGGCCACCAACAGCAAAATAGAGAATGGAGTTGAGACCATATTTGACGGTGGTAAGTTTTTTAATATTTCTTTTATAAGTGGTAATCTTTGGTAGTTTAGATTTTGGACCATTCTGTTTTAAATGTAATTCCGAAAGAAGCATATAAACAAATAGAATTGATGTTATCAATGAAGTATCTTCGAAGATTTAAAGAGTGTTATTTTGTTAGTGTTCTCAAAACACTGAAGTTGGTAATACTGGCAAACTAGATCTTGTTTTTTTAAGTTGGTAATAGTGGTAAACTTAATATCTTGTTTTTTACTTATGTGCAGCAGTCTACAGTCTAATATAGTCTTATAGTCTTATACAGTCTTCTACAGTCTTATAGTCCTATACAGTTTGATACAGTCTTCTACAGTCTTATAGTCTTATACAGTCTTATACAGTTTTATAGTCTTATAGTCTTATACAGTTTTATATTCTTATACAGTCTTCTACAGTCTTATAGTCTTATACAGTCTTCTACAGTCTTATAGTCTTATACAGTCTTATACAGTTTTATAGTCTTAGACAGTCTTATACAGTTTTATAGTCTTATACAGTCTTATACAGTTTTATAGTCTTCTACAGTCATATAGTCTTATACAGTCTTATAGTCTTATACAGTCTTATAGTCTTATGCAGTCTTCTATAGATTTATACAGTCTTATACAGTTTTATAGTCTTTTACAGTCTTATACAGTCTTACAGTCTTATACAGTCATATAGTTTTATACAGTCTTCTAGTATATTTCAGATATTTCTTTGCAAAGGTTCAAGATACCCATTGTTAAGTTTAAAATATTTTAATTTTAAGTGAAGAGATAACATTCTTAGTTGTTATGTTATCCATTATGAATACAAACTCTGCATAGGAAGTTAATGTTGAGATTGTTCGCAATCTTATATTAAAGCTGAATAAAATTTGCATTGTCAGACAGCTATACACGTTGAGCATTTGATGCCTGTTTGTGATCATGATGGTGGTGCTTTGGGATGTAATTAGGAAGATGGTACATATCAATTAGTTATGCTGTCACAATCTAATCAAATATTTACTATGCTCATACAATCAGTCATGAAAGTTAAAGTGGTTGTTTTCATAAACATAATTGTGTTGGACACAATACAATGTTTTAAATTCATTAAAATGTCTTTGCTATAGTGAAACATGGCATGTGAAGTGAATGTCCCTTGCCTAACAATAAATAACCATAGTCTACACTCACTCACTGATTTGGGATTTGGTTTGAAGTGTTGTTTCATTTGGATATAACCTGTTAGGAACTAGAATTAGGCACACTGTTTATTTCTGTTTCTTTCTGCTGAAATGAGTATAGCTTCCAAACAGGATGTTTCCATGACTGCTTATCTAACCTGATAATAGGTGTACTTTATCAACATGCAAGAAGATCTATATTCAATACTTAAAAGTATCATCATGTGTACATTTGAAAACAAAATTTAATGCAGTGTGTTATGTATGGGTCTGTTAACTCTTCAAATTTTGTCACTGAGGTTCATACCTTTACACAGGTGTTCTATCACTTGGGAGACTGTCTATGGAAGCTAAGTCCTTGATCA
The DNA here is from genome assembly GCA_029339505.1 of Unio delphinus. NCBI lineage: Eukaryota > Metazoa > Mollusca > Bivalvia > Unionida > Unionidae > Unio > Unio delphinus. The sequence goes on from JAQISU010000225.1 coordinate 4,656,898, forward strand.
ATCACCAGACCCACTTTCAGTTCCAAGTATCAGACATCATAATGAGATTTGACTCCCAAATCTCAGCCAGTCAGCTGACAGTATTGGTGGGCAGCATCCACTTGGAAGGGGAGGCAACTCTGGATGTGAGTCACCGCGGTGGAGCTGGCACTGCATCAGGACAGGGAAGGCTTGTAAATGATATTGGAACAGGGGCTGGACATGGTGGTTTTGGTGGTGGAGCCAATCTACTCAACTACACTACAGGTAATGAATTGCAATTATTAAATTCTTTACATTTTAAAATAAAAAAGGAAGTATTTTTTTTTAATGCATCATTAACAAAAGGGGGCCCCGAGTCACCAAGTAGTCTAAAGCACTTACCTTTACGGATCACTGCCATCTCACCACTGTCTGCATGTGTTCGAGTCTCAGGTTTGGCCATGTGGATATATGAAAGAAAGCTTGCCAGCAGCTTCTCGTGGGTCGGTGGTTCTTTCTGGGGTTTTCCCGGGTTCTTCCTTCACCATTTTTACTGGCCGCCATGTATTGACTATATTGTGCTGAAAAATGGTGCTAAACCCTATAAAAACAACAACAACAATCATTAACAAAAAAATGGAGATTTTTCTCAAACCCATATGGAGACTTTTGTGCAGTCCATTTGAACCTTAATACATTAATGCAGACATGGATATATGGTCGCATTAAAGTGTTATATCTCAGTGACAGCATAAGGTAAAGATACCAACTTTAAACCTTGGAACTGGATTGGGAGTGTACCTTCAGTGTGCATGTTGGTCTTGGACATTTTATCATGCCTGGCAGGAACATGAACAGAAAAGTGTCATGATATCCAGGTATCAATTTCCACCACATGTGACAGAAGTGTTTAGATGTAAGGATATCCAGGTATCAATTTATCCAGGTATCAGTTTATCCAGGTATCAATTTATCTAGGTATCAATTTATCCAGGTATCAGTTTATGGAACCAGTTTCTGCAGCATTTGAGGGCCCCCCAGAAGGAGTGACTAAACATTCAGATAGTTGATCACCCGCCCACCCCACCCACCGCAGAAGAGAGGAGATATCAAATGCTCTTCACGTTCAGGACAGTGTTGCTCCTCAAGCGTGGGAGGTGGAGCACCACACATGACAGGGAGCTGCTCCTTCTCATTAGGGAGGTGGTACAGTTCATGCATATTCATGTTAGCATGTTGTTCCCTCCAGTTGTGAAGGTGGAGCATCACACATCTATTCATGATATCATGTTGCACCCTCCTACATGGGAGGTGGTGCACTGCTCCCAACATTTTAAGGGAAACATGGAATGCACCTCAGAAAAGAAGGATCAGCACTGCACCCATCTGAGTGATGAGTCAATTGAGGATACATATTCTCTGATTATATTATCACTTAATGGCTTCATGATATAGGGATAGAGTACCGGTAAGATCTGAGTACCCCTCTCTACTGTCCCATCATATGCAGGATTGTGAGTATGCCCACTGGGTTGAGGCTAGGGAAGGGGATCAGATTGGTATCCTCCCCTCCCTATAATCCCAACTAATCATTATAGGATTTGGGGCCCTCTACCTCAGGGTTATTGGTCTTTTATGTTCCCTTGGGCTACTATACTCTGAACCCAGAGTACAGAACATTCTGCAACCTGTGTCTTGCTGTCTAGTTGGCATCCACCAGGAAGGCTGCATGGATAGCATCATCCAGGAAAGACAAGCAGTCATAAGCAGAATGCCTCCTTTTATTTCCACCACTGTTCATGTTGCTATTATTTCTAGAAAGAACAAACTTTAATAGCTTTTGATAGTGGTAGAATCAAGTACGGTAATGCCTGTTTTTAATTCATTATACTACCTGTAGAGTTAGAAAAAACTGCTTGTTTGACTTTAGGACGGCACTTACCATATGAGCTGTGTGGCATCATTAGTCATTTGATCTCATCTAAAGCAATCTATTCTAACAATAAATACTGGTAATCGAGAAAAAAAAACATTGAAAATTTTAAAGTCTAGACAGATAAGCCAATCCCTTCCAGGCTTTAATTTTTTTCCTGTTATTTTTTTACACGAGTATATACTGTATATTAAACTGTAGAGACACATTGATCTTAATGTCTGGTTGGTCCTAAATTTTAAAACAATGGTACTGCTTCAGTATCCATTATGTCCGTCTTGAAAATCCTGTTATCACTAAATGACATCTTATAATGTCTAGTTGTTCTTAAATGAAATGTTGATAATATGGTACAGAATATAGCCACTATGAAAGCCATCTTGAAAATTGTTTGACCATTCCACCTGAACAGGAAGTATTATTTACATGGGGTTTTCACCATAAGGCTTTTATAATGTCTTTTTAGATCCGAATGAAAATGGATTAGAATGATACAATTGCCATCTTGAAGATCATATTCTTACAAATACTCATGAATGGATGTCATATGAACATGGGCTTTTCACTTAAAGACTTCACATTATGTCTAGTTGGTCTTAAATAAAAATGGTGCCAATCTGATGTGCAATATGGCCACCATGGCAGTCATCTTGAAAGTCTTGTTACTGCTATCAGCATGAGGTTTCACCAGTTGTTGTCGTTGTTGTTGTCATAGGGTTTAATGCCATTTTTCAGCACAAGATAGGCTATACATGGCAGCCAGTATAAATGGTGGAGGAAGAACCTGGGAAAGAACCACTGACCCATGACTTGCTGCTGGAAAGCTTTCTCACATACCCACATTGGTCAAATCCGAGACTTCTTCTAAAAGAAGGTCATATCAGCATGGGGTTTCTTTCTGAAGACTCCCTGTGATATCTGCTTGTTTTTTTTTATTAAAATGGTGCTGATCTCACTTCCAATATGGCCACTATGGTCATATCTAAATTGGGGGTATCGTTTATGGACTTCAAATGATGTTTGGTTGATCCAAAATGAAAAGATTGCTGATCTGAATTCAATATGACCACCATGACAGCCATTGTGAAAATCTTGTTATCGCTAATCCTGAATAGATGGTCATGTTCACATTGGGTTTCACCACAAGGCTTTAAATGATGTCATGCTGGACCTACAAAAAAATAGTGATAATTTTTCATCTAATATGGCTACCACAGCAGCTAATTTGAAAACAATGCTTCTGATTTTTTTAAAAGAAAAACTTTTTAAAGAATTTTAACATCTTTACTTTATGTCATGTTTACATTTATTTAGAAGGGTTTATCAAAACTAAAATGTTTGCAATCTTTAAATTTACTTTGTTGAATTTTAAACCCTTAATCAGCACATTTCTGTCACTGGTTATTTTTCTGCAACTGTTTTATCACAATCTCAATATCTACTCAAAATAGCCATAAATTATGTAAATACATCCGACTAGTCATTTCTTTTTTAGGTGCAGCCTATGACTCCTTTAAGACCCCAGAAAATACAGGAAGTGTGGGGGGAGGATCCAGAGGAGGGTCAGGTGGTGGTGTCATCACCCTCAATGTTGCTCAGTCTCTCCACTGTGATGGTATCATTAGCAGTCTTGGAGGTAATGCCACAGGAGACAACAGTGGTGGAGGAAGTGGAGGAAGTATATATATTGTTACTACCAACTTCTCAGGCCATGGTGTGATCACTGCAGAGGGTGGTTCTGGTTACAGCCAGGGTTTTGGAGGAGCTGGTGGCAGGGTTGCTGTGCATGTTGCCTGGTACAGAGAATACAGTGGAGACTACATAGCCTATGGAGGCTATGCTGGGCCAAGTAATTCCAATGAAGGAAAGAATGGAGCAGGAGGAACAGTGTACATCACTGATTCCAACCAAGGTCTTGCCAGCAAGAAGATCATCAACACCACTAGCGGCATTCAGTATGAGGATGACTTCACAATGCTCCTTATAGATAATGATAACAGAAATCATATTGTACCAACAGTCATCATGTCTGACTCAGGAGATAACATTTTTGAGTTTGACCAGCTAGTTGCCAATAACCTTGCAGTACTCTGGATGGGTGGTAGTGACTCAGAGCTGATTGTGCACAAGTTTGATGGAGACAGAACTGGCCTTATGCATTTACAGGTGGGTCAGATACTCCATGTGGAATACAAAGAGTCTACCTCTGGATACACTGTAGCACCAGTCAGTTACAAGGTGGAGAAAGGAACTGAGATCAGACTACCATCAACTGTCATCATGCTTGGGACAAGAACAGAATTGAAAGGTCTCATAACAAATGTCCACAATCTGACCATTGCAGAAGGAGCTGATGTAGTTTTTTACTCCACTGCTCAAACTGCCCTACTTGAGGCTGGAAAATTTACTCATATGACTCAACCTGGCAATATAAGTTTCAGCCATCTGACCATACAGCGTGGTTCTTTGGCCACACTGACAGATGTGACTTCTGGTCTGGTGCTGCATATCATAAAAGTTAGTATCAAGTATGAAGGAGAGATGAGACTCAACAGGGGAACAATCTATTCTGATGAGGGAGTTGTTGAGAGCCTGGGATTTCTCAATATAGATTATATGGGATATTCTGCAGGATCAGGACCAGGGGCAGGAGGGAACAGTGCTAGTAACATTGGATATGGAGGGGCACATGGTGGCCATGGAGGAGCTCAAAAGCCTGAAGTTGGGGGAACACCATATGACTCTGTGTATAAACCTGTATATGCTGGAAGTGGAGGAGGAAATGGAAATGGTAAAGGAGGCAGGGGAGGTGGTTATATTCACTGGATCAATGGCAAAAACTTGTGGATTGATGGAGAGGTGTCTGCTCAGGGAGAAGCAGGACAGAGTGCAAATGGAGGAGGAGGAAGTGGTGGTGGAATCCTTATCAACACACTAAACTTCACTGGTTATGGCCACCTGGACTGTAGTGGAGGAAGTGGCTCACCATATGGCTTTGGTGGGGGAGGGTCTGGAGGCAGGATTGCTGTTCTGATTGGGTTTGCCAACAAGTTCACAGGCAGGCTAAATGTGGTTGGAGGACTTGGTAATGGAGGGATTCCTTCTGGAGCATCAGGTACCATATATGTAGAAGAGACAGCCAGAGGACCTCAGTATGCTGATATTAAGTATGATCCCATAACTGGAGAAACCACAGTAGTGGCCACTAATCGAAGGCTTGAGGTCAATAATGATAACATAGATAAGGAATTGTATAACGGGCATGCAGAACCATGGCTGTATACAATGATAAGTGAGGATTCTGATGAATATGAATTTGATGAGGCCCTTCTTGAAGGACATGCTAACATTATGTTTGATTACTCAACAACCTCACATGAGATAATAGTGAAAATCCATAAGTTCTATGGAGACAGGACAGGTGTTGTAAGAGTCAGAGAGGATCAGCATCTTTATGTGGAAGTGGTAGAATCTGTTAGTAACGAAACTGTGGCTCCATGCAGTTACATCATTGATGCTAAAGCAGAGATCATATTCCCAGAGACTGTCAGCTTATTAGGAACTCGAACAGTTCTTGCTGGATTAATTACTGGAGTACAGGAATTAATGATCACTGGAGGAGCAGATGTAGTTTTCAAATCCACAGCTCATACAGCTTTGGTTGAAAATGGGGTATATCACATCACACCCCAAGGCAATTTCTCTTTCAGCATTCTACAGGTAATGAGGAATTCTAAGGCAGAATTTAGGCAGATATCTGTACCCCTGAGCATTACAGTGTCTGATTTCTTGGTGAAATATGAGGGCTTGCTATTGATGAATTATGTTGAGCTATACTCTGCCTATGCACATCTGGAGAGCCAGGGAACCTTAAACATGGATGGTGTTGGCTATGGTCCAGAAAAAGGACCTGGTGCAGGTCACACTCTTCTTGATGGGACTGGTGTTGGGGCTGGACATGGTGGTTGGGGAGGAGGTCCTGGGCCTGCATATGGTGGAGTCCCATATAACTCGATATACCATCCTCTTGAGCCAGGTAGTGGCGGAGGAAATGGAGCTGGTGTTGGGGGTTCAGGTGGAGGCTACCTAATCTGGCATGTTGGAGGTCTGCTAGAGATGAATGGTCTTCTGACACTGCAGGGAACAGATGGAACAGGAGGTCATGCAGGAGGAGGTAGTGGAGGCAGTGTTTACCTCACCACCATCAACATGACAGGACATGGTGTAATAGCTATTAATGGAGGAAATGGTGTGGGCAAAGGGGGTGGAGGTGCAGGAGGCAGAATATCAATCACTTGTGACCTGCGGTATCAGTATGGAGGATATTTCTACAATTATGGAGGAAGTGGTGCTAACCTCTACATAGGATCCCATGCAGGAGCTTCAGGCACAACCTACAAAGAGGAAAACTCAAGAGAACTAGAATACCGGTTTAAAAAGTTTGATAAAGTACTGAATACTACCATCCTGGCTGGGGATCGCACTTACCTCCATTCAGACAACTTAGGAAAATATAGCCCAGCTGCTTCACTGCTTCAGGATCCACCAAGAGATTATTATGAATTTTATGAGATGGAGCTCACAGGATCAGCCAGATTGATGGTTTATCACCCACATAATGTAACAGAGGTCACTGTCAAGATTGACTACTTTGTTGGTGACAAGACTGGTCAGCTGCACCTGAAGCAAAACCAGACAGTATTTGCAGAGGTTATAGAGTCGGTAACAAACAGATCAGAAGCACCCTGCAGCTTTATTATTGAATTTGGTGCAAAGATATACCTACCAGCAGTATTCTACATGCATGGAACAAACAGTACCATTGCTGGGATGATTATTGGTGTACTGGATCTTTACATTGAAAAAGGATCATGGGTGGAGTTCCTGTCTACGGCCAATACTGCACTGTGGGAAAATTCAGAAATTGTCCGTGTATCTGAGATGGGAAATTTTGCATTTGATAAATTGTTTGTGAAACTGGGTGGCAGTGTTGGTTTCCTAGAGATAGTTGCTGAAATGTCCCTGAACTGCACCGAATTCAAAGTAAAGTATCAAGGTAATTTATACATGAATGATGCAGACTTGTTTACCTCCTATGCCTGGATTGAGAGTGAGGGAGTGTTCCACCTGAATGGACATGGGCATGGTGCAGAGCAAGGACCAGGTGCAGGATCAACCATAAGTAACATTGGATACGGAGCTGCTCATGGAGGCTATGGTGGTGGGTCTGATCCAAGCAAAGCTGCAGAGCCCTATGGGTCAGTTGTGAGCCCTCAAGAAGCTGGAAGTGGAGGAGGAAATGGACAAGGGACAGGAGGCAGTGGTGGTGGTGTCCTCTTATGGAATGTTGGGCAGTACATTGAGCTCAATGGTCTGTTGGCACTGCAGGGGACAGATGGTCAGGGTAGCAATGCTGCTGGTGGTAGTGGTGGAAGTCTGCTCATTCATACTACCAATATGACTGGTCATGGAGAGATCAATGTAGAAGGAGGAGATGGCTCTGGACAGGGAGGAGGTGGAGCTGGAGGTCGTGTGGGTATACACTGCAGGTATCACTACAGCTATGGAGGTCTCTTTACAAACAATGGAGGAAAGGGTGGGAGTGGCTACACAGCAAGTCATGGTGGTGCAGCTGGAACAACGTATGTCGAGGAGAATATGAGACCACTTGAGTACAGGATCTTAAAATATCTTCCAGCTACCAACACAACTTTCTTCCAGGTTGATCACAGGTAAATTCTTTTCCCCCAGCAATTTTATTAAGTGCTTCATGCATCAGAGCTTAATACCACTCACTGATTGTTAAAATGAATTGGGTTGAATTCATGAATCCTTTGTGAAAAATATTTAGCAATCATTGAGACTAATGCAACTGCATTTACTTGTATGTAACAGCTACCAGAAATGACACCTGCTTTTAAGGTATGTTAAAATCTGGATATTTTTTGCAGATTTGCCAAGACTTTTTAATGTATTTTATTGACTCTTCATTTTGTTTTGAGGCACTTTTGATTTTTTTTTTCTTTCTTGTTTTACTTTCCTTAACATCTGTAGAGTCCCACCTTAGATCTCTTCTGTATCAATGTGATGACTGATGACACATGCTACTGCTGATTCAGAATTTACATGGAATATAGAAACAGGATGCATGCTTAAGACCATGACAATTCTGGGTTAACTGGTCAACTGATGTGAGTTCATTTGACCCAATTACAGAAATCCACTGCTGGAACTCATCTTTCCACAGTCCTAATTTCATGGCCAGCTGTTCTTTTTATACCAAAGTCTAATCTTTGGAGGCTGGGTCTAATTCTGATACTGTCTTGGACTAGAAATCTGGTTCTTCTGTATATGATTAAGACTGGTCATCAATGACAGCAAAAGATTCTGGTGCCCAGCCTCTTGATGTCTTTTGAGTAATTATTGGATATAGACCAGCTGGACAGTAAACATCATGGTTTTGGGCAATAAACAGTGGCCATGTTTTGCTGAATTTAAGAGAAATTTACAAATTTGACATATGATACAAATTTTTTAGTTTGTGTTTTTCTTCATTTACTATATTTTATTAAAGAAATACCCCTACTTAGGACAGAGATTTCTGTATTGTAGCATTTAGTTGTGATTGACATTATTTTGTCTTCTTGTATGATGAAATGTAAAACCACTTGGATTTGGACAAGACTAGTAGCTTTTTCAGACTACTGTTCCTCTGGGCTTGCATCTTTTTTTTGCACAGAAACTGGTTGTCACCACTTGACCATTGGATATAATGGCATTTATATCAAGTTCAAGTGCAAAGAAAATTGTTATTACAGTAGTCCCCCTCTTATACGGCCACCCCTGCTGCACCGGGAAAGTGGCCTTATAAGGCGGGTGGCCGTTCCAGAGGGGGGCTAAATTTATTGTGAGAAGTACATGTATATGGAATGTACGTAGTAAGAAAGCTACATACTTCAAAACATTAAATATCTTCGTCTAAATGAAACATTATTCATTACTTGGTTCGTTTTGTTATAATAACAAATTTATTTCAACTGAATATACTTTACTATTTTTTCTTTCTTGTCCTAAGTGTGATATGCAAGCAGGTATTGTTGTCATGCACATTGCAAATGGATTCTAAAACGTCATTTACATCTTGGTACATACATAATTATCTTTCCATTTGCTCCATTTTCCCACTGCTGCTGAATAACCTTCTTATCGGTTATTACTTTGTTTATTCAAATTATTTTAACATAAACTTGTTTTTACAAGTCTTTTCTACATAACGTTAAAATTGTTCAGCATCCCCCCCTCCTCCCTTCCCCGATGTCGTCGAGTAGAATAACCGACTTTCTTCGAAAATAATGTATCCATTAACGTGATGACATTTTAATGTTTGGTAATGATTTATTCGGTTATTGCTGGCTGTATGCGATTTAATTATGCAGACAAAACTTGTGTCGAGTGTACGAAATACAGCCTTCGTAATGGAAGCCATAAATGTGTGGTCACATGATTTTTCCGGTCTTTGTCTGGTATCCTGTTGTTTTTTTAAGGTTGTCTGTGTGTGCCAATGTACAAAATCTATTTTTAGCCTATGCTGACCTTGTTATGATTATAACAATTACGTCTGGTTATAATCATCAACGAGAAGAACTCGACATAGGTGTTAAACCCCAGACTCTATCATAACATTATTGAGCCCATTTCCTGTAAACATCGACTTTCATAGATAATGATATACGATAAATCTTTAGTCGACACTTTTAACGGCGACTTGACACTCGGAGACGTGTATCTACGATAGAGAGAATCAAAATTGCTTACTTTACGTCAAGATTTGAATTAATTATTGGTTCTGGATACATTTAAAGAAACAAAAGTGTCCGTTCATGAGGGGGACATTTTTCATTTTTTGTACTATAATGCTGGTCGCTGGTCGTGTTAGAGGGGTGGTTGCTCTTGAGGGGTACTTTTGAATACAAACTCGTCGGTGCCAAGGGATTCTGGCCGTAAGAAGCGGGTGGCCGCTGTTCAGGGGGCCAGTTCAAGAGGGGGACTACTGTACTTGCGACAAACATGGAAGGGATTATAGTGTTCCCCCATTCATACATCTGCCCATTTCATTATTGCATTAAAGTCACTGTGGCTGGGCATTTGTGTTCCATGAAACCATAATTTTTTTATACATTTTGTTTATCTTCAGCAAAATGTTAAAGATTAACACATTCACTCTTAAAAATGCAAGTATTGTCTAGGATTCCATAGAATTACAACTTTATTTATTTTACCTAATTTTTGGTTTTGGCTGGTGATAAATAAAATTATTGTGGATTCACATAATCTAGTATTCTATTTGTGGATTCACATAATATAGTAACAGTTATTGTGGATTCACATAATAAAGTAATCAATTATTGTGGATTCACATAATCTAGTGTTCTATTATCTTGGATTCACATAATCTAGTATTCTATTACTGTGGATTCACATAATCTAGTAATCTGTTATTGGGGATTGCATAATCTAGTAATCTGTTATTGTGGATTCACATAATCTAGTATTCTGTTATTTTGGATTCACATAATCTAGTATTCTAATATTGAGGATTCACATAATCTAGTAATCTGTCATTGGGGTCATCTCTGCCCACCCTACCCAGTAACATGCATTCGGTGTAGGTTGGTTGCACTTGCAGCTTGGATCAATCATATTAGAACATGAATCAGTATAGGTTGGTTGAACTTATAATGTGAGTCATTTTTATGACAGTCATATTAGAACATGCATTAGTACAGATTGTTCTCACATGTAACATCGATCAGTTCTATTGAAACATGTGTCACTACAGCTTGGACAAATTTGTAATGTGGGTCATATTAGTGGTCACAATAATAGTGGTCACACAGAATGAGTATACATGTCATCATATTCATTTGGTATAGAAAAAAAATGTTTGGACCAAAGGTTTCTAGTGGTCAAAAATATTATGTTAATTCTGAAACACATTCAAATGTTTGAACTAGTCCAGCAATCTCAAAGTTTGTCATTACATTTTAGGTACATACACATGGATAATGCAGGCAATAAGGTTCCAGTTGCAACGATGATCATGGAGAAGAATACTCTCCAGTATGAATTTGAGGAAATGCAAATAGATGGCTTCTCAAGAGTTCTTCTTTACCACCCCAACACCAGTAAGGTACAGCTCATTGCTCATCGCTTTATTGGAGACCGATCAGGTCAGGTCCATCTGAGGAATAACCAACTTATGTATGTTGAATATATCGAGTCAATTAGCAACAGGACAGAGGCCCCGGTCAGCTTTATTATAGACTATGGGAGTGAGATTGTCCTTCCCACAGAGGTCCATTTTCAGGGAATCAACACCACACTGGAGGGTCTTATAACTGGAGTTCATCATCTCTATGTTGAAGATAAAACCTTTATAAGTGTCTCTTCCACAGCTCAAACAGCTCTACTAGAAAATGGAGTCAAGATGTCCATAACAGAAGAAGGTAATTTCTCCCTGCCAACGATAAATGTAAAGATGTATGGTGAACTGGAGTTTAGAAGAATTTTCAGTAATCACTTCACCATCACAGCAGCTTTCTTAGAAATTAAGCACAAAGGGACTATTTTGATCAACCATGGTTACATTGAGGCAGGTGACCTTGACTTGGAATCAGAAGGAGAGATAAATCTGGAAGGACGAGGCTATGACGCAGGTACTGGTCCAGGGGCAGGAGTTGGATCTGCAGGAGGAAGTTATGGAGGACAAGCAGGAGGAAGTTCATCTGTCAAGGCATATGGATCAGTCTTCACTCCCTTGGACCTGGGCAGTGGTGGTGGTAATGGAGCTGGTGGAGGCTTTGTCAATCTGAAAATTGGCAGGTCTCTCCACATTGATGGTTCTGTCAATGCTCATGGTGCTAATGCCAGTTTGAGCAACCTTGGTGGTGGCAGTGGTGGAAGCATTCTGGTCCAGACATACAACTTCTCTGGGCATGGAACTCTTGATGCCAGTGGAGGAAAAGGGCTTGGAAATGGAGGTGGAGGAAGTGGAGGAAGAATTGCAGCACTTATTGGGTATCAGAATAATTTTGGAGGCCAGTATCTGGCACATGGTGGTTATTCATTAAGTGGAGCTGGTGGCCCAGGCACTGTATACAAATATGAATCACGACGTGGACCTACCTATAGAGAACTGAAATACAACCCTAGGTTAAATATTACGGAGATCAAACCTGAGCATTCTAAGCTTACAGTGGAGAATTCTGACCTGACTACCTCCAACCCAGCTGTGGTGATGGAAGAAAATTCAGTGTACTATGAATTTGATGAGGTCGAGGTGGAAGGCTTCTCCTATGTCCACTTCTACCATCTAAATGGAATTTATAGGGTTACTATCATCATTCATGAACTAACAGGAAACCAGAAGGGTATGGTCAGGGTACAAGACAGACAGCAAGTTCTGATTCATTTCGTTGAGTCCACCCATACTTATCTTGATGCTCCATGTGGCTTCCATGTTGACCAAGGAGGAGAGCTTGTCCTTCCCACAAATGTAGTAATTAGTAGTCAAAAGGTCATCCTTGAAGGAAAGATGCTTGGTGTAGAGACGCTGATAATTGAGCGTGGGGCAGAACTAATTCTTTCAGGCCATGCTCACACACAGTCCCTTAAGGAGTGGTACACAAGTATCCCGGGAGACAGCTACACACCTGGATCTGTTACCATAGGTTCTATAGCAGTGAACAACCTTGGAATGTTGACCATTAACATGGATCCCATACACCCAGTCCTGTCGTCAAGCCAGTTCACTTTGAGAAATGGAGGTAAAGTAATGGTGTCCACTCAAGAGATTACTCTGAACACTACCCAGTTATCTGTGGAGAGGTCATCACAGATTGATGGTTCAGGATATGGTTATCCCAGTGGACAAGGGCCAGGAGCAGGTACAGCCACAAGCTATGATGCCTCAGGAGGAGGGTATGCTAGTACAGGTATGCTGTGGTCATCCTTATCATCATTAGATTAATGTGAATTCATTTATTTTCATATGTATAGTTATTTTGTGGATTTTAAAATACCTAAATTCATAGATGTGGGATAATGACACTCAAGGAAATTTGATCAATGGAAATGTCACTTACGCCTAGTGGAGGCAGTACTTTGATAAATAAATAGCAATTAAATAATTTTTTATACCAATTGAAATTTGTGTTCCAGTTCTATCATTTAGTTCTTTTTAAAGTGTAATCATCATAATGCAATGTGTCCTCTTGTAATTAACTTTAAAATGTGTGAATCAACTGTAACAGCTATTTCTCTGAGAACCTAAATAAGTGTCAACCGTGCTTTGATATCAGACTAGTGGAAACATTTGTTGCATTTTTGCACTTCACAAAAAGAGGGCCTCCTTTTCTATTATCACATTAATTATGTCTTTTGAATCAAATAAAGGAAGTGGAATAAACAAAAAACTTAGAAGGCATACAAATCCTACATGCTTACAAACCAGTGGTTCCTGTCATAACTCATTTCAGTTCATCAATCAAACACGGTTATAAATGTTTTTGTGTATTTAATCTAATTAAACTACCTTAAATTAACCTACTCAATCATAACTGTGATTAGCAAGGCAACCGAGCAAAATGAGTACTTCGTAAAATAAAGAGCTTTATTTCACAGATACAGACCATTGTTGGGAAACAGAGTTACAGAGAATTCCAGAATTCAAATGTGGAGATATTCTCAAGGATGATAAGAAGTTTCACTGTTACTTGCAATGAAATCACAGCATCAATATTTTACTAACTGAACAGTTCAGAAATTGAGTTTCAACGATGTCTCACAAAATTGTGAATTGTTTTTATAAAAAGGAATCTTGTATGGTCGTGTGTCAACAGTTAGTCTGGTTCTCTGCTTCATAAACTCCTTGTTCGCAAAAACTATTACACACCACTATGGGAATCAGTCTAATCAGCAAAAGCAAAATGATAGGATGTAATACATAAATATTTTCACGTATTTTGCTGGTTGTTGAAACCAGTTGAAATCATATTACAAAGATGACGGACATTTTGAAAATAACACTTATACCAAAAAAGCACTTTACTGACTATTATTCTCGACAAGATTATAAAGTGAGATTTCAGTCATTAAACAGCCCAGTTCCCCCCTACCCAACCCTGCAATTCTCTGGAATCTTTTGTCTTGCAGATATTTTGGAGGTCCCTTGATAACTCGTGCCCTTGCTTAATGTGGGGTCTCTGTTTTCAAACCCCGATATGCATGAGTTATTGAGGGAGAGGTGTATATGTATCCCCAGGCTAGGGTTAATTACATAAACCTTCATTGACTTTATCATATACTTCCATGAGTTTCTAATTGCAATTAATTCAAATGTACAAGTATTTTTATTTTCATTACTTTATAAGAAATTGTGTCAATTTACATCCTTCAAAGTACTATGATACGCCTTGGTAAAAAAGCACCAAATAGATAACATAAAATAATGACCTCACCATTTTGACCTGTACAGCAGGCATTAATTTTGTAAAAGAAGGCTACCTTAAAGCCAAAACACCAATGCATCAGTGTGATGTAACTACAAGATCTGAGAAAACTGGATTAACACAGAAGATAATGAATTCACAGCAATAACAATACACTGTAATAATAATTGTAATAATGCCAGATTTTCTTGATAATGCATTGATATATGCTCTGAAGAATTTCAGATTACTTTGTAAATTCAATACCGATGAAGTTATCCTTGTTTTCTATAATTAATATATTCCTTTCATGACATCCATCATGCATCTAAAAAAGAATAGTAAATTTATCTGTTGAGTACATTGCAATATTGATAATTGCTTTTTTAAAATAAAAATAGACACATTTGCTTTCTTCATGAAGAATAAATAGCAAACAATATTCAATGTAGACCTCCTTCTGTATGGACTGTTATTATCTAGGTCATTCACACCAATATGCAGCAGAAATGTTAATAAACTCTCATTCCAAACACCAGGTGGCAGAAGCACAGGAGGTGCGACAGGTGGCTCCTATTATGGTTCTGTGGCTGGATCTATATATCCAGGAAGTGGTGGTGGAGGAGAAAATGGTGCAGCAGGTGGTAGCTGCATCACTCTCAATGTTGGAAGGGTAATTACCTCTGGAAATAAATCATGTTGTCATGGTCAACAAATTACAAAATCTAATAAAATTGCAATGAATACTTACAAAATTTGGTGGGTTTTAACTTGTTTTAGGCCATTGAAATCACAATGATTACTTACATATTTTGGTTGGTTTTAGCTTTTTTTTAATCCATTGAAATCACAATGATTACTTACATATGTTGGTGGGTTTTAGCTTGTTTTAGGCCTTTGAAATCACAATGATTACTTACATAATTTTGTGGGTTTTAGCTTGTTTTAGGCCATTGAAATTACAATGATTACTTACAAAATTTGGTGAGGTTTAACATGTTTTAGGTCTTTAAAATTGCAATGATTGCATAATTTGGTGGGTTTTGGCTTGTTTTGGGCCTTTAAGTCATATGCAAATATGAATGCCGAATACCGGCTAGATTAAGTTTTATAGTTTGATATGTCAGGTGCAGCATCAGTGTACAATGTGCAACAAAGTAACTTGAAGTGTCCTCATTCACAACTGGGGGCAAACTAGATCCTGGAATCGACAATCCTACCATTAGACCTGTAGGTTTGGAAGCCTATTGAACAAGCAAATCCGGTGCCTATGGTCAAAGAAGAGTCCCACAAGAAAGTATGGTAGGCTTTATGTGAGCAGTAGTCTTACTGAGGAGGGTACTTGCAAGGTTGTTGGTCTGCTGTGGGCACCAGCTGCCCTAATTGTGTAATCACTGAGTCTGTCCTTGGGTATATTGCTGGGTAGAATGTCCACTGGCGGGATTGTGTCAACCGGCACCACATGATGCAATGTTTGGGAGAATCTCATGTTGTCATCCTCACGCCTAGCCACAGAATACCAGTGGAAGAATGTGTCGTAAGATGGTCATATCTTCTGATGAACCCATATGAAGTGAAGTGCTCTCCATGGAACCCATATGAAGTAACATGCCCATATGCTCTGGATGGCTGTATCGATCTGTGCACTGATGAAACTGAAAGCAAAAAAAATTGGAAAGCAAAACCAAGCAGTAGAAAGTGCTGTGGTAATGTGTAGAAATATCGAAGTCAGCTCAGAACTACAAACTAGAAATTCTATGGCTCAGGTGGATGTATTTCTTAAAAGAAATTTGACTGGCACCCACCTACGACCTGAACAAGGCTGTCTGATAGATCCAGATTAGCATCATCTGTTGCTGCCCCTAAAACTATGAGTTTTGAATAATTGAGGATTAAAACCACACACCAAGGGCAATGTGGGAAAAACTCATGTTACAGCACACTGCACCAGCCAAGCTCTCAATTGTTTCTATAAGAAAACCTCAGGAACAGAGACTTAGAGGAGTTTGTAGGGTTGTGAAGTGCCTGACACCTGTATGTGGAGCCACAAGGGGCTGATACATGGTATCTAGGAACACTAATAACCCACACTCAATAAGTTTGATCCTGAGGATTGCCACGATAACAAACATCAGCCAAAACTCCATACATGCACCGTAGGAAGAGGGTATGAAGTATATATGGGCATAGCAATTGAGTACATTTAAGCACTGACACAGATTGGGGTTCAAAAGCAAAGTTGTGAATGCATGAAACTTGGCAATGGATCAAACAAAATGAAGGGAGCCCTGTGACTGGAAGAGTGCAACTGTAACAAAGGTCCCCTGGATAGGGGGATCATGCATGACATTTAAGGCCCCCCGGATAGGGGGATCATGCATGACATTTAAGGCCCCCCGGATAGGGGGATTATGCATGACATTTAAGGCAGTAAAGGGTACCCTTGGAGTGTTGTAATGCGTGAACTCAGCAACTAAGCCATTGTCACTGATCTGAACCTATGAGAACTGAAGTCAAGTTTGGTTGTCTGCAACCAGTTGTCTATTTTTTAAATATTTTTTATAATATATTTTTTTAAATTGGTAGTCTGGCAACTGTGTATCATAAAGTTCATGAAGCGATTACAGACATTTGGAATAAGAAAGGAATTGGTTGGATCAGGGATATTGTTCAGTGTGTGCCCATAGCTAATTGCCAAAACATTGGTATATATGGTAGATAGTGCATATTGCTTTGCAAAAACATAAAGATACAAAATTAAAAACTACCAAGCTTGTACTTGAAAAAAAAAGGTGCTGTGGAGTTTTAACATTGTTAAATCGATGTAAATTTACAGTTGCGCCTGTAAGCTTCAATAAAACATGGAATGAGCACTTTATGGTAAAATTAAACAAAATTACTCCATCTGTTAATGTTGGTAGTTCTGGGATTTCTTCTGCATAGACTGGGTTGGAAATCTGGTACTTTTTCACATCCTGGAATTTTCAATGCATAGCAGTGACTGCTGAGGCAAAAACAGCAGCCATTACACTAGGTGACTGCAATATTACGGAAAGAAGTAGGGCCCTAAGTCAGTGGCATCATCCTGGAAGAATCTGTGAAGCATCTTGAATTTGTGAGGGAATATTTGGGTGTATTATCTCCACAAAAGGCATGATTCCACCGCATATCCATTGCTTGTTTGAACAAAATTGTCTGATATGAGCTTAAATGCTAAACGAGTCTGAGATTATGTTTCAACTGTCACAGAAGGGATGCAAGTTGTCCTCCCATAGTGCTGTATTGTTGTCAAAGACAGGGTCATCACAGAGTAATGATTCTGCATGGTTAATGAATAGCATGTCTGATAGATCCATGCTTCCCTTGTACCTATATTCATAGATTCTGAGAATTCCGAGTTCTATACAAATGTTGCTTCTAAAGCACCCAGAAAAAAAAAAACGAATCACACATTTCCTTTTTCCCCAGTTGAAATAAATGCTTCATCCAGAACATCTTTGTCATAGCTTGGGCAGAGACTAATTCTCCAGTAGTGTCAAGTTATATTTGACCATTGATGGGCTAACTGTTGCTTGAGAGCTGCCATGTCCGACATGTTGAGATCGAACGGTGTATCAGTTACTTGCTGATCATGTTACAATGCTGTTGAAGACATGAAACAAACGATTAACAGTTCGTTTAGATCCACAAGAAGCCATTGTGGGCTGAATAAACATATGATCCCCCAAAAAAGGAAAGTAACGTGATATCAGCAAACAGAAGAAGGATTGTATCTTCTTTCCACAGATAATTTTAAGTTAAATGCAGCATCGACACTGAAAAGCACGCATCTCTACAGGCATCCCAGATTTGACTTGAACTGACATAATGTTTAAACACGTGCTCCAATTCAGTCATCTGATTGGTTCAGCATGACAGCATATCTAAATTTTGTTACTAGCTTATTAACATACACTGGCTGCAATGACATCATGACTGGCAGAGCAACCATAGTGGACAAAGAGGGGCCCAGCAAGGGGCCAGAGGCCAGAGAAGAATTCACCATGTGTTTCTCAAACTATATTTAACCAATTAAATTACAACCTATCTCATTGTTCACTTAAAGAGATTTAAAAGAAATCAACAGTTGTTTGAAATTTTTTTACTTTTTATTAACTCTAATGTTGTTTTGCACATGTTACAGATTTTCTCAGTACATTCCCATATACTATCTTATATTACAGTATGTCATAGTACAAACGTTACCCTTCAGTCACATGTTCAAAGTAGTGGAAGTTGAGTCTGAATATGTTAATTCTTAGTAATCATGGGACCTTAGAATGTTCAAATTTAGGTCTTAACTTGTACCTGTATTCATTCTTTTGTGTGTAGAAAGATAAAATAACTTAGCACTCTTGTCTGAACTTTAACATGTTCAAACACATTTGAATCCTGTCTTGCCATACATTAACTTTATTGTGCATATTGCTGAAAAGCAAAACATTCTATAGCTTATCAATATCAATATTATATATATATATATATACCATATTTACCGTATGTTTTCGGACTGCAACAAATAATTACTTTTTTTGTTGTCCGAATACATATTAAATTCTTTGATTAGGTGTCCGAAAACATACAAGTGAAGATAGAATTATGCCGTCCATAATGAAGTTACCGTTAGCTCACGTGACAACGTGCTGCCATGAAGTAAAACAAGTATTTTGTCTAACACCACGGAAAGGATAATTAATGAAAAATGGGCATTACTTGCCTATTTTGTGTATTTGATACATGTCCATCCACCAGAAAACAAAGCCATACATGTATTAGAGCCACGATTGTGTGCGTATTTTCCAAAAGAACCACCATATTAACATAGTAATCTTGCAATCCAGTTTAACCTTCTGCTAATGATCATTAAAATCTACATTACAAATGCACGCAAGCTTTATTTCTGTGTAATTAAGATATTAATACAAACTAAATAAAAAGATTTTGGAGTGATAATTCTTAAGATATTTTGGGCAGAAACATTTTAGTATCGAGAGTCGAAACACCGGTACATGTATGATGGCTATTCTTAGAGCACCAAGGGTGAGAGGCTCCAAATGGGGTGAGTGTTGTATGTACGCCTATGAAGGGTAAAAATAAAAAGCAATTTGCAATATACGAGTCGGCGTGATTATTATGTTGATATTTTTTTTAAATAAAGGTGATGCATTTGTTGTGGTTCTCTCTTCTTTTTTTTCCACCTAGCCGAGGGTAGATTTAAAATGAGCAAAGCTTGCCGGCTGGAAACGATCTACCGGTACTGCTCGAAGATTGTAGTAATGCATGTCAGTGATTTCAAAGTGTCCGGGTGTTAATTGTTAATAATATAACTGGTGGGATTTCTTTGACAGATGTGTTCGGAAATAAAAGGCAGCCATCTGGATTTTATTAAAAGAGCACACGATGTACCTAACATTTAGCACCCACAATCAAATATATCGTCTACCAAGAGGTTTATTACCTGTAGAACAATAACTATGCTTAAACCTTTCTATATAATGCCTCAGGGATAAAGGGTTTGTTTTGTTGGACAATGCCAATAAATTTTACTAATCCATACCGACTCTGATGTATTGTTTAATGATATAAAGCAGGGGTCATGGTTTCTAATCAAAGCCATAACTGTCACACCTGTATGAAGTGGTTCCATGTGTAACAATGTCTATACTGACAACCAATCATATTTTTGTTAGCTGAATCAAACTATTAAAATAAAAAGTATAAATAAAATACCCACCACATACAAATGTTAGTATACTGGATAGCTATCGTTGTGAAACATAACATTGTTAGTACTGTAATAATTTTGATGAATAAGTTTATCATACATTATGCAACAAGTGAGGAGGCACTGCCTAGTTCTTGGAGGGACTCGCCCTTGCCAAAATCGTATCCAAAGAGACCAGTAGGCCGTCCACAGAAGCGACCTCGAATTAATGATTCTGAGGAATACATACATGTGATTAATAATTTTTAATTATATTAGTTCATGGACGTTCATGATCGCATTAAATAATTGGTGACCAAATGAAGCGAACTTTGTATCAGTTAAATTAACGGCAAACACGCTGTAAATTTTACATTAAAACGACGAAGTAGATCCCTCCAAGATTGTGTCCGAAAACATAAATTGTAGAAACAATTATAGCGGAGCAACGTCCGAAAACTTACAAGGCATTTAAATATGATTTTCCCCCGAAAAAAACTGTGTCCAAAAACATACAGTGTCCGAAAACATACGGTATATATATATATATATATATATATATATATATATATATATATAACAAAACAATGATCTAATGTGTCAGGTAAGATTAGCAGCTAAATATTTTACATACATATATTCCTTTGGTACTTTTCAGGATTTCCAGCTGGATGGGATTGTGTCAGTGAATGGAGAAGATGGTAGAGCCACCTACAGGAGTGGGGCAGGGAGTGGAGGATGTGTTGGTATCCACACAGCAACACTAAGTGGACATGGGACCATCAGTAGCAATGGTGGCAAGGGATACAATGTTGGATACATTGGCAATGCATACTATGGTCAGTACACAGTACTAATCCATTTCTGTACAAGTAATCTGAAAATTTTGTATGGCACACAATTCTGATTAGCTCAAAACTTTTGTTTTAAAAATATTTCTTGATCTGGTCACATGTATCGTGCAAAGTTGTAAATGTTAATACAAAAATAAGATGAAAATGGCACCTGTATTGAAATGACTTTGCTGTTTTCTAAAGAAAGTTAATGATGCTGAAAGGGTTTGAAATATTTAAATGTTTCAAACTTTGCTCCTAGATGGTTTCAGACTGCAAGATCTGACAACTGTTTTTGTCTGAAAAAAACACTTTGCAAAAAAAATTTTAATAATGAAAGCCTTGACCATAGGTGATAATTTTCTCATCTTTTATTTTCTTCAGTTTCAGTCAAGATATACAGAAGTTTCTAAATATAAACTTGTCTTGCCATTCTGCTGAGATGAGAAATACATACTGACTTAACTCATCTTTTGTAGGTGAATGAATGCAAAATATTAATTGACTTGTTAAGTTAGGTGATTTTAATCCAGAATGAATGCAAAATATTAATTGACTTGTTAAGTTAGGTGATTTTAATCCAGAATGAATGCAAAATATTAATTGACTTGTTAAGTTAGGTGATTTTAATTCAGAATGAATGCAAAATATTAATTGACTTGTTAAGTTAGGTGATTTTAATAATGAAGAATGAAGGTATAGACCTTGTTGATGAGTAAGAAAACTCCACAATATAGGTTTCAAGATTCAGTGTCCATGCATAAAGCCTAACTTTTGTCGAGACATGGATGGAGTGAAAGATTCTTTATTTCAAATGTTGATCACCAGTTTGGTGTCTGCATTTTAACTGGAGTTCTTTACTATCTACAGTTGGTGTCTGCATGTTAACTGGAGTTCTTTACTATCTACAGTTTGGTGTCTGCATGTTAACTGGAGTTCTTTACTATCTACAGTTTGGTGTCTGCATGTTAACTGGAGTTCTTTACTATCTACAGTTTGGTGTCTGCATGTTAACTGGAGTTCTTTACTATCTACAGTTTGGTGTCTGCATGTTAACTGGAGTTCTTTACTATCTACAGTTTGGTGTCTGCATGTTAACTGGAGTTCTTTACTATCTACAGTTTAGTGTCTGCATGTTAACATGTTAACTGGAGTTCTTTACTATCTACAGTTTAGTGTCTGCATGTTAACATGTTAACTGGAGTTCTTTACTATCTACAGTTTGGTGTCTGCATTTTAACTGGAGTTTTTTACTATCTACAGTTTGGTGTCTGCATTTTAACTGGAGTTCTTTACTATCTACAGTTACCAAACGTTGTATCAAATGGTCAAGATCACTGTGACTAGAAGAAGAAAATGTTTTTTTCACAATAATTCAGGTTCTTCACCTTTGTTGATAGCTTGCACTTTGGGAATGGAAGAACCCTATTGAAAAAATGGGAGGATGTGATTAAAAGATGGGCATGAAAATGGTACAACATAAATGAGGAAATAACCAGAAATTTGCTGAGAACTCTGTGTATTTTCAGTCATTGGTAAAAATCCTAGAGCTTCTAATTGTATTTGCCCAAATATGATTTGAAGAATTGACCCAGACCTATCAGGGTTCAGCCTGCACCCATCTGCCAACAGTTTATTGAGTTTTTCAAAATTTCAATTCATTTTTATAATAATTGATGTTTTAATGAATATCTGAAATTATTTTTGTAAAAGTTTTCTATATTTATTTAGATATTGACAAAAATGAAAAATGAATTAATTTTAAACAAATGAATGCTTCCTTGGTATTGAAAGATCCACTTCAAAGAGGTGCTTGAAGTTCAAATACATTGAGTATTAAATACAGTAGTGCTGTTTTTTATCCATAATCTCAAAAAAATGTAAATTACCATAGACATCTTATGATTTTTTGAAAATTGAACAACACCACATAAGAATATACTTTTTTTTGGAAATTAATTAAAATCAAGTAAGAAGACCCTGATTTGTCAGTAGATTATGAAATGATAGATTTGGTTTTAGCCTTTTATACAGTTAAATGAGCATTTTTTTATATGATTTTGTTCCCTTTGGTAATTTATCATGTAGGGAATGGTGGTGGATCTGGCGGTAGAGTTGCAGTGTACCTGGATGAGCACTTTAACTTCCTGGGCAACTTGATGGCTTATGGAGGTACTGGATACTACCCTGGTTCAGCAGGGACTGTGTTCATCCAGTCTCAGATGGATGAGGAATACAAACAGCTAAGGATAGACAACCAGGTCCATGGCACAAGCACAGATTGTACCTACATAGATGTACCAGCCATTGATGAACTAGTTCTGTTAAATGGAGCCTGTGCAAGGATTTCATCTGTAGTCGTAAGAATTGAGAAATATTAAGAAAATTATTTTATTTTTTTTTCTTTCATCAAACTAGGGTGACCAGTATAGCAAAATTTAAATTTACAGAAATAAAAAAATTGAAAATATGGTAATATATTGGAAAATCGGAATTACTCTTTAGTATATCCAGCTACATCTTTCCTGATTATCAACAACTTTGGGATTGATCAAGTTAAATATCACCTTTAAAGTATTGTTTATTTCTTTTACTGTCCATTTTTTCTTTCTTTCTTTCTTTCTTTCTTTCTTTATTTCTTTATTTCTTTCTTTCTTTCTTTCTTTCTTTCTTTCTTTCTTTCTTTCTTTCTTTCTTTCTTTGCACATTTTATGTAAAAAAATAAATAAATCAGCCTGGAAGATAGCATTATGTCAAATCACTGAACTTGTCATACTTTCTATACCTGGGCTTGAAACTTAATAAATCCAATCTTCTCAACAATGCCAATATTTTACATAAATCTTTAAAATCCCTATAAATTTTTATCTTATATTTTTCCCATAAATTTGTCAACTATCCTGATTTCTATATTTGTGAGAGAGTAAGATATCAAAGATTTTTGTTATGTATCTTTCGTCAGAAACGAATTGAAATGGACATACAGATTTTCATATGTTCCATACATGTGTTTATCCTTTGAATACAATCTTCAGTTGCAATAATGTTAACTCATTAATCCCTGGTACCACATTTGTGTGTCAGGAGGTAGTACCCTATTTTTGAACTCTGTAGTATCAAGGTCATTTAAGATACACCGAAGTAGGTGGTGTTACAAAAAAGTAGACAGATGTAGCTCTAGAATGATAACACATAATCAGGACATTCTACTCACATTACAAAATACAGAGAGAAAAAACATACTTTTTGAGACCTGATTTTTCTTCACAAAAATTTGGCCTGATGTCAAAGGATTTTGTGTCTGGATTTTCAACTTTTTGGCCTTCTAATATAGATCAAGCATATTCCATGCAGGCTAAATCTACTGACCCATTTATTGCCAAGAAGGAGTTAGACCCTTCACACAGTGTTGTCCATCAACCTTTCAGTGGATTGGTATACTTTGAGACTGCCTGGTGATCTGTTTGCATTGAGGTGGAATCACAACCTGCCCACCTTCATTTCACTGTTACTGGACTCATTCGCTGTGGATTTACTCGCAGTCATTTGGTACAGGATTGTGGGTTATATCTATTCTCTCACCATGGGTACAAATATTATA
The DNA here is from genome assembly GCA_029339505.1 of Unio delphinus. NCBI lineage: Eukaryota > Metazoa > Mollusca > Bivalvia > Unionida > Unionidae > Unio > Unio delphinus. The sequence continues at coordinate 4,681,457 of JAQISU010000225.1, forward strand.
TGAACTCTTTGAGTTCTCTGAGTTCCAAGTGTATATTTATTTAACGTTACCTGGTTTTATTAAATGGAAGATAATCCTTGCAAGGAATGCTTTCTTTAGCTCTGTTAGACTAATAGGGAAAACTAAAAAGTAATTCAAATGTTGACTAATCTTAATATATTAAGTGCTACTAAGATGAACATACATGACTAAGAAAAAAATTGCAAGCATCTTATTTAAAATTATTTTGGCTATATTTCCAGCCGCTGCTCAAAATTGGACAATTAAATGGTGATGGAAGTGGAATGTTGGAGGTTTTGGATTCCAAGTTACTGTATATTGGAGAAAATTTCATGAGAAGCTACCTTCACTCCAGTCTGTTCGTAGACAAGTTAGGTTCAGTAGATTTGTCCACCACAACCTATGTTGAAGAAACACTCATCAATCTTGGTCAGATGTCTGGAATTGAGCATTTGTATACAAGAGGAACAACTGATCTAACAAACGTAGGCTCAGCAAAATGTTCTAACATGGGACTTGCAATTGGGAAATATTTGTTTACAACTTTCACAGTCATGAAAGGGGGAAAGTTCATTATTGAAGACAAATCTGATTACAATGCTGACACTGGATTGAGCCTTACAACAAACCATTTCCATATGGAATATGATGCATATGGGGAGATCTTCCAGAGCAGCAGAATTGTGAGTGCTGTCCTGGAGATGGAATCCAAGTCAAGGATCAATGGCACAGGCCTGGGATATGTCCAAAAATCAGGTCCAGGTTCAGGGTCATCCTGTGGTCCAGGTTCAGGTGGTGGTCATGGTGGGTATGGAGGATCTGCATCAGGCTGTGGCTCCTGCAGTGGTGGTAGTCCCTATGACAGTCAATATCTACCCAGCCAGGCAGGAAGTGGAGGAGGGAGCTGTTCACATTATATAGGAGGAAATGGAGGATCTGTGACCAGATTTGTCTGTGAAGCTGCCTACATAGAAGGCAAAATTGAGATGGATGGAACATCAGGAAGTGGTGGTGGTGCTGGAGGTGGTGCTGGTGGTTCATTGTGGCTTGACAGTGGTATTATTGAGGGATGGGGATATATATATGCAAGAGGTGGAGGAGCCAGCTCAGATTGCTGTAGTTCTTGCTACTATGGTGGTTGCTGTGATTCTCATCGTGGAGGTGGGGGGTCAGGAGGCCGGATCAGGACATGTGGTTACATGTATGCAAACAAAGTTCTAAACTACCAGCGATATGTGTCAGGGGGTTCTGGACCTGGTGGCAATGGAGGTATTGGATCCCTAGTTGCATCCCATGGACAGCTGTGTAGTGGTCATGGCAACTGGACTGGATTCCAATGTAACTGTGCATCAGGATACACTGGGATAGATTGTCAATATCATTGTGATGATAGCACAACATGTACTGGAAATGGTGTATGTAACAACCAGGGCATCTGTGTATGTAGTGATGGTTATTTTGGATACCATTGTGAGCATAAGTGTAACCCTAACATAACCTGCAGTGGTCATGGGTCTTGCACTGCCTGTGGCACATGTATCTGTGATCCTTGTTTCAATGGACCTGACTGCTCCATTGAATGTGGAAGCCATGGTACCTGTGATGGCACAAAGTGTGTGTGTGACTCCTGCCATGTTGGGGAGTTCTGTGAGTGGGAGTGTAACACCCATGGATCCTGTCTCAATGACATTTGTGTGTGTGATAGGAGCTGGCGAGGAGAGAAATGCACAGTCAGAGGTTGTCCAGGAGGTTATGATGACTGTTCGGGACACGGTTTCTGTATGGCTGCCTCGGGAACCTGCTACTGTGACCCAGGATGGGGAGGTAAGTTTGTTTCTTGGGTGGTGGGGTAATGGTTTTTTAAACATATGATTGCCTTTCCCAAACACATGCTGAAGCATCTGACCTGGGTTGTCTGTGTGGGTTTCAAACCAGTAGCTCATGAATTACGAGTCCAACACACTTTCATTTGAGTTCCATGACTCCCACAGGTAAGAATAAAGGTCTAAGTTTCATCCATGTTAATCAGGTTGGGAATGGACAAGGTAGACAGTCTATTAATGTGTATTCCCTATATTAATATGAATATAGGCTGAGTAACACCAAGCTTGAATCTGCAGAAATATAATATGTTTTCTCATATTCCATTCTCTCTCATTAAAATTATGTCATAATATTGTATTTGCTCGATATAAACAGGTGATGTTCTTTACTGTGCATGATGTGTCAGCCACTCAATGATGCAGGCTCTCAACTTAAACTGGATTTGCAGGGAACAATTTTTTTCCATATTAGCCGTGTCTTGGCATATGTAGTCATTGCTCAAGCCCCTATATTTCAAAACGATTTTTAAAAGTTGTTTCATGTATCTTATGGATTGGAGATAGAACGTTCTCCAGGGTAAGGGGATCTAACTCCCTCCAATACTTAACTTGCTTCAATAATATAATCACACCCTCCCATTTACTGACAGAGTGTGCATTTCTACTACAGAAATAACTGAAGTATGGACTGGATTAAGTGCCAATTTCTCTATGTGTCGTAGATCTTGTTTGTCTGGCTCCCACCTATGTGGGCAGATTACTTTTGTACTAAAAGCTAGCTTGATAGGGATGGATTATTTGTAGGACTGTGGTCATTCACCAGAGTATCATGAACAGATAGCCAAAAAAATATATTTTAAGTACAAAATTATTATCTTTTAGACTTTGAGGTACACATATCAGGTTTTTTACATTAGACAGTAATGTTCTTATATGAGTTTTCTTAAGAAAGGTGGTCATAAGCAGTCATTCAATGTGTTTTTTTTTTCCCTTTTTATAAACAGGTGATGACTGTTCCCAGGCAGATTGTCCAGGAGAACCTAACTGTAATGGACAAGGGTTTTGTGATCCTGCATACGATCCACCATTCTGTTCCAGGTGTAACAGTGGGTTGGTAGGGCCAGCATGTAATGATCCCTGTATTTATGGAGTTGCCAACCAAACTATCTTCAAATGTGAATGTAACACTACCTGTTACCATGGTGAAGGGTGTAACATAAGGTGCTCTGGTCATGGCATATGTGACAAAAACTGGAAGTGCTACTGTGAACCATATCTCGGTTGGAGTGGAACCTATTGTGAAATACCAGGTCTGTTGCAAACTCTTCTTTGATTCTTTGCTTTCTTTAGCTGTGTTGGTAATTTTAAGGAAAAATAAGGGACATGTTTATGGGCTACATTTCTTTACAGTTTAAATTATTTGAGTTTCTAAGCAGCCTGTGCTGTGACATCTTTGCAAAGCTAAGTCAAGAGTAGCAAGAAAATTTGTTTGTGCTGCACAAAACAAATGTATGATTATAAAAACTTTTACTAGGATTGTTTAAGATTATCACTTACTGTCGGAAAAAATACTTTTGCTGTAACAAAATAAAAACATTTAACTTTAAATGATTTTAAGTTTTATTACATATTTATAGGTTGTCCACGAAACAACATCACTTTGGAGGAATGCAGTAGTCGTGGAGACTGTAACTCTGAGAGTCGTACCTGTGAATGTAATCCTGGGTGGATGGGAGTGGCATGTGATCTACCTGACTGTCCTGGAGAACCTGACTGCAATGGGCGTGGCTTTTGTAATGACACCTTTGATCCTCCTTTATGCATGAATTGCCAGGGACCATGGATGGGGGCGGCATGTGATGAGCCATGTGTACATGGGATCCAAAAACCTCCCAACTCTGGATTCTGTGAGTGTGAAGAGGGCTGGGCAGGAGTTGGATGTAACTCAGAATGCTCTGAACATGGCACTATTGTTAATGGGAGATGTAAATGTGACTACGTGACTGGTTGGAAAGGAAGGCTATGTGACCTACCTGGATGTCCTGGACTTAATAACACAGACTGCAGTGGAAGAGGTATGCATACAAAATCTACAAAATCCATCCAATTATAAAATGGGTGGGTGGGTAATCAAGTCTGAAAGGCAGATTGAAACTGGGATTTGTTCCTATCTGATGAGTAATTTTTACATTAAGTGATTCAACATGAAATCCAAGAAGACATTGTGCAGTAAGATGAACTAGGAATTCATTGATTATGATTCCTGTATTAAAGTAGGTAACTGATTAACAAGAGCTTTTTCATATATTAAATACTGTAAAGAAAATATTTACAATGAATGGATTGCTATAATAAAAGTTTTTTTTTTATTAAAAATACTCATTTTAAGTGATATTGCAGAATCCATGATTGTATTGAAAACATCTTACTCTTAGATATTGTGCTCACATAATTGTCAGTATTTTGTTGATAAAGAATTTTTAAATTTTATTCAAGGTGGGTGTGATAGCAGTACCCACACCTGTACCTGTGATCCAGGCTGGATGGATATTGGATGTGAATACCCTGATTGTCCAGGGGATCCTGACTGCAGTAACAATGGAGTCTGTGTCAGCCTAGTCAATCCACCCATCTGCAGGTATACTGGTTTATTCTACACATTGGTATATGTATTAGATGACTATTGGTATATGTATTAGATGACTATTGGTATATGTATTAGATGACTATTGGTATATGTATTAGATGACTATTGGTATATGTATTAGATGACTATTGGTATATGTATTAGATGACTATTGGTATATGTATTAGATGACTATTGGTATATGTATTGGATGACTATTGGTATATGTATTGGATGACTATTGGTATATGTATTGGATGACTATTGGTATATGTATTAGATGACTATTGGTATATGTATTGGATGACTATTGGTATATGTATTGGATGACTATTGGTATATGTATTAGATGACTATTGGTATATGTATTAGATGACTATTGGTATATGTATTGGATGACTATTGGTATATGTATTGGATGACTACTATAAGTACCGTATTTACTCACTTATAAGTTGAGTCAAACTTCAAACAACAAAGATCCTGTTCTGCCATAGCATAATGTGCCTGCAGATCAAGATATATGCTGTTTGTTCTACTGAAAACTAGTAATAAACTTCACAGACCATGATCCACTGGCATATAATGCACCGGCAGATCTGGGTCTGAGAAGTTTGTAGTTGGACTGAGTGAGATAAAGTATCAATAGATGTGCTCACCATCAGATTTCATTACATCCATAAGAATCAATCCGTAATAATTCAGAGTTCAGTAATTGACTATTAATACAACTGAAATGAACACTAACAGGTAGAAACATTTCACATCTTTATGCTTATAAAGAAAGATGCACTGATAGGACATTATTTTAAATACAAATATGGCACATCTTGCCAAAGTTATCAAACTCTTGTTAATTTTGTCACTAAATAGAGCGTACTTTTTTCCTACGCTAATGCTTGACACATTTCATCATGTGGTACTAAAAATTACAAAAAGCCATGAGTAAAAATATATTGTTTTTGTATCACAAGATGAGATAATAATAATAATAATAATAATAATAATAATAATAATAATAATAATGCTTTATTTATAGAGGGTGACTCATTAGTCAAGGACTATTCTCCCTTGAGGCCCTCTTAAAGATAGTATAACAAATGCACATTGTATGAATAAAGCAATAATTAGTGCTTATATTAGCATGTTTAGTATTAAAATACTAAATTCCATTATCTATTAGAAACATGCTATTATTATTAGAAACTATGATAATAATTATAATAATACATGCATGCTCATGATATCTCTTCTTTAATACTCTAATATTTTCAGCGATTTTACATGTAGTGGAAGCTTATTCCACAGAACTGTACCAGAGTATTGAAAACTCTTTTTGAATTGCTCTGTTCTTGGTTTTGGTACTAGAAGGTTTCCATGTGATATTGATCTCAACTGGTATTGTGTTGAAAAAGGCCTGAATAAGTCCTGAAGATACTCTGGTGCAGTTCCATGTAGACATTTATCTAAAAGAAATGCCTTGTGAAAATCTATCCTGTCATATATTGTGTACCATTTAAGTTTTGTAAATAATGCTTTTGAGGGATGATCAACAGATGTATCTACAATTACATGTGCTACTCGTTTCTGGAATTTATAAATCCTGTCAAGCTCAGATTTAACACAGTTTCCCCATACATTAGAACAGTAATCCATTGTTGGAAGAATATATGACTTGTATAGATTGCGAGTTTCCATAGGTAAATATTTCTTGATTCTGCTGATAAGGGCAATTTTGGATGACAGTGTTTTAAAAAGATTATCAATATGGTCATTCCATAATAAATTATTATCTATGGACACACCTACAAGCCTTTCATGATTGACATTTCCTAATGGATGATTATTTATTGCAAGAGATAGTTTTGTGTTCCCTGACTTGTGTAGCTTTTGTGTTGTCCCTAGAATCATACATTTTGTTTTACCTTCATTAATTACCATCCTATTTTGTTGTGCCCAGACTGTAATAAGGTCTGAGTTTAATCTTGTTTGGATAACTTCAGTATCAGAACTAGATGTATACAAGGTTGAACCATCTGCAAACAAATCAGTATTGGTGGATTCATTATTTAATGGTAGATCATTGATATAGATAAGGAAGAGGAGAGGGCCCAAAACTGAGCCTTGAGGGACTCCTGAATGAATAGTGCAAGTTTGAGAGCTAATATTGCCAATGCTTGCTTTTTGAGACCTTTGGTTTAGGTATGATCTAAACCAGTTTAAAGAAGGATTGTCAAACCTGTAACAGTTCAACTTTTGCAGCAGAATTTCATGATCAACAAGATCAAAAGCTTTCTTGAAGTCAAGGAAAACAATCCCATTCATATGTCCATTATCCATTTCCTTCAGCCAAAGATCAATTAATTTGGTAAGTTCTGTTTGGCATGAGTGATACTTTCTAAATCCTGATTGTGCTTTATGAAATAGAGAGTTTGTTTCAAAAAATTTATAGACCTGAATGTCTACATGCTTTTCAAACAGTTTTGAAAATACAGGTAGAATTGATATTGGTCTGTAATTTTCTGGATCCTCCTTTTCTCCTTTCTTAAAGATAGGTGTAACCTTTGCACATTTCAGTTTTTCTGGAAAATTACCACTCATTATACTTAAATTTATGATATGCGTTAGTGACTTTGTTATTACTGGTGCAGCAATTTTAAGAATTTGTGGACCAATACCATCCAATTCAGAGGATTTATTGATATTCAACTTAATTAGCATATCAAAAACATCTGCTTCACTGACATTAGCTATTGAAAAATAATTATTATCAGGAATTTTAGCTCTTATAAATAACAGTAGAGCATCAGGTTTAATTGGGATGTTAGTCTGGTTCTGAATACTGTTACTGGAGATGGTTATGAAGAAATTGTTAAACATATCCACTATGTCTTGTACAGATGTTGCTATATCATCATTTTGCTTAAGTCCAGGGAGAAGACAAATGTTCTTGGGTGGGTTCAGCTCTTTTAGATGCTTCCACAATGTTTTGGTACTCTTATAGCCTGTTTATAGTAGTTCTCTTTTGCCTTATCTATCAGATGCTTAGTTTTATTCCTCCACTTTCTATAGCTTTTCATGTCTTTTTTCTTGTGGAAATTATTTCTTAGGTGCCTAGCCTCATTGATCTCAGGGGTAATCCACTTGGGTGTAATTTGGTGTTTAACGCTTTTTGTTTTAATTGGGGCATGCTTGTCTAAGGCTGCAATGAACATCTGATACCATTTGTCTAAAGCAGTGTTGACATCAGCTATATTGCAGACTGATTGAAAGGGTTTGCAAACTCAATCATTTAAGAACATTTCCTCATCAAACTGTTTAAAGTCCCAGTATTGTATTTCAATGTGTTGCCCATTTTTATATGATTTCGGAACATGTCTAGTTATACAGACTGGCTTGTGTCACACAGTGCATACACTGGCACATTTATTTCACTTATGTTTTCAGGTTTATTAGTATAGACATGATCAATGATAGTAGCATTTTTATCTGTTACTCTAGTTGGGGTGTTAATTAATTGAGTAAAGTTGTAAGTTTCAATGTTACTTATCCATGTTGATGGTGGAGTTTTCATGTAGTCAATGTTAAAATCACCTAATATGATAGTTTCTAAATCTTCCTTCAGTAATGCTTTTTGAATTTGACCCTCAAATATATCAATCCAATCAGTTGTGTAACTAGGTGGCCTGAAAACTGAACATAAGAATATTGGCTTTGATTGGGCAAGGGTTACTTCGATCAAAAAACTCTCTACCCCAATAGTATCAAGATCAACACATCTGTTATAACTAATGGAACTGTCTACATAGAGAAGAATACCCCCACCGCCCATGGAGTCTCTATCTTTTCTTTCAAAGTGGAATCCCTGTATTTGGAGAGCCAAATCATCAGTATCATCGAAAGAAAGGTTTCACATTGACCTAGAAAAGTGACTGATCTAGTTTGCTGTAATATTAACTTTATCTCATCCAGTTTTGGGAGGATGTATTGAAAATTTAGGTTGACCTCTTTTGAGGTGCCCAAAGACATGACAATTTTTATCAGAGGATTGATTTTCAGACAAGGCAGTATGCCATGTATTTTTTGTAGACTTGACAGATTTCTTTACATTGCCTTGATTCATTACATCAACACATGAAGAAGATAACATATAAGATCCATCTGTTGTACAATGACCACATGTAGTGGATACAGGAGAATATTCAAAATGAGACTGATTTACATGCATACAAGAAGACATTGACATATAAAACACTTGGGGAACCTCAGAGGGAGAAGTAACTTGATCAGTATCGCATAGTTGTTTACAAGTTAATAAGCTGCACTTTGTACACAAATCAGATAGTGCCTGAAACCTGTTCACAGAATCATAATTATTACATTGAAAAGTATACACATATTCTAATGCATTTTGTTTTTGGATGTGTGTTGCATAGGCCTGTACATCATAGCCTTCTACCTATTGGTATGTGCACAACTTTTGTTTATGTCCTAGTTCATTACAAAGATGGCAACGAATCTGTTTTCCATGCAGACACCGCTGTGTTACATGACCGTGCTCTCCACAATACAACCAGTTTTCTGACTCATGCCTAACCCCTTTTATAAGTCTTATGTACTGGTCTATATTCCTAAGGAGCAAGGCAGTACCTCTGTTGGACAAGTGGATTTGGTCTTGCTGGTAATTGTTGGTTCACACGATTGTCTTTGAAGAAGGTCCTGTATTGTGGAACAAATAGTATTTGGAAATTTTCACACAACATACTTAGGGTGTCATTTAGTTGAGTCATAAGTACATCCCTTCTTGGCGGTAGACCTGAGATCATTATTTTACACTCTGTGTTTTTGGACCTAATGGCAAACAACAATCTTTCATAATCATCCTCAATGTCCTTCAAAGATTGGCCATTACTGTAATTATTCCCACCAATGAGAAGAATTACAGTATGATATGGTGACATGTCCATTTCCAATATTTTTTCTGCAATAGTGTTAATAGATGCACCTCTATGGGATTTTACGTCAGTTTTATATAACCCTCTTGTTCTTACTCCTTTGAGTATTGATGATCCTATGAGAAGAGATCTGTCTTTAACTATATTGTTGATTTTGACAAGTGGGGGGTTCAGATGCATTGCTTGAACTTCTTGTTTTCCATGACTAGACTGACTGACAATTTGGTGACTGCTGTTGTATTTAGTATTTGTATTTAATTTGGCTTCTTGCTGTGGGTAATTGGAAGTTGTCTTTAGAATAGTTTCTTCTGTGCCTGGATTTGATGATGAGATTGACACATGATGGTCAGTGTTTACAGCATGTGCTTTAGCTAATTTTTGGTTTTTGACCATCTAATACCTGTAGAAGAGACTCATCTTGTTTAATTGGTTTGGTTTCATCTATTTGTGTGTATACTGATTTTTTTTCTTATAGCTGGTTTTGGTATAGTTTGAGTGCCCTGACATGCTCTTGTAGTTTGTTCCTTTGACATGTTTGCGTATTGTGTTGTCTGGGTATTCTGGCACACTTTTGTTGCCCCTGGTTTATCCATTTGAACACTGTGTAGATTCTTTGATTTTAGTGCAGAGAGTTCCTGTTCTAACGTTTCTACTTGGGCCTGGAGAATACCTATCACTACTAAGCACTGTATGGAGGTACATGTCTGGTTACTGGTTTCATGGAACTCGAAGGAATTTGAACTGGGATCCTGGAGTTTCTTCTACATTGATAGCAATCTGGCTTATTTCATGTAAAGCTGTGTTACTGTTAACTCTGTGGGCTTTAGGGATGGGTGTTGAAGCCCTTGGCCGAGAGGTAATTAATTGCAATCTGGTGTTGTCTACTATTTGATGAAAAGACTTGATAAAATGATTTACCCATTCTGTGTAGCCTGGCCCTTGTACATGAATTTTACCAGTTGTTATATAAAGAGTCACTGTGACAGAATGAATTTATATATCAGTCCATTTTGGGAGTGTCCCTGCTGGATGTGTAAATTTTCATCCAAGAATTTCTTGATTGTTGGAATTTTGTTTGAGTCAGTTGTAATTGTTATACTCTTCATATTATGTTTGAGTTTAAGAAAGTTTGGAACTGGATAGGAGGAGTCAGCCGTGTTGGATTTTAGAGGAAAACAATCTTGGTAAGTTGCATATATCTCTGAATCAGATGAATATTTTCTCTTCAGTATGGATTGTGCCTATATTATTTACATCACTTAAAAGATCATCTTGAGTAAATCCTGAAAATGAATGTGATGAATGAATACATTCTGTCATTAACATAGGAAAAGAATTATATAATAAATTTGTGTCAGGATTGAGATTTATATCATTAATCTCACCCTTATGGACTCAAGAAAGCAGTAGGATTGGGTTGACCTAATCTATTGCAGGAAAATACATTTTTGTTATTTTGTAAACTATTTGAACTTCACTGATAACAATGCAAAAAAAGTCTGGTTCAGCAATGTATCACAGCAGGTTGTCACTGTTGTCAAGGAAGTACAGGGACATAACTTCAGGGAGACATGACAAGCATCTGGTAAAATTGCTTTATCAAAGATTAATTTCCATGTCTGAAATGTAAGAAAGTATCTGTTTAACTGTTCTATGTACTCATTTTTATTGCTGCAGGTTCAGCTTTTTGTAGGCACACACAACCAAGTGTTGCAGGGCATGATGGGAGATCTAATATTTTCACGTGAAAATATAAGGATATAATTTTGGCAACCATATTTGGTTGAATTGTTTGACCAAAAATTATGTAGAGCTTAATTTTTTTGACAGCTGCCATGATCATTGGTTTGGAGCTTCCTGCAATGAGCCGTGTGTGAATGGAGACATGAACCCAGTGGGAAGCCAAAATTGTTTATGTCATCCAGGATGGGTTGGCATCAACTGTGACTCTGAGTGCTCAGAACGTGGTCAAATCATCAAGGGGAAATGCAGGTGTGATGTAGGCTGGAGAGGACCTGTATGTGATATCCCAGGGTGCCCTGGAGATGAAAAAGATTGTGGAGGTCATGGTCTGTGTAACACAGCCACACATGAATGTACATGTTTCCCAGGCTGGACAAGAGATGATTGCCAGATACCTGACTGCCCTGGTTCACCTGACTGCAACAGCCGTGGAACATGTAATGCTACACATGACCCACCTCTTTGTCTTGATTGCATCCTTGGTTGGATGGGGGCTGCCTGTGATGAGCCATGTGTCTATGGAACCCAGGTGCCACCTAACAGTGGATGGTGTGCTTGTCATGCCTGTTATTCTGGGAAGGGATGTGACAGTGAGTGCACAGGACATGGCAAATGTAACGGAACAGCCTGTGTGTGTGATGTGGGATGGAGGGGATCCAAATGTGAAGTACCAGGATGTCCAGGCATAGATCATGACTGTTCATTACATGGAACATGCAACAGTGCTGTGCATGAATGCACATGTATTCCAGGTAATAACACATTTTCTTAACATATTGCCAATCATAGAGGTAATTAAAGTCATTATGAAAATTCTAAGAATCAGTTGCTTATTAAGGCAATAAATACATTGTTGTTTTTTTCAGAAGATTTATTTATTTTAGGGAGGAATTTGTGATCATGAAGTAAAAATTTTATGAAAAAAGAGTAATTTTTATGTTTAAAGTTATCTTTATGCCATGGAGAAAAAAGTAATTTTTGTTTAAATGCTTTTTTAAGATAAATGTAAGAATAGTTCATCAGTACTTTGCAAACAGAATTTTTGGGATGATTTGCATATATGTTTAGCACCAAGTCTTACCTACATTAAAATGGTAAATAAACAGTTTTCTGATCCCACAGGCTGGACAGGGGCTACTTGCAATATCCCCGACTGCCCAGGTCAATGTGGTGGAGACCATGGCTTCTGTAATGGAACTGACAGAGAGCTACCAGTTTGTGAATGCATGACAGTAAGTACAGCTGCTTTACAATGACTCTATAGTTTAATATATTTTCATGTGTATCAATTGGTAACGGTTATGTGTAGGACAAAAAAAACAGCATTTTTGGAGGTTCATACATGCATGGAATTGCCTGTACAAATCTCCCATCCCCAATGCCTAAGAACAAAAATATGCTGACAACAGATGATGTTGGCTTGAATGGTTAAAACAATACTACTACATGTACATGTATAAACACAAATGGCTGTTAAGATAATCCCCTTGCACCATATTTCATTTGAGTGCTCAACATCAGATAGATCCAGTATAGTGTGTAGCAAGCAAAATCATTTCTCTGTGGAGTCATAATTCCAGGTATGAGCTCATTTTGTTGGTAACCAGGTGTGATGCCAGCTCTCTCAGAAGGCTGCATGTGCTCCATCTGTACAGAGCCCCTGGACAAGGATTAGAACATCTACTAAATTGATAATGCTCATGCCCACACTCAGGACAACTGCCAAATTGCCTGTTGGCACTGTCATAATGCCAGTTTACATACACTAGTTGCATGAACAACAAAATAGTCACACCAACAAATACAAGCCTACTATTTCATTTCTGCAAGAAGTTGAAGATGTGAAAGGCTTTGACATAGATGATGTCTACTGTAAATAGAGCAGATACTCTCTTTGACAATGGATGAGAATACTTCTGTACAGCAGTGAACAAATGGTTCATCGAGTCTAGGGAGTTAGCACCCTCTGGTGACCCTCCTGTTACATACCAAGCCAACATTGGGTTGGCTCAGCAATGGCTACAACAGCATTTTAACTGCTTTGGCTCCAACAGCCACTATGTTTCTAATGGACCATTAAAAAACAAAAGCAAAATGCCATAGCAGCAATGGTACAGACTCTGTCCAACATGCAGAGGCACTCGCTTCTCATCTCTTCCTGTGCACAGTACTTGAGTTTTGGTGACTGGCAAAGCATGCAACAAAGATGAACAGCAAGATATTGGAGAGATATTTTCCGATGTTGGAGACATTGGCAATAGGAAAATTTGAGCAGATGAACCAGGCCAATGAGATTCATGTTGTATTGTGTTGACAGGGGACTACTTACCATTGGGGTGATGGTGCATCATATCACTGAATAAGATTTACAAAGAGAAGCATGCTTCATGCATATTCAGTTGGAGTGCATCCACAAGTGTATATATTTTTAAGCTCCAGGGCTTACCTGGTGGCCTTTAAGACTCTGAGCAGCAAGCTGTTCCAGTGACCTACATTGCAAAATGGGGGCTGCTTGGAGAGCATGTGAGTACATATTTGGGAGTTCTTTTAGAAAAGAAAATTTCAGCAAGTTCACACAGAAAGGTTCCATCTTTGAAGTAGTGCTCAAGAGAGATTTTTTTATAGAACTTAAAACACAAAATAAATTTCCATTAGTACAATGACAAATTTGTATTTCATTATTTCATTATTTATAGGGATGGATGGGTGATGACTGCAGTGCGGAGTGTGTACATGGCTCTACAGATGGGAAAACATGTTACTGTGATCCCTGCTACACAGGGGCTGGCTGTGAACTGGAGTGTTCTGGAAATGGTGTCTGTGAGAACTCTGTCTGCAAATGCTTCAGAACCAAACCTAGTAAGTTTTGATATTTGCTTGCAGAAAAACAGTTTTTGGAAGTGCACTCGTTATTTTTTTGACCAAATGAATTCAGTCATTCAAATATATCCTTATCCTTATTAAGCATTCACATTGGCCCTAAAATGTAACCTGTAGAGAGATGCAATGGAACACTACAAAAAATTAATATTCATAATAAAAAAAATCTTGATGATTGTTTATAGCAAGACATACTGCACATTACTATCAAGGATCAGTAATTTAACTTATATTTCAGTGATATAAAAAAATAGACATAAAATGAACTTGTTTAGAACAAAATAGTTGTGAAAATTCCTGTGGCTACAACACACACACACATACACACACACACACACACACACATACATACGAGCTAATGTTTTTCAGGTGACTCCTGGACTGGAGAACTGTGTGAGGTCAAGGGCTGTCCTGGAAGTGATTCGGCCTGTAATGGACATGGAACATGTAATGCAGTGTTACAGGAGTGCACCTGCTACCCTGGCTGGTTTGGTGATGACTGTTCTGTACCCGCCTGCCCCAGAAACTGCTCTGGTAACCTGCTGACAGTCCTTATTTTCACTATTACATGCATTTATGTAATTTTACATATATTTGTTATTAATAATTTCTTCATGTATAGGCATAATTAAAGATAAAAATAATATTAAATTTCCTGGATATCACACATTTGCAAATTTTTTGTATGAAAATTGATACATATACTCAGATTTAGTGAAGAAAAATGTAATTACAATTTTCATGGATGGAATTGTTTTAGTTCTCCTGCATTTTTTTTGTTGGTTAAGCAGGTTTACTCATGTTCAAGTATTTGTGTTGCACTTGGAGAAAATTGTGTAGAGTAAATGGAGAAAATTGTGTAGAGTAAATGGGGAATATTGTGTAGAGTAAATGGAGAAAATTGTGTAGAGTAAATGGAGAATATTGTGTAGAGTAAATGGTAAATGGAGAAAATTGCATAGAGTAAATGGAAAATATTGCGTAGAGTAAATGGAGAATATTGTGTTGAGTAAATGGAGAATATTGTGTATAGTAAATGGAAAAAATTGTGTAGAGGAAATGGAGAATATTGTGTAGAGTAAATCAGAGAAAATACTCTGAAGAGTAAATGGAGAATATTGTGTAGAGTAAATGGAGAAAATTGCATAGAGTAAATGGAGAATATTGTGTAGAGTAAATGGGGATTATTGTGTAGAATAAATGGAGAAAATTGTGTAAAGTAAATGGGGAATATTGTCTAGAGTAAATGGGGAATACTGTGTACAGTAAATGAAGTAAATTGTGTAGAATAAATGGGGAATATTGTGTAGAGTAAATTGAGAAAATTGTGTAGAGTAAATGGAGAATATTTTGTAGAGTAAATGGAGAATATTGTGTAGAGTAAATGGAGAAAATTATGCGGCATATTCTGACATGTAACCACTACAGTGAAATTTATATACATGTATAGATTTTTCATATTTTTTCATAGCCCTGTCAAAACTGTCTTTATGTTCAATATTACAAATGAGCACTAATAATTTTAACACCTAGAACCTTAATAACAATGGATGAACCTCCAACTAAAAAGACAAATTCTAAGGCTGTAGAAAATAGTTATTGCAGCTGAAGTGAAAAAAAGCAGACCACTCTCAAAAAGCGGTTTAAATGTTGGTAAAACAAATTCAGGTTGTTATAAACAAAAGGAGCAATTCAGAAATGATTTCATATGCTAAACTATGTGATCTTCAAATGTAAATGTGATTTCAAGTTTAAAGATAAAAGTATATCTTTATTGCTTATAATTTTATTTTTAGATGAATGCATAAAATATTTTAGCAAGAACTATTTATAAAGAATAGAATATATGTACAGTGATTGTGGGTTTATCTTCTTGAAATTGTTCTGAAACTGGACTTTGGAAACATCTTTTTGTACAAACCTGCTTTGAGAGACCACCTGTCTTGAGAGACCATTTTTGCTGGCATAGGAGCGGTCTTTTCATAACAGGTTTTACTGTAGTAAAATAAAGTGGTCACAGCTAATCATCAACAAGAAAACTGCACAAAAATTGCATGTGCTTATTTGGACCAGTGAGATTCAGAGAAAGTGATATGTTAATGTGTTAACATATTAAAAATACTAAACTGAACTGCAAGCATAGCATAAATGTGTGCCAGCTATCTAATAAATTAATAGCTTAAATCTTTCCCAGTTAATATTGATACTTGTCTGTACTTTTAATGTAGTTTATATTTCAATCCAAATGGTAATATATTTTTATTTTTTTAAAGATAATAATAATAATAATAATAATAATAATATTAATAATAATAATAATAATGAAGTTTGACTTTAATTCATATACAGGTTTTGGAGTATGTATAACAGCTGGAGAATGCAAATGTCCAGACAAGTTGGTAGGTAGTGATTGTTCCATACCATGCTATAATGGATCAAATGATGGCTCCAATAAGTGTAAGTGTGACTCTCCATGTATCACGGGCATCAGCTGCCACTTAGAGTGTACCACCCATGGTACTTGTAACTCCAATGAAGTGTGTGAGTGCGACTTCTTCCAGGGATTTAAGGGAGATAACTGTGAAAATCCAGAATGCCCAGGCTGGCCAGATAACTGTATGGGTCATGGAACATGTAATGTTGCAACTCACTCCTGTGAATGTGACCAGGGATGGAGAGGTGTTGCATGTCACATCCCCGACTGTCCTGGCACTCCAGACTGTAATGGAGTGTCTGCGGTGTGTGCCATGCCTCCTCAGGGTGGACAGCCCATATGCTACAACTGTTCATATCCCAACATGGGTGATGGCTGTGAATTCATGTGAGTTTCTTTCATAAATATCTTAATGCATTTGCTGAATTCATTAGTATATTATCAGCCTTATATTTGGGAGTAAAGTAGCTTATCTTTAATAATGGTCATTAAAATATCATAGAAGAGTTGCAACCACTGGTAAGTATTTCTTCTTTAATTCCAGTGTTGTTGAAAATAAATTTTTACAAATTTGAGGGCGGTTGGATTTGTATTATGATTTTAAGCATGATCAGTTATTGTGATTATCCAGTGCTTTCATGGTCTATGTTCAGTTCTGACTAATAAGAGGAATCTTGATCACACTGTTTGAACTTTGTTATACCATTTTGGCTAATTAATTAATTAATTAATTAATTAATTAATTAATTAATTAATTCTAAGAAACTACTTATTGTCTATAATATTGTTCTACTGAAATTTATTCACATTGTTTGTAAGGCAAGTTTGATCTTTAAGGCATGCATTATTTTACCTTGATTCTTTGACATAGTTTTATTTATTTATTTCAGATGCTTGCATGGGACCCCAGAGAGAATATCTAGCAATGTGTGGGTGTGTCAGTGTGACCCATGTTATAGTGGTGTTAGTTGTGATATCTTGTGTAATAACCAAGGACACTGTTCCAATGGCACTTGTGACTGTGGCACAATAGGCTACAGAGGAGATTTATGTGACAAACCAGGTTGCCCAGGAGTGGGGAAAGATTGCAGTGGTCATGGTTCCTGTTTTACAGGATTTCCAGGAGAATGTACTTGTAATCCAGGATGGAGTGGGGTAGGGTGTAACATTGCAGTCTGTGAAGCAAACTGCAACCACAATGGAAATTGCATTGTAATGACTGACCAACCACAGTGCCACTGCCATGGACAATACTTTGGCTCTGCTTGCCAATATAAGTGTCAGCATGGTACTTTAATTAATGGCACATGTAAATGTGACCCATGCTACAGTGATTTTATCTGTGGAGAACTGTGCTCTGGAACTGGAACTTGCACAGCTTCAGGTACATGTGACTGTGGTTTTAATGGAGGTCGTGGGGAGTTTTGTCAACTGCCAGGATGTCCCGGGGACAACAATACTGACTGCTCAGGTCATGGAAGCTGTAATCTAGCTACAGGAGAATGTGTTTGCAAACAAGGCTGGACAGGGGAAGGTTGTCACATAGCAGATTGTTTAAAGAACTGTAGTGGCAGGGGCATCTGTGATGAGAGTTCTGTTCCATACCCAGTCTGTATTAGCTGTGAGAAAGGATGGATGGGTGAAGCCTGTGACACACATTGTTATGGGATCCAGTACCCAATGGACAGTGGTATATGTGTCTGTGAAAATTGCACTCATGGACCAAGCTGTGAGAATACCTGTGGTGGAATTGGGACCTGCTCTAATGGTGTATGTAACTGCACTGAGTCAGATGGGATGATACACTGGTTTGGCAACTACTGTACACAACACAATTGCCCTGGTGTAACTACTTCATGCAGCAGCCATGGCACTTGTAACAAAGCTACATATGAATGTATGTGCAATGTTGGATGGTTTGGTAATGGTTGTCATGTCCCAGACTGCCCTGGTGAACCAGACTGTAATGGACATGGTGTCTGTGATGGATCTAAAGAATATCCCGTTTGTATATGTGACTCGAACTGGATGGGTTTGGATTGTAGCATCCCATGTGTTCATGGCACAACTGGT
The DNA here is from genome assembly GCA_029339505.1 of Unio delphinus. Lineage (NCBI taxonomy): Eukaryota > Metazoa > Mollusca > Bivalvia > Unionida > Unionidae > Unio > Unio delphinus. The sequence goes on from JAQISU010000225.1 coordinate 4,699,991, forward strand.
CCCAACAACACTTGTGTCTGTGATGATTGCTATACGGGAACAATATGTAGCCTTGAGTGTAACAGGCATGGCTCATGTGACAATGGAACTTGTATCTGTGATGCAGCCTGGTGGGGTAAGTCACTTTATTATTCTGTTACCATTCAATGAAAATGTTTTTGTTAATTATTGTTGTCATTACCATTTTTATAACATACAATTTTGAAGCCAAAGTTGAAGTTGAATTTGATAGTCTGCTTGATTGATGTTTACAAAGCATTATTTAAAATTCAGATTGTGATCTGTCAATGCCAGTTTCTCAGCCATTACATTGGAAATATTTAGCTATAATTGCCTGTGAAATATACAAATTTAAACAATTATGATACTCAGCCTCTTTCAAGTAAATGGGATATGTCATATCCTAGATGAGGTAGTACCCCTCTTCCATGGAAGATGACTTCACTGTAGTAAAACAAATATTACAGAATGATGTATAAACATTGTGATACTCGCCATCTGTTAGGTATAACTCTATTGTTTCTAGTGCTGACACATCCTTGATGAGTCTATGTTAATATGGCCATGTAGGCACCTTTTTTTTTACTCATCATAAATTAAATATTAGCTAAATTAAAGTAGGCACTTTTACTTATCATAAATTAAATATTAGCTAAATTAAAGTAGGCACTTTTTACTTATCATAAATTAAATATTAGCTAAATTAAAGTAGGCACTTTTACTTATCATAAATTAAATATTAGCTAAATTAAAGTAGGCACTTTTACTTATCATAAATTAAATATTAGCTAAATTAAAGTAGGCACTTTTACTTATCATAAATTAAATATTAGCTAAATTAAAGTAGGCACTTTTACTTATCATAAATTAAATATTAGCTAAATTAAAGTAGGCATTTTTACTTATCATAAATTAAATATTAGCTGTTTTAAAGTAGGCACTATTACTCATCAACAATTAAATCTTAGCTGTTCTAAAACTTAATACTAATTTAGTTTATGTAGTCTTTTAATTTCTAATTAGTAATGCTCTGGATGAAAATATTAATCGCTATGGACTTTTACAATGGTGAATTGGTACTTAAATGGATGAAGAAAACAGCCCATCAGGTCTGATCATCATAAAATAAGGTAGTAGAAATCCCAACACACTCAGACTGAGGGATTCACAATGTAGGACTGCATATATCCCTATACACATAGGTTGAGGGGTTATTGATATGGGACTGCATATATCCCAACACACTCAGATTGAGACGTTCATGATATTGAACTGTTATTCCCAACATACTAAGGTTCAGGGGTTCCAGATATTTTGTTTTAGGGTTTAACACCATTTTTCAGCACACAATACATGGCAGCCAGTATTAATGGTGGAGGAAGAACCCGGAAAACCCCCAGAAAGAACCATCAACCCATGAGAAGCTGCTAGCAAGCTTTCTCACATACCCACATTTGACCAATCTGAGACTCGAACTCACGCAGACAGAGATGAGACGGCAGTGATCCATAATGGAGAACGCTTTAGACCACTCTGCCACTTGGGCCCCCCGTTTCTGATATGAGACAAAGATTGGATGAATTCTCATGCTGAGTCTTTGCTCTGAATTGAGATTGGGCACTGATCAGAAATTAAAATTTTGGGTTTTGTTTGAATTTTAGTGTGAGAATTTGTTTTAATCCTTGAAACAGATCTTGTACATCACCAGCCCATAGGCTGAAAAAATGGCCAGTCATTAACAGCTTCCTCAGGATATGTAACCAAAATGGTTATATGAAGGTAATTTAATATTCGACTTAAGGAATTTTTTGCTATACATTATCTCGGATGAGACTTTTTATGACAAGAATTAATTTTAAATCAATGTTTTAATGCAGGCCCACTATGTGCTGTCAAGGGTTGTCCTGGAGATGGGAAGAGCTGTTCTGGGCGAGGCTATTGCACCCTCTCTGACCAGACCTGTCAGTGTAATGCCTACTGGACTGGCACTGGATGTGAAATTCCTGATTGTCCTGGAGATCCTGTAGATTGCAGTGGCAGAGGTAAGAATTTGTTTGATTTTGGCTCTACTGGTCAAAGACAATAATAGCTTATGATTACAATTTCATCTGAATTTATCTACATGAGGTTTTCACTAAAAGACTATCTATGATGTCTAGTTTGTCCTAAGTGAAAATGGTACTGATCTGATGTTTAGTATGGCCACAAGAACATACATCTTAAAAATCTAGGTATACTCATGGCTGGATAGTCATATTGATGAAATGTTTTCACCAGAAATATTATGGTGTCAGATTGGTCCTAAATAAAAATAGTGCTGTCTGATGTTCACTTTAGCCTCCTCAGCAGTGATCTTGAAAATCATGTCATTTCCTGTTTTGGATTGATAGTTGTTTCAACATAGAGTTTCACTGAAAACCTTTATGATGTCTAGTTGGTTTCAAATAAAAATGGTACCAGTCTGATGTCTAATATGGCCACCACTGCAACTGTGGTCACCATTTGTTTTTAAAATACAGTGAATCACATATTTTTAATTTCCATATGTTAGCTAGACCACTAAGCCAACATTCGACCTTCCCCCCTTCCCCCTTCCACTATTGTTCATAATAGTTTAGCAGGTTTCAAAAGCTTCTTTATTTACTACACAGAAGAAGCTGGAATTCACTGAATCAAATGAAAAGTTTTCAAGTATCTTTAGGAGATTATGTTATATATATATGCATTTATATTTATAAGTTTTGTCATTATTTAGTTTGCATTCTGCATGTATTTTCTTATTTCTCAAACATGAAATAACAGAAAACAATTACTGGTAAAAAAATTAACTGGGCCGCACATCACACTTCCAATCTATACTCTGTAGTGTAATGTACTAATTCAAAGCATATTGCTTGTTCCTAAAAAAAGACATGCAATAATTTTGTTTTATTCTTCCTTTTTAACCATACCTCATTCTTCCTCATTACATTTTAGCAACTGGTCCATTGATATTTGATTTCCAGTATACTGTTTGATACTTGCAAGCAATCACTGACATTGCTTTTTCATTGATCTAATTGATCCTGCAACAGAATGTAATCAGTATTAACTCAGCACTCTAAAATACGTAAATTATGATTTCTACTGAATCCAACAAATCATGTTTATAATTGTATTATAATGGGATAATTGTATTCAACAAAGTTTCTCAAAAATAATAAGATTTAAAATAAATTAAAATCAGATATATAGATGGACTACTCATAGATCATCAATGATCCATTTTTAGTTTCGCATTTTAGTTTAAAGCAAATTGTAATGTCAATACATCACCTATATTCATTCTTAAACAGCTGTCATTTTGGTGGCTCTCTTTGATTATTCCGGTAGTTGATAAATTGATCCTTTGTTTCCAACAACAATTAAAGCCAGTTGCTGGGATTGTTTAAACCCTGATATTGGCATTGGCTATCGATAATAGTTACCATATTGCCAGTACCCCATTGTTCTTTATCATTAATCCGCATTAGTTATGCTACCCGTTTTTAATATAAAGTAGATTAAATACCACATGAAATGATGCCCACTCCCTTCTCTAAATGTAAATAATGAATTTAGCTGTGGGCATTGTTTTCATTGCTAGAGTACTGGCACATTTCAATTAGATAGGTATGTTTTGATCAATCTTTTCAATCATAATCATTCATATAAATATCCTCGCACAAATCGTACAATTTATCTCACAATGCCTCCCATCAAATCATGCAAGTCTTACACAGCGGCTTTTAAGCTTGAAGTTGTAAAGTTCATGGAAGTGAATGGTGAGAATATGGCTGCTCACAGGAAATAAGGTGCAAGTGAAAAATGTATCCAGGATTGGCATAAAGCTAAGGATGCAATATGCACTACAAAAAAAAAACAACAAAGAAAGCAAATCATGGCTGCAAAGCAAGATGGATTAATATTGAGGATAAATTAGAAGAATATGACTTGACACAATATGCCACATGTCGAGGAATAAACTCTGTTGATCACAGACTCAAGGCAAAGTAAATCATGTTTTAGATTCATGTATAGACTGGGACTATGGCACAGAAACTACCAGTAGACTTTATGGAAAAATTGAACAATTTCCACTAGTACATCTAAAACCAGATTAAGACTGACAATTTGGAAATGACTAGCATGATAAACATGTACGAAGTGCCATCAACAATAAACATTCCAGTAAACAGTGCAGTTGAATTTAAAGGATCTAAAGTGTTACTATTAGGATAACAGGTCATGAGAAGTCAAACTTCACTGTAATTCTCTCATGTTCTGCCGATGGCGAAAAGCCACCAATGCTGATTTTTAACAGAAAAACAATGCCAAAGGAGATATTCCCCAGTGAAATAATGATTGAAGTAAATCCAAAATGATGGATGGACAATAAAATGATGAAGAAGTGGTTTGATAGATGTGTTGCACATCAAGTTGGTGGATTTTTCCTTACTAAGTCCATCCTCATTATGGAATCTGTGCATCCACAAATCAGTACTGAGACAGAGGTGAAGATTGAAACCAAGAAGACATCGTTAAGCATCATCCCAGGTAGTTTGATAAAGTTATTACAACCATTAGACATTTCGTTAATCGCTGTTTCAAAGCTGAGCTTCAGGAGTTGTGGGAACATTGGATGATGGCAGGTGAGCGTAGCTTCACAAACATGGGACATATGCAGCATGCATTGGGTTGAGAATGCATGGGACGGGGTTCCTGAATCAGCTATTGTGAATGGCTTTGCTAAAACAGAAATTGTCAGTGGGATAGAGAAGCCAGATGAGGATGATGCCAGATGACTGGACAGCCGCAGCAGAGCTGAAGAGACAAGCCAGAAAAGCATGTGTCATCAACCCTCCTGGAGATGACCCACTCATCCCCTGTCCCTTAAGCAAATGAACATTCTGTGCAAGGGTTGGTCTCATCAGCCACCTGTGCATGCGCAGAACAGAACCAGCCCCTCCAACCCTCAGATGACTAGAGAGGTCCTCGTCGAATCGACGGACAAACAACAGATGCATGCATGCTCATCATTAGCTAGTGAGACATTGTCTTTGTATGGGGCCTAAAGGGTTACATTAATACTGTCCCTATCTCTGTAATTAATTACTAAACAAGTAAATCTTGTTGATGTTACTCCTGAAGGAAAGTAACATTGCCACGGGTTTATACTAGAATGCTTCTGTTAATGTCTAATTGATCCTCAATGAAAACAGTGCATTTCTCCAATGTGGACATCACCTTAACCATCTAGAAATCTTCTTATAGATGATCATTTAAACATTGCATGTTTACTAAACAGCCTTTTATGACATCTAACTCGTTCTAAATGAAAATGGTGATGCACAGACATACAGTATGGCCACTACATTGGACATAATAATAATAATAATGAGGACTTTGTATAGCGCCTAATCTTTCGAAGCTCTAAGCGCTTTACACCATTAATAATGATATGATTACACTACAGAACAACAAATGACAAAAATAATGAAATTGGAAAACATAAAAACATGCTGAAAACATATAAGATACAAAACATGATTAGGTCTCTAAATTTGTCCCTGCATTCGAAACAGGTGAGTCTTGAGAGCACTCTTAAAAGGGACCACTGTGTCTTTGTGTCTAATTTCAATAGGCAATTTGTTCCACATCACCGGGCCATGGTGTGCAAACGAACGTTTTCCATATGACTTTGTTTTCACCTTGGTAGCAATGAGTATAAATTACATCTTTAAACTCATGTTATAACTTCTCGAGAATAATGTACATATTAACATGGGACTTTCAGTAAAAGACTTCATATGATGTTTTGTTTTCATTAATGAGTCTGATAACCTTTAAGGGTGTTACTTGAAATTGTGATATAACTACATGTACTTCTCTAACTGATAGTGAGTCATATCTTATGATATCTAGTTGGTCATACATTGAAATAGTTTCAGTCTAATATTTAATATGGCTACCATGACAACCATCATGAAAATATTTTTATTACTCCCACAAAATATAAAGTCATATCAACAAAGGGTTTCTACCAGAAGCCTTATTGGAATATATTGTTTAGGGCATAACCGATTAGCATTTTTCTACTGATTTCCGATTCCGGATTTTGGGCATGAAATTTTTCCGATTCCGGATATGATTCTGGATACCTCATTAGCATGTGTCAATGTATTCAATATTATGCCTTCATTATTAAGGATGTTGACATAAACGGGTACGACTGTATTATATATTTTAATAAATTTAAATCTTTCGGTCTAACTCAAGTATTATCGTTTCACCCCGTTGTGTTGACCATATTGGACTTTTCTGACTTCTTATTTAACTTTATTAATGCACTATCAAATGACACGCAGTGTTAGACACGGTGCTATAGAAATTCGACTTTATTATTTTTATTATCCGAATCGGTCGTTCCTGCCTTGTCCGACTCCGATTAATCGGAAGTTCATACTATCCGGTGGAATCCGATTTCCGGATCAAAAGTCGGTTATGCCCTAATATTGTTGGTCCTGAATACAGTCTTGCTGGTTCTAAATAAAAATGGTTCCAGTTTGGCATTGGCATCAACAGTTTTGGATGCAGTTTTTAATTTGTATATATATCCAGTATAGGTTCTGAGTATACATGTCATAAATTATTATGAAGCCACACCATATTTACCTGTGCCTTTTCATTAGTGTCTTGGTCAGTCGTTGAAAATATGTGTTTAGGTTTTGATTAAGTTTTGTCTTTTCTTATGTTTCCTAAATGAATTGACAGATTGTCAGTCTGCAAAGAATCATTATGAAGCTTTGTTAATGCTTTAGATTCCTATTTACACAATGACGCATATAAAATATATTTTCTTCTTCTCTGACAGGCTACTGTGATGGAGTGAGTTATAACATCCCTAAATGTGTAAACTGCACCCAGAGTATGGGTCCCTCTTGTGAGTATCCCTGTGTATATGGTGTCGAGTCTCCAGCTTTCTCCTCCATCTGCATATGTGCTGACTGCTTCTCAGGGAGTGGATGTGACATAGAGTGCTCTGACCATGGATCCTGCTATAATAGCACCTGCCAGTGTCAGTCTGGGTACACTGGAGATCACTGTGAAAAACTAAACTGTCCAGGTTGTTCATTCCTTTACTCTGAATTTACTATGATTTGAGGGGGGGGGTCTGCCTTTACCAGCTAAACAAAACACCATTGTGCAACAAGATATGGTATTTTTCAAGAACATAAGTGTTCATAAACATGTTTTGGCTGCATCATAGTGCAAAATACATCTTTTTTTGGCAGAGTATACCTTTTCTTTTGGATTCCCTTTTATTGAGTAAAGCTTAGTGAATTTTAAATGACTCATGAGCCTTATGCCTGAAGCTTGTTGTCACATTACCAATTAAGGTTGGTCACTTTGAAACATGTCTAGTCTAGGGGGTTGTTGTCACATTACCAATTAAGGTTGGTCACTGTGAAATGTACTTAGTCCAGGGTGGGTTGTTATATAACCAAGTAAGGACAATGTCAAATGTACTTTGTCAGGGGGTTGTTGTCACATAACTAACTAAGGGTACACACTGTGAAATGTACTTTGTTGGGGGGGGGGTTTGTCACATAACTGACTAAGGGTACACACTGTGAAATGTACTTTGTCAGGGATGGGGGGGGTTTCACAGTAGGTTTTTTTTGTCACATAACCATCTTAAGGTACACACTGTGAAATGTAGTTTGTCAGTGGGTTGTTGTCACAGTAGGGTCATTGTCACATAACCATCTTAGAGTACACACTGTGAAATGTATTTTGTCAAGGGGTTGTTGTCATATAACCAGCTTAGGGTACACACTGTGAAATGTACTTTGTCAGAGGGTTGTTGTCACAGTAGGGGTCATTGTCACATAACCATCTTAGAGTACACACTGTGAAATGTACTTTGTCAGAGGGTTGTTGTCACAGTAGGGGTCGTTGTCACATAACCATCTTAGGGTTCACGCTGTAAAATATGCTCAGTACTGGATTTATTGTCTCAGTTAAGTTTGCACACTGAATTGTGATTTTGCTGATTTTTTTAATTTTAATAATTGATGTGATGTATTTACAGGCAAATTAATAATTTTAAAGAATGATAACAGTTTTATTGGTACAAAATTTTACTTTTAAAAATATGGAAATATATTTTAGAAATGGTCTTCTCGGACATAGTCTATTTTGTTTGTGAACACGTTCTTAGGGACAAGAGATATATTTGTGTTAGATTTGGTCGTGGAGATTTGTTTCAAATTATTTTGCACTTTGGCCTTTAAAATGCAATACAAACAAATATTATGGTTTGTGCCAGAACAAAATTGAAAATCTCCCAAATTTTATTTAAATATGTTTTAATGACTTTGTAGAAATATTATATCTGGTTGTAAAACAAATAACATAAAAAAAATATGTTTTGCCTACCTTGTAGGAGAACCAGACTGCTCACAGCGTGGATTGTGTATCCGACATGGCAATGAGTCAGTATGCTCCTGTTATGCTGGCTTTAAGGGAGACAATTGTTCTGAACTTATCTGTCCTGGTACTCCACCATGTAGTGACAATGGTAAAAACTTGTAAAGCTCCACACCCTACATTTTACTTCAGTAGCCTGTAAACTAAAATTGTGTGCATATCTCATACCACCTTGTGCAGCTGTTAACAGCTGTACTGTCTTTTCTGAGTACACATTTATCCATGTCTCCTGGTATTAACAATTGTATTGTCTCTTCTGAGTACACATATAACTTTCATTTTATTCATCCATATAAATATGTCAGTTTTCAGATGTGAATGAAATTACAGCATTCAACTTACCTTCCACTATAATATCATTTCATTCAATATAGCTACACCAGTCTGTATATCTCACCATCTTCTCATTTCATTCAAACTAGCTAAACCAGTCTGAATATCTCACCATCATCTTGTTTCATTCAAGCTAGCTACACCAGTTGGTATATCTCGACATCATCTCATTATTTCCATCTAACTAAACCAGTCTGTATATCTCACCATATCTCATTTCATTCAAACTAGCTACGCTAGTCTGTATATCTCACCATCATCTCATTACTTCCAACTAAACTGGTCTGTATATCTCACCATCATCTCATTTCATTCAAACTAGCTACACCAGTCTGTATGTCTCACCTAATCTTGTTTCATTCAAACTAGCTACACCAGTCTATTTATCTCACCATCATCTCATTACTTCCAACTAACTAAACCAGTCTGTATATCTCACCATCATCTCATTACATTCAAACTAGCTACTCCAGTCTGTATATCCCACCATCATCTCATTTCATTCAAACTAGCTAAAGCAGTCTGTATATCTCACCATCATCTCATCTTATTTGAACTAGCTATAGCAGTCTGTATATCTAACCATATTATCTTTACTCCAAGATAACAAAAACACTTACATATGGGAAAATCTTGTGATATCTCCTTATCTGCATGCCGGTAGTTCATACACTATCTTCAAATGCAGCTTTATATCTTTGGAGAATAATATCTATATGTTCAGTTAGTTTCCTCATATATTTTCTTGAATCACTATATTGACTTTTAAATTGTTTAAATGAATATGTCCAAATTTATACATGTTCTCACAAATATTTTTAAGTGTCAAATTGTGATTGGGGATTGTCATGTCCTTCCATACATCCTTATATTTGTCCATAACACCATTGTAATATTTTTCATTTCGATCAGTTTCTTATATGCTTTGATTTTACATCAATACACTTTTGTTCAATTGGCATCTGAATTGTATGGTTTGCATTTTGTGTTACAAATTACAAATTGTATTCCTATAGGTATTTGTGAAGTACCATCGGGTGCCACTGTTCCCTCATGTACCTGTTACCATGGTTTTACTAATGCTGACTGCTCTGGCTGTTTGCCACGATTCACAGGATCACGATGTGATCAGTGTCAATCGGGCTACATTGGGTACAACACGACCTGCAGTGTACTCTGTCTCCATGGGTATGCCACTGAACTAGGTATGTAGCCTAACAGGACTAGATGTTCTTAATTTTTGTTGAACTTAATCTAAATACTGAAATTAAATGTTGCCTAAGGTGGTTTATTGTTCACAAAGTCCATAACACCAATACTTTTTAATACATGAATAATTTGAGAACTGACGAGGTCATCCTCCAAAATAAAAATCTGGTCTAATAAATTTGTGTTCATCTCACTAAAATCATTTCTGTGACAAACCTTGGTTTAAGATGATGATTTGATTAAAGAATATGACCCGTATTTATTTTGGAATAAATTCTTTATCCCCAGCCTTCTCAAGGGATTGCTTGATAAAACAAGTTTGGGTTGATGATGTAATTCTGCACAAAGCTTATCTGGATTATCTATTTGGAGACTACAAATTCATTAACATCCAAATACATATACATGTACCATTATATTGAAATTGAAAAGTCTAATTGTTAAAAGAATTTTCATATAACTTTGATTCTTTACAAATTGCAAGGAAGGATGCCTGTGTGAAATTAATGCAAGAGATTCATATTAACATAGGAGTATTTATAATCAGTAGATGTGTTTTAATCTTATTTAATGTTTCTTGTTTCATCGACAGCAGAAAGTTGACAAGAATTTTCTTTCAGTTAACTCTCTCCATGCCACTGATGCGTGTATCTGCTGTATGTATGTTTCCTGCCTCCACAGTGACTGATAAATCTGCTTGTAAAAAAAATACTGCTGTCCACCATGCATTTTACAAAACAAATTTTTAGTCATGTTTCAGAATTTTTTATTTGTTTCTGATATCTTCTGTTTTATATACATTGTACATGTTTTTTTGCACTTCAAGATTACATATATTTGGAAGGATTTTTCTTCCTTGGGTTTCATGGACTAAATTTTACTTGTTTTGAACATTCACATTGGTTGTCACTATATAGTCACTGTTGTGGTAAGATGCCATCAATCACTACTACAAACAAACACTTATCTTTAAGTTTTATTATTAATGATGATTTAGCGCTGTGTGGCCTTATTGTGCTGGTGTACCAGGAACGCATACTCATCATCAGCTTTTTTCAGTGCCATTTCTGCTATTAAGTCCAAGTTTTATGACTGGATTTTGTTTATTATTATTTCATTATCATAAATGAAAGTCAGAACTCCAATATATTTTGCTATGTTCCTGATTCTTATTCTTTTCTTCAAAGGTGGTGATATTTGTGAGTGTTACCGAGATGAAACAAAAGGACACTGGGCTGGGGCAAGCTGTGGAGATTGCATAACAGGATGGAAACTCCCATCTTGCACAGAATGTGCTGAAAGTGAGTTCTTTTTGCATTAAACTTCACTCATCTTTGTTAAGTCTTGACCTCCAGTTCCACCCACAGCTGGGGAGAAATATTGGTTTTGTCTTTCCCTTCCATCCATTAATTACGCATGTTGTAAGGAAAATATCTGAAAAAATATTAAGCCAAACCAATATTTAAATACCTCAATTGGGTCCCAAGACCAGTTGAGGTGCTGGTGACTGACTTTTTTATTTACAAGTGTGATATGGTGTAAGGAGGATGCCAGTATTTGCTTTCAGAACAAATCCCTTCTAGTTGAGCCTATATAACCTTGCTTTTTTAACAGTTACCATGTTCATTCTCGTTAAGATAAACTCAACCTTTGCAAAGTGCATACATTATTATTATCAAAATGGAAGCCTAATCCTTAACTATCTACATAATGCATATCATTTGTGAGAATGATGTAGACTTGGATCTTCCATCATATTAAGCACTTGTAGATTATGTAAGTGCCCAAAATCATAGCACAGACCATGGTCTGCTGGGACATTACCACTGTGTCAGCCACTTCTTCACATCATGCACAGCAGCATGTCAATTCTGTTAACAATGGATCATGTGTTGTTTTTGGTAAAAATATCCGATTTGTATCAAGAATGATAATTCTTTAATTAAGGAAAGTGAAATTCATAAAGTGTACACAAATATCTACATTTCTATTCTAAAATGCATATTTAAATATGATTTCTAAATGTCACCATGTATTGCAACTTCATGACCTTCTTGTACATCAGATAAACCTATTTAATATTTATCTTTTAGAATCATACAAATAAATACATTTTTTTAAAAATAGAAATGTTTACCTTAGAACAATACAGCATCTTATTCCAAATTTCTAATTTCACACCTACATTATTGTCTTCTATCCAACCTGCCATTTTTCTACTTTAATGGATTCTCAAGAAATTCACAGTCTCTTTCTTTAGTATTCTTTTCTCTCCTATAAAAGAGACATTGTAAACACATTACTTATTGTGAGTCATAAAAACAGAGGTGACCTCTTGTGTGCCCAAAATTAGTATTATTTTGAATAGAATGTTCAGGTGACGAATGTCACTTTTCAAATGGTAAGCCTTGCAGTATTTTGTTTCGTTGATTGATCAAATTTGGTATGCGTTTTGTGCCAATATCAGTGGCGGAAACCTTACACCTTACAACAGCAGTGTATATCATGGCAGATCTGGATCTACTCTGATTTAAATTGGTTTGGCTTTATATATGTATGATTTATTAAATTGGTTCTAATATATATTTATGTAGATAAATTTTTTTGGCGGTGGAGATGGACTTGTAAGTTGGCAAGTCCTTCAAGTGATACCTGAATTAGTACAGTGAGTCCTTCGAGTGATACCTGAATTAGTACACTGAGTCCTTCGAGTGATACTTGAAGTAAACCAAGTTGATAAGAAGAGGAGATCTTGTTTACAAAGAAAGGATCATATCATTTAAAAATGATGGGTTATTCACTGTGCATATAAATAACTAAACAAGACTAAGTGAATGTCTTGCCCATGCCAATTCACACAAGGTTAGGTCAGTAGATTATCTAACTTTATCCTAACAAATCCCAGTGAGATTAGCCTAACCAAGTGACACATGAAGCAGTACCACTAGATTATCTAACTTTATCCTAACAAATCCCAGTGAGATTAGCCTAACCAAGTGACACATGAAGCAGTAACACTAGATTATCTAACTTTATCCTAACAAATCCCAGTGAGATTAGCCTAACCTAGTGACACATGAAGCAGTAACACTAGATTATCTAACTTTATCCTAACAAATCCCAGTGAGATTAGCCTAACCAAGTGACACATGAAGCAGTAACACTAGATTATCTAACTTTATCCTAACAAATCCCAGTGAGATTAGTTTAACCTAGTGACACATGAAGCAGTAACACAAAATTATCTAACTTTATCCTAACAAATCCCAGTGAGATTAGCCTAACCTAGTGACACATGAAGCAGTACCACTAGATTATCTAACTTTATCCTAGCAAATCCCAGTGAGATTAGCCTAACCAAGTGACACATGAAGCAGTAACACTAGATTATCTAACTTTATCCTAACAAATCCCAGTGAGATTAGTTTAACCTAGTGACACATGAAGCAGTAACACTAGATTATCTAACTTTATCCTAACAAATCCCAGTGAGATTAGCCTAACCTAGTGACACATAAAGCAGTAACACTAGATTATCTAACTTTATCCTAACAAATCCCAGTGAGATTAGCCTAACCTAGTGACACATGAAGCAGTAACACTAGATTATCTAACTTTATCCTAACAAATCCCAGTGAGATTAGCCTAACCTAGTGACACATGAAGCAGTACCACTAGATTATCTAACTTTATCCTAACAAATCCCAGTGAGATTAGCCTAACCAAGTGACACATGAAGCAGTAACACTAGATTATCTAACTTTATCCTAACAAATCCCAGTGAGATTAGCCTAACCTAGTGACACATAAAGCAGTAACACTAGATTATCTAACTTTATCCTAACAAATCTCAGTGAGATTAGCTTAACCTAGTGACACATGAAACAGTAACACAGCTAGCTTTTGTTTTTGCTGCATCATTCAGCAGCTTCATCATCACAGACACTCGACTTCTGCTGGATTTCCAAATTTTTCCATACTACCATACCAGCTGTGGCTTAAAGAGATATAAACTCTGGCCTATATCTTTAAAAACCTGCTTCATGTACCAAAGACCAAAGGACAAAAAGAGATGATCCTTCCCTGGGTTAAGGATATGTAAATCTCTCCACTTATTACCTATTCTGCATAGGTTTTAGGATCAGGTAACATTTTGAAATGAAGTATGTTTGTTTGATAATACTTTCCAAATCACAATATGAGTATGCATTTCCAGCCTTACTACTGTTACTTCTTAAAATGACAGCATTCATATCTACTTCAGTAGTAACTGAAGTTTGGATGGTATTTCAAGGCAAAAGTAATCTTATATCACATGTTTGGCAAGGGTATTTGGAAAAGTAATCATACATCACATGGTTGGCAAGGGTATTTGGAAAAGTTATCATACATCACATGGATGGCAAGGGTATTTGGAAAAGTAATCATATATCACATGGTTGGCAAGGGTATTTGGAAAAGTAATCATACATCACATGGTTGGCAAGGGTATTTGGAAAAGTAATCATACATCACATGGATGGGCAAGGGTATTTGGAAAAGTAATCATACATCACATGGTTGGCAAGGGTATTTGGAAAAGTAATCATACATCACATGGTTGGCAAGGGTATTTGGAAAAGTAATCATACATCACATGGTTGGCAAGGGTATTTGGAAAAGTAATCATACATCACATGGTTGGCAAGGGTATTTGGAAAAGTAATCATATATCACATGGTTGGCAAGGGTATTTGGAAAAGTCATCATACATCGCATGGTTGGCAAGGGTATTTGGAAAAGTAAAAATCCTATATCACATAGTTGACAAGGGTATGGGCTAAAAAGTAATTGTAAATTACATGGTTGGCAAGGATATGTGCAGACATTTGGCTTCAGTGTTATGATATCTACAAAAAAATATTGAATCATAAAAATAATGCAGAATAAATGGGCATTGATTTGAAGCTTATAATAAGGTAAGATAAATTATTACTATTTTGTGTGTATCAACAATACCTTCATCACCAGAGAGGTTCTCAGAGTATGATTGAGAAATTTAGTCCATAAATCAGGATTTCTTATTCACTATTGTTACCACTCTATTTGAAATATAGCAGTCATTACACAACTGCATTGTACGCTTAATCTTTTTACTATTTTCACAGAAGAACTTTTGAGTGATTCTTGTGAAATGACCAAATTAACTGTTATGAAGTAAATTCAGCAAATTAGCAAACTGATTGCCAGATGTATGCATCTTATTGTTGACATTTTAGTGCTTGAAGGCTTTCAAAAACGCAACATTTTTTGCAACAAAAATTGTTTTCACCTTTACAGATTATGTTGGTCCTGGAAAATGCCACATTGAGTGTACTAGAGGACAGGGTGTTTATGGATTGTCTCTAGATGGTTCTGAGGACAGTAAGGCTGTTCAGCCTGTGTTCCGCTGTGTGGAGAGAGACACTAGTACCAGGACATACAAGGCCTGGTTTGGCTACATCAACAATAATACCAATAATGTCTACATACCTGCTGGAGCAGAGAATTATCTCGAGATTGGAGGGGCCACAGATCAGTTTTACCCCCCAACCAAATTCTTTCCTGGAGAGATTGTTTATGCTTTCTCAACAAAGTAGGTATTGTTAACTTCATGGTGGATAGTCAGGGTCAGTTATAGATAGTAATTCAGGAAAATAGTTGCGATATTCCTTGACATTTCACCTAAAGCTACAGAGAACTCAAGATGATGTACACACTCAAGTTGTGTATGTTTTTTTTCTGTTCAGAAGTTTAATAAAGTATTATCATAGTATTTTCATGCTTTTTGATCAACTTTTATTTCAAAAAAATGATTATTTATGTCTGATTATTTATGTCTGCAGTTGCATTCAATCAGTGAGATGCAGTTACTCTATGTGATGCATTCAGTTTGTGAGATACATTCAATGTATTAGGTGCATTCATTCTATGAGATGCATTCAGTCATTGAGATGCATTCAGTCTATGAGATGCAATCAATCTATGAGATGCATTCAGTCTATGAGATGCAATCAATCTGTGAGATACATTCAGTGCAAGATGCATTGAATCATTGAGATGCATTCAGTCTATCAGATGCATTCAGCCTATGAGATGTCTGCCAAAACTTTGCCCAAAGCTTAAAGAAGACTGAAATTCAATGCATTCATTGCCTAATAAAGCAATATTATTACACTGTGGAAGTTTTGATGCTGATTGCTTGGAAAGGTAAAAAAGTTAATAACAAATCCTATAAAATAATAGAGGACTTATACTGAGCTATTTGTCACCCATTTTGTTTGTAAAATATTTTGAGGCTTGTCTTTTGCTAAATCAAATCATACAACAATTTTACCAAATTAAATTTTGAAAAGTACAGTATTTTCAAACATCAGTGAAACATTTTTGTTGAATGTATGAGCTTTCACACTGTGAGACAGTTTGTTTATCTAGACTCAGTTAAAAAGATTTCTTATAATAGACCACCAGAGAATACTTGGAGCTTTTAAAAGAATGCTGGATTGGCTACCTGCTGATAAATGAGAACTTGAGGTGCTGCATTTGGTTACCCTTCTGATAATGAAAACTTGAGGGGCTGTATTTGGCTACCCATCTGATACATGAGAACTTGAAATGGCTGGATTTGGTTACCCTGTTGATACACAAGAATTTGAACAGGCAGCACTTGGTAACTGTGCTGACAAAAAAAAATTGAAGGACTCACTAGGCAAACTCAGCTTTGACAGAAAACTTTTGGAAACTTGATATTAAAAATTCAATACCTTTAAATTTCTAAATGCTTATGATCAAACATATATTTACCAGTATAGACATATCATTGATGCAAGCTTCTCTGTCATGAAAACCATATAGACCACACCATTTTCTGGATCTGCATTTTTTTTCTCAGTTCTGCACCAAAGAGTTTGGTGCTAATTTCAGTAATGAGTTTTCCAAACTCAAGTCTGTAAAATGACTGAAATTCCATCAATAAGACATTGTTTCTTTTTTTTAAAGTTACAACCACAGTAAACTCTTAAAAGATTCTTTTCACTAAGTTTTTACTTTCATTATCAACCAATCCTGGCCAGCCAAACCTATATATACTATTTTATGTTCACCGATTTCTAGACTGGTTCCAGTTCATACATATCATAAATACAAGTCCTGTCAAGGGGCTGAATTTGGTTGCCCTACTGATATATGAGAACTTGAAGAGCTGAATTTGGTTACCCTGCTTATACACAAGAACGGAAAGGGGCTGAATATGATTGGCTAGATATGGTGTCAGAATTGAAGTTTTTTTACATAAGTCAAATACTTTTGGGAGAATATAGTAATTTTTGTATGGTATTGCGAGTGCACATATTTGACAATACATTTTATTACAAGTGTAAACACAGCTACTGGTTTTATTTTTTGTTATTTTTTCCTCTGACTCATTCTTCTTCCCATTTACAGTTCTCTGCCTGATGGCACACATGTTTTGTGGTTCCTTGCCTCTACAAAGTCCAACATCTATCATACAATCGAAGTCAATGAAACCAAGGCATGCAAAGAAACACCTAAAGTGGTGAGTTCTCAATTTATTGACATTGATACCATAAATCATTATTATGCCCCCACTGCTTGCAGTGAAGGCTCTTGTTTTGGTAATGTCCATTGATTTGGCTATGTGCCTATGTCTGTCTGTTTCTCAGTCCATCTGTCTGTCTTGTGAGTTTACATAACTTAAAAAAATGAAATATTTTGTGCATATTTGTATTAATTTGTAGATAACTTGATTCAATTTCCAGGCTATTAGAACAATTTTTTTGAAACCTGCCATGTTAATATGTTGTTGATTTGTTTCATTTCTGTACAACAACACAATGCTTGGGGTAGGAAGAACCCTACCATTTTTGGGATAATAAAATCAAAAGTCAAGGTTACTCAAGGAAAAATTATGGTTTCTGCACAATAACTTAAGTTCTCTTTCATCCAAGTTAGCAATTTCTGTGGATGATGTAAACTTGGGGTAAAGAAAAGCATTATTGTTTTGGGGTTCAAATGTCAAAGTCACTGACTGAAAAGAAAATAATGGCTTCCATAAAAAAGCATTACTTTTACATATGTACCTAGACCAAATTTTGTGGAAGGCTTGCACTTCAAGCCAGGAAGAAAGTTATAATTTTGGGATCAATAAGAGACAGTCGCAAAACTGAAAGAAGGAAAATGGTTTCCACACAGTAACTCCAGCTCTCCACTATCTGATGTTCCCAAAATTTGTTGATGGTGTGAAATTAGGGTAAGGAAAACCCGTTTTTGATTTTGAGGTCACTGTGACTAAAAGAAAACAAAGTTGTTTTCACACAGTGCCATTAGTTGCTGTGAAAGAAACAAGATTTTGCAAATAAATATGATCTCTCCACACAGAGTACTATTAAACTATACATATAATCTGGAATGCAAATAAATATAATAATAATAATAATGACTTTATTTAAAGAGGGTAACACAATTAGCTAAGAACTAATCTACCATACCTTGAGGCCCTCATACAAGGAATTTATTTATTTCAGCAGCTACTGAATATATTGGGTTTGGAAGATGGAAATAGAGTGGGCATTTCTAATCTCAACTGGAATACTATTCCAGAGGAAAGTTCCAGAGTACTGGAAATTTAAAAAAAAAATAATTCCTTATTTGGTTTGGGAATTTTATACTGTTTTGTAGACATTGATCGCAGGTGGGGTGTATTACCAGGTAGCCTATACTGGAATAGGGATTGTAAATATTCAGGAGCACTATTATTGGATATCCTGTATATTAATTTGGCTTTTCTTAAACAGATTCAGTCTTTAATAGGTAATATTTTTTTACTTACCAGCTAAATTTTCCTTGCTTTCTTTCTGGTTTGATATTAGCCTAAATGGTCTTTTTGAAGCATTTACAGCTTTGCTATGTTTTTATCATTTGAATTACCCAATACTGTATTACAGTAGTCTAAATAGGGTTGTATGTAACTGTTATAAAATTGTTTTCTGTGCCTTTCAGGTAGAAAATGTCTTATCCAACTGAGAAGCCATAAACTTGAATTGACTTTTTTACTGATATGTTTGATATGATCAGTCCATGATAGGTTATTATCTTCCAAAACACCAAGTAGTCTGTTATGAAAGACCATTTGCAAATTTGTATCCTTCCATGTGACATAGTTCATTGCTATTAAGATTTTTTCCTTTTTTTTTTCCTTGTTGAGATAAGTAATATTTTAGTTTTACCAGTATTTACTACCATGACATTGCATGTGCACCAGTTTTCCAGCTTGTGTAATGCATTCCGTAAATAAATTTTGAGTTCATGCTTTGTGTTTTGGATGTCTGACAATGTTGTGTAATCTGCATAGAGATCTGTAGCTGATATAGAGTCTCTTAGTAAAAGTGGTAGGTCGTTAATAAATAAAATAAATAGTAATGGACCTAGAATTGAGCCTTGTGGTACTCCATATCTAATTGTTTCAGGTTCAGACAGAATGTTATTTATATAAACATGTTGTGTTCTCTCACTTATGTATGAAGTAAACCATCTGTTTTTTCATCGCATTGGTAGATTTTCAGTTTCTTCAAAAGGATTTCATGATCCACCATGTCAAATGCTTTCTTAAAATCTATAAATAAAGATCCTAATATTTTACTTTGGTCAAGTGCTTGAAGCCATTTATCAGTTAGGGAGATCAAGGCAGTCTTACATGAATGTTTCTGTATAAAGCCTGATTGATTAGGTTGTAACAGCAAGTGTTTGGTTAAATATGACATGAACGAGTCATGGATATGTTTTTCAATCAATTTTGACCAGTTTGGTAGTATTGTTATTGGGCGGTAGTTATCAGCATCAGTCTTAGATCCAGATTTGTGAATAGGAGTTACTTTTGCAGTCTTTCATATTTTGGAGACAGATGAGGTTGCAATACTTAAATTGATATGAATGTTATGCTATCTAAAATAGCAGAGGCAGAAGGTTTAATGAGTCTTGGACCAATCTGATCAAGTCCTGTAGCTTTCTTGGTATTAAGTTCACTGAGACATTTTTAACAAAGTTTCTTGATACTGGTGGGATAGAGAAACATATTTCCTTAGATATTTTGCTGCTGCAGAACTTTTTCAGTTCATTAAAATTGTTTTCTATCACAGGTTCTTTTGACTTTGTGATAATGTTGGTGAAAAAAATCATTGAAAACATTTGCAATGTCAGTTTCATCAGTGACTATGGTGTCATTTACCAGAAGTGAGCGAAATTTATTTGTCTGATTGTTGTGTGTTCCTCCAGTGAGTTCATTGAAGACTTTCCAAACTCTCTACACAGAGTACTATTAAACTATATATGTAATCTAGAATTCACAGTATTCTTGTTAAATTTTTGTACACATTTTATACTTAGACAAATTTTGGCAAAAACATGTTTGTGTGATGAAGCAAAGAAGGAAGACAAATAAAATTTAGTAGACATTTGTATTCATATGCAGGTGACCAGAATATCAAGCCAATAGTAGCTTTCCTTATTTATTTCGTCAACATTATTTACTTGTACGACTTAAAATCTTTGGAGACAAAGAGTGTTAGCACACTCAAGCAAATACCTCTATTTTTATATATTTGTAGATAAATTGTTGATTCTTTTTACCAGCAAGCAAGTTTTATAACTTTATATACAGTTTAAATTTGGTTTTGTTGGTCTGTAATAGGAGTTTATGTTTTTGATCAACAGAGATTTGGATTTGTTGTGTCTCATTGAACCAGTGGTTTCACTCTGATTGCCCAATCAAATTATTGTTTTATTTTAAATACCTTTCCTACCAATTGCATGATCTTATTAATAATGTATTTTAGAGAATTTCACTCTAATTTTCTGAACTGATTGTTTTATTTAAAAGACAACCCACATCTGGTTGCCTGATCTGATAATTGTTGTATTAGGCCATTCACTCTGATTGCTTTGGCCCCAACTGGTAGAGTGGTCTAAAGAATTCTCTGTTTTGGATCATTGCCATTTCAACTCTGCATGTGTTAGTTTCTCAGATTCGGCCAGTGTGGGTATGTGAGAAAGCTTGCCAGTAGCTTCTTGTGGGTCAGTGGTTCTTTCTGGGTTTTTTTTCGGGTTCTTCTTCCACCATTAATACTGGCCGCCATTTATAGCCTATTGTGTGCAGAAAAATGGCATTAAACCCAACAACGCTCTAATTGCCTGATCTGATAATTGTTGTATTAGGCCATTCACTCGGATTGCCTGATCTGATAATTGTTGTATTAAGCCATTAACTCTGATTGCCTGATCTGATAATTGTTGTATTAGGCCATTCACTCTGATTGCCTGATCTGATAATTGTTGTATTAGGCCATTCACTCTGATTGCCTGATGTGATAATTGTTGTATTAGGCCATTCATTCTGATTGCCTGATGTGATAATTGTTGTATTAGGCCATTCACTCTGATTGCCTGATCTGATAATTGTTGTTAGGCCATTCACTCTGATTGCCTGATCTGATAATTGTTTTATTAGGCAATTAACTCTGATTGCCTGATCTGATAATTGTTTTATTAGGCCATTAACTCTGATTGCCTGATCTGATAATTGTTGTATTAGGCCATTCACTCTGATTGCCTGATCTGATAATTGTTGTATTAGGCCATTCATTCTGATTGCCTGATGTGATAATTGTTGTATTAGGCCATTCACTCTGATTGCCTGATCTGATAATTGTTGTTAGGCCATTCACTCTGATTGCCTGATCTGATAATTGTTTTATTAGGCCATTCACTCTGATTGCCTGATCTGATAATTGTTGTATTAGGCCATTCACTCTGATTGCCTGATCTGATAATTGTTGTATTAGGCCATTCACTCTGATTGCCTGATCTGATAATTGTTGTATTAGGCCATTCACAGATTGCCTGATCTGATAATTGTTGTTAGGCCATTCACTCTAATTGCCTGATCTGATAATTGTTGTATTAGGCCGTTCACTCTGATTGCCTGCCTCTGATAATTGTTGTATTAGGCCATTCACTCTGATTGCCTGATCTGATAATTGATTTATTAGGCCATTCACTCTGATTGTCTGATCTGATAATTGTTGTTAGGCCATTCACTCTGATTGCCTGATCTGATGATTGTTTTATTAGGCCATTCACTCTAATTGCCTGATCTGATAATTGTTGTATTAGGCCATTCACTCTGATTGCCTGATCTGATAATTATCTATGATAACCCAATAAAATGCTGGTGCTATATTCAGCAGACTATTTTTTATTAGTATATCAACTTTTTCTCCACACAGAAAAGTCGGACAAATTACGGTTACACCAGCATGACTGACACACTATGTAAAGTATGAAATGCGTTTATGCGTTTAGTAGTAATAAGTATAA
Organism: Unio delphinus; assembly: GCA_029339505.1. Taxonomy (NCBI): domain Eukaryota; kingdom Metazoa; phylum Mollusca; class Bivalvia; order Unionida; family Unionidae; genus Unio; species Unio delphinus. The sequence goes on from JAQISU010000225.1 coordinate 4,722,452, forward strand.
AAAATAAAATAATGTATAAAATAAGAAAAGATATCTACTACACAAGCTGTTAGTATTAGAAATATGGGTGAGCTTCAAATTAAAGAGCAATAAATGACAAGATCTTCACACACAGGAGTTGAACTACTAAATGAAACTCATTTTATTATCAGACAAAGGAAAAGTGCAGTTTTGAGTATGATTTCATTGGTTTTTTTTGAACCACCATGATCTCATTGAATTCTCGTTCAAGAAAACAAAAATTGTTCTAAGTCCTGGATAAACACAAACAAACTAAAAAAATTCACAAAAAAAAAAAATTATACAAAAACAATGTATCGAATTGTTGTACGGCTGTGCACTGATGATTAAAATGGAATAAAAAGTACAAATTACAGGTAAACTGTACAAGCTGACACCTATGCAGATTTGAATCTGCATAAATCAGGTAATGATGCCAGATGTATATCTGAGGAAATGAAGCAGTGATGCCAGATGTGTATCTGAGGTTTAATGGGTTAAAAGGGACAAGGACAGCAGATGTTACTTTTATATCTAAATGTTCTTAATTTTGTTGTAAAATAATGGGGATAGTATTCCAAACAATTTTTATGAGAACTAAAATTAATATCTGGTAAGTGCTTTCAGCAAGAAAGGTCATGTTTTGTCACAGGTCTATTTTCTGCAATGCTTTAACAAGAACTTTCTTTTGCAGGAATCTTCTTCAGAGGTTGAATATTGTAAATGCCTGTCAGGTTACTGGGGCTCCAAGTGCGAGAATGAGTGTGAGGGAGGGGCATCCATGCCCTGCTATGGGATGGGATCTTGTGACCCAGTTGTTGGACACTGCACATGTTATGCATCTGCAAACCAGTCCACTAACTGTAGAACATGCCAACCAGGCTGGATGGGAGCTGATTGTTCAGTAGCAGAAATGCCAGTTGTCCTGGTGTCAGGATTCTACCAGGCCCGATGTTATCACAGTGGACATTTTGTAACCTATGATGGAGCCATGTACAGCTTCCAAAGTCCAGGAGAATATCTGCTTACAAGTTTACAGTTGGCCTCAGGACATGTGCTAGATGTCCATATATTCCAAGTAAGATTAATTTTAAAAAAATGTTAATCATTGATTGTAGTTCAATTGGGTATTTATGTCTGAAAACAGCTAGTGTGTGCTGTTACATATTCAGAAAGTAAAGAGCATCTGATGGTTGCACATTGAGTGCAGAGTCACAGGTTTCCAGTTACTTTTAGTGTTGTGTCCTTTCTATCCTGACCTTGGGCACATTTTTTCACGATCGTGTGTCTTCATCTTCTTTAGGAAATTATTATATTTTGGTACTAACTATGTATGAAAAATAGATGGATTTTACTTGCAAAAATTGACATGATCTGCAATACTTAACATCCTACCCATAAATATGTCAAAAAAAATACTGATAGTCATTATCTGAATGAATTCCAACACATCATTATTTTTTGTTATTAATAAATAATAAAGTGTGAATGGTTAATACTAGATAATAATAATAATATTGCATATTGTTATTGCACGCATATACTGCCTCTGTCCAGTTCAAAAACAGGTGATTGGCATGACCTGATTGCAATTTGGATTTGCTACAGCAGCAATAATCTTATAAGTGTCATTAGATCATAAAACAAAATAAGTCTAAATGACTCTTTTGTTATGTGTGTGTGAGAGAGAGAGAGAGAGTAATGTTGTGTTTGTGCATAAAAATATGTGTTGTCAGAAAGGTATTTCCTTGTAACTGCTATTGTGTGTTATGTTGGCAATGGAGAGAGAAAGAAGTTTAACCCTTTAACTACTAGAGCTGTTGTGTAGTTTCACTACTGCTCTGTGCTATCATATCAGTTACTCAGACTACTGAGGCTGACTGCTAGGCTGAATACTAGAGCATCATCAAGGCTGACTACAGAAATTGACAATAAAAACATGGTTACATTTATATTCATTATTTCAATAGTTTTTACTAGATTTAAGTGAAATAAAAAAACAGCTTATCTTGTATAGTGTATGTTATTCATATATTTCTACTTTATATTTACTTCTATATCCCATCATATAAGAAATCCCAGTCATATAAACTGTTTTGAATCCCATAAAATAAATCCAATATTTTCATATGTACATATAAAAAATGAATGAAATCCACTCTAATTACAATGTTGCAATTGGTACCTCTCAAAACAGTAATTATCCACACATAAATGATGATGTTATCATGTATATTACAATATATGTATAGCAAAATTAACATGTTCTATGTCTTACATGTTGGATTAATGCCCACATATGTGATGCTGATTTCATACCATTTCATGTCTTGCTTTTGGTCCCCTATTTTCTTAACAACATTGTTTGTTTCTTTCACAAGATTTTCTACCAGATATTCAGGAATAAATCTGAGTAAAAAATCTTTCATTCACTGGTCCAAGCTTGATTGTTGTCTGTTGAACCAACGTAAGAATCAAAAACATTGATTTCGAATACGGCGAGGTCGTCATTCGATTGTGCAATTGAAACTACGTCTGCCTTGTCATCCGATTAAAAATCGTTTGTATCTGATGTTGAAATGGGACTAATATCAATATCTGATCCATTTTCTAATTATGATCCATTAAACTTTTCGATATCACTTGCACTGGACCCGTTAAAGTTGCTTATATCTGAATCGGAATCCATCTTTGTTCATCTCGAAAACACGTGTTTCGTAAACCGCAGAAAATTCATTTTAGTGTGTCTAAATTTAACCTCTCAGCTTTCCAACTTGTATCAAAATGTTGAGTAAACAATCCTCTCATTGGTTATGATAATCAAAAATATGTAAACTTCCGTACATTCAACCAATCAACGTTTAGTTAACACGTAGGTATTCTGTGCACATGAGCGTCACTGGGGTTTCGAGTACTGCTGAACTTTACGCACATGAGCGACACTGGGGTTGTAAGCTAGGTTTATCAGCACTGCAGATATGCGTCACTAGGGTTTGAGAGCTATTTACAGTAGACGCTTAGATGCGGTAGTCGTAGCGAAAGGGTTATGGTGATTGTAACCTACATCATAGTTATGATTTTCCTGCTGTTTATGTTTTAATGCAAGATTCAAGATACAAGAATTTCTTTTAGCATCAGTGGTATGAGTAACATAAAACACTAGCTGTTTTAAAAATGCAACAGAAAACAAATGCTACATATTTCACTGGACAGGTACACAGAGGGTAGATATTTTTGTTATTATAGGTCTCTCGATAACTCGCGCCTCACTTATAGTGCGGTCGATGTTTTTGGACCCCGATGTACGTGAGTTATCGGGGGAGTGGTGTACTTACATTACCTAAACATTTGCTCATACATGGCATGAATCATTTTGAAGCTAAGACAATTCTTTCTACAGCATGTTTGCTTGCTGATTTGACTTGAGGTCAAGTTCACAGTAATAAAAAGTCTGTTTTTAAATAAATAGTCTTTGTTTATATTTCCTAAACTCCATAATAGGTTTTTATTCATATCGTGGACAATTTATTTGAAGCTAAGACAATTTTGTTCAGTATTGCTCACTTAAACATTCACCCTTGAGTTCAAGGTCATTCATTTTACAGCAATTGATAATGGAGTTGATATTCTGAGCACTACCTTCTTTTAAATTTTTCTCCTTATTTACAGGTTGAGATTTCCAATTATGAAAGTGCTGTTGGAACCTTTGCCATTGGAATATCTGATGGTTCCAATAAATTAATTGTCACTGCAAGTGGATCATCAGTATTTGGCACTGGAACAACCTACTATAATGGCAAGGAAATTGCAATTGGTTCTGCTTATGCCATCAGTAGCGGAGTATACTGCTTCAGAGTGTCAGTGACCCAGATCCGAGTTGAGGCATCAGGCAAATTAATCTTTGACATCTTCCTGTATGAGAGTCATCTAGACATCCATGTCCAGACTATAGCATCACTTTGTGGATTGGCCAGAGGCCTGCTGAGCTTCTGTAACTCAGATCCTATTGATGACTTCCAGACTGCCACTGGTAGCATCCTGACATCTAACATTGCTGGCAACCTTACACAAACATCTATTCATGTAGATTTTGGTCCATCTTGGCTAATCCAGACATCTGTTTCCCTGTTTAATGGTTTCCTGAGTACACCCCAAGGTGCTGGTTTCTGTATTTATACAAATGGAAGCCATGCCATCAGTGATACACTCTACACCTTTTTGGAGACAGAAAACACTGTAGATATCAAATTCAAGGTTGATGAAAGTCCAAAGACTTGTGAACCAGTTTGGTCTTACAAATATAATGTCAGCTTTAGTATATTTTTGTGTGGGACCCAGTTGAAAGTTGAATACAACAAAACCTTAATAACATTTGGTGTTATCACAGTGAACCCAGGTATATGGTACCAAATGACAATCGTATGGACTGAGCAAGATAGAAGAATCACAGTCTACTTAGTAAAACAGGATGGTTCATACACCAGCAATTTCATTAAGTTTGACTTGACATCTCTTTCCCCATTAGTGCCAGGTGGTACGTTTACATTAGGACAGTTTGCACCATTTACCAGGAATTTTGTTGGATATATGGATGAATTCCGTATTTGGAAGAAAGCACTGACTGTAACTGAAATAGTCACTAAATCTTTTGTGTATATTCAATCTACAGAGCCTGGATTGTCTAACATCTGGAGACTAAATGAGGGGACTGGACATGTTTCTGTGGACCCGATAACAAGTCTGAAGTTAAGCTGGTTTACAAGCCCCTGGCTACACCCTCAGTGGGCTATGGCTAGCTACAAGCTTACATTCTTTGATCATAGTGTGTACAACACGTATTTGAATCCATCTGATTTGATCCAGTCACAATGCCTTAGGACTATTTATTCATCCTTTTTCAATACAACATGCAGTTTCCTTGGCAGTCATGTACAGACCATGTTCTACAAGCAGTGTCTCTCCAATGCACTTTGGGAGAATAGTATAGAGGCCATTATGGAGGTCATTGTGGCTTATGCAGATTTCTGTGTTCCAAATAGATTGTCACAAGTATGGCCAGCCCGATACTTCTGTGATCAGTTTTCCACAAAAGCTTTCCCTGGATGGATTGGTAGCTCATGTAATGTCTCATGCCAATCAAGTCTTGATCCTGTGTCTGGAGATTGCCAGTGCACTGAAGGGTATTATGGATCAGCCTGTGAGAAGCTTTGTCCTGTCTCAAGGGAAGCCCCATGTGGAGGAGGAATATGCAATTCTACAAATGGCTTCTGCACATGTTCATCGGAAAGGTTTGATGTCAGCACCAACTGTACTAATTGTGCATCAGGCCTGTATGGTGTAGACTGCACTCTCACAGTCATCAATTCCCCAAAAATAACCACAAAGAAAACCTGCAGAATGTTTGGAAATGGACGTATTATCACTCCAGATGGTGTAGGTAAGCAATCCATTGCAAATATATTGATCATGCATCTGTGCTGTTTTATTTTGATTATGAACTAACATACATGGTTTTATTTTCAGTTGATCATTAAATTTACAGTGAATATCAAAATAACTAACTCAAATGTATGTATAGAACTGTACAGGGATTATCACTTCTCTCATTTGATCTGGATTATTTTTTTTTATATGGACATCAGGGCATCAGATCAGATTTGTTCAAAGAAATTAACCATCCTCAGGTCTGAATGGTAAAAATTACTACAGATTTTGGTTCTTAGTGAGGTGTTTAGCAAACATTGCTCATTCTCTTATATGTCCCTTTTGCTGATGTTACAAGAAAGTGAGACAAAGTAATAATCTCCTTGTTGTCTGTCACAGCATTAGGATAGGAGTAATTACACTGTTGTTTTTAATAGCATTAGGATAGGAGTAATTACACTGTTGTTTTTAATAGCATTAGGATAGGAGTAATTACACTGTTGTTTTTAATAGCATTAGGATAGGAGTAATCACATTGTTGTTTGTAATATCATTAGGATAGGAGTAATTTCATTGTTGTTTTTAATAGCATTAGGATAGAAATAATTACAATGTTGTATGTAATAGCATTAGGATAAGATTAATTACATTGTTGTTTGTAATATCATTAGTATAGGAGTAATTACATTGTTGTTTTTAATATCATTAGGATATGATAAGTATGCATGAAAAATCTTAAGTAGCTCATTGATGAAAAGATGAAAGGTCCATGGCAAACCAGAAACCAGAAGGGACATTAATTTAAATGTTACCAAACTAACCTGTTATAACATTTTGAACTTTTTTAGGCAGCAGAATGGGCAGAGTACTTAAGTGAAGAAACTAGATATTCATAACACTGGATTATCTACACTACTATTCAAGCATTTATGTAAAATCAGTAGTTTTTTTCTCAGTACTTTTAGGCTTGAAAATGTGTAAATACTTTATGTAGTTTTAAAGAGAGAATAAATGTTAATTATAACAAGGAACAAACTATCTACTGTGTTACATTATGTAAAGTTGAAACCAAGGTTACCTGTATTTCAAGTATTTAACCATAATTTACACAATTTATAATTTAATTTGGCATTTGGCCAAAACATGGAGAGTTTAATGAAATTAATAGAAGACCAAAAATTTATGAAAAGTGGAAAAGTAAAATAAATATTCAAGATGGTTATTCATCTATTTTCAGGTTACACTCTGAGCCGAAGAGGCGAGTTTGTGCTGGCATATTCCAGCATGGTTAAGGTATATGTGAGGCAAGCATCATGTGGTGTGGAGACCAGCAGTTGTACCAAGCAAGTCTGGATCAGAATTGGCTCTCAGGATCTAACTATCCGCATCCCATCATCTGTGGATCAAACTGATTTAAGGCCTGTACTAATCCACAATGGGGTTGAATTTACATTTGATGGAACCTACCAGTTGACAGGTGGTGTCACATTAGAGTGGTCGGGTCTGAATGCACTGAATGTCTTTCTTCATGATTCCACAATGACAGTCACATCCTGGATAATTTCCAACCAGAGGTATCTGGATACTAAGGTAACATATCACCAGTCCACATGCAGTTTGGGTCTAGAGGGACTTTGCGGAAACTGTGATGGCAACCTTGACAATGACATAAGGATCAACTCTACAACCACAATCAACTTGAATCAAGCCTCAGCAACTGTCATCAATGTAGACTTCACCAACTACTGGAGGATACCTGAAAAAGACACAACTGCATTTGTGTACACCATTGATGGTGTGACAGAGCCAAAAGATATCGACTCAAGTGGACATAGTTTGTACTTCAATGGATCTGGAACCTACACCTCTCAGCTTCCATCATCTGTAGTTGATGAGAACAGTGATTTTACCATTGAAATAAAAGTCAAACCATCCAGCAGTCATGGTTTAATACTAGGATACCAGTCAGGAATTCCTTTCATGATATATCTCAACACAACCTTGCATGTGCTGTCTGGAACAACAGTTATTGACACAGGCTTCATACTCCAGGAGGATCTTTGGCATCACCTCAGCTTTGTGTACAATAATTTGACTCGAACTCTGACAACTTATGTCTTCAATGGATCAGAGAATGTATTAAGCTTTGAGGAAAGCATAAACAGTACAGTACTTTTATCTGATGGCCTGATAAGACTTGGTGCCTGGCCTGAAAACCCTCCAGTAGATGTAGGCACATATGTTGGAGAGATAGATGAATTGCGATTATGGAATGTTTCCCTTACACAATATCAACTTGAACTTACTTCAGTGTCACAAGTGGGTTCAGACTTTGGAAATCTCACAGGCCTATGGTCATTTGACACTGGGCTTGATACCATAGCAGTTGACACAATTTCAGGTACAAACATGGCGGTCCCAGAGACTGATGTGGAATGGGTTATTTCTGATGTTGTTTTTTCACCGTCAGATTCAACAGGGGAAAAGATTCTTGTTGAAAATATACCAGAGGATGTAAAGATACAATGTAAAGAAGTTATCAACAATCCAAAACTCTTAAGTACATGTGGAGGACTTGATTCTACTGAATTCTTCTATCAGGCCTGTTTACAAGATATGACCACATATCCAAGCAGTGACTCCTATGTAAATTCTCTGTTGAATTATGTTCAGGTCTGTATTGATATAATTGCTCCACCACAGCCCTTCCCTCCAGTAGATATGTGTAGTGACTCTAACAGCCCACATTTCCAAACTGTGTGTTCTTCAGTCCAGTGTGGCAAGTTTGCTTACCTTGTTACCTATGGAGTATGTCAGTGTTATGATGGATACTGGGGACCTAAGTGTGCAAATGCTTGTCCAGGAGGTTCCACCAATCCATGTAGTGGAAGTGGATTCTGTGATGATGTGACTGGAGAATGCCACTGCTACCCAACATTTGGGACAGAATCGAACTGCAGTACATGTATTGCCAGTTGGACAGGAGATGGGTGTGATGTTCTCATTCCAGATAGCTTAATACCAGCAAATGTCTCTTCAACCAATGGATCTCAGGCTAGAGAAATTCTTACAGGAGCAGTATTCAGTCTTGGCCACATCATCAACTTCCAAGGTTTGAAATTCACCTTAACACATCCAGGAGAATTCTATGTCTTAAGAAGAAATACTCTAGATTCATTGGAGATACAGACCAGAACTGTTTATTGTTACACTGATGCCATCTGCTTATCAGCTTTGGTTTTTAAGTACAATTCTGAGACCATCCTAATGAGAGGATCATATACATCAACAGGGGAAGCAGTCATCTGGATCAATGGACAGAACCACTACTTCAATGACAGTCTACAATACAACATGACATACTTCACTATTTTGCATTCATCTTTGTCATTGTATGAAATACGAGGCAACTTCCAACAAGACTTCTATGCCAGGATAAGAACAATGGGGCACCATCTGAGTGTAGTTTTTGAGATTGAAAGATCCCTGTGTAAGGGACAAGATTACATGCTGGGTAACACAGAAAATATTACACAAATTCAGATTTTCAACACAAGTTGGCTTATAAATGAATATTACAGTGAGTTCAGAAATCTCTATGAAAATGAACCAAGGAATTCCACAATAGCTGGACATACATTGCTTTTCAATGACAGCAGCATCTCAACAGATGTTCTACTGGACGTCATTGACAGTGAGAAAGACATGAGCATCGAATTGTTTGTCAAACCATATAAAAATCAAGGAATAATTTTCACCTACAGTCAGCAAAGCACTCTTTGTTTATTCATGAATTCAACTCTTCAAGTACAGGCAGGAAGCGCTGTCTATGACACCAACTTTGCACTTGCTGTTAAAGAATGGAATCAACTTACTCTTGTTTGGCAGAGAATTTCTTTCCAGTTGAAAGTTTATATGGCTTCAGAAGGTAGACTTACCTATAAAACATTCATGCTTTCCAACTCAAATGCTCTACACCGGGATGGTATTATGACATTTGGAAATTGGAAGCAGCCATTTGCGTCCATGAGCTCTGTTTCAGAGCCACCTGTTGGGAGCTTTGTTGGTCAAATAGATGAAGTAAGAATCTGGCACACTGAATTTTCCTATTCTGAGGTAATCAAAAACCAGATGACACTAAATGATATTAAAACTGGCAAGAAAATGATGGCCTGTTGGAGATTTGATGAAGGAGAGGGATCTGTCATACATGACTTGAAAGGTGGTCACAACATCTATCTTGAAAGGTACACATGGACAAAAGCTCCAGTGGAGTGGTACATATCTGATGTCTCATTCAAAGTAGAAAGTATTCCACCAGTGCATATCAACTCTGATTTCAGCAGGCAATTTGAGGCTGAACAGAAATGCAAGTCCATCATTTATGATGCAATGAATCAGTCATTTAATGATAATATGGACCATGCTACACTGGATTTTTTCTATGTATCCTGTACTAGTGATGTGGCATCTAGTGGGAAGATTGATATTTCTCTTGTTTCAGCCATGCTTCTTGCAGATTTCATTGATATTCATCAAGATATTTCTTCATGGCCAGGCAAAGAACTGTGTCACTTCTACAGTCCATACATTTTCCCTCTTTGGTCAGGACCAAATTGTGAATTAGAGTGCAGGTTCCCTCAGGAGGCAGAGCCTTCATCCGGTGCTTGCACTTGTAGAAAAGGATTCTGGGGGCCATCCTGTACAAGTATCTGTCCTGGAGGTACACTGAATCCATGCAGCACCAATGGTTACTGCAACCAGACAACAGGAAAATGTGAGTGCAGCCTCAACTGGAATGGAGAGGAATGTGATACATGTGCAAATGGGTGGACAGGAGAATGGTGCTCAGTTGCAGTAAAGGCATTAAGCAGTAGCCAGTGGTACTTTTGCTCTCTTACAAGCAATGGACATTTATCAACTTTGGATGGAGCAAATGTTCAGTTCCCTGACAATGGTGTATTTAACCTTTACACACAAGGATCAGATGTTGAAATACAAATCATGAAAGGTCCATGTGTCAAACTGGAAAGTTGCATCTTATCTGTAGCTATCAAAATACAATATTCAGTCATAATAATAGATGGACTTGACCATGGAATCTTAACAGCAAATGGGACTAAATTATTTGTAGCAGATGTCACATATACTTTGGCTGACTACAATATAGTAAAATTGGAACAATACATATATAAAATCCAGGGACCAAAGCTTCAGATGACAGTCAATGTTATGGAAGGCTATTTGAATATAGGGATGGCTGTATCTTCATCATCTTGCTCCAGTATCACTGGCCTTTTTGGTGTTTGTGCACAGAGAAGTCATAATTGTGCTCTTGATGATTATTCCTGTCAGATTCAGGCCATCGGAATTGCCACAGTCTCAAAAAATGTAATGCTTACCTCAGAAATGCTACATGATTACTACAATCAGTGGAATCTGGACCAGAAAAGCAGCTTGTTCCAAACAACAGTTATTTCAACATCTGGATACTCAGTCTCCATTCATGGTGGATTCATTGTTTCCGAACCATTTGAAGAGGATTCTATCATCACACAGGATAAGATTACTTTGGAAATGAGGGTTAAGCTGGGTAATTTAACAACTGGTGGAACAGTTATTTCATATGCACTTGAGAAAGTGTTTGCTGTCACCATTATAAACAACATCTTCCACATTCAGTTTGGTGCAGAAGTATATGAGACTTCAATTGAGGTAGTGAAAGGGTCTTGGAGCAACATTGCTTTGATCTACAATCAAGAAACTGGGATCCTGGTGTTCCATTACATCCCCAGGCATGATGTCTCAGCCCACACAGTCCTGAACATTGGAAGTGATTGTCTACCAGCAGGCGGGACTTTATCACTAGGTAGCTGGCAGATCCCTTTTACTTTTGCAGGAACAAAGCCTGAAGGCAAGGTTGTATTGGAGGTAGACAGACTGCTAATTTGGAACAGACTTTTGACCCCAGCAGAAATTGCTGTCAATTGGAAGATTACAGTACAGCATTTTGTCAGCAGTTTAGGGCTTGCATGGAACTTTGATGAAGGTTTTGGCAGAACAACAACAGACTTCATCAGTAAAGTCCAGTTGTCACTCAGTTCATCAGGATCTAACTGGGTGAAGTCTGACATAAGCATAACTGAAACTGGAGAGCCATCTACATCTGTCACAAATTCCAACCCGGTGACCAGTTTAGATGCTAAATGCCAACCTATCTTTAGGATGACTGGTAATAAGGATATGATGATAGTCATGCAGTACTACTATTTAGGATGCAGACAAGATACATTCTTGGCAAATGATAAAGATTTTAGTCTGGACACAATTCTGTCATTAGCTGATACGGTTCAGTTCAGCGAACAACTTAAAGACACACCAGTCCGGGAACTCTGCAATTACTTTGAAAGCCGCCATTTCCCAATATGGACTGGAATCAACTGTAACAAAAAATGTATATTTGGGACATTTGATAAAAACAGACCTGAGAACGACACCACAGATTATTGCATTTGCAATATGGGTTTCTATGGTGTAAGTTGTGAGGATCAGTGTCCTGGAGGGTATCACAACCCATGTAACCACCATGGAGAATGTCACATGAGGACTGGAGTGTGCAGTTGTGAGTTCAACTGGAATGGGAATGAAATGTGTGGATCTTGTACACCTGGATACAGTGGGGAATCCTGCCAGCTTCAAGAGAATAATGTTCTTGATAGAACATCCTGTGTAGCCAGTGGATATGGAAGTCTGCTTCAATTCCAGGGCATCACAACATGGCTTGGGTCAGGTGGCACATCAACTGAACCAGGAATCTACACTCTAATTCAGACTGAAAACTTCTATGTAAAGGTAAGTAATGTTTTGCATTCTTTTTAGGAGGCTGAAATCAGATTTAAGAGTGCATGATTTACATTTTATGTTGTTTGTTGTACTGGATAGAGTTGTGCAGTATTACTGGTGTAATGGGAAACTGGGATATTTTTTTCCTGTGGTACATACTATTGTACTTTTTCAATTTACTGGTTGTTGTTTTTGTTATAGGGTTTAACACCATTTTTCAGCACAAGATAGGCTATGAATGGCGGCCAGTATTAATGGTGGAGGGAGAACCTGGGAAACCCCCAGAAAGAACCACCGACCCAAGAGAAGCTACTGGCAAGCTTTCTCACATACCCACATTGGCTGAGCCCAAGACTTGAACCCACACAGAGGTGAGACAGCAGTGGTCCATAATGTTGAGCGCTTTAGACCACACTTTACTGGTACTTTAGTAGTTACAGTCAGTAAGGAAGGTACATAAATTCTGGAGTTATGAGTTTATTGATATTAACTACATGTTTTCATTATTCATGACAAATAATTTGTACAAAATGGTCATATCTGTCAACCATTTATGGTGAACATTACAATTATAATTATATTATGATCATTTAATCACATTTTACAGTCTGTATATTGCCTTTGCCACAGTACGGAAACTACTCTTCTGAAAGTGTTTAGTGACATTCTCTCTGCTTTGGATAGTGGAAAGGTTACAGTCCTCACTCTTCTGGATTTATCTGCAGCATTTGACACAATAGACTATGATATATTACTTCACCGTCTCCAGCATGTATTTGGTATTCGGAATATAGCCTTACAGTGGTTCAAGTCCTACTTAGTCAACAGGACACAAATTATATCTGCAAATGGAATACACTCCAGCCCGGTTGACGTATGTTGTGGTGTTCCACAGGGATCTGTTCTTGGACCTATTCTCTTCATTTTGTAAACTCAGCCGCTCTCAGGTGTCATAGATCATCACCCAGTGTCGCACCAATTGTACGCTGATGACACCCAAATGTACAAGTCTAGCCACCCAACTGAAGTTGATGCTACCATCCATGGAGTAGAGAAGTGTATTTTGGATGTGAAATCATGGATGACATGTAACAAGCTGCAGATGAATGATGATAAAACTGAGGCTATTCTGATCACAACACAAAGACTTTCTCATTCACATCCTTTACCTTGGACAATAAATATCAGCAACACCAACATTAAATTCTCAGTCAGTACGGAATCTAGATGTTACTCTAGACGTACTCTCACATTGCACCAACATGTCATGAACATCTGCAGGGCTGCATATCTTGAATTGAGACACATCAGTTCCATTCATAAATATCTTTCAGTTGATGCCACAAAAACACTTGTGTGTTCATTAGTATTTTCAAGACTGGACTATTGTAACTCAATTCTGTCTGGTTCATCACAATATTTACTCCAGAAACTTCAAAAAGTTCAAAGCACAGCTGCACTGATCATCTTTAGAGTACCTCGATCAGAGCACACCTCACCACTGCTCTGTACCCTACACTGGCTATCAATTCGATACAGAATCAAACACAAAATTTGTTCTCTGTGCTATATTTCAATGACAGACTCCAGTCCAACATGCCTATGCAGCCTCACCCATGTATACACCAGCTAGATCCTTATGCTCTTCTTCTGATAATCGTATACTCATTGTTCCCAAGGTGAAAACAAAGTCATATGGACAATGTTCATTTGCATACCAGGGCCCGGCGACATGGAATGAATTGCCCATTGAAATTAGACAAAGACACAATTTTTACAGCAACTAACCTACACAAAGCAAGTTCATCTTTGATAATGTACTGATCATTTTCTTTTGAGCTGAAAATTTCTTTTAACTCTGGATATTTAATATTTTTTTCAAATAATGTCATGAATATACCATGGTGTTATTTTTTTTGGGAATAATGTCATGAATATACCATAGTGTTATTTTGCTTTAAATATTATGAATATACCATGGTGTTTTTTTGCTTTAAATGATGTCATGAATATACCATGGTGTTATTTTGCTTTAAATAATATTATGAATATACTATGGTGTTATTTTGCTTTAAATAATGTCATGAATATACCATCGTGTTATTTTGATTTGAATAATCTCATAAATATACCATGGTGTTATTTTGATTTGAATAATCTCATGAATATACTATGGTGTTTTTTTTGCTTCAAATAATATCATGAATATACCATGGTGTTATTTTGATTTGAATAATATCATGAATATACCATGGTGTTATTTTGCTTTAAATAATATCATGAATATACTATGGTGTTTTTTTGCTTTAAATAATATCATGAATGTACTATGGTGTTTTTTGCTTTAAATAATATCAGCATGTATTTGGTATTCAGAATATATCATGGTGTTATTTAGCTTTAAATAATATCATGAATATATTTGCTTTAAATTAGAGCAAGACTATTGGCAGAAAGAAATTAACCCAAAAAAGTGTCAGGCCCCTGTCCCAGGGCATTGAATTGTTGGTCCCTAATAGTATTGTAGTATACCATGAAATGTATCACAGTACATTCAGATACCATGGCAAACATTGTTAGTGGTACCCAGCTCTAGTGCTGGCTTATGTATTGAAAGTTACACACAGCAATAGGCACATGTGTTGTAAATTTAAGCACATTAAGGATATTGTAATATAAACACTCGTTGTTTATCTTCATTGTAACAAGTAGCTAGTAATATGCAAAAATATACTCATATTTATCAAAAAAATGAAAATCAGTTTTAATAGCAGCAATAGCTTACCCATGGCTAATGTTTAGCTTTCTTTTTTGTGCCAAAAAAACATACAGTCTGTTTGATGTGCATACATCCTCCCTTACAGTGAAGAATTATCAGTATGATGCAATTCCTCATGTAGCTCATCTACAATGTTCAAATCCAGTTTTTTCATCAGGATCTGTACTGCTGTTGATCTGTGGTAACTCCATTGGGCTTTTTGCCTAACCTCAAGAAATTAGAACTCACTCCATCACAAGACTTTGTTTATGTGATGATGATTTTTCTTCTAGACCTGTTGATCGCTTGACCTAGGTCTCTTCCTCTCAGGAGGTATCTTCTGTCACATTACTGGGATCCCTTCTTCACAACAACCCACAAATTCTCCACCTTCACATTTGGTTCTTCTCAAGTGAATCTCTCCACCAGAACAACTTTTTTGGGCAGAGTTGCCAGTTTACATCATTCAGGCTAGGAGATCTCTTATATCCAAGGTCTATGATGCCATGTGGGGAATCTAATGCAATTGGTGCAGTAGGAAATGTGTTGATCCTAGATGCTCCTCTATAACCTCTGTGGCTGATTTCCTTTTGTTTTATCTGAGAACCAAAAAATGCTCAATATTCACTATCAAGGGTTTAAGAGCTACCATTTCTAACACACTTAAATTTTCTCAAGGCATGGTAATTTGTTCAGATTCACAATTTGACATTCTTATTAAGTATTTTGAGCTGCAGAGATGTGCCTTGCATTCTCTTACACTCATTAAAAAAAACTAATATGAACCACTGAATGAGGCTTCTTTTCAGGACCTCACTCTCAAGAGGTCCTACCTGCCATTGCCTCAAAGTGAGATTCATGCCTTGAGGGCACTCCGTTTCTATCTTAATTCATCCCAAGGAAAATGAAAGGGTAGGAAGCATCTTTTCCTCCCTCTCAAAAGCTCCAAAGACATTTCAGCGACCCCATTTCATGATGGATCGTCACCACAATAAAAAGAGCATACCAGTCTCTTATGGATTGAGACCTTTCCTTTATAAAACTTATAAAGCCCATGATGTTCAAGCCATTGCTACCTCATGGGCCTATCGTAATCACTCCTCAGAGGACATCATGAAGGCATCATTTTGGTGTTCACTTACTACCTTTTCCTCCTTTTTTTCTCCTCTCATTATCACAACAAAGCGCAGGCATCTTTTCTCCAATCGTTATGGCACAACATGTGGCCCCAAGAAATACTAACCTTCCATAAACATTGACCTCTCCACCAATGGTGAGTGTTTTTCGTTTTATATTTTGTTATATTAGTTTAACAGAGCATCAGCTGCCAACCCTCCTTAATGACAAATTCAGCTAAACAATAGCCATGAGTGAGCTACTGCTGCTAATAAAATGTAGTTTTTTGGTGGGTAAAACTAATTTTAATTATGCAATACTTATCCATAGCTATTGTAAAATGCCCTCCTCCCACCCCTCTCTAATGTTCTGATGTATCAATCTATGCATAATTAGTCTATTAGCTAACAGTGCTAGTTTTTTTGGTACGAAAAAGAAAGCTATTCAATAGCTCTGGGTTAGTATTGCATAATTCATATTAGTTTACCCTCCCACCCACCCCATCTACATTTTTAAAAAAAGATCAAATTATGTTAGTATTCAGCTATATCTGTGAATGTATTTCTTTCTTTAAAGCATAGTGCCTAACATTTCACTGAGTTGGAGGCTGAGCCTTTTTTATTCTGGGCTCAATTTTGAAAAGTGCTTTAATTTTGGTGGTTATCTTGAAAAGTGCTTGAATTTGAGGTTAGCTCTAAAACGTCACAGTAAAGAATATCAAGAAAAAGTAACAGATGAATAAAAACTTTGAAACCTGATCTTCTAGCAATTTGCTGCAATATTGAGTCGCTTACTTATAAGGTAAGACTTTTGGTTGTGTTACATGCAGACTCATTAGTACTTATCCTCATTTGGGACTGTAACTATCCTGTGTTGTAAATGGACTCATTTGGGACTGTAACTATCCTGTGTTGTAAACATACTCATTTGGGACTGTAACTATCCTGTGTTGTAAACTGACTAATTGCAGACTGTAACTATCATGTGTTGTAAAATGACTAATTGCAGACTGTAACTATCCTGTGTTGTAAACTGACTAATTGCAGACTGTAACTATCCTGTGTTGTAAAATGACTAATTGCAGACTGTAACTATCATGTGTTGTAAAATGACTAATTGCAGACTGTAACTATCCCGTGTTGTAAAATGACTAATTGCAGACTGTAACTATCCTGTGTTGTAAACATACTCATTGGGGACTGTAACTGGCCTGTGTTGTAAATGGACTTATTTGGAACTGTAACTATCCTGTGTCGTTAACATACTCATTTGGGACTGTAATTAACCTGTTTTGTAAACAGAATTAACGATGTTTTCATTGGGTTATTAGGTCAATAAACAAACGTCATTCAAGAAGTTAGAACAAGATGCATATTTTCAAAAAAGATTCCTACAAGCTTGTATACACTGTATGTATATGTATGTTCAACTGATAGATTAAGTACCATGTCTCATGTGTGTCAGAAGATGTTGGATCAACAGTATTTTAGCTCTGTTAAGTTCCCACGTTTTAAGATGGTGGGGACAATGCATCTTATACATTGATAAAAAGACTCAGAATGGTATGTTTTTTCTCTTGTTGCACACAAAAATCACTAAAAATGAGCGTAATATTGATTACAGAATACAGAATTATTAAAATTTTGGATCGCTAAGATATGTCAACTCTGCTGAAAATGTTCATGCATTTGACTTTAGCCCAAAAGTATCCATCAGTGGCATAACTAGAAATTTATATAGCTATGGTAATTTTAGGTAAAATCAGGGACTGAAAGTGCCCTGAAATCCCATGACAAGAGTTAGGAACATCTAAAGAATAAACTGTTGACATCAGAAATGATGAACTGAAAATATTTTATCCTTAACAGTTAAAAAACTCAGTGATGTAGATGAGATCACATCTTTGAGCCCATGACGCAAAATTCATTCAACCTCAGTGTCTTGTCCTAAGCCTAGTTTAACAAAATGTATTCCAGAGTTGTTGTTTTAATGATGAAATATCTAATTCTGAAATGATGTGACTTCAATACCAAAGCCAGCATTAAGATTATAGAAGATTGAATGCTTGAAATTTACATTTTTGTCATTGAAAATATCTGTATTAGCATGATTTCTGTTTTAAATTTTTCATAAAATTTACTTATTGCAAGCATCCCTCTATCTGCTGTATTTTTAATCCCCAGGTGAGGCAAGTGTCCTGTATGAAAAACAACCTCCAGAAGGTTTGCATTGACAAGGTCTACGTGAAGTTTCATGATGTCAACATTAAAATAGAACACACTGGTTTTTACATATCACTTGCTTACAGCTACATTGATGGACAAGGAGACTGGGAGAAATTTGAGCCAGTTGAAAATGA
The DNA here is from genome assembly GCA_029339505.1 of Unio delphinus. Classification (NCBI taxonomy): domain Eukaryota; kingdom Metazoa; phylum Mollusca; class Bivalvia; order Unionida; family Unionidae; genus Unio; species Unio delphinus. The sequence goes on from JAQISU010000225.1 coordinate 4,740,952, forward strand.
AACTGCAACTTTGGTTATGAGAAGCAACTCATCCTGTACAATTAAACTTGTAGCTGTGTCAAAACATCTGTACATTATTGAAAGTGCCTCTCTTGGACTGAGAATAAGGGTTGTAGCCTGGGACAAACACCTTAGGGTGGTTGTCAAGGTTGAGGATGATTTTTGCTGCAGTGTTTTATTCCAAGGTTTTTGTGGAAGTACTTGCAACAATTGCACTGACCCGAGACCCACAGCCCCATGCGGTCTGCCATTGATAAATATAACGGCCTTAAAAACAAACATAACATCACCACTTGAATCTGATACTGGATCAGTAAGTAGTGTTTTTCATTCAGAAATTGCTCTTTTGTATGTGAGTCAATGTGTGTGTACATTTGTGCATGTTTGTATGCTTGTGTGTTGTTAAAACTTTTAGTAACCATCTGTCTTTGTAAGACTGGGCAATAATCACTTTTTGGCAACAGGATTTTTGTTAAGCATGTGTGTGTGTGTGTGTGCATGTGTGTGTGTGTGAAAACAGATGTTTCACATGTGTTTGATATTAGATGTGTGTGTGTGTGTGTGTGTGTGTGTGTGTGTGTGTGTGTGTGTGTGTGTGTGTGTGTGTGTGAAAACAGATGTTTCACATGTGTTTGATATTAGATGTGTGTGTGTGTGTGTTTCCGACCATCACTGAAACCTTGCAATTTTTTAAAATTATTTTCTTTCTTTTACACTTTAAAAATTTTACAAAAATAGGAAACAATCAAATTAGATCTTTTTTTATATTTAATTGGAGACAGTCTTGTCTTCAGGGCATTACGGCAAGGATTCTTTTTGTACCTTTGCACTTCTGGATTTGACTAAAAGCTAGATTAATCCAAAACAACTCAAAGTGACAAATTAAATTTAGTTTATATTTTTTTGTAAATGTCAGGATTAATGTTTCAGACATGATGATGTCATTGCAGAAGATTTCCGTTTCTTAAACAAATTTTTTAATAATTTGGTTTTAGACTTTTTGACTAAGACACTGATTAAGCAAAAAGCTTCTTGAAGAAGAAAAATGAAATTTTGTTTTACATATGTGTGTTCCTATGCAGACGATGTCATATTTACTATGAAAAAGCTCTGCAAAAACAAATTTCATTTTCTTTTTGGATTCATTTTTCATATTGAAAACCTTGCAGAACACAAACTGATCACAGAAAATAAGATGGTATTGTGCCAGTTGCTTATTGGATACACTTGTCTGACTCTTGCATACCTCCTGGGAGGTGAACCTCATCCAGAGTGGATACTGTGCCAGAGTCCATTGACAATGGAACAGTTTGGTAAAGTTGGACCTGAAATAAAGGCAGAAGCTATATAATGATGCACCACCCAAGAAATTATTGCACATTCTGAGGGATTGAAGTTAATAAAACAAATTTTGACATCCTTATGTTGTAAATTGTACCTTGTTATTCATTTTTAAATTTATTTGGAAGGGTTTATTTTCCTGAACTGTGAACATCACTTTACATGTTTTGAAGAGTACCTTTAATTGTCACTATATTAATATTTTACATTTTAACTGCAGAACTTGGATTCTAATTCCATTACTACAACTGTTGGAGCTGGATACACAGCATGCTTTACAAATGCCTCAGTATCTGTGACATCAGCACCAGTGTTTGCAGGGTATGACACAAGCATTGAATTTTTTGTAAAGACTGGTACATCCCATAACAACTACGGCATGATGCTGTCCTTCAGTTTAAGCAAGACGTTCCAAATACACCACAATCAAACAGTATTGGTCATGTATGGTGATAACATTTATGATACAGAACTGTCTTTAGAGGATAATAAATGGAACCAAATCTCTATAGTGTACAGCAGGAAGAGATCCTGGATTGATTTATATGTGTTCAACAGTAATGGTGTTCCTAGAAGAGCTTCCTGGCTGCTAGAAGGAGATAGTCCTTTTAACAGTGGTGGCACTTTGGCCCTGGGGAGATGGCAGCCATCAAATGATGGCAGTGGAGAGCAGCCTAAAGATGACCACTTCATTGGATGTATTGATCACCTGAGACTTTGGACTGTGTAAGTATCCCTTAGTTATATTTTATCAACTTTGAGGGGTAAATGAAAAACAAAACAAATTTTAGTCATCTTTGGGATTCTCTTTCCAAACTCAAAGTTTTGCAAGTCCTTAAAGAACAAAACTTATTTCTTGCAGTAAAATGAGTTGGTGATACAATCCAGGAAAAGTATTTTGTATCATTTACTGTGAAGTCACATTGGTACAAGATACAATAAATTTTATTTAATGTCAGTTTTTAGGGTAACATAAAATAAATAATTGTATCTGGACAAACTATTTTAATAGTAGCAATAGCTTACCCATAGCTATTTTTATGTATCTTTTTTGTGCTAAAATCATGTGCTGTCCATATGATGTGAGTACATCATCCTCTAAAAGTGAAGAATTGTCATTATGATGCAATGCACTCATGCAACTCGCCTTGTCCTTGGTAGGTAATACACAAGACAAACACAGATACTTCATCTTTTTCAAGGACAAGGTACACCACTACCACTTCTTCAGAGGTAGTGAATCACGCACTCCTCATTGGAGCGGTCAGCACCACACCTATTTGAGTGATGCATTAGTTGACAATCCTGTATACTTTGATCATTACTCTATGATCTCATGGTATGGAGATAGGGTTCAGACTGAGTTTCCAACTCTCCACCTTCTACCATCTTATTTTGAACAACATTAAAATTTTGGGAGTATAACCAGGTGCTCAGACTAGGCTAGGGGATCATATCAGTATCTCCCCATTAATAATGAATCCCTGTGGGATGTGGATCACCTCATGGTCCTTTGTCTTGTATACCCTCTGGCCATTTGGTGGAAACTTTTCAAAAACGCTAGAGGCATCACTTCTTCCAGGACAGACAGTTGTTCTCATCTCTCCCTTGCAATCTATGCCTTCAGCCCTCACTAACCATGTTGAAGAAAGAGGTTGGTGCATTGTGATCCTATACCTTCTCCACAACTGAGGTGAATTTTTGATGCCCACACACTCTCTAGCTCGAAGTGTCATGAATGATGCTATCTCCATTCTAAGACTCTAATGAGTTCACTGCAGAGAAAACACTACTGACAGTACTACTGTTACATGTGGAAGAGGAGATATAGTTTTTTGATCAGATGATCAATGAAGTCTATTACCCACTGACTTGTACCTAAAACCACCTGGCACACAGTCCAAAAAGATCCTTTAAGTTTAGAAAAGATTTTGTGGGCTGAACAATAATTAGACCATTTTCGCCTTCATCATTCTTCCATGATTAAGGAAATTGGTCAGCTACTTTCAATGGATCAAAACATTACTCATCAATGTTGAGGCTGGGCCATTCCCTCTTCAATGTTGAGACCTTTAGTCTCTTCTACCAGCTGTGAGGTACATTCCCCAAAGTGGTCTTTGGAAACCTCACTAATTTGCTTCATGTGTTTCAAAAGTGGGTATTTTTCAACTGGAGCCAGCCACCCTTCAACACATGCTTCAACACATGCTGGAAGCTGTGGCCATGATATTTTGGTATGCACTTTCTGTTGCCATGGCTTTGTTAGCGAAACATATTTGCATCCACCTTAGAATCCTCAAAGATTCTACTTGACCACAATAAAGACCTTCTTAGAGCTGCTATGCAAGATGCTGAGCTCTCCAGCCTCATTTCTACCATGGCTTCTCAAGACTTGTTTTATTGTCAACATAGATCCTTCACATATATTTTTGGCCCATCACAATCCCCAGGACACATTTCTGTGTGGATTGCCTTCAAGCACCTTCTGCAATGTTTTTCAAGCAGACAAAGCAACATGTCATTATGCAACCTTGACCTCCTTTTTATCTGTCAGGCTTTCAGAAAAAAATAGGTTCTTGATGAGCCTAGAAAGGAATGAGGAAGTTTTCACCCTCTCCCTTCTTTTCCCAATGAAAGGGGGTGGGGAAAGGTCCTAAGGACTTGAGCCCTCACCTGCTGCACAATCCTCTCTCAGATGTTCACATTGATTCTTACCAAGACCTCTTTACAGAGGTTTGGTCAGGCATCATGGACAAAGACTGGGTCCTTTCAGTCATGAGCAAGGATACTAACTCCCATTTTGGTAACTACCTTCTCTATCCAGGACCCTCATCTTTTTTCTCCAATCCAGTCTGGTGAAACTGAGGGAGGAAGTACACATCTTTTTACAAAAATGGGGCAGTGAAGAGGATTCTGAACAATCACCTGCCTTCTATTCCCTTTTTTTCTGCTTGCCAAGGAAAGTGGAAAGTTTTTGCATTATCAATCAACACCTTCCCTTTAAACCTTTTCAAGATGAAGACCACCTCCTCAATCCGGAATCCGCTTTGACTGTCTGATTGGGCAGTCTCCATTGACCATCAGGATTCCTAACTAAACATCCTGATATTTCCTTCTCACTGCAAACATCTCCAGTTTTTTGCTTAGAACAACAAGTTTTTTAATTCTGGGTCATATCATATGGAATTACTTCCACCACCCCACCCCAGAGTTTTCACCCTTTCATTAAAATAGTTATAGCTTACCTCTAATTACTGGGAACACCAACACTAAAGGATTATGATGACTGGCTGATCCACAAGGTTCAGATCCAGTCCCTTGATCATGATTTGTTCTGTCTGTGACAACTTAATTAGTCCTTTTGCCCAATCTCAAGAAATTTGAACTCATTCCATCACAAAACTTGGTTTACATGAAGATGAGTTATCTGACAAATCAGAAGTCAGCCAGAGTTCCAATGAATAGGATGGATCAAAGCCTGGCTTGGTAGAGGTGCTATGAGAGGTGGCTTGGTAGAGGTGTTATGAGAGGTGGCTTGGTAGAGGTGCTATGAGAGGTGGCTTGGTAGAGGTGCTATGAGAGGTGGCTTGGTAGAGGTGCTATGAGAGGTGGCTTGGTAGAGGTGCTATGAGAGGTGGCTTGGTAGAGGTGCTATGAGAGGTGGCTTGGTAGAGGTGCTATGAGCAAAACCTTCTTTGCCTGTTTTACTGTACCTGTCCCTTCTGGGAACTTTGAACACCACTACTGACTTGGTTCTATTGGGATGTCTTTATATGCGACCTCTACACATCCTCCTTCTCACAAGGTGGAAACCACATAGAGACTCTCTATCAAATCTGATTCTTCTAGGACAACTAACACTTCATGAACATTGGCAATGGTGAATGAATAAGGACAGATTCAAGATTGGTATCCGATGCATGCACCCAACCCCCCACTCCCATCTGTTCACCAGTAGATCAGATTCCAGTTAGGACACTAATTAAAACTTAGAGTTCATAATTCTGCAGGGTATTTGGACACTCTCTGTATTATCTCTCCACATAAATAACCTATAAATGAAAGCAGTATACCTAGCATTACAAGGGTGCATCAACAGAGTAAGGAGTCAAAAGTGTCATGGTCTCCCCTAACAAAATGTCCATCATAGCTTATCTCTGCATCAAGGAAGTACCCATGCCCTTTCTCTTTTTCCTGGTATAAGCTGTCAGTTGCTGACAAACACAGCTTACATAAGGCCCTCTGGGTGTTATGTGCTGTGTGATTCAGAAGCTGACAGTTTATTCCACAATAAACTCAGAAGAAACCCACATTAAACTCGTAACTAATTTATTTGTGCATATGTCTTAAAGAGCCTTAGTGTAGATTATTATGTTTTGTTATTGATTGGGTAATCTCATTAAATAAAGTCTTTATTATTATTATTATTATTATTATTATTATTATTATTATTATTATTATTAGCATTATACCTCAAAGTTGTACTGATGTGTCATTAAATTTGATGCATGCATGCATACATTAATAAGCAACAACACTCTCCTGTGAATTGAAATTGAATTTCATTATCATGCCATCTCTGCTTCATGCTAGAACAGGGATTCGTTTTGGTCATCTCTGTGATAGTTTGTAATAGCTATCCATTTGGCATCCAAGTACAAACCCATTTGTTTGTCAGCCTATCCTTTCATATGTCCATTGTCACCTGATTTTTAGGTCAGTTTCTTCACTTAAGCTTACTGTTCAAGTTTATTAAAGTCTGTCTAAATTAAAGGCAGGCTCAGCAAAAAAGGGGTCTTTTTTTGTTTGTTTATTTGTTTGTTTTTTGTAATTCACATAATGGTCCACTGTTGGGCATAGTACAGTTAACTTATATTTTTATGCTCTGTTATCTTCATGCACTTTTATATAATTGCAGCTACTTCAGCAATGTTGAAATTCAGACGCACTGGAACCTGAAGTACACAACATCAGATGCTGGTCTTGAGGCTCTGTGGACATTTGGTAAATTGTCCACACATGCATGTGTTCCGACTTTTGTATAGAAATGAAATCATACCTATGTACTCCTGAATTTTGCTTGAATGAACATGTGTCTGTAGTACATCCACCATGTCACCTTTCTTAGTACAGTGGAACCCCGCTATAACACGCCCTGCCATAACGCGAATTTGGATATAACGCGGTCGTAGCATGGCTCCCGAAATTTTGTATATTCATTCACACATGGAGAAAAAAAATTTGGAGAAAAGTTAAAAAAAAAAAAAACAAGAAATTAACATCATTTTGGGCATGAGATTAGTTGTGACTTTTATAATAATATGATCGTGGCATGGTTCCTGAAATTTGAAATTCATTTACGTGTATTTTTATCGGACCGTGAAAATATTTGTTTAACGTACGAGAAATAGTGTGTAAAACGTTTATTATAATTTGGTGGAAGAATTCGCGTATGACTTTTAATAATAAACGATCGGAACTTAACAATTTATTCAGGTTCTTTAAGTGATTTTGGAGAAGTGATCGTGTATGAATTCTAAAATAATACGATATATATCACGTACGAGAAATAGTGTGTACAACGCTTGGCTTCTGAAATTTATCAATTTGAACAGGTTGTGGTGAAGCTCCGTATTCTACTCTAGAAGAGGAAACTGGTTTCATTAGGTTTTTGAATTGTGAAGCCGAAGTAAACATTATCGGAAGTGTTACTTATTACGGACCCATGAGTAAAGCCAGTAAATCGTCTTTGTGATTGTCTTCCATGAATTCTGTATACAGTCGTTGCTCAAACAATAGCCGACATGGGCTTCTTATTTAACTGCAATCACAGCTAAGCAGCAGACAAAGCTGTGGTTGATACAAGAGTCGCACAATTTAATAAACATCAAAGGACGAAAGCCGCCAACTTGTATGCTGTGCTTGGCGGTGTGATCAAACAACAAACAGTTGAAAGTAAATAATATCCACTTTATTATCTGTAAATTAAAAGGGTATGAAATTGTACATCCGTTCAGCTTAATTTTGTTTTATATAAAAAGTAATTCGTAACCATTGCAGGCCTTCATTACTTAATTATCGAGCTTTATCTGTGTACGTTGTTTGCTTACATAAAAAAATATTTTACTATTATGGAAAAGCAAGTTCAAAAATGCAAGTCGTTTTCTGCTAAAGAGAAACTGTATGCCCTAGAGCAAAGACGCAAACGTCATTGGATATATTTTTCAAGAAATGATGAAATTTAAATTTGGAACCACACTGACTTTGCGCAACGATTAATTTAGCAGTTTTCACATGTTTCTTTTGATGTTCACAAAATCTGAAATAAAAGTTATTTGCACGCTGAAATCATGCGTTGATTGTTAATTATTCTTGCAGTTGTTGCATATGATAAAATTTTAGCAGTATGAAATTTGTACAGACATCGTATGTAGACCCGGGAATAGCTGCATGCAATGACCGTACGATATCAGACGGCAAGTAAATGGTTTCAATATTTTGTTCATCCTATATTTTACACGACGAATTCAGACTATTACAAAATTATTGAATATTTTAAATCTGTATGATTTTCAATGAAATTACATCCATTATGGATGAACTGCATGCCACGACAGCACGGTAGCATACGATGTTGATACACTTTTCATGATATAGCGATAGTCAGGTGTTATCGGTCAATCTGTATTATCGTTCAAACAAATAAAAATTAGTAAATGTTTTTAATGCACAGTAATAACCTATAAATATATTAGCCATCGATTATTTTAAATATATCTTAATTAATGCATTCCAGTTAATATTCATCTGATGATAAGCCGACTTTTGATCATTGTACATGTATACACGTATATGTTCTCGGAAAAAAAGTTAAATATTGTAAAACCCCGCATTAACGCGACCCCGCTTTTAACGCGATCCGATTTTATGGACCCCGATCATCGCGTTATAGCGGGGTTCCACTGTACATTAATACATTTCATTACTTACAACCAGTAGCATGACTACCGGCTGAAATCTGGTGTGATTTCAATGTTAGATAAAACCGAATGGATTGTGAACCCACAAAATGGCATGTATCTATGAGCTAGACTATATATATATATAATTGATTAGTTAGGTTATTATATTGCAGGATTTGGGCAAGTAATTGGAACTATCATTCAAAGATGCAGTGTTTCAAAAAGTGAAAAAATAGTTATAGCTGTTTTCAGAGAAATCTCAATACTCAAACAGGAGTGTTCCTGTTTTCCATTTATACAAATTTACATATTTAAGCAGGTTACTTATCATTTAAGCAGATTACATATCATTTAAGCAGGTTATTTATCATTTAATCATTTAAGCAGGTTACTTATCATTTAAGCAGATATTTATCATTTAAGCAGGTTACTTACCATTTAAGCAGGTTACTTATCATTGAAGCAGGTTTCTCTGGAAACATTCAATGTGCACTTGTAACATCACCAGTGTGACATTTTAAAACTTGAGTCCTTTTTTTAATAATAAATGCATACATTTAATATCTACATATTATTTTCACAGTATCTCTATCAAGATTGATAGATCATGCCTTTTTGTCAACATTAGAAAATCCAGATTAATACTTGACATGAAGTCATGATCCAGATTTATTATGCTGACATGAAGTCATGATCCAGATTTATTATGCTGACATCAAGACATGATCCAGATTTATTATGCTGACATCAAGACATGATCCAGATTAATACTGGCTGTGAAGTGTAAAATCATGATCCAGATTTATTATGCTGACATCAAGACATGATCCAGATTTATTATTCTGACATCAAGACATGATCCAACAATTAGAATCACATTACTATGATAATTATATTTTTGCTGTGTAGCTATTAGTTTTGATATATCATATTTTTATAATTTCAAATTTATTATACCGGAAACTCACCATTAACAATAAGAACTTCCATAAATTGGCTGTACTCTACAGTGATGTTTTGGTACACAATTTTAAAATGTGATCTTTTTTCGGATGAACTTTTTGGGTATAACATCTACTTTTTAAAAAAATGAATGAGTGTTTTTTCATTGATGTAATGATAGATTCATGGTTTGGACTTTTAAACTATTTTGCCATTAAAGTAATCTCCCTTAACTAACATTGCTGTGAGAGCTTTGTTTACTGCTAGGGTTGGCGTTCCATTGCTAAGTATGCTGCTATTGTAACCAGGAAACCATAAGGTTAAAGGAGCTTCAGATCCATTTGAGAGTATGGTAATAACGAATCAGAAAATGATAGTATTCCTGCTTGCAGGAAATGATGGTCAAATTTGGGGGTGAGGGATTGTGGTAGAAGATTGATAGTTATATAATAAATGATATAATAAATGATACAGGTAACCTATCACAAAATCACAACAGTTACTTCTTCAATGTAACAAAGAGGAGGAACCTTCCCAAGAGAGAGAAAATAAATGACATTTTGCTTATTTTTAGTTGTAATTCATTTTTAAAAAATTCAGTATTTGGGCTGCCATGGCTTGCATCAGTCGAATTGTTTAAAAAGATAATGTTTTGATTTTCTAGTAAAGTAATATTGATATGGAAAACTCTTGGAACAGTATTAGTTTTTTAAACAGTGTTTTTCCAGAGTGGTGTAAGAATTTCTGACCAACGTTGCATTATTTCTTGTATCTTTTCTTTTCAGATGATGGAACTGCTGACAATGTTGCAGGCGTTCTGTTCAACAATCCAGAGTATCCCTTCAAAGGATGTACATTGGAAGTTTCAGATGCTCAGATAACATTTGTCTACAGCCCAGACTACATAGAGACCACGGTCAGTACTGGTCGCCGCAAGAGAGCTACAGTTGTAACATACCAAACTGAAATCTGTTCCCAGGTGTATGAACACACAATTATGTCATTGTAAGTATTTGTTCTAAAAACTTAATTTATATTTTTATATTATGAAAAATACCACCAGCTGTTGCAGGATAGTAAAGGAAACTGATGTTATCTTTTATATATATATATATATATATATATATATATATATATATATATATATATATATATATATATATATATATATATATCCTCTTTTAAAATAACAGATAAAGAGAAGTGTATCAGGTGCATCCCACTCTAAATATCTGATGCTTATTTACCTTGATATTTAGTAATGTTAAAGAGTAAATATAGTTTTTGCCTAAATCTGCATTTGTTTGTACCCCTTACTAATTTAAACAATGAAAAAAAAAATTTTGATTAAAAAAAATGCAAAGAAATTTCGTTCATTGATTTTGATTGAGATCAGGATGGACCAAACTTGGTCATCGTTTGTACATTTCATGCTTAGCTACATTCTAACATGGCACCATACTGCATTCACTATGGGCTAGTCTACTTTCCTCGGACAACACACTGATGTTCCATAAATACCATAAGGTTGAGAGTTGTGAGTTATAGCTCTTTGCACACACGTACATTAAAATTACACTGCTTTTTAAATCCATGTTAAAGGCAAATTTGTTGTTATCATTCTTTTCCTTTGCTTGATTCGACATTGTAAATATTGGAAGCAGACAACATGGTATTTACCTTCTATGCACATATATGTGTAGTTGTGCATCCACCCCTTCACTGAAAATGGAATTGTCCAGGAGCTGGTAATGACAAACAAGGTTGTCTTTTACACTGAAAACTTCTGTTTGGTATGAAATGCACAAATAATAACAGTGCTAAGGCTCCCTCTGGTCATGAAATTAAAAATCATTGAATGAACTAACTGCATTATTTATCTCATTTATGCTTTTCCATTTTTACATCATTAGGGGGGTACAAACAGGGAGGTATATGCAGACTATAGTGTTACATTTCTATGGTCTTAAACTTGAGTAATAAAAAGAAGCAAAATCAACAAGTTTGTAACAATTTACAAATTTATTTCTCCGGTTTACAAAGTGAAACTTTAAGAGGAACTTACAGTATTGTGAATTATATAATTGTAAATATTCTATCACAAGCAAAAATGTTTAAAATGTTCTGAATGAATTCCAATATTTGAATGTGCCAATGTACCAATAGCCTTAAATGTATGACAGTAGTATAATCCAGAATGTCTTTGAATTAATTCAAATGATCCCAGAGTAGTGTTTTAGTCCAAAATGACAACCAGCACTTTGTAATTTAAATGATTCCTCTCAAATTATATCTGAACACAGAGTATTTGATTCCACAGACTGAACATAAAACAAGGATGAATAATTGTTTATTTCATCCTAAATAGACTAATTTTACTTGATCTAAGACACAATAGAATGCCCAGAATGTGGGTCATTTTAATGAAATATTCCATTTAATTGTAAACAAGTTCACTTCAAGAACATTTTAGTTTTGTAAATAAGGCTAGGCAATGAATTCAAATTGAAAGAAACATCTTCATAAAAATGAAAAAAGCTAGGAAGGCGAAAACGCTACTGCGACAGATTACATAACTATTAAAAATATTTCAAACTTCATAAATCCTTATTTTGTGTGATTTGTTAACTTAATATGATTTTATTCTAATTTTTTACATAAATTGATTTTATTAATTGTGAGTATGGTAATGAATCTCTCATAACTTGTCCACAGATTCAGGTTTTTGAAAACCTCTCAGAGTTATTCATTGTAATGCCTTCAAAATTACTTATTCAGTTTAGACAGGTATGTTTAGGGTAAAGTTTAAAAAGTTAAATAAAAATATGGGGATGAGTAATACTTGTTTTTTTTTTCCAGCACCTGTCGAAATGCAAGTAATTCCATCCATAAATCATCCTACCTAGAATGCTTGCATTCACCAAATACAGACTCCATGCTAGATACCATTCTTTTCTACGTTGATACTTGCCAGTCCATCCTGAACCTTAACTTTTGGCCAGGACAAAATCTCTGCTCAGAATTGAGTAGATATGATATGTACAGTCAGATAGGAGAATTCTGTAATCCACCCTGCTACCATGGAACTCGGAAAAGTGGAGCTGAATGTAATTGTTTGGATGGTTACTGGAGTCCCACCTGTGATACAGTTTGCCCAGGCGGTGTAGACAATGCGTGCAATGGTTATGGAAACTGTGACCAATATTCAGGTTTATGCAACTGTCCACTGAACAAACAAGGCAGCTCTGACTGTACAAGCTGTTCCTATGGGTGGTATGGTACAGAGTGTGACATAGCAGAGGACTATAGTTTAGGTGGAGTTTTCACCAGATTGGCTGTGGCAGACACATTGGGAACCATGCACACACTTGATGGATTGACCTTCAGGTCCAGATTTCAAGGAGAGTATCTGCTCCTTGCTGTCTCCTCAAATATTATTATTGACGCAAAGATGATAACTTGCAACACAAACTACACATGCATGACTCTTATTTCTGTAAGAATTGGAGATGATACTAAGGGATATGCCACAATTACTGTCCATGGAAATGTTAAGAATGGAGGGAAACCATTGGTTTTCATCAATGATCAGTATGCATCCTTGGATGGCCCAGCCTATTTCCAGGGTTTTACTGTCCATAGAACAGGTTTATTTGACTTGTCACTGGATGTGACCAACTTATGTACCATTGTCATTAAAGGTGAGTCCCAATATATCCGACTGCATACCAAAATACCATCAAGTCTCATCAACCAGACTAGTGGGATTCTGAGTGGCAGTGGACATAACAATACAGAAAGCAAACTTCATCATCTACTTGGGTCCCAAGTTCCATCATTTAACATCTGCATGCAGGGAGCTTTGAAACAAAATGCATTATCATCAGCAAGTACAACTGTACTAAAACTGGTCACATACACCCAGTCATACACTGCTTCTTCAGTCCAAGTTAATGTCACCAAATTTGAGGTGCCTGAATGTGATAGATTTATTTACTACCCATCTGAGGCAGACAAGAAACAGACCATGGGAGGATATAGTCTACACTTTTCAAAGTCTATAATATACAGCTCATTGACTCTAAATACCAGCATAAATCCAAATATAAGTATAGAGCTTCAAGTAAAATTGAAAAGTAATCAAAATGGAGGAGTCATTTTCTCATATTCTAACAGCATTGCTTTAACATTAATCAGTGAATCTACATTGGTCCTCAAACTCATTAACTACAGCAATATAAGTGTGATGAATACAAACTTAACTTTGGAGCAAAATAAATGGAATAAGATCCTATTGACATACTACAGTAATTTAGGGTATGTCAATATCTACATCTTCAATAGTGTTGGTTTGGTTGAGAGAAGGAACTTTTACACAAGCAAACATATATTTAAAGATCCTGGAATCTTGTCAATTGGACATTGGTATCCCCCATCGGATGCTTTGTCACACACACAGCCTTTCAGTTTCAGTGGTGAATTGGACAATGTTTTGATCTGGAGCATTGCTGTGGAACCAACATTAGTGGTAGATGTATGGGACATGGATCCTAATTTGGTTAAGCATCTTCTTCAAGTATCATGGTTACTGGATGAAGGAGATGGAATTACTGCAACTGATATGATTGGCCACAAACAGCTGCAAATGCCAGAGTCTCCATGGCTTTCACCAGAATGGCTTCCCTCAGATTTGACATATTTCAGGGGCAACCTTCCAGAAATCTCTAGAATTTACTTTACTAATGGCACTTTGAAGGCTGTTGCAGAAGAGGTATGCACAAAGTTCATCATCAACATAACTGGATGTGATGGTATTCAAACATCTGCAAAGGATTTCTTTTACATGTCTTGTTTGCATGCAATTCAGACATCTTCCAACAAAGTTAAAGGATACAATGTTGCTCTTGATCTGTATAGCATTTGTGAGATATGGCATAATGCCAGTGACAAAGTATCAGAGAACCTGTGCAACCAGATCCCTGCAGAAGAAAGAAGTCATTCAAACTGCCCTCGACTGTGTGACTTTGGATTTCAACTAGGAGATGGAACATGTATATGCATCTTGGGATATTATGGATTTAGGTGTAATCTGACCTGTCCTGGTGGTTCTAACAATCCTTGTGCTGGTCACGGCACATGCCTCAGCAATGGAACATGCCAGTGTTGGTGGAACTGGAATGGATCAGGGTGTGATTCCTGCTCAACTGGACTGACTGGACCAAATTGCACAGTTCTTAATACAAATTCCCTGACAGACTCAAACTCAAGACATGTTGCAGCTGTAACCAGCACAGGCAATTACATCACTTTCACAGGTCAGAATATACACTTCAGAGACCTAACTGGAACTCTTCTGCTGTTCAGATCACCAAGCAAAGATGTTGAGGTTCATGTCTACCAAGTGAGCTGTAATTTTGGATCCTGCATTGTGGCTGTAGCTGTCAATACCAGTACAGTATCTCTTGTAGTGTTACCACCAGCTGGAACTATATATCCAAGGATATATAAGAATGGACAGCAATACAAAATTAGCAGCATCTCTCCAGTAAACCTTGACAGCAGCATGAGTGTTAGTCAGACATCCATATCAGATATAGTGGTCAAGGTCACTGCATCCCAATCTCTCACAGTTTTTATTGCAGTTGAAGAACAGCTTCTTCAGGTTAGTATCAGTGTTGCGTCTGGACTATGCACTGATGGAATAGGCATTCTTGGTCACTGTAAATCAGATGCCAAGGATTATACTTCCCTCACCTCTACAGAAATATCAGAATATATAGCCACCAACTTCATGTCGACCAACAGTTTTATTTTTGAAGCACTCATTGGAGAAGGGACCAACAATATTAACTCAGGATATGCTCTATTCTTCAATAATACTGCAACTGTTGGTGGTTTACTTAAATTTACTCCAGCCAATGACATCAATGGAAAAGACTTCAGTATAAGTATATACTTCAAGCCAATAAGTTTGGGTGGTACTATCGTGTCTTATGCAAAGTCGGCCACATTTGCAATATTTAACAGCGACCCTCTAATAATAACTTGTGGAGACAGAGAGTTTGTAACATCTGTTTCACCGATATTGAATGACTGGAACCAACTCATTTTGACATTCAAGAGGACAGAAAGCAAGATAATCATATTTCACTATGGAACTAATACTAGTCTCACATATGAAACACTGGATGGATATTGTTCCGATTTGTTCTTACAGGGTGGTGCTTTTATGTTGGGAGAATGGATACCTTCTTGCAACAGCACTCCACATTCATACAATGCAACTTTTGTTGGGCTGATAGATGAAATTTCCATCTGGAAGAACCCCATTCCTGAGTCTCTGGTTTTCCAAGCTCACAGTCTCAATATAAAACTGTCTGGCTTCTCAGATCAACTGATATCATTATTGACATTTACAGAGGGAATAGGATACATAGCATATGAAGAGGTCAGTGGAAACAATATTCAGCTCCCAATATCGCCATGGCAATCTCCAACATGGAAAGTCTCTGATCTAATGCTGGAAACCCTCACCACAACCTGGACTAAAGATCAGCCTATCAACATGGCCAATCAGTTTTACATCCTTTGCTCTGAATATTTCAACTCTGCCTCATCATCCAGTGATTGTCAAAGTATACCAATAGCACTGAGGACATGGTTTCATCAACGATGTATTCTAGAAGCCAGCAATACAGGAAATGCCACAGATATAGTGCTATCCATGGTTGACTTTGCCTCTATTTGTGTTGCCACAGGGGGAAGTGATATTCAGCTGTACCAGGTAATGTGTCAGCTCAGCATATCAAAGCCTTCATGGCTGAGCCAAAGATGCTCTGGTTGCAAATTTGGATACAAGACATCCAATGGTGATTGTATTTGTTACTATGGATACTTTGGATCTTCTTGTGACAAAACATGCCCAGGAGGTTCAGTTACACCATGCAGTAACCATGGCATATGTGACATAGGTGGAAAGTGTCAGTGCAGAGGGCACTGGAAGGGAAAAAGTTGTGACACATGCCAAGCATCCTGGCTTGGAGAAGATTGTGCCATCCTTGTATCCCGTCACAGTGATCTTAGTGGAACAAAAACAACACTGATAGCCCAAGTTACATTTTCTGCCCAGATTTTGACATTTGATGGTACTATGTTTGATGTTTCTGAAGAAGGCATGTATGACCTGTTCAGACTTTCTTCCAATGATATTTCTGTGCTTGCCAAAATTTCAAGGTGTCAGAATGGAACCACAGCTACATTATGTCCAACGAGCTTTGCTATAATGAAAAACAACATTGTGTATTACATCAATTCAGACAGTTTTGACAGCTCTCAGGTTAAACTGACAACAAGTCATGGAGATTTACATTTGTTTGATACTCTGACCATTGGTGAAATGTTTCTAAAACTAGAAACATCAAATAGTGTCTTGATCACAGTACAGGAAATTGGTCTGAATATCAAACTCATCAACATCAACAACCGTCTCCAAGCTACAATGAGTCTGTCATACTCAGCCTGGACTAATTATAATGACAGCATAACTGGAATGTTTTCATCATGTAACACAACAAAGGCCATAGTTACAGTTTCCTGTTCAATGATTACAAGATCAGACCTTTGTACAGATCCATCAGTTGTGGTTCCAACATTATGTGCAGTTGGATTGACCCATAATTCAGTCAGGCTCTTCACGCAAACTTTCAAGTCCAATGAAAGTAGACTGTTAGCAATTGCAAATGTTCAGTTCGATCCCCAGCCCTACACTTGTCTGTCTTTCAGTGGTACTGGTGTATATGTCAAAGATGTCCTCCTGCCATCTGACCATTTCACACTGGAACTCCATGTCCAGCCTAATTCCAGCAGTGGTGTTATCCTTTGCTACAAGCACAACAACAGCTACATGTGCCTCCAGAACTCTGATGTAGGGCTGCAGGCAGTGGTCCAGGGTATAGTGTACAATACACACATGATTCTGAAATCAGGGCAATGGACCCAATTGAGCCTAGTGTGGACTTCAAACGTACAGACGCTGGAGATATATACAATCTCTGACACAGGTATGTAAAAATATGTTGGATTTCAATCTGTATACTAATTATTATATTCAAAGAAAAATGAAGCCAAATTTCAGGCTAAGTATAAAGCTGTGTAACTATTTGATTTTAAAACATTTGTTCTGATGTAAGTTAAGTTGGCATTTCTTCTCTAGAGGCATTTATTGTGTACAATAATTTTTAAATGAATTTTAATTTTGGTAATTTTATTAAATGAAACATTTAAAATTGTTGGTTTTCGAGTAATATCACTTAGTACATTCAGAGCTTGACATTTACATCCATAAGGACGAACTAGATACCATAGGAGCCCCCTTCTTTGGTATCTAGTTGGTCTTAAATGAAAACCATGATGATCTGGTATCCAATGGCCACAATAGTGGCCTTGTTTAAAATCATTTTGTCACTCTTCAATGGAAAGTGATATTGGCATCTGGGTTTTCACCAGAAGACTTCTTATGATATATACCTGATCCTAAATGAAAACATAGTCAGTTTGAGATCCAACATGGCCACCATGGCAGCCATGTTAAAAGTCCTATTATTTCATCTTCTAAACGGAAAGTCATTTTGACTTGAGATTTTCACCAGAAGACTGGTTATTATGTCAGGTTGATCCTAAATAAATATGTGTTCCAGGTGGTGAGTGGTCTAAGGTGCTCACCATTACAGATCACTCACACATTTCACAAGAGATCAAGTCTCAATACACAACCGCTCCAGTGGCCTAGTGGTTAGAGCATCCGATGCGGAAGTAGGAGGTCGTGGGTTCAATCTCCGGCCAGGTCATGCCAAAGAGTTACAAAAATGGTACTAACAGCTACCTCGCTTGATGCTCAGCATTAAGAGGTCAGTGTTAGGACTGGTCAGCTTGGTGTCAGGATAATGTGACTGTATGGGACATCATGCTGCATGTCTGCAGCATGATGCACCAGTGCTAGACATCACTATAAACTGCCTCACTGCAGACATTGTAGCGATATGACTGAAAAATTCTTAAAGCTACGTTAAAATTCCCAATCAAACAAACAAAAAGTCTCAATACAACAGTTGTGGGTATATGGAAAAGCTTGCCAGAAGCTTTCCATGCTAGCAGTTCTTCCTGAATTCTTCCTCCACCAGAAATACTGAATGCAGTTTATAGCTTATCCTGTATTGGAACATGATGCTCTACACCAGAAAACCAAACTTAACATAAACGAAAATGGTCCTTATTGGATATTGCCAGCATGGCAGTCATCTTGAAAAATCTTATCAGTTTTCCTACTAAAGGGAAGTCATATTGACTATTATTTGCTCCAGAAGACTTTATTTAGTGTCTACCGCTAGTTGATTCTGAAAATCTTGTTATGGCTGTGCCTCCAGAATTGATGGTCATATTAACAACAGGATTTCACCCAAAAACTTTATATGATATCAAGTTGGTCCTAAATGCAAATGGTGTACCGCTAAATCTTGTATAAGATATTGCAAGATATGGTTACCTTGAAAATTTTGTTATCTCCACTCCTTTTAAATGGATGACCATATTGGCATGAGGTTTTCACCAATAGTCTGCAAATGAAGTATCAGAGATGGTTTCAGCTCTCTACAGTTAAAAATAAGAATGGTCTTGTTTTGAATTCCAGGAAATTCTTTCAGACTTTTGAGTGTCGGCTTCTTTGAGGAACTACTTTTTTTTTAAACTAAATTAAAAAAAACCTTATGTATCTTGTACCTTTCCATATGTTAACTGACATAGCACACAAGACAAGTGCTGATTATATTTGGTGAATTGTTTCATGCATTGACCAGTTTAATTTCAAGTGCAAAATGTACAAGTGCATAGGACAGCTTATTTTCAGTCTTCCTAATTTTTTAGTTCAATTTAAGTTTTGATTTCTACAATCTTTGGATTTTTTAAAATATATATGGGGATTTAAAACTGTTTTGAGATCTGTGAAAGATATACATATGTAATCAAAAATTGTATATTTTCAGGTGAAACCATTGTGAAAGCCATTCATGTTCCTAGTAACGTGTTCGTAAGTGGAGGATCGCTGTCACTCGGTGAGGTCATCCCTGGTCTCAACCTTCCTGTAGCGACCTACACATTTGTTGGGAAAATTGATGAAATAAGAATCTGGTCCAGACTGAACAATCCTGCAATAATCAAGCAAAACTGGAGGCTTTTTATCACATCTTCAACTCCAGATGTTTCCCAATCATGGTCACTGAATGAAGGATCAGGACTTAAAGCAGTCGATTCTGTGTATGGCCAAGAATTGCTCCCCACCAACATCTTCACTCCTCCTCAATGGGTCAAGTCCGACCTCATTTTGTCTTCAAAAGATGATGTGTCTTCTCCACTACTCACAACCCTTGACAGTGTTTCAGTCACAGACTCAGAGAATAAGTGCCAATTTCTGATTCAGAACGCCTTGTCAACAAGCACACAAATATCACTAGTTGTTTCAGCTTATTATGACTCATGCTTACAGGAATATGAATCTACAGGAACAACTTTCATAGCTGAAGCCATGCTTATCAGTGCAGCAGAACTATCCATGCATGTAGAAAATCTGTCGACAACACCAATTAAAAGTATGTGCCATGATTTGTCCTTCTTTACATCCTACATGACGTACACAGGATCAAGCTGCAATAGACAGTGTGTCTTTGGAAGCATAGATGAATCAGATACCTGTATGTGCCTAGGTAGTCATTGGGGTAGTGATTGTAATAATGTGTGTCCTTTAGGCTCACTTGGAGCCTGCAACAGTGTTGGACAGTGTGCTTCAAGTTCAGGAGATTGCTCATGTACATCACACTGGCAGGGTGAAAGCATAAGGCCTTGGCTGTATTGGTCAGACTTTGCATACAAGACCACTTCCTACAACTTGAGTCTAGATTATGCCTGCACAGATTGCTCATACATGAGGAGTGGTTCAGACTGCCATTTTGCTGTAAGCAACAAGACAACCTCTACCTGGACTACTGGTCTTCTGTATGGTTCTTATGTCACAACATTTGATGGAGCTTCATTTGAAATGGTCACTCCAGGAGCATTCCAGGTCCTGAACATAGACGGTGTGTCCATACAAGTTCTCTATTGGCCTTGTCCAAATAAACCAGACTGTCGACAAATCCAAGAAGTGTCACTGTCCTCTGGAGGAACTATAGTTAGTGTACATGCTTCAGACACCAATATGACAGTGTTCTTGAATTCCCAAAACATCAGCTACCCATACAAGGATGGCCTTATTCAATGGGTTGTCTATCCATACCTACGAATCGTTTTTCATAACAGTTTTTCTGTACTACTCTTTAATACAAATAATGGACTTTTCTGTTCAGTGAAGATAACACGAGCATTTGCATTGTCTGCTACTGGAATGCTTGGCAATGCAGATGGAAACTGGATAAATGACCTTGACTGCTCCACTAGCTCACAGATACTGGATGCCAGTGAAATAAGTGGCAGTGATGTTGGAACCTGTTTCAAGGAAAAATTCAGTGGCACTTTGGCATCATCTCATCTCATGAATAGATATAAGGACCTTAATCTTACATCAGCTGGCTATATAGTTCATCTAAATGGACAGAAGCTGGAATTCAAAAGTATCAATCTGCCAAATACATCATTCACTGAGCTTACAATAGCATTCTGGATCAGGATTGAAAGTCATGCAATAGACAGTCAGGTGTTCCTAGAGTTGATTTCCAACACTGTTAACCCACATTTTACACTCAACCAGGGATCTATTGGAGTATCATGGGGTTCAACTCACTATTTTGACCTAACTATCCAACCACATATTTGGACATATGTCTCCTTTGTATGGAAGAGCTCTGATGGAAGCTTGGTCACATACCTCATTGCTCAGAACTTCTTCCAGCATGACACTTTAGTTAATATCCAAAGAGGCATCTCACAATCAATAAATGGAATGACATTTGCTTCAGAAGCCAATTCATTTGTAGAGATAGATCACATCCGAGTATGGTCGACAGCCAAGTCATTGGATGACATAGTCTCTGACATTCAAGACTACTCAAGCGAATACAGGACTGGTTTGGAGCTTATTGCCTTGTTGGATGAAGGATTAGGCTATGCAACCAACCTGCTGATGAATACTGGAACTCAGTACCAGGAGAACAGTGGTACTATCACAGGTTTGTATTCCTTTACTTACAATTTTACCAGTGTAAAGGAAGATTATTGAGGCAACAACAGTTCTTCTTTTTATTATAAAGTATTATAAATGTGGATAAATGTTTAAAAAGCACCTAAGTTCCTACTTTTTAAACTAGAATTACATCATCTTAAAGTAAAGCTTGCAAGCATTTATAAGTTTTCAGCATCTGGTCATATTTTGGTAACCTGACAAATTAATTGCACATTTCTTTTTCTGTTTGCTCATGGAATAATGCATAGGGGTGAAAATTCCATTATTATTTGAATACATTCCCCTAATCACATTAACTCTTGAATGCAAGAATTGTGGAAAAATGAAAATTTAAGTCCTAACAGCCAGTATACCAAATAAATAAAGGGAAGAAAAACTACTAGGTGGCTATAGTTGTCTACTTATTCAGCTTTCACTTAATATGACATATCGCATACCTCTCTTATAATCTTAAGTTAATATTGTGGATTGCTAATCATCCTTCGGCAAAGTCAGTATAGTACAGTAGAACCTGTCTTGAAATACTACCCTTTCTGCCAATAAATAATGTTCTTTCAATACAGGTAGTCTCTCATAACAGGCCATAGCACTATATGATCAACAAGTCTGTGCATGGATGTTCTGGTCTCTAAAAACAGGTGGTCTCTCATACAGTATAACCTGTTTTGAGAGACCACCTCTTTTGCCAGAAAGATATGGCCTTTCAAAACAGGTGGTCTCTCATCACAGGTCATACTGCTATATAATCATTACATTTGTGCATTGAGAGTGTGGTCTCTCAAGACAGATAGTATCACATAGCAGTGTTCTTTCAAGACAGGTTTTACTGTAGCAGTGGTCTCTCAAGACAGGTTTTACTGTACTGAGTGTGAAGTTATTTGCTCCACATTTTCTAACCATTATTTAAAATTTACAATTTGTGTAAATTTCTTGCAGTTGAGGACTTTTTTTTACTTTGTGCTTTAACATGGTTGTTTTGGTGGCTGCACACACTGATGATATTTATTCACATATTTTATAACAAGCATTGATTATTTCTGCAGATGAACACTTTATTTCCTGAGATTTTTTTCTTTGTTCATGTCTTTCAAAAATTGAATGACTCTCAGTAAAGTTCTTAAAATGCAAGTAAGGCATATGAAGATATGCATGGGTGCAGACTTTAATGTACTATATTTGTATCTTCAGCTTCATGCTATGTTGTGTGTCATTGTCCAGAAAACATGGCCAGTGAGGATAAAAGACAAAAGAGGGATGCAGCCAACCTTGAAATGCATACCATATGTATGACATACTAAGTTTGCATCAACAGATGTTATTACTATCCATCATAATATAGGAAACTTTGATAGTTCACCTTCAACAGTGATGTTTGCATGGCCCCTAATTGACCATTACATCAGGTCAGCTTCAGATGAAAGAACAAGGGGTTGTGGAGTTGCCACTCACTCATTCTTGCAAGTACTGCTATAGCTGAGGAAGCTTAACTAGTACAAGAGGTGACAATACAGATGCTAGCCTTCGGTGAATGTGTTCCCCATGGTCCTGCTTGTTTCTCCAGTAATGGGTTGGGGCTTACAGGAGACTGTCCTCTCTTTCTAGGCTGCCCACTTAGTGGCATTTTATACCAGCAAGACAAACCATGGCACTTGCTCAGGCACTTGCTCTGTTGTTGACAGAATAGAATGCTGATGAGGACCCCTCCCAGTGATAACCTTGATTTCTTGTATGCCAACTTTATATTGGAGTATACGAATTACAGTTTTAAACTTGCCATGGAAGAAATCTAGAGTTCTGTTGATTTTAGGGGTGCCAAGTCTAATTAGAAGCAAGCCTGGACTCTAAGGTTGAGTATTCCAAGGAACTAGATGATGAAGATAAATAATCACCTTCTTCCACAATCAGTGAAACTTGAAAGTAATGTTTGACTGCCTCACTAATAAAATAATGACCCAGAAAATTCTAGTCAAAACTGAATTTGCTGTCAGTTTAGACTTTACCAGTGCATAGTTTGATGTTGCTATACAAGCAAGCTCATTCAGTACAGTTTCTAAGTAACCATTTATCAATTTTGCAGAATCCTATCTTGGATCAATATCAGCACATGGGCTTGCACCAATATCATAAAATGTGTCATCTCTCTTATGCATGGAATTTTTACAAACATTAACCGTCTTTTCCTGGATGAGGAACATATCCTCAAGCTTGTGGAGTCAATTTCCAAAAAGATGTGGATCTTGGCAAGAAAGATTTTTGTGTGCCCAGCAGATTTGATTCTCCTCAGCCACCTTTCCATGTGCCCTTTGCAGATGACCCTGCAACCTCATTAATCTTCTTTTTCTGAAAGAGCCCCAGCCAGAAATCTGCATGAAAGGTTCTCATTCTTGAGGAGCCAATCTTTTACCCAGTCAGTAGTGAATGAGGCCCATATTAATGTTATAGAAATGAAGACCATATTCAACACATTTCTGGAAGGAATTATGTGGAAAGGTGAATGATCTGCTCAATATATTGATTTTCCCAAGAATTTACCCAAATACCCATCTTGTTATTCATTGCCTTGTCCAGTTACTCTTTCATGCCTAGCTCAGGAGATTCATGTGAGAGAGAAAAAAATGTAATCCTCCTGTTATGGAGAGTAACTCATTAACTAGAAGGCCCTGCACATTGAAGGTCTATGAGGGGAAGTAACAGGTTTTCAGGGACTGGATAGCATCATTGAAGACTTCAATCCTACAGTTGGCTGAAACATTATCCCTAACTGCAATCAAAGGCTAAATGGTCGAATGGATATAGGACATGATATAGATTTATAAGAGCTCTTAGGTCAACTTTGACATTAAAACCCCAAAATCTCTCACCTATTTCCCCAAGTGGAATTTGTCAAGGATGTTGACATCAATTCAGATCAGTTTGAGCCATTAGACAGTGCCTTTTTGAATGTGTTATCATAGAGAAACATGTTTCTTCATAGCTTGAATGTTTGGGGCCCTTTAAGTGGATGCAAACTTTCTATTGTTCAGATAAGATGGGTCAGTCCTTATGATGTAAACAGGCTTCATAGCGAATAACAGGCTGCCAGTGACAGGCTACATAGCGAAGAACAGGCTGCCAATGACAGGCAAAGAGTGGTGTTCCATCTCCTCTCCTGCATCAATTAGTATCAGAAAGCAGTGATGCAGGATTTAGTCCATAATCTCAAACTGCATAAAGATCACAGAAAAGTTCCATGTGGTCTGGCATCACCTCTTCTTCTAGTCAAGCTGAAAAAAAGAGAATGTAGCAAACCAAACCCAGGCATTTGGCTAAAGTGGATAATACACTTTGTGTTTCTGGATTTGAAAGTAGAAAGATGGCCTGATGAAAATCTCAGCTCGTGAAACCATAATTATCTCCACAAACCTTGCATTCAAACAGAATGTTTAGATCCAAGACATGATATGTGTATTTGGCTGGCATGCATAATTAACCTTCTCAAGTATTTATCTGCATGATTCTGGCTAAACAGACAAGAATAGAATCTTGTTGGTCTGTGCCTGTGACTATCACTAAACCTCCTAGCACAGCCTTATCATGGGCTTTCACCTGGTGATTTTACTATGAAAGAAAAAATTAATTTCTTACCTATTTTACCAGAGTTTCTCATAAAGAGAAGAATCGTTTTTCCGGCAAGGTGATCAGGTAGATTAGTAACACCACCTTACAGAGAAGAATCCTTATTCCCTGGTAGGGCGATCAGGTTAAGTACAGTAATACCATCATAGAGAGAAGAATCCTCATTCCTGGCAGGGTGATCAGGTTAAGTACAGTAATACCATCATAGAGAGAAGAATCATTATTCCCTGGGGAGTGATCAGGTTAAGTACAGTAATAATCTCATAGAGAGAAGAATCCATTTTCCCTGGAGGGTGATCAGGTTGAGTACAGTAATACCCTCTTACATAGAAGAACCTTATTAACTGGAGAGTGATCAAGTAGAGTATATTAATACTGCCTAATATAGAGAAGAAGCCTTATTCTATGGAGGTTGTTCAGGGAGAGTACGTGTTTGTGTGATTAGGATTTTTAATGTAGCTTTAACAATTTTTCAGTCATATCACTACGATGTCCGCAGTGATGCAGTTTATAGTGATGTGTAGCACTGGGGCATCATGCCGCAAACATTCAGCATCATGTCCCACCCAGTCACATTATCCTGATGCCAGGCCAACCAGTCCTAACACTAACCTCTTAATGCTCAGCACCAAGCGAGGCTGCTGTTAGTACCATTTTTGTAAGTCTGTTATGACTCAGCCGGGGATCAAACCCACCACCTCCTGCTTTCGCTGCAGATGCTCAAACCACTAGGCCACCAGAGCAGTGCTAGGTAGAGTACAGTAGTACTGCCCAGGCCCGAACCTTGGCTGTGTGGGCCACAAGCAAAATAATTGCATTGTGGAGTTGATTTCCTGAAAGCTCAGGGTCCAAGGCAGTTGCCTCATTCACAATGCCCTAGGGCCAGGCTTGATACAGCCTTACAGAAAAGAATCCTTATTCTATGGAGGGTGAAAAAATAGAGTACAGTAGTACCACATGACAGAAAAAATTCCTGATTCCCTAGAGAGTGATTAGGTTATTGTAGGATGCTCAGCATTCCCTCTTTCTATTAACTGTTCTCCTAACTTTAAAGTGATTATTGAATGCAGAAATCAGATTTTTAGTAAATTATGTATTCCTCAAAAATACATATCAATCCCATATTGCTCAAAGTAAACAACTGTAGCCACCTAGTGGAGGTGAGGAGGAGTAAGAGAAAGGTTTAGGAAACGTTTCTTTCCTTCATCTACATGAGGTAGTGGAGTTCTTCCTAACATCAGTGTCAACAGGCATGTTATCTACAATAAATATAATTTACCAAACAATGTTCTATTTTTCAAAATATGTAGAATATAAATATTTTTTTTATTTCTGTGTTATTTACTTTTAAAATAAAGATTGTATGAGTATTACTTTTATAAAGAGATTGTGTACAACATATTTTTTCTATTACTTTGCAAAACTGAAGCAAATTCATAAAATTGTGAAATTTCATTTGGTGAATTCATAATGGAATGGTCCATAGGTAATGATTCTATTTTTAAAATTATTCTCCATCTAATGAGTCAAAATTTAACAGAAATGTTAACAAATCTTTATTTTTATATTTTTCACATCAATCTATTCTAAATACATTGTTTTAAAAAAAAATAATTCATGTTATAAAGGTGGTGCATCTGACAAAGAGCTGTGGATTCCATCCTCCATACCAGTTCCTGATGTCCACATCATTGCTCCTCTGAAGATAACAGATTCTGTCACTGCTCATCGGAAGAAGAGGGATGTTGGTGTGATGGAAGATATTGTGCAGCTTTGTCTTCAGGCACTAAACAACACCAACATCACTGACCACTGTAATGATTTTGGCAGTGTTGGGGACACTTTCTTTGAGGCATGTGTGAGAGAGTATTCTAGAATTGAAGAGACAGCAGTGGATGTCCTTGCTTCAGCTGTTTTTATCTACTGTCAAGCAGTAAATGATCTGGACGAATGCCTTTTTGATGGATACCTGGACTTCTGTCAGCCAACAAAATCCACAGAGTCAGCAAAGGATAACTTGATAATAATAATAGCAGCTGCTGTTAGCGGTATTGTGATTATTGCCCTGAGTATAATTATCATTGTGTATTGTTGCAAAAGGAGAGGTAAAAAGACAGCTGTGATTGAGGAAGATACGCCTGTCGAACAAGTCAGATGGAATGATGATACATTATTTCTAATTGATGAAGATGGAATGCCTTGTCCTTCCCCACCAATAGCAACTGGATATGGTGGAAGACTGGTTGAAACACCCATAAGTTCACCAACAGCACCACCAATTTCACAGTTTACAACACACGGATACAGAAGACAACCCACTATTTTGTCATTTGCAACACCCATTCCATTCCTCCAATCCAACAAGCGATCATCAAGGGGAGGCAACAGGGTACAAGTCAAGCCATTCCAGAGTGGAGATCATCAAAGTAAAGCTGTGTCTGATGACACTCTTCAGTCAGATGCAGACTCCAGGGCAGCATCATCCATTGCTTTATCAATACCATCTACCCCATTACCTGTTAGTCTCCCCACATCTAAAGAATCAGATCTAAAAGATAGGCACCCAGATGCGGTTGACGGTCAGTTCAATCAGTTGCAGATACACGCAGCTAGTGGCAATCAGTTGAAGAAGTCCCCATCAATTGACACAGATCTGAAGACCAGGCATCCAGAAATAGTCAATACTGATATCCTCACTGGATTAGATGACACGGATACAATAGACACTGTCCTCAACTTGGAACACCCTCACTACTTGTCTCGTAGTCCTGAAGGTGGACTTGTTCAGTCATATCATGGAGACAAACACTATGACTTGCATGGGAAAGGGAGACCTTCCTCGGGTATCAGGCCTTCCTCAGGTATCAGGCCTTCCTCTGGCAACATGACCATCATGAACCCAGCATTCATTGGTATTAAGGATGAGGAACAAACAATTGTTAACCTCCATGGGCGCCCAAAGAATACTGAGGTAAAAAGCAAACCCAGTAAACCTTCCAAGGCCTTGATCAAAACTGAAGAGCGTGTAGAGGATATTTGGCAACAAGAGATTCCCAACCATCCGAAACCTCAAGAGGAAGCAGAGCAAGGGTTTATTTATCCTGACTGGGACAATTGACTTTATCACAACAATTCTTGAGAAATGAACTTCAGTTTTTAATGTTTTAGTTTCTTTGTTTTTTCTTTTGCATCAAAATAGGTGTAGGACTTAATAAATGCAGATTACATGACTTGAAAACTTTCAGAGACTTTACATTGGTTTTTTTTAAAGTTTTCTTTTGCTGATACATCAGCCAACATTGTTTTTACATTATTTTTTACTTTACACTTTGTCTGTGATATATTTTTGTGGTGATTCATATGCAATATAATATTACATGTATTGATAGAATGTGATAGTAAGATTGAAGATTTTAATTTTGTATACATTACCATTTAATACAGTTATTATGAACTCTTTTGTATCTATTAGAAAGCATTTTCTAACAATTAAGATATTTTTTCCTTAATTATATCATCTGTGTTAATTAAAGGTATCATTTTTCTCTAAAGAACTTCAAGTTCATTCTTTTTAAACAAAATAACTTCATAAAATTTTAGAAAAATAATGGACATGGTATAATTCCTTTGAAAGTTAAATCGAAATTGCTTGAAAATTAAAGTTATGAATATATTCTTAATATTGGACTCTTTAAAAATATGAAAGGAATGTTAAGAAATACTAAACAATAGCAATTTTCAAACATGGTTGACAAGTAGTTAATTTAACCTGGTTTTATTCTTATCTGTATCATAAGAAAATCATTGCAAGATTTATATTTGCAGTTTTGTTTTTTCTTTGCTTGCAGATTTTTCACTTCTCTTGGCTAATGTACATATATTTATAATAATTCTGTTTTAATTTGAATCCAAAATCGGTTACAAGGTATTCCTTTTGAACTATAATCAGCTGAATAAAGGGACATTTTCCCTGGTTTTCCTTGTTTCCTGGTTATTTCTTATTATTTCTCTCCAACCCAAACTAAATTAAGAAGCTATTTAATTTTTATAGCTGTTGTTCTAAATGAGATAGATAAGTGTAAAACAGTAAAAAATGCACATTACTATATGTTATCCATTAGTCAAAAATTAGCGACAACAGCAGCCAAATATCCTGAAATAACAGCTACAGTAATCACATTATCTGTCCTTTGAACCCAATGTGACCCTCATTGCTATGCATAGCTTCAAGTTTATTCAATGCCTGGTGATAGGTTTAACATTTATGTGCCTTTCAGTTGTGCCTATCTCTTACTTTTTATATGTAATTCTTATGTGTCTACCATAAGGCAGAGTGTATTTTGATGTTAACCATTGGTATGATACTAATTTAACTTCTGCACAATACCGAACTACAAGCATGTCTTGCACTTCGATATGGGAAAGATTACTGGGTCAAAAGGTCAAAGATCAAGGTCACTGTGACTAAGACAAGAAAAATTCTTTTTACACAGTAATTCAAGTTTACCACCAAACTTTTTGGATGACTTGCACACAGGTAAGGAAGAAACTATCAATTTCAGGTCACAAAGATCAAGGTTGTTGTAACTGACATAAAATAATGGGTTCTGCAAAAAAAATGTGACCTCTACTACATGTATTTACAGGTACAAAAAATTGAGGTATGACAAATCAATGGCAAAAATAAAAGGAATCTGGAAAACATTTGCCTATACAGTCCCTGCAAACTCCTTACAAAAAAAAATCATTCCAAGAACTAATTTCATGTAAACAACCTGAAAGAAAAAGCTTCTTAAAACTTAAATACCACAATTTACAATACATGTAAATCTTTAAATTTCAGTATAAGAATACAAGGCCCTCTTCATCAAACCTGCAACAGTGTCCTACTGGACATTTTGAATCAAATTTAGGATTTCTGCATTAGCCATCATGATTAGAATCAAAAGGAATTTCAGTGCCCTAACTATGAAAGTACCACACAGATCCTTTTCCAGTTATTATTTGATATTACTAACAAGTTGCATTTCCATATTATAAACTCTTTTGTTGTCTTTGGTCTAACAAACAACTATCAGACCTTCATTGTGAATTTAGATGCCAGAAAACACAGTGTTAGATTTTAACATAGCTGTAACAATTTTAGTCATATCACTATGATGTCTGCAGTTTCTCAGTATATAGAGATGTCTAATACTGAGGCATCATTATGCTGATATCCAATATGGCCACTACAGTACATATCTTGAAAGTCCCAATTCTCTGAGGATGGAGTAAAATATCCTGGTAATTGAGTGAACAGGAGACCAATGAGTGGCTTTGGCCTCGACTTCATACTAAATGGGTGGGATGAGCCCAGTCACGACAAGTCATCGTCACACCGAGACCAAGCAAGTCTTTTAACTTGCTTTTCCAACTTTAGCTTTACCTTTGTTTTGACTGTATCTCTTGATGCCACCATTGCCTCTACAGTTTTCTCGTTTTTCACCCATCATTTTAAGAAGTCATAAGACAACACTGAGAAGCATTGCGAAAATGAAACGATTGTCACATGCCCACAAATTTAAGTAACACCACATATTCCAGGCAAAACCTTGTCTCATTATCAAAGAATGTAACTCGTAAGAGACCATCATGGAAAATCTGTTTCTATTTTAAACTCTTGTTCATCTGTAAAAATAAATTATGGAACATGATCTGTAAAGTAAATGGTAAAAGACACAACAACTCTCTATGACAACTAAAATTAAACAGTAAAACTCCAAACATGATGATATTGCAAATGTACTTGCTGATAGTTTTTTTTTCTAAAATTCAGTATCATCATCTAATTATTCACCAGATTTTCGAAGACTGAAAAATCACAAAAAGAAGATCCATATAAAATTCAAATAAATTATTTCAGAAAGTTATTATCAACCGCTGTTACTTATGGATGCTTTAAACAAAGCCCTATATTCATCCACAGGGCCTGACGAAAAAACATTACCAAGGTTTGGAAACCTCCCAGAACCCTCATTAATCCCTCTTTTGACAATTTTCAATGTTTTATGGATGACTGATAATATACCAAAAACTTGGAAAGAGGTTACGATAATACATGTAAGGATAGCACATTCTATTCTATCAACTACGATCCTATTGCTTTGACAAGATGTGCGTGTAACACAATAGAAAGAATGATGAATGCATGGCTTGTTGATAACTGGAGAGTACCAATGTAATAGCTCCTTTCCAGAGTGGCTTCCAATATAGCATGGACGTAGTTCTAATGATCATCTGGTTAGACTTGAAACATTCATTCCGAATGCTCTGATCAAGAAAGAACACTTACTGGTAGTAACTGTTTTCATCGATTGGAAAAGACCTATGATACAATATGGCAGTACGGAAAAATGAACGATCTGGGTCTACCCACTTTTATATACAACTTTTACTCAAATAGGGAATTCAAGTTATGAATGGGCTCCAAACACGGATATGTATGATCAAGAAATGGATGAGCCCCGAGCAGCATTTTATCTGTTATGCTTTTTAAAATAAGACTGAATAACATTACAAAGTGTTTGGGTCCTGGTGTGAGGGCAAGGTTTTATATTTTTTTAATATTAATTTACAGCATACAAATGCAAAAAACAGCAACTCTGAAGTGGGAGTGAGTTGAAATAGTGTTGGGGCAAGTTGGCATAAACTGGGTCAAGTTTGCAGTGGGGTAAATTGACCTACTTCCAACTGCTCCCTATATGTTGACACATACATTTGAAGGACAATTGCAACAAAATATAAACAGGATTCAAAATTTAATGGTGTCAAACTCAAAAACAGTATGCATGCATTTCTGTCAGCTACAAAAACATGATGATCCTAAACTAATAATGGACGGAACACTTAAACTGCTTTAGTTATAGTCTTCTTCAGAAAACCTGCCATTATTTCACATTAAAAATCAAAACTAAATGCTTGAAAGCCTTTGATAATACTCAAAGTGGAGGTACACAATGACTGATAGAAATTCCCTCTGGTCCTTAAAAGCTTCTTAAGTATACACACAAGGACATTAGCATAGCATATTCCTTTAGCTATGTAAACTCACACTAACATTAATATCATCAAATAGGCCATTACCCATTTTGGTCACACGTTCGTGCCCATCGAAATACACATTATCCCTGCAAGGTGTACACGGTATATATATAAATTCTCAATCTTATTATATACAAAACAATATTATATAATCAGATGCATTTCTGTACATTGCACTTCTACAAATGTACACAGATATGCACATATCCATATCCATGCACTGATATATCCTTACACATGATTCTCCTACATATATAGTATACTCAATTAGGCATATTCCTGTCCTAATGTTACACACTGCAATCATTATACAAAGTTTATAATTCAATTCAACATTTGAAAATCTATAATATCAAATAAATAAATGCATGAGGTTACTAAGAATTAACCCAATAGCAAATTACAATATTAATTCTTTACATCTTAAAATATGCATGTATATCAAACACTAATAATTAATAATTCTACACACTAGAATACATACTGCAATAATTAGAGTACACATACTTTGCAGTAATATTTTACAACAATTGAGCAAATAGTCACTGACCTGTACCAAAACTCCTTGTAATTCCCAGAATATACAATTTTTGCGCCAATAGTGAATGGCGCTGGAGTAGCTTGTTTTCTTTCCATTCCGACCATTGGTTATAGCATACTGAATTTAGTTCTCAAGATAATAGATTTAACTTGAGATTCTAATGTTTGGCCATGCCTTGGTCGATTCCGATTGGATGTCGGTTTATAATGATCAGACACTGCCACTCCTAACAGTCTGTCAAGGATGTTTATGACCCTCTTTGATACTCCCCTGTTCTGAACAAAGAAATCCACCACTTACCTGTGAACAATGTTATGTAACTGGCTTTGGCAGATTAGTTCTGAAGCTGTGTTAATCTCTTTAAATAAAGTCATTATTATTATTATTATTATTATTATTATTATTATTATTATTATATGTATTAATACCATACACAGGTTTCAAACCTGGTATAAAAGAGTTATCATATAATAATAATAATAATAAAAATAATAATAATAATAATGAGGACTTTGTAAATAACCTAATCCTTAGAAGCTTTAAGCACTTTACAACATCTATAATGATATGACTACATAGAAACAAAAAACAATGATATTGGAAAACAAAAATTGCTGAAAATATTTAAGGTATGAAACAGTATTATGTCTTTAAGTTTGTTCTTGCTGTCAAAAAAGGTGAGTTTTAAGAGCACTCTTGAAAGGGATCACTTTACCTTTGTGTCTAATTTCAATGGGCAATTCATTCCACATTGCTGGGCCATGGTATGCAAAAGAACGTTATCCATGTGACTTCGTTTTCATAGTGAGAACAATGAGTATACAATTGTCATTATAGGAGTGTAAGTATCTTGGTGGTGTGTACACATGAGTGATGCCAGATAGGTATGTTGGACTGGAGTCTGTCAGTAAAACGTAGCACAGAGAACAAATTTTGTGTTTGATTCTGGATCACATGGATAGCCAGTGTAGGGTATATAGTAGTGGGGAGGTGTGCTCTGATCGTGGTACTCTATAGATGATCCGAACAGCTGTGTATTGAACTTTTTGAAAGATTCTGGAGTAGTAAATGCTGCAGACAAATCAAGGTGGGTGAGGATTGTAATCTTTCCGCTATCCAAAGCAGATAGAATGTCATTAAATAATTTTCGAAGAGTAGTTTCAGTACTGTGGCAAGGGCAATATGCAGACTGTACATTGCTAAAAAGACTTTGTCAATTCAAATGAGATACAAGCTCAGGGTTAGAAACACTGTTTCCAAGATTTTGTATATGAACGAGAGATTAGAAACTGGAAGGGTAGTTCTTAAAATCATAATGGTTAAGTGTTGATTTCTTCACAAGAGGCTTTACAATGGCAGTTTTTAAAAATGATGGGAATTCCCTGGATGAGAGAGAGATATTAATAACATCAGTTAGTGAATGCAATATTGGGTCTAAGCACTCAAGCAGCAGTGATGTTGGAATTGGATCAAGTTCACATGACTTTGGTGCACTCTTCATCACGATTTTATGTACTAAATCCAAATGCTCCTAATGGTTGTCACTGAAATTCTGTATCATAACTATGTGGTGACAATGAGTCAACTGAAATTGTGTTATCAAGTGTATCTCTAATGGTTTGTACTTTGTCACGGAAGAAATTTGCAAATATATCCAGAAGGTATACTGTAGAGAAAGTACATGTAGTTGGAAGTGGTGTACATTTGTTCCTTGACATTAGTTTGTTAGTTATCTCTAAGAGCTCTTTGCAGCTGGAACTCTCCCTGATCTTAAAACTGTTTTGGGATAGTTTACTCTCCCTGATCTTAACACTGTTTTGGGATAGTTTACTCTCCCTGATCTTAACACTGTTTTGGGATAGTTTACTCTCCCTGATCTTAACACTGTTTTGGGATAGTTTACTCTCCCTGATCTTAATACTGTTTTGGGATAGTTTGGCTAAATGGAGTACTATTATGAAGTAAGTGGTAGGCATTGCTGTCAATAACAAGCTCCATGTGATCAAACATGAATGGTATCCATAGAGATGAGGTAGGCAATAACTACAACTGATCATACTTATATAACCGAATCCTACACATTAGGGGCAAAAACCCACTTTTACATTTCTTGCAATGAAGTCTTGGCTGTGCTGCACTTTATAATAGAATGTGTCAGTCTCCATTCTACATGGGATGGTTACTACAATGTTCAGCATTGAAGGAACATTTTGATATGGTAAATGTGGCATGTATTTTAAAAGAAAGTTAATATTTATTTAAAAAAATATAGCTTGTATTTCCTTTTGTATTTATCAATTACAGGCACCCTGATTTATCTTTTCTTGCATAATTATTCTTTGTACACACAAATTTGCATTTCCCAAGTTCAGGAACCTTCATATATTTGCACCATCTCATCATTGTGTTTTTGTATATTTACTGCTCATTGGTAATAAACCTCTTTGATCAATACTTTTTTTTTATCATATTATAACTGTTTTATGGCTCTTACAGTGTTACAGTGCTGGTGTGATGTAAACTCCAGAGCAAAAAGTTATACTGTCATATAATGTTAGTTTGACCTAAATGAAAATGCTGCCAATCACAAATTTAATGTCTGCCACTGCTGCCATTTTGAGAATCTTCTTATGACTGCTCCTCCTGTATGGATAGTTGTAAGAGACATGTCAACTATTTAGATCTACAGAACATAACACACTATACTATTTCTAAGCAAAATATCATACAACACAATGTATGTTATAAAGCTACTAAACGTTTTATATTATTTTGCACACATAATCCTTTAGGTAGTTTTGTAGCTGACATGGGGTGGGTGGCAGCTACATTGGGGAATTAGCTGGTATAGCTAACAAACAAATATCTAGGTTACATATTTTCTTTAATTCAAATTAAAACTCTCCCCCTAGCCAGTTCTCCTCTGGTAAATATATCAGCCTAGAGCAGACTTCACAGGAGACAACTTATATCACATTTCTGTAACTGGCTTGAATTGTTTATGGTACATAGATCTGTGTTTCCTACATTAAACTAAACATTTGATATCTCACTAATGAGTTGTCTAGAAGTTGATTTGAAAACATAAATGATTATAATATATCTGATCAGACTCACACTCACTTTCTACCTCTTCCTCAAAATACAAATGTTAAATAAATTGGGTTTAAGTGTAAAGGTTGACAAAGATTGTCAAAGTTCAATTATAAAATATCTATTTCTTTAAAATCTATATCTGAGATATTTTTGCTAATTAGAGAAACATAATCTAATATCTTGTCTCTAATATCATCAGCATTTTCAAAATCTAAAACTATTTGTAAGTCCTGTAAATAATGATTTAACTAATTTGCCAAAACACAACTGCCTGTTCTCACTAGACTTGCTAAACCAAAATGATTAATGTCCTTAAAGTCATGGGGTGAGTGTACTGTAAAGATTCTGCTTGTATTGTTTTGGAAGGAAACTGGAAAGCAGTTAAATCATCTAAAAGTCCCTGCTACAGTAGTCTGGTGATTTTCTTTTTAATGCAAGGTCAGATGTTGGATATGTGTCACATCTACATCTTTCTTTAGATTTATTGTAACATATGTCTGGTCATTAGATGGTGGAATATGTGGTGAATTCTTTACCGTCTTGAAGAATGACGAATTTCAAGTAATATGATGGTCTTCTCTTCTCGCTGTTATCATTGATACCTTTATGTAGACAACTTCATATGGTTTGGGGTCGAATGGAGTTGACATTTTGACTAGCTTTTCTTGTGTTACTAGAACACTGTCTCCAACTTTAATATTTTTAAGTTTATATTATTTCTTTTTTTCACACACATAATCCTTTAGGTAGTCTGGTGGTTTTCTGAGTTGTGATGATCTTTTTAATGCTAGGCCAGATGTTGGATATGTGTCACATCTACATCTTTCTTTAGATTTAATGTACCGGTATCATATGTCTGGTCATCAGATGGTGGAATATGGGGTGAATTCTTTACTGTCCTGAAAAATTACGAATTTCTAGTTATCTGATGGCCATCGCTTCTAGCTGTTATTATTGATCCCTTTTTCTTGCCAACTTCATATGGTTTTGGGTCAAATGGAATCGACAACTTGTATAACTTTTCTTGCTTTACAAGAACACGGTCTCCAACTTTGAAACAACTTCGTTGCTTTTGTACCGTAGATTGATCTCATGTTGCTCATCATCTTTTCCTTTTTCTCAGTATCGGTTTGATTTGCAGGTTGCTGCATGAGGTGTGGTTCTGTAATTGCATAAAACGTTGTACATTTCTTGTTTCCAACTTTTATGTTCTGCATTAGCTGCTTTGATTGTTTTTCCAATTGTCCTCATAAACCATCAGCTTGAGGCTATAAAGGTGTGACTTTCCTATGCTTGAATCCCACGTATTCTGCAAACTTTGTAAACTCTTGTCCTTTAAATGGAGGTCCATTATCCATTTTTACAACTTCTGGTATTCCAAGCATAGAAAATATTTTGTCAAGTAGCAGAATGACTGTTTTTGTAGATCGATTTTGAGTTAATAATTTTAACTACTAGATACCTTGAGTAGTCATCAACATTAAATAAACTTGTGACAACAAGTACCATTAAATAAACTTGTGACAACAAGTACCAATAAATAAACTTGTGACAGAAGAGGGCCATTGAAGTCTATGCTAATTTGGCTCCAAAGTAGAACAGACATTTTTGCTTTGACATTGATGCAAGGCAAGGTATACAACTTGGACATAAAACCTCTGATTGATTGTCAATACCAGGTGACCATACTTTCTCACGAAGAAGTTTTGTATTGACTATGCCCTGATGGCCTTCATGTGCTAGCTCAATCACTCTGTTTTGTAGCCATTTTGGTACTACTAGTTTCCTGTCACACAGCAGGACAAACCCATTTATAACTGGAATGATCGTAAGTTCATGTCTGAGTCTTGAAAATATTTCCAAGGTTTTGTTTTGTTTGTTAGAATCTTTCCAATTTCCAGATTCTATTGATTTGATAACATGTTGGTGGTCTGGGTCCACTAAAGTAGCCATCCGAATTTCTTCATCGGTCATGTCTTTGGGTACCGCATTGACGAATATGAATTGAACATAAGCTTCTGCAGATAGTTGTAATCTCAATCTCTCAATTCTAGCAGGGGGTTGTGTTTTTAAATTATTGAAAATAACTTCCAGGAGCTTGTGGTCACTAATTAGCTTAAAAGTATGACTGAACATGTACAGATGGAAGTGCTCACAACTCCAGACCATTGCAATTGTTTCACATTTCATCTGTGAAAATCATTTTTCCACATCTGAAAGTGCTATATTGGTTTAGTCAATAATCTTTCCATTATGAGTTAATAACACTCCTAGACAACAGGACTTGCATTTACAATTGTATTAAGATCAAAATATGCTATTATTGTGTCACTAGCTAGGTCTTGTTTTCAGTTTTTCAATTTCATGTTTTTCAGTCCATTCCCATGGTTTATTTTGCATGGTTTCAGCTCGAAGAGGCTCATTGATTGTTGAATAATTTGGAATAAATCTAGATAGTTTGTCATGCCCAGACAACTGTGCACTTGTGATGTGTTTGATGGAATACTGGCACTTTTAATTGCTTCCACTGTGCTGCTGAACATTTGACCAGTTTCCTCCACTTGTCTCAATCATGTGCCAATGCCTGTATCTCCGCAAAACTTTTCCTGGTCTCCGGAACCCTGCCTGTTCTGTAGCGATTATTTCTTCTGCTTGTGGGTTCAGTCTGTTTAAGACGATCTTCAGCATCACTTTACTTGCATGGCTGATCAAGCTGATAGTTCTGTAATTTTGGCACCACTGGAGATTGCCTATTTTGGAGAGTGTTATAATAAGTGACTGGGTCCACTATGTTGGCCATTCGCCTGTCTGCCAGCCAAATTTTGTTAGTAACTCTATCACTGATTCCCCACCATTCTTGATAAGTTCAGCTGGGATATATATATATATATATATATATATATATATATATATATATATATATATATATATATATATATATATATATATATATATATATATCTCGTATGGTCTGACAGCATGTTTTACAACAGTGTCCTGCTTTTACAACAGCACGCCCCACTATCTCTCTGGCAAGTCAAGTGATTTCGACAGCACGCCCTACTGTCTCTGCAGCGCACCAAACCATACCATCTCTCGAGTTCGCCTTCTCCACTTCAGCCAACAATCACTCCAGCTCAACCTTTTTTCACTGGATCTTTCTATGAAAGTCTAAGAAGATACAGAGACACTGTTGTGAAACATGCTGTCAGACCGTGCGATATATATATATATATATATATATATATATATATATATATATATATATATATATATATATATATATATATATATATATATATATATATATATATAATAAGGTTGCCTTGGATCAGGAACGTAAGGGGGGGGGGGGATTTGCTTCCTCCCCCTAAATCTGATTGTGCTGTAAAATTGCTGTAGCCTATACACGTCCCCCCCCCCAACCAACCACGTTTTGACACAGCCAGCCCCCCCCCCCCCCCCTTACAAAAATAGTAATGACGTCCCTGCCTTTGATAAAATACTTTAATGTTCCTGTTTGACACCTGGTATCCCCGGTGCATGCTCTGAATGCACTTATTTGAAATAATAAAGGCAAATTTATGCTATTTTTTAAAGACCTTAATTTTCAATTTTCTGATAGCATTATCCATAATTTAATTACCATATACACATATTTATCGATTACTGCAATTCTTCCTCCTCAGCCGATTCTGTAATTTCTCCAGTTCACCTTAAATCTATTCAGCTCACCTTAGGATCTCTCCAGTGGACCATACGATCTCAGTTTATGTCACGCTACAACTTTACCGACGCGTGCTACGATATTTCCAGCACGCTCCATGATTTCGACGGCACGCCCTGCTATCTCTGCAGCACGCCATATGATTTGGACAGCACGCCCTACTATCTCTCTGGCAAGCCACGTGATTTCGACAGCACGCCCTACTGTCTCTGCAGCGCACCAAACCATACCATCTCTCGAGTTCGCCTTCTCCACTTCAGCCTGCAATCGCTCCAGCTCAACCTTTTTTCACTGGATCTTTCTATGAAAGTCTAAGAAGATACAGAGACACCGTAGGGTTTCTCCAGTGGACCCTAAAATCTCTCAGCTGACGCTACAACCTCACCAACGCGTCCTACTATCTCTCCAGCACGCCCAGTGATTTCGACTGCACGCCCTACTATCTCTGCAGCGCACCATACCATACCATATTTCAAGTTCGCCTTCTCCAGTTCAGCCTAACTCTCCAGCTCAACCCTACGATCTTTCTAACTCACCCTACGATCTATCCAGCTCATCCTAACAGTCCCTCAAGCTCGCCTTATGATCTATTCAACTTATCCTTAAATCTCTCGAGCTCGCCTTGTGATCTCATTAGCTCATCCTACAATCTCTCCAGCTCATCTATTTTGAACAATTTGACACGCAGTTGTCTTGTGGTCTCTTTAGCTCACCCTACAAACCCTCCAGCTGGCCGTTTGATCTCTTCATCTCATCCGACAATCCCTCTAGCTCAACTATTTTGAACAATTTGACGCGCCGTAGTCTTGAGATCTCTTTAGTACATCCTACGTTCTCTACAGCTGGCCGTATGATCTCTTCTGCTTATCTATTTTGAACAATCTGACGCACCATAGTCTTCTACTCATTTGGAATATCAGGGTGTTCAGTTGTATTCTCCTCTTTCAAGCAGTTTCGAAGAAGTGAACAGCACATTTGCTACAGCAAATGACTCTTATGCGGTATGTCGTGAGTTCGAACCCCAGTTCTGACGACCTGTTTCGATTTCCCTTGAACAAGGTATTTCAGGTCAGCTTGTTATAACTGTTATTTGTGGCAAAAATTGCTGATAATAGCTAAGGCTACAAAATGAAAGGCCACATTAAAAGAAAG
This sequence comes from Unio delphinus, assembly GCA_029339505.1. Lineage (NCBI taxonomy): Eukaryota > Metazoa > Mollusca > Bivalvia > Unionida > Unionidae > Unio > Unio delphinus. The sequence continues at coordinate 4,781,637 of JAQISU010000225.1, forward strand.
ACTAAAGAACGAGGGTAATGGTTTGCCCTAACTTTTGTAAAACATTTAAAAGATGCTTCATTGAATTTAAATATATGTAGACAACAGCTGATTGTTATCAGTGCATCATTCGTATCTGAGAGTATTTTATCACAATGATTATCTAGTGCAAAGTTATTAAAATCAAATTACATCAATTAATTGCATAATCTTGAAGGTGCGACAAAGCATATATAAAGACATAATGAAAAAATATAAACAATAATACCCATTATTACTAAACTTAAAAATCAATGTTACTACCAACTGTACCTATTAAGCTTACGAATAATTTTAGTCATCTATTCTCCTTGGGGTATGTTATATACTGAACAGAACAACTGTTTTTGAAGGGGAAAAAATGGGTGCTGGATGTTTAATGACACAACTGCATAATAACACAGTATTTTCAACAAACACTAAGTACTATTTTTGTTTAATTGACATAGCCGGTGACAACACGGTTGGAAACAACTGGCTTAATACCAATTCTTTATTGCAAACGCAGTTTTGTATTAATTTCGCAATCTTGAATTTCTCTACTGGCATCAGCCATTTTAAACTTATCAAGCTCCTGAGTCTGGAGTCCTGACTATTTTAGCTAGTAACTGTTGAAGATCCCCTTAATAAGCCGAAATTTTGTAAGGGACTTGATACATTAGTGTATACTCCTAAGGTCTTTGGCGTGAAAAGAAACCCCCAAAATTATTTACAACTTGAGCAGGACTTATCACGTTTAGTGAGCTGATTTCCAGATATATATTGTGACGTAACCGTTCGACCGGAAGTCGATTTGTTTACACTCGTACCCAACAAACACTGTCCCAAATATACGATACTGTCTATATGTATGTGTGCATACCTATAGTTAATTGCCTAAGTATTTAAAATATGAATGTTCATGTCTTATTACCGCCAATATCTTGTCCACAATATAGAACACGAGAAACATCCTTACCACATCGACTACTTGCCACCAACAAGGAATTCGTCACCAGATAGTTCCTGGTATGTTCCCACGCAGTCACAGAGGAAACACACTTTACATTTGGCTCATAAAAAATATATGACTGGTCACTTATTCTATATATACTGTTACGTGCTTAGGCTCGAATAAGCAGCAACACAGAAAAAGTGAAAACTAACAAGCTTGTAAAAAATTTAACAATGATTTTATTAAGTACAATTATTTTCATAAAATAAATAAACTTACGGTTTTAGAGAATCAAATCCAACAAATATAGAATTCACAAAATAATCCACCAATGAAATTGCAAGTCCTGATAAATAAATGTTCTAATAGTTCCAGGTTCGAATCTTGATGATGTAATAATCCAAAATGGCTGACAATGTCACGTGGTACAGTTCTTGTTTTAAATCATCCAAATGAAATTATGAAACATATGTCCTTTTCCAGATAATTAGAATAATTCTTCTTTTCCAATGAATTGACATAAAGTCCAGAACACTCAAACATGAAAATACACAACATAAGCCCAAACATCTACTAAAGTTAGCTTCTAAAACACAGCTATATATATATATATATATATATATATATATATATATATATATATATATATATATATATATATATATATTGTAATTTCCTCGTAAACAAGAGGAATCATGTGAGTCTGGAAGGTCATGGAAAAAGTACTTTCTTCAAGTCACGTAGTAACAGAATGAACCAGAAGGAAAAATCAGCCACTGATAAAATGTTGTCCCCGAAATTAACCAATGAAATTGAAGACCTGTTGACAATGTCCAAAGCAAGGTCAGGAACTAGACCACTGTAAGCCAAGGTCAGCCTGTTTATCAGTAAAGTACAGGTCAACTGAATTTTCTAGAAAAATTTCCCATTTAATGAATAATAAATCCTAAATGACAATTTTGGATTTAATAATTAAAAATAAATAAAATTAAATCCAATAGCCGTAACAATACTCTTCAGTTATCTTGAATGCATCAAACTGACACCCAAACCTATACTCCAGAGTGGTGAAATATCCATGCGATATTTGCGGGATTGCATGCACACGGTCCAAGAAGATATATTCAGTTGCCTGTACAAACATCAGGATTTCTTGGCATTAACTTTCAACGCATATTTGCCAAACGAGAAACCTTTTCTGACCATGCTAGAGTATTGCGATCCTGACATCATACCTGCTAGCGAGACGTGGCCAAACCCTTCAAATGCTGAGAACAAAGTCTTGCCAGACACATCCAGATTTGTTGGTAAAAGAGACAGACCTGAAAAGTTCCCATTTGGCTAATATCATTAGATACAACATTGACGCAATATAGAAATTAATACCCATAGTAAATAAGACTTTGTACCAGTTTATTTTACATGCACCAGCTTGAAGAAACCACTCATTGTTGGAAGTATTCATAGACCCCCTGATAACAATAACGACTACGCAGAAGAGCTCTAGAGAAATTGCAGAATTCCACTCAGGATATAAGGATCAAACATTGTAGATTTGGGGAGATGCAAACCTACCAGATATTAACTTGGCAGACGACCCCATATCAGGACACAACTACCCCATATATATCAACCAGGCCTTCATTGACATAGTTAACGACATTGGATGCGAACAAAATATACGGCTTCCCAACAAGAACAACAACACACTCGTAATTTTCTTGAAAAATCGCCCATCTCTTATCACCAATTGTGCCCCGTTACCTGTGATCAGTGACCACAACATAATAATGATTAATACTAAATCATTCTAAGCAGACAGAAGCCAGTTACGAGTCTCATCTACTTGTGGAGGAAATCAAATATCACTTCGATGCACACCAAACTCACAGAATTCTCACCGGCTCTTATTGGCTGAAACTTAAACAAAAACGTATACAGGTCGCTACTACCTATATTCCTTCGAAGATGACATTTTTGTAGATGCAAACAACCATGGTGTAACCTTCAGGTACGTACACACTTCACAAGGATGAGAATGGCATAAATGAGAGCAAGACAGACAAACCATGCAAATGACTGGGATAGATACTGGCATACATAACACAAAAGCTTTAATCAGTCTGCCGGAATGCTTACAATGACACATGACCAGCAAGAACGTATACACTTTTGTGAAAAGTAAGAAACTTGATGGCTGCGGAATTTGCCCTTTAAAAAAGGGATGGCACAATCCATTTCAGTGCATCTGACAAGTCAGAAATCGTGCACACCTACTTCTCGTCAGTCTTCACTATCGATGACACGACACATATGCCTGATCTCGGTGCTAGCAACACTCCGACTGACCCCTCCATATTCACGAGAAAGCGTCACCTAAACTCTTCAAAGACCTTAACCCACAAAAACCTACTGGTTGTGACCAAATATCGCCAAGATTTCGTCAACATTCTTGAAAGTGATGGCACCTTCAATATCTCCAGCCGTAACTTTCCTATTCCAAACCTCATCAGAGCAGGGCCATACTCCGGACGACTGGAAAAGAGCATTCGTCTCTACACAGTTCAGCAACGGCGAATATAAGCAAAGCTTCCAACTATAGGCTGGATTCCGTGACATCAGTTAGCTGCATAGTCATGGAGCACATCATCCATAGCCATCTGATGTAGCTTTATGACAGTATTAACGTTCTATATGAAAGACAACATGGTTCCGAAAGAAGAGATCATGCGAGAGCCAACTTATAATCACACTACAGGATCTATTAGCAGGCCCAAACAATATATATATATATATATATATATATATATATATATATATATATATATATATATATATATATATATATATATATATATATATGCGGTTCTTCTCGACCTCAGCAACGCCTATGGAAGAAACCATGAGGCAGAGCTCGAAGACCAATCATCTTCATCAGTACTCGTCACTTCAAGCGTTCCCCGAGGAATGGTCATGTGTCCTCTTCTGTTCTTGATCCACATCCACGACTTGCCGTTGAGAGTCAATACTCAAGTTAGCATTTTTGCCGACCACAGATTTCTTTATAGAATAATCGTCTTGGACCAGGACGCAGAACTGTTACAAGCAGATCTAGACCGCCGAAAACAATAGAAAAAAGACATATAAATCTCCAACAAGATACGAATCGTTCCATCCATATAGTTCATCCATGTTTTTAAAAAAATCCACAACTGATGCTGACATCCAAGGCTAAAAATTTGGGAGTAACCTTCATTGCATCTTATCACACAATATTACAAAGAAGGTTAACAACACCATAGCGTTCCTTCATAGAAACATGTCCACGTGCCCGAACAAATAAAATCAACAAACTAAAATTCATTAGCACGTCAACATTTGGCATATGTGTAAACCGTTTGGGACACATCGTCTAAAATGTTGACTAAATGAAACATTGCCAGAACTGCGAGATAATGGAAATCCAACATTTCAACGGTGCTTGCTCGTGGGATTCATGGAGGCCAGGGTACCAGGTAAAAATGTACTTGTAATTCCTACAACCATGTGATCCAAGGTTATTACTAAATTTAACGGAAATTGTACCACTAACTTTGTCGGGTATTACTGAAGTGCGAATGTAACTTCTTTACGTGATAAGAAGTTCTTTACGCACCTTATTACTACCGGCCTGTGTCTCTTGGAGTTATGCCCCTTTAAAGAAGGCGCAAATTGCCACATTTCGAGGTTTTAAAACTTAAACGGAATGTCATAGACGATACTTCATTTGCAGTAGTTTATTTGAGCAAGTTTAGGCTAGGGTGGCACAAATTATGGCTTCAATCGTTGCAGAAGTTCTTACATCAGCAGGTATGCCCCAAATGTCATAAAATTCGGATATAATATACTTACAGTGTAATACGTCAACATTAATAGGTATCACAATGAGGGATAACAGACCAAATTAAAAGTTTCATCTCATTTTAATAAATATGTCATTTTTGAGAAGGTCAAAACATCAGAAATAACAAATTTGCAAATACAGTTTACTCCTTTTAATGGTGTTTTTTTTAGTAGCCCTAAGTTATCGCTGCTTTTTTAAAGGAAACTACCTATTTTATTGCCTGTAAAAAGAAAACAACCACAAATTCTCCCAAAACTTTGATCATTTTTTGTACCATGTATACATTGAACACAAATCCAGTAAATTTGAATGGAATGTTTTCTATGGTTAATTAATGAAACAGTCACTAGAGAATATAACCAGACTTTTTTTGAGGTATAATGTACAAATGTGTGTGGTATATAAAAGAACATTTTCGGTAAATGTGCCAATCAAGAATTTGCAGCACAAATTGCTCAACATTTACAATTATGAGTGCATGTCCAATCAAAAAGATAAATTATGTTTAAAGCATGCCTTGATTCATATGAAATTGAAAAACAAAACGGATTGGTAATATCTACTTTCTTACTGTTACAAAAGGTATATAAGGATGATGTAACAAGACAAGCTGGATATTTATTCCTTATAAATGCCAACCTGTATGAGAATTTGTTTAGACTAATTATCTAAAACATTGTTTTTTTTTATGACTTAAATTTAAATAATTTGTTTTTTTATATAATATTTTTATGAAAAGTTGTATACAGTACTGTATATATTTTTTTATTTTTTATTTATTGAATTTGCAGTTATTATTTTTATTACATAGTTGGATTGTGCTGGCATTTTTGGGACTTAATATTAAGTTATTTTTTAAACGTAAAATAATGATAAAGTCATTGACAAATGAAGGTTATTTATGCAGGGGGTATGGATGCTACAACAGCCTGAGCTATAATAAGTAGTCTTACAAATGTTTTTAAAAAATTTAAATTATCACTGGGTGGGTGGGTGGGGGTCTTATTCTTCAAACAGAAGATACAAGTATGAATTTTTATTAATCTTTTTGACTACTACATTAATTTCACATCCAAAAGTATCAAGCAGGGGGGTTAATACTAATTTGTAGCAGTAATAATAAAAACAAAATGCGGGTTACTAATAGTGGCAGCAATGATATTTATATTCAGTGAGTAGATAATTGCCACCAAAGGTGTATATTTATTGTACAGACAAGGTTATTTCATGTTATCACAAATTTTGTTTTGCTTTATTGATAAAAGGTCAGATTCTGTGTTTGTTACCTGAAGCACCTGCTGAAGGGAGAGAACTGACATGCATTTCTGATTAAAGATGAGATGGAGGGTATGTTATAATAAATCTCTATTAACACAAAATAAAGATAAGTGCTAGTATATTTTTGGCACATTCCATATTTAGCTTCATACATAAAACCTCTACCGTGTGAAACCCTCCATCATCCACACATTTTGTGTATTTTTCATGAAAATATTCGGAGCAGAATCAAATTCTTACCAATATCGTGTAGTTTAAAAGAAAAGCCAAATGATTTCCAAAGAATGGGAGCCCCGTAAAGAGGGATACCCTCTCTTTACAAAACTAGTAAGATGGTGGCACTGAAGTGCCCCCTAGTTATTTTGTTATAGGTACATATCAAGATTGTCATCTTTTGTAGACTGATGGGAATTAGATGGCATATTTTCAGGAAGATTTCATACACTTGACAACCTATATGGACTACTTTTCCACCAATGAAGCCTAATTGATTTAGTTGCACTATTCTTACTATATTGTCTTTTTCAGGGTTACTAGAATCACCAAAATACACATAATTTTACCAATATTCATGAAGATAAATGTAATATGATTACAAGCATAGTCCTGGCTTTAAAAAAAAATCGCTAAGCTCAATATTTTTTGTGTCCCCCAAGCCTGTTGACGAGGCTTGAATCTAACCTTTAGCTATTGTGCAGGGACGTTGGAAGGGGAAAATAATAACACACTCCACAGGGAGAAATGGCATGTCTTTTGAGAATTTCACGTGTATTGGACCTGAAAAATTGGTGAATATTTAATATAAATATGCCGCAAAAAAAAAACCATTCTGATGGTAGCTCCCAGTCTGCATGTTTTGGGATTCAGAATTGAAAGGACTTTTAGGAATAGGAATTCATTCACCATGCTATAAGTAAATTTAATTTCATTTACTTGTGTATTTTGAGAAATTAATTATTTTCAGTTATGCAAAACTGGTTTGTTTTGCTATTTCTTGTTGCGTAGTTTAAGTCCCTGGAGTTGATACACAGTATTGATGACAAAAGTAAAAGATCAATGAGCAAAATTAGCATACATGTATATTACTTACCCCACCTGGATTCATGTTTGGTGATACACTCCTTCAAACAAAATATCAGATCTGCGTGTGTTTGAATAATGATGATAAAGCAAAATACAATTTTATTAAAGTGATTGTTGTAGGAAATATTTGCATATTTCTATTTGTTGCACCATTGGTTTAATGGAGTTGGTTGTACTTGTCTGGACAGCTTTACATTTAACTCGTTTTGTGGATAGGTTATGTCTTTAAAACACATAAATACAGTAAAACCTGTCTGGAGTGACCTCTGCTATGAGGGACCACCTGTCATTTCCGACTACAATGGTATTGCACAGATCGATTTCATTATAAAAATGATTTGCTATGAGCGACCACCTGCTGAACGTGACCAGCGACCATGAAGTCATGGCAAAATATGCATTTTGATACTGCTATGAGCAACCGCATTGCAAAAATACCAAACAAAACAGATCAACACCACTGACCTTGACTTAATCCTTTGTAAACACGAGACCTCTGGATACATGTAGTATGCAAACAAAGCGCACATTAAATAACACTACAGTGGAAGAACCAAAATCCATCGTTTAATCCTTTGTAACAACAACCACGTAAATCATATGATGTAATTTGTAAACTGCAGTAAACCAGACAAAAGTACATGTCACTTACTGCCATTGTAGTGCTGTAGTCATGTTTATAGCCAGTAAGATTAACCATTTTTTTCATCAAAGAGAGTAATGATAGATATAAGCAGTCAATTTAGAGGTTTGTATGTTTTATTTATCTTTGTGACAACCCACACAATGGCAGTAGTCCTAATGTCCAAGTGAGAAATCTTTTGAAAGGGCTTCAATGTTGGGTTGAGGACATCATTTGTCTGTCCAATTAATCCGTAATGCCTGGGGGTGAATGAGCTCTTTGTCATTAATACTGGTAAGTGTGAATCATATCAGGATTTTTTTTCATCTTTTGTTACAGTGTTTCGCCAAGCCACCATCTATTTATCTGGGTGCAGATTATCGCAACCTTTGTTTGACAAGCAATAATGCAGGTGATTTAAACTTCGTATGAAAATAAATGTATTGTTTCTTGATGAGTTAATTATGTCCTTTGGTTTCATATATTGGTGTATAATATATATATATATATATATATATATATATATATATATATATATATATATATATATATATATATATATATATATATATATATATATATATATAGGGTTTCCCACAGAAGCTCAAAAGGGGCAGGGGAATTTTTTCCTGAAGGCAAGGGCAGAGGGAAAGGTGAAAGAATTTAGAACGACCCGATTCCTTATGCATCTTGCACAGTTCATTTCTTAATATGAAGCTTGTATTGTTTCAGTTGTACCATTGATCCACATGTTAAACAAGGTTTAAAATAACATTTAATAAATACTTATTTCAGATTTTGTAACAGTACTACAGATTCAACAAAAGACATGCAAAACTTGCTTGAAAGTTTATGAAATAAAAAAGAATTAATAAAAATTTTATTCAAACATATGTTGTATTGTTTTTGTTTATTTCTTTGTTGCAATCAGTCGTCTGTTTCCTTTAATCATCCATTTATCTGTTATCACTTGAAAGTCAATGTATTTATTATTCTGAGTTATCATTAGCAATTTATTCATTTTCTCCACCTTTGTTCTGTTTCGAAGAACTGTGATTGTTTGCTTCACTTGTGAAAACATCCTTTCCACTTCAGCTGTGCTCAAGGGTAGTACAGCAGCAGCTGATGATATCTTTAGTATATTAGAGTAGATATTGCCTAATGTCTTCTCCATTTTCAGCAATCCCTTTGTTGTTGCAGTAGGGCCAGTCAGAAAGTCCATACTGTTGTCTGCAATTGAGGTCTTGAACAAGTCCCATTGATACAATGTTTCATCTACATCCAGTTTTAAATGTTCTGCCAGATCCATTATTTCATCATTGCCATAAAATCCATTCTTCACCTCATCAGGAATGTTGTTTCTGAATATTGTAAATTTATCAATGACTTCAGTGTTCTGAAGCCTTGTTGTTATATTGGATACAAGCCCATCAATAAACTTCTTCTCTGCAGTGTGAACACTCTCTAATTCATTTGGTTTCCATGTAACATTAATTTTCTTTATTAGCTCAGATGATTTTGTTGTGTTCACTCCCTCCTTTTCTTTGAGCCTACCAAGGGTCATCAGTGTAGATTGTAACTGTGGATGGATGGTGCTAAGTTCCACATCATTTCTTTGAAAGGTAAGTGCTAGCTGGGATACTGGTTTCAATGCATCACAAAGAAAATGAACAACCCTGATGGGTGCTGCATTTTTAAGTTGTTTTAATAAACCAGAACCTGAAGGACCAGATCCGATTCGCACCTTGTCTGTACCGCTTGCTGCTGCATTTTCAAGGTCTACGAGTACTGACTCGTAAGTGTCTCTTAATGATGTTACAGCATTCAGATGAGATAACCATCGGGTGTGGGCGGCATTCTTTATGGTTTTCGTCTTTTCTGCATCATTAAGCAATTTCTGTATCTTCTCTAGACTTTTCGTTCTGACAGCTGAATAATGATAATACCTGAAGACATGAGTTGGTGTGTCATCTACATCTCGGAAGAGTGGTATGTCTTCAAAACTGTTCTTTGCTGCCAGTGCCAATCTATGATTATGGCAGTGAATGTTTATAATGTTCGGTTTCAATTCTTTCAGTCTTGTAGTGACACCACTTTTAGATCCGATCATTGTATTGCATCCGTCACTGCCAAAGGCAACCAAGTTATCTAAACTCAATTTAGTTTGGATAACATCTTTTGTAGCATCGTAAATGGTCTCAGCTTTACCATCAGGCTATTCTACATCTTTAACAAATTCTGTTTGAAGTTCGCCAGTAACGACATCAATATACTTAGCACTAAAGACTAGGTGTTTTCTGTTTGAAACATCGGTAGACTCGTCTGCCATGATGGAATACCCTGGACTAGATTTAATATTGGTGTAAACAGCATCTTCCACGTGTTCAGCCATTGTGTCGATGAATTCGTCCACCATGCGATGACTTGTGTACTTTGCATTGGATCCTACAGACAGATACTGGAGATCTGGTGCATGCAGTTCGTGTGTTGCAAAGTCGATGAATGCTTTGAATATGTCTGTGTATGGTATGTTGTGTTGCAACAAAAAGTTTAGGCACTTGATGGCAGAAGTAATGGCCTTCGCATCTTTGTCTGTGATTGATTCTTGGTTAATCGCATTCTCTATCCCTAACTGTTGTCTGGTTTCCAATTCAAGTGCCTGACGGTGTTGTTCACCCTGCTCATGATCTTTAACCTTGTCCAGACGTTTACAGGCAAATCCCTCTTTGTTCCATTTGCTGCTTCCATTCAGACCTTTTGTGTTGTGTTTTTGGCACAGGCGGCAATACATCACGTCTAGATCTTCATCTTTACTACAGTACAACCAAGGTCGGTTGTTTTCCCACGCCTTGTCATACCCCGTTGTATTATGCTTTGATTTTTTAGGGTCTACATTCTTTGTAGGAGTGTCGTTTTTTTTTTTTGATTCGTCGCTTGGAGGTCTAAAAATTAATAATAATAAATGTAAATTGCGGCAGTTTACAATTATTTCATTCGTAAGTTTACAGTTCCGGTTAAATTTGTAAGTGCCACCAGGATTCAACTGTTGTCGCATTACAAAAACATTTTGCCAAATTACGGACGTTTAAACATTTTCTCATTCAGTAGTTTAATTTCGTTCTCACAAGTCGGTACCGTAAGAATTGAGGCATATAGAAATAATTTATATTTACTATAAATAACGCATTTATTTGTAAAATATTAGTTTCCATTATTTAAAAAAATTGTTTACTTAAAAACTTTAAACTGTGTATATATAGTCAAATTAATATTACAGCAGTTTAAGCATATTTCAATTCAGAAGTTTAATTCCCTGGTTAAATGTCGGTGCCGTAATTAGCGGGGCAAATAAAAAAATTTTTTTATATAAATATCGCATTTTTTTAAAATATTAATTTCACATTATTAAACAAATTAAATTTAACGTAAAAACTAAACTGTATAAAAAATTTTGTAAATTAAATGCAGAGACCTAAAACTAATTGTAATATTTCGGTGGATATAATCGTTTTCGATCCCGAAAATCGTAAATTTTCGACATGCTATCCAATGATTAACACTCACGAACTTTGAAATGATTTTTTTTACGGACATTAAAAAACATAATGATGACCGGAATCCTTTCAAGCAGTGATCCATAATGGACAGCACTTTAGACCACGTGGTGACGCAGGGCCTCCATTGTATCTTGAGTGATTTCTCATAATTGCCTATGTATGATATCTTGAATGGCTTCTCATACTTGCCTTTGTAATTATGTGTACAGTCATTCCCAGTTTAAATAATGCTTAACCTAATGTAATAATCACAGCTAATTAACTGTACAATCTGCATTATTTTAACTTTCAAACAATAGATAAATACCTTGACGGAGTCTGGTCACCACCGAAGAAACTTGTGATGGATTTGTTTGTTCTGGCTATCTTGCTATTTTCTCGTTGTAATTGTTCAAGGCGACGTTTCTGTGAAGGCATTTTAATGGGTAGAACTTTTGGGAATGATTAACCAGAAACATTGTCCCGACTTTTTATTTCGTAAATTGGAATAAACAATAAAAATGTCGTATATTATCACGAATTCAAGACATTTTATTTATTTAGGCGATTGTCATATTTATTAACGAGTAAACGTGTCATGTACCGTTAAAGACATATGCAGGATATGCACACCTGTTGATTGATAAATGTAGACTCATAATGTCATTTTCGACAAAATACACACATAGTAACGTTGACCAAAGCACGGCACGTGACATGTTAGAAGATTTCATTATTACACATGCTTGAGTGCACTCCGGGAATCGATCGATATGGACATGTCAATTAGGGTATGACGCAATTATATCCTGTACCAAAAGTCACACGCTTGCAACAGTCACAAAGTATGAGGCACCGGTAGGGTTACTTTTTAACTTTTGACGGTAAGAGGCAAAAGGGCGCATTTTTCATTTGTTAATACTTTTCAAAGACAGACGGGCGGTGGCAAAAGGCGGCAGGGCGGCCCGCCCCTTCAAAACGGTTTAAGGGAAAGGCTATATATATATATATATATATATATTCCCAAAACCTGATCAAGTCTAAATACATCTAGTCGTTATTATGTCAATCCTAATAATGGCAGAACCTCTGATGATAAAAGAAAATTTCTAACACTGGAAGAAAGAATTAGTATAATTGAAAGAAGTGAAAAAGAGGAGACTGCTCGCAAAATAGCTGCTAACTGGAGTTGGGTCTTGTTGAATTGTGTGTAAGAGCTTGTGATATTCTTTTAAATCACTGTCTTGAGCTATTACATGATAGTATAGATGCTTCCAGAATCAGTGTTTTCCCCAGGGGTGCAAGACTGATGGTCAAAACTCTCCTTGGTGTCTAAAGTGTGAGTCAGACTGAGTAAAAAACAAATTTTTGTATCAAAACTAGGGGTCAAATTAGAAATTTGGGGGTCTCTGAAGCGCAAATGAGGGTCAAAGGAAACACTGAGAATTGATGTCTACAAGTACATGTAACCATAGAAATTATTGTTTAAAAACAGTCCATATCTTTAAACAAACCTTTTCCTTCCTTTTCACATAAAGCCCCAAAACAATGAGTTTATGTTCAGCTGACTGTTGCCATTTTTCATGCCCAACCTTATCACATCTTTCTCCAAGGGTTAGATTTTGTTTTTAAATTCCTGAAGTTGATTCGTGCATCTAAGTAATTGAACTGGTTTTGGCCAGTACTTGAAGATGCTTAGTACATTTTATATATATATATATATATATATATATATATATATATATATATATATATATATATATATATATATATATATGTTTTTAAAAAAGAACATATATACCTACTTAGTCTAGTTTTAAAAACAGTGCAATAGGTAACACAGATTTTGGTTTTAGTGGTCTTCAGAGTTTTCTAATCCTTCTCTTAGTTAACTTGGTATTTTGGTGTTTTTAACAATAAATATTAAACATATTAACTTTGCAAGACAGTTATGCTAGTATTTAAAAGTCTGTAGGAGATTTGCAGAGAATATTTAATTTTCTGGCTTATTGCTTGAGAGAAAATGAGGCTCATAAAGCATTAGAAACAGCTATCAGTGATGGGCCCACGCTTGTCCAGTTTGTTGTCAACTGCCATCTTTTGACCTTAATCAGTTTCCTTCCTCTATCCAGATGCAATGGTGAGCTGTTGCTAATGTTGAATATCACAGGATGCATGCAAATTTTTTGTACATTTTTCATGATTTTTTTGGATAATCTGCATGCAAATTTGCCATTGCCTACTATGTCTAATGATCAACCATAGTTGTATTTCACTGAAAAATATATCAGTTAACAAGCATTTTAATTTTGCAATTGATCAAAAAATTTATTAAAAGGTATTAATTCCAAGTCCATTAGTATTTTTTAAGAATGTATTTAGAAATCTTTGATTTTGTTGTGGTTGATCACCATATAGTACATATAACATGAATTGACCATGTTGAACTTGTGCAGGTGTAGGGTGCATTTGAGTGTAGTTAGAGTGGCGTGCTGATGTTATTATATTTCAGTTTAGCTGTACTTCACTCATCGAGTATAAATTACATGGACACAAGTGGGATGGATTCACCTGGTAAGTATATTATATTTCCTTTTCTTTTTAAGCAGGTGGCTACTGTATGGGTAGCCACACAGGCATTAATGGAAATTACGGTAGTCAGAACTTTTTTGCCTTCTGTCTTTGTAGGAAAAGGATCATTAAACATTTTACTTTATCTTTGTTATTTTGACAGGTCAGCTGAGTGCCCAGGAGGCCAGATCAAAGTTACAGATATTATCCAAACAGATTGATAACCTGAAAACCCAGCTGCATGATGCCACTGTCAGCAAGTATGCCTGCTTTGTGCCCAATCTCATAACTGCAGAGAAACTGGCTACAGAAGTACAGCTTGTCAAGCAGGAAATGGATGAAGTTTCAAATAAAATTGAAAATGAGGTATAATATAATAACAATAATAATGAGGACTTTGTATAACACCTAATCTTTAGAAGCTCTAAGTGCTTACAAAATCTATAATGATATGACTACAAAAATCAAAACACCATGAAATTAGAAAACATAAAAAATGCTGAAAATATTTAAGGTTAAAAAAACGTTATTATGGTCTTTAAGTATGTTATTACAGTTATAAAAGGTGAGTTTTAAGAGCACTCTTGAAAGAGATCATTGTCTTTGTGGCTAATTTCAGTGGGTAATTCATTCTACGTTGCTGGGCCCTGGTATGCAAAAGAACATTGTCCATATAACTTTGTTTTCTTAGTGTGATTGTCAGAAGAGGAATGTAAGTATCTTGCTGGTGTATACACATGGGTGAGGCCAGATAGATATGTTGGACTGGAGTCCATCAGTGAAACGTAGCACAGAGAGCAAATTTTGTGTTTGATTCTGGATCAAATGGATAGCCAGTATAGGGTACAGAGCAATGGCGAGGTGTTCTCTGATTGTGGCACTCTAAGGATGATCTGAGCAGCTGTGTTTTGAAGTTTCTGGAGTAGAACCAGCCAGAATTGAGTGTACTAATGAACACACAAGTGTTTTAGTGGCATCAACTGAAAGATATTTGCGAATGGAGCTAATGCATCTCAGCTCAAGATTTGCAGCCTTGCATATGTGCATGACATGTTGGTGCAATGTAAGAGTACTGTCCAGAGTAACACCTAGATTTTGTACTGACTGTGTGGATTAATGTTGGTGTTGCTGATATTTATTGTTTGAGGTAAAGGATGTGAATGAGAAAATCTTTGTGTTGTGATCAGAATGGCCTCAGTTTTATCATCATTCATCTGGAGCGTGTTACATGTTATCCACGATTTCAGATCAGAAATGCACCTGCATACTCCTTGCATGGTAGCATCAACTTCAGTTGGATAGCTAGATTTGTATATTTGGGTGTCATCAGCATACAATTGGGGAGACACTGGATGATTATCTATGACACTTGAGAGCGACTGAGTGTACTATAAAATTGTTATGCTTATGTCGACATCGAGATAAAAGCTCAAGGTAATGTCGACAGAAGCCCTTGGTCCCAGCTTTAACAAATCCTTTGTTTTCTAATCATTTATGTCGACAAACTGCCAGTTCCGATCCATACTTTGTTCAACAATTAGTTGATCTTGCCGCCATGCTTTTGATGTCGCGGTCGGATAAAAAAAACATAGCAGCATATTTTCTCACACTCTGCAGCTAGTCAAGTCTTTGATATTGCCGCCTAGCTTGTGGGCCATGTTCTTCAGATGTACTCTTTCCATGACAACATGTACATCTGTGTGTCTTTCAGCCACTGAATTTTCTGATTGTAAATATCAGCACAGCTAAAAGGATCAATTGATGAAAACAATTTCCCAATCAACAGGTGGTTGAAGCAGGACTAGCAAGCCCTTAAATTTGCTGTCCAGGAAATTGATGCGTACAGAGGACTCCTGTATACGTGAATTTCTGAATCCCATATATAAAAATTGCGTGAAAATACGGATTACGCATTTCCAAGACCTTTGAAAGTGATCGGTGATTAAAACAAGGTTTTATTTGCTGTGAAAGTTTCATTTTTAGCTTTATTTACATTTACAATGGCTACCAACAGCAGGGTAAAACCCAAATTAAATTTACAGTCTCTGGAAACTAAATATCTGGCTGTTAAGGAAGTTAAGGGATGAACATCTCGCAAAGAGGTCTGTGAAATTTTTTCACTTAAAAATAACACCCATTCAGGAAGGATGAAAGCTGCTGAGTCTGTAAAGAAAGACTAAGTTGAAGGTAACTGCAATCCCCAAATGAAGGAGCAAGACTGCTACATTTGAAGACATGGAGGAAACATCAAAATGGTTCAATGAAGCATTATCAAAAAAACTTAGTGTGGAGAACTTTGCTGCAACAAGTGGTTGGTTCAGTCGCTTTAATGTTTGTCATAACATCGGATACAAAAGTATTTGTGGAGAATACATGTACTGTTGATAGTTTTTCACTTCCCTGTGAATAGCCCAATCCCATTGGTAGCCTCAATAAGATGGGAACAGATTGACTAAAATCGAGGCCAATTTAAGTACATGTACATGAAGCATGTAAATGACAATAATCCAACCATGTGCTAATGCCGACATTGAATATCGTACTGTTTTTTGTATCAGGATGTGATCAATGCAATATTTTAATTTGGATTTTACTACACAAAGGTAACCAAAATGTAATTTGTCAATATACAAGTGTATTTCACACTGATTCTGTCTTCATGTACTCAAAATTTCCATTGTTTTCTCAAAGTGTAAATGCTATTCACTGATGATGGGTCACCCTTTGCTGACGAATTTTAACTTTTATCTTTTTTTTTCGCCCCCCCCCCCCCCCCAACACTTATCTCGACATCCGCCTATGTCAACAATATTTCCTCGGGGCCCAAGGATGTCCACATGAACGGGTAGGACTGTATCATGTTCTACTGTGTCAAATACTGCAGACAAAGCAAGGAGGGTGAGGACTGTAATCTTTCCACTATCCAAAGCATAGAGAATGACATTAACTACTTTCTGAAGAGTAGTTTCACTACTGTGGCTAGGGCGATATGCAGACTGTGCATTGCTAAAAAGACTTTGAATTCCAATTAGATACAAGTTGGGTTAGAACAACTGTTTTAAAGATTTTTTATATGAATGGGAGATTAGAAACTGAGCAGTAGTTCTTGAAATCATTATGGACTTAATATGTGGTCATATTTTCCTGTGATTTGCACAGAAGATGCTTCCTTTATAGGTAAGTATAATTTCAGGATTTCCTCAAAATTAGGTAATTTAACAAATCTATTTCTCTTGCATTTATCATCTGAAATGCTGGAGCTACAAGTGTTGATGTTCATGTTGAGTATAATGAATCATGGAACCATTGTTGATTTGTGAATAGGCATTACTGTAACAGTTTTCCATATTTTGGGGACAGGTGAGGTTGCAATACTTAAATTGATTATGAATGTTATGCTATCCACTGAAACTGTATTTAACAAACTTTCTTGATACTGGTGAGATAGAGAAACATACTTTTGCTGCTGAAGAACTTTTTCAGTTTATTAAAGTTTTTTTTTCTATCACTCAATCTTTTAATTTTGTGGTATTGTTGGTGAAAAATAAATCACTGAAAACATTTGCGATGTCACTGTCATCAGTGACTATGGTGTCATTTACCAGAAGCGAGTGAATTTTATTTGATGTTTGTATGTTCATCCATTGAGTTCATTGAAGACTTTCCAAGTGGGCTTTGTTTTTTTTGTTTTCAAGCAATGATTGATAACAAGTTTTTTTTAGCTTTTTTAATTATACCTGTTGCATTATTTCTTCATACTTTATATTGTACATGGTTTCCCACTGCTTTGAAATGTTCAGTGAGTTTTGTTGGTAATCGGAATACAAGTAACATTAGCTGATTTTTAAGAGTAAGTATTGAGTTGATGGCATTTCGTATTTCCACCATTTCAGTCACAAGATTCCAAGTTTAATTCCTCGTTCTGAGTCCAGAGCTCCAGATTTTTCCAGATATTTTGTTTGCTGCAAAATTTAGATTTGGATTATGATATCATGCAGTGTTTAACATGTTTTGTCCGTAAGATAGGTCATGCATACATGTACATGCAGCTGATTTTCAGTTTCATTCTTGCAGATCAAAAGTCAGTTGAATTTATCCACTGGAGAGTTCCAGTACCTGACTGCACAGCTTCAGGACGTCAATGCATTGATGGTCATCCTACAGAAGTTGGTCAAGTTGCAAGAAGGTTTGGACAAAGTGGGACATGCAGTTCGAGTACAGGATTATGGGACAGCTGCAGATACCATATATAGCATCCAGTCCCTACTAGCGGAGTCGGTGTTTGGTCATGAACATGAGCTGCAGATTATGCTTGCAATTAGAACAGAATGCCATATCCAGAAAGAAAAACTGCTCTTTGATCTTGGGGACCGATGGAAAGATTTAGTTCAATGGAGTGTTCAAGAGGATGACACTAAAAATGATGCCATTCATATAATTGAATTAAAAATTTTGAAAAGTGGAGTAAATTCAAAATTAGCAGAAAACATTGTTTCTGGCATGAATAAACTGGATATCTTGGATGAAAAGTTGAAACGTTTTGGTGAGCAACTCCTTGATTATTTGCTGAGGCCCATGATCACAAGAGCTGACTGCAAGAACCAGGTATCGGTGACAGAGCAGGCTAAAGTATTCTCCGTCAGGTACAAAAATTGTAGTAGCCCGTCTCCTCCCTCACCACCTGACATGTTTAGTAGATTGTATCAAAGTCTTCTCCTTCTCCAAGAAAATTTATTCTGTGTTAAGATAGATGATGGGGAAGAGACACTTTTGGAGAGGTTAGGGGAAATTGTAGCAGGGGAGCTTTTAGAAATGACAGTGAAGGAGTGTTTGATACCAGCAATACCTACCTCTACCAAAGAGCTGGAGAAATTCGGAGAAATAATTCAGTTAACAAAAGATACCCACAAAGAACTTTTGGAACTTCATTTCATCAAAGACAATAATACAACTTTGTTGGAATATGTCCAGAATGTAAATGTTCTTTTTGCCAACAAAAAATGCCAGGGCATTTTGGAAGAAGCCAGAAAATTGATGACATCAGAGATTCACAATACCACACTGGTTACAAATGATAAACCTCTTGGTGACCTTCCCCCAATAATACATGGGCATACCAGCAAGAAGGCCAAGAAATTGGAGTTGGCACCAGAAGTTCAACTTAGTCCCAACACTTTCAGACTGCCTACATGTCTCATCAGGTAATTATCTCAATATCGAATTCCCACATTGGTGGAAAACTAAAAGTTACTTATCAGTTTTCTCATGTAAAGCCTGCATAGTTGTAAAGGTCCCTTGTTTAAGTTTTGATTTAAGATTTTTATCTGGGCATTTGATCACATTTCCTATCAGTATAGGCAGAGATTTAATACCAGTAGAGAAAATCCTTGTCCACACTCACACTTAATGCTTGACTGTTATTCTATCTCATACAAGGTTGTCATTATACCTGTCACTTGAATGTTATCCCATCACATACACTACACTGTTATCACACCTGTCACTTGAATGTTATCCCATTGCATACTTTACTGTTATCATACCTCTCACTTGAATGTTATCCCATCACATACACTACACTGTTATCATACCTGTCACTTGAATGTTATCCCATTGCATACTTTACTGTTATCATACCTCTCGCTTGAATGTTATCCCATTGCATACTTTACTGTTATCATACCTCTCACTTGAATGTTATCCCATTGCATACTTTACTGTTATCATACCTCTCATTTGAATGTTATTCCATTGCATACTTTACTGTTATCATACCTCTCACTTGAATGTTATCCCATCACATACACTACACTGTTATCATACCTCTCACTTGAATGTTATCCCATCACATACACTACACTATTATCATACCTCTCACTTGAATGTTATCCCATTGCATACTTTACTGTTATCATACCTCTCACTTGAATGTTATCCCATTGCATACTTTACTGTTATCATACCTCTCATTTGAATGTTATCCCATTGCATACTTTACTGTTATCATA
Source organism: Unio delphinus (assembly GCA_029339505.1). Classification (NCBI taxonomy): domain Eukaryota; kingdom Metazoa; phylum Mollusca; class Bivalvia; order Unionida; family Unionidae; genus Unio; species Unio delphinus. Next base: position 4,801,570 of record JAQISU010000225.1, read on the forward strand.
CCTCTCACTTGAATGTTATCCCATTGCATACTTTACTGTTATTATACCTCTCACTTGAATGTTATCCCATTGCATACTTTACTGTTATCATAGCTAACACTGTTGCATTAGCATTTGACTGGCACATTTGACTGTTATCATAGCTTTGTTGGTTTAATTTTAGATCTAAATTTATCAGTTTAAATCATGAAGCCCAAAGACTGCATTTGCACATATCTTGTTCCCTTTACCAGGGTTAGAAAATTTTCACCTTTCATTCATGAGAAGAATTTTGAACTATTTTTTGCTTAATGGACCCATTAGTTTCATCTTCAGGCTCCCTTTCTCTCCAAATCTTGAACTCACCCTCCTTTTTGCAGAAATGTGTATATCCATGTGCCAGATGGATATGTAGATCCATGTGCCAGATGGATATGTAGATCCATGTGCCAGATGGATGTGTATCGGTAGGATGCTCAGCATTCTCTCTTCCTGATACCTATTCACCTGATATTAATGTGAATGTGAAATGTATTGAAGGAGAAAGAAAAATTTAGAAGTAAAATTTGTTTGTCCTCATCACATTACTTAAAACACCCCCAAATCACCCAATCTTGCGAGCAATAGTGTTGGTATGTTGCTCATCTTAAAAACTAGTGACACCTGAAGGTGGCATAGGGAGATAATGGGCAAAAGCTATTGCCGTTTATCTATAGGTAGACAAAGAAGACTAATTATTGTCTTTTAAACGGAGCTTTTAGGAGGTAGCAAGCTTATCCCTAATGATAATTTCTTTTGTCAAGCTGTTTCTCATGGTTAGTCAGCTTGCTCATGGATATAGAAAGACTCCAGAATTTTGTTAGTGCTTAGTTATGGAAGCAGACTATTTTCCCTATGTGGTGTCCCTTAAAGTTTGACCAGCCAAGGTCATGAACTTTTGTTAAAAAGTGCAGTTTAAAAAAAAAAATAACTTTGTATTTTTACGATTTTATAATTTTGTAATTTCTTCTGTAATTCTTCACTTACTCAGCACTATATAGCCCAATCTAGCCATACTGTCATTGGTAGTTTGCAGTATGGCCATATTGTTATTGGTAGTTTGCAATCTGGCCATACTGTCATTTGTGGTTTGCAGTCTGGCCAAACTGTCATTAGCTGTTTGCAATCTGGCTGTATAGTCATTGGTAGTTTGCAATCTGGTCATATTATCATTAGTGGTTTGCAATCTGGTCATATTGTCATTAGTGGTTTGCAATCTGACCATATTGTTATTGGTAGTTTGCAATCTGGCCATATTGTTATTGGTAGTTTGCAATCTGGCCATATTGTTATTGGTAGTTTGCAATCTGGCCATACTGTCATTTGTAATTTGCAGTCTGGCCAAACTATCATTAGCTGTTTGCAATCTGGCCATATAGTCATTGGTAGTTTGCAATCTGGCCATAATGTTATTAGTAGTTTGCATTCTGGCCAAACTGTCATTAGCTGTTTGCAATCTGGCCATATAGTCATTTGTAGTTTGCAATGTATCCAAACTGTCATTAGTAGTTTGCAATCTGGCCATATTGTAATTACTGGTTTGCAATCTGGCCATAATGTTATTAGTAGATTGCATTCTGGCCAAACTGTCATTAGCTGTTTGCAATCTGGCCATATAGTCAATGGTAGTTTGCAATGTATCCAAACTGTCATTAGTAGTTTACAATCTGGCCATATTGTCATTAGTTGTTTGCAATCTGACCATACTGTCATGAGTGGTTCTGTCATAAGTGGTTTGCAATGTGTACTCTTTGTTTTGTCCATGAGAAAATCAATTCAGTGAGCAGTTTGTTGATGCTCTGTCTTTTTATGGGCTGCTACAATTTACTTGTACATATCTCTACTATTTATATGTATGTATATCTAGTACTTACATGTTCATATATCAACTATTTACATGTACATATATTCTACTATTTATGATAACATATATCTAATTTTCTATATACATACATGTATATCTGTTTACATGTACATATTCATGTACCTATAATTTACATGTACATATATCTTCAATTAACTGGTATTAGTATTCACACAGCTTGATGGAGCTTACACTTGGCATTCTAAACAAAGAGAGATTAAATTTTTAGGGGTAAAGTGGGCAGCAGTACAAGACAAACAGTGCACACGGTTCTACAATTGGGGACACTTTTTCCACTGGGAAGTAAATATAGCTTAAATAGCCCTGACATTCGATACTTTATGCGGCCTGAAATTCAAAAAAAGTCTTGCTTGCAAGCCTGTTAAAGGCTGAAAATCTTGACAAGTACTAGATTTTTCATTTCTTCATTAAAATGAAAATGAATTTTGTGCAATTTCAGTGTCTTTTGTATTAAAAAGAAATATTCATCTGTTTACATTTTTCTAATCCTGTTGATTCAATTTATATTTTAAAAATATGTGTTACATTTCAGTACATGTGTCCAGCAGTTAATGACCATGGCCTATGAGACCCTGCAAGAGGCTTCAGAGAGTTCTTCACAGTGTGCTGTCCAGATGTATTATGCCATCAGAAACATGTTTGAACTCTTCTGTTGTGTTTTTCCAACTTACCACAAACAAAGCTTAGAGAAATTACCTCAACTTTCAGGTACGGACATTAAAAGAAGCTTAATACATGATTTGTTGTTTTATGGCAAAGTATCATAACTAAGTTATTTACTACGATATATTTACAGTTAAAAATGTACCCTACAAAAGATTTATTTTATAATGTCATGTTAAGTGCATCCTTCAAAATTGTTGCTTGCCTACTGGTCCCATGGCAGATAATTTTACTGCAGATTGATGCAAAAAATGAGTAGTCACTCCATCTTGCCAGTTTGACTTTTAGGTATGAAGCAGAATTTTAATCTATTAATTCTATTATTTTATCGTATTAAAAGACAATAAAAATCATATGAAAAATAACAGCTGATTATTTTTAATGATGACTCAGCAATCTTATGTTATATGAACCAGTAAGCTCATTTCTTTGACCTCAATCAGGTTCTGCTTGACTCGGGTCACAATTATTAATTTCTGGGATCATTTTTCCTCTCATATTGATGATGATGCAGGAGTTAGATTTAGGCATCTATGGTGTTGATATTAAAGAAAATTCTTCTCTAGAATTTGAGCATTAGGGTATGTGAGCATTATGGTGTGGTTGTCTCAGTAAAGATCTTTGGACAAGAAAAAAGAAAAGTAAGCACATGCATACACAACTTAGAAGTGTTGTCATTGAAAAGTTTCACTAGGGTTTAGCTTTTGAGACAAAAAAGTATAGTACTGCATATGAAGTAAAGTTGAGACACACACACACACACACACACACACACACACACACACACATTACCTTTTTGGCAGTTTTAAGCTTCCCTTAGCAAAAATACATGAAATAAAATTTAACATTCATTATCAAAAAAATTTAACAAGGCATTTATTGCACATCATTTCATATTAATTTCAGTTTAAAGATAATGCTATCATTTGTAACCTCCCAATTTATTTCTTAGCTGTGAGAAATGGTTTTTCTTTGGAAGGCACAAACATCACCTGATATGTGATATCTGTTCTTGTTGCATGGTCTAATATAATTACATGACATTGTAATCTTAAGTTCTTGACATCATACCATTGAAACAGCATTTGTAAAATTTGAAAAGAAATTGCAGTTTTATTTCTCTAAATTTTTATAATTAAACACTTACTGACCATCAATGGATATTATGTTGTATGAACCAGTAAGCTCATTTCATTGACCCCAGATTCATGAGTGACCATGCTGTCTTGTTGTTATACCATTACAGACATTTGTTTTCGGTAAATATTAAGCTTTATAGCCAGTAAACCTATTATATCGACCTCAACTTCATGTCCATCAATACAAGGTGCCATGAATGGTGAGGTGATTGCCATTGCAATTAACAACAAAAAAAAATTTCACATTCAGAGATATAGCAGGAATCAAATGGGTTTGGAACTAAAATTGCACTAGTAGAAATTAAAGCTAAAGTGTACAAGAAAATCTTTTTAGTTTAATTTAATGTTTGCCTTTGCTGCATCAGATTACACTTCTAAACTTTTTAAGTGCATTTTTATTTTCTTCAAGTTGTCAATAGATTCGATTGTACTGAGTAATTGATTTGAACTTTTTTCTTCTTTTCAGCTCTGCATTATAACAACTGCATGTTCATCAGCCATCACCTGATGACTTTGGGTCACCAGTTTAGTAAGAAATTACCACAGAACATCAGTACCACATTTGTTGACTTGGTCCCCAAGATCCGTCGACTTGGAGCAGAGAGCTTTCTTCAGCAGTTAGCTCAACAGAAAGCTGAACTCTTGGAGTATCTACAGGCAGCTGGCGGTAAGGATTTGACTTGTTTTGGATGTGTACATGCTTCTTTAGAAAATCTCCATTTTAGTGCACTACCAGATATTTGTACAAAGCAGCATGTCCCCAGGTGTTTTATAATTATTTTATATTTTTGATTTAATTACAAATGAGAAAATAATAGATTATCAACTGCATGGTTATGGCTTTATAAATCCAAAGCTGATGTTAGAACTGTTGACTTGATCTTTAATTCTGGCCAAAAAAAGATGGGAATTCTTCATTTCAAGCATGCATATAATAATGTACATTTGTTTAGTAAATCATAAAGTTTGCTGCATCTTTTTGTCTGTGCACTTGGGAAAGATGTAGGACCATCAGGTTCAAACATTTACTTCAGCAAATGTTTGCACACAACAAAACTGTGTATTATCCTTTGTACTTTTACTCCTGGTTAGGTGTGACTGAAATTTATACGAGTTCAAAACTGGAATAATATTTTCTGTGATTCAACAAGAAACTATTGACATAACAAAAATTTGCAGGTTACAACAGACGCAATTGTCTACCATCTTAAATTTCATCAGGATTTAAACTCAGTTTCATTCAGGACTTTTTATTACCTGGACTTCTATTTTTTAATTCTTGGGTTATTTTTCACTTGAACTTCTAGGGAAATAAACTATTTGTTAAATTTGACAAAGCTTGTTTTCTTCACTTCTTTCCTGTTACTCTTTGTAATAGCTTAGATTTATAAAATGAAAGCAACTTTCTTTGGCTTATCAGTTTTAAGTAACTGAAAGACTGTTGCAATCCCCCAGAACACTTTTACTCATATGTGATTTGTCTGTTTTTGTTTAAAGTATAGAAGGACATTCTTTTCTTGCTTGTCTTTTTTTACTAGTACTTCATTTAAAGTAGTTTAGATTTCAACCAAAAAACACTCCACCAATAAATTTTTTAACTGAACAATTTATCAGCAAAATCATGTAATTATGCATCTAAAACAAGAATTCTTAAAACCTGAGTAAAATGTTATCCACATTAAACAATATCAAATGTTTGACTAATTCAGATGTCATTTTTCAGAATACTGATTAATTTATTGCACTAACAATCGACCAATTATCCACATTTTACATTTAAATTGAAACAAAACACCAAAAATATTTACATTTATTAACTTGATGGTTTAACAGCAAAGTCATATAATGATTAAAAAAATCTAAGACTAGAATTGTAAAGACTTGATCAAAATGTTATCAGATTTACAAATTAAACAGAAGGTACAATAAAATATAAATCAAATGTTTCAGTAAAACTGAACACATTTCTTATTTTCAGAATACTGCTTTTTCTTGTTTTTGTTACACCGACACTATTAATAGTCAAGTGTTCTGTTTAAGAATATTTTAAAGTCCACATTATCACAGCTTAAATGAGCCCTTTCTTGCTGACAAGATGTCCAGCCAGACTAAATACCCTCTCACTGGATACAGATGATGCCGGAATAAATAGGTACTTCTGAGCTAGTAAGCTAAGATGGGGGTAGATCTGGCAGTTTTGTTTCCTCCATTGTAACATTGTGAGATTGTTATCATATGGAGCAGAAACTAGATATCTGGAAACCTCCTGGTGGATGACATCTGTTATTGGCTGTTGACTTTCACCAAGGCAAAAAACATCTTGCAACCAATCATCCATGTCAGCATTGACCTTTGCTTTCTTGTTGTGTGGACTAGGTGTAGCTAGTTTTGTCATCTAGTGGTGATGGTACTATTGGTAGAGGGGGGAATGTGTCTGAAACCTGTTCATCACTAGTTCCTGATTCCACATCAGCCATATCAAAAGCAACCTTCAAAAGCAGAGATCCAAAGAAACTCAAGATCCTTCATTGTATGATTCAATAAACAGACCAACAGAGCTAGATCTTTTTCCTGTGTTCTGTTGTCAAGTTCTTGTCTCATTGCATCTTTAAGTTTGGCAATTGAAGGTAGATCATAAACATTTGTTTCTATACATTTGGTAAGTTTAAGAAGTATTGGGATTTTTTTATGCAGGGTTAGTGAGTTGTCTCTGCAAACAATGTTTGTTGCATTCAGGAATGGTGAGAGAACTTCCACAAGTTTTTCAACCAATGCTTGTTTGTCAAATATATAGACATAATTTTTCAATGTTGCAGCTGTAGATTTGCTTATGTTTGGGTCACTGATAATAGCCATAATAAAAGCTGACTGCTCAAGCACTCGTTCAAGCATGTCATGAGTGATATGCCATCTGGTTGGAACGATCCATCTTGAGCTGGTGTCTTCTAGCTCCTACATCAGGTTGTAACTGCTGCTTACTCATTAGCAAATCATTTATGCTTGTGCTTTAATAGGAAAAGGTCTCAATTTTGTGCCAAGTTTGCAATAATTTGTGACAGTTCTGGTATAGCTAAAGCTTTTTTCACAATAAGGTTTATTTATTCTGTGATCATAAATACCAAATCAAGTCCATTGATGTAAATCAAAAGCCTTTATCTCATTGGCTGCATTATCAGTGACTCCAGTTGGTGTTGGAAGACTCCATTGCCTCTGAGTGCTGCTGAGCACTTTTCAGTTCTCAATCTTTGGAAATAAAATGTCCAGTCTTGTGTTTAATGAAGTCCATGCATCATGAGTAACATCTATATCAAGAACATCATGTAGTTCCTCTTTTACTTTTTTCTCTAGTTTGGAGGACACTGATTTACGACCTGGAATTTCATACCTGAAAATGTAAAGATTGAAACATTTAGTCATGGTAGTCAAACAATACAGGACACACTATAATGTTTAATTAGACTGGACAGCATTATATTTAATGAAACACCGTTTAATTTATGTATGAAAATTAAAAATAATTACCTTACAGTGGTGACATCTAGAATCAAATGGACTAACACTTTTTTGTTTTCTCGCTGTCAGTTTAAATATATATTAAAAATGTATAGTGTTATCATTCAAACTTACTTTAGATTAAGAAGCATGACAAAGTTTCTAAAATATTTTTGTTTCAAAGAGGCTCAGCAGAACTTTGCCAACAATGACTTTCAAGAGTGTGCCATCAAATTTATTCGGCTTTCTAGCTGATACCTCTTTGGTGGCTCCTTAAATTGTACATCAGTCTTAGTCTGTTTATAAGGGAACATCAACACCTCTTGATGATCCAGTTTACTTGTGGTCATAATCAAGGTGAAAGGCCAGATTTGTAGTATTGCCTGGAATGTTGTTGTAGTCAATTATTTCTTGATTATCAGTTATGTGGGTTGATATCTTCTTTTCATGGTAACATGCATCAAACAAATTAGTTAAGGAGACATGGATAAGTTCTTATTGTTGTAGGGTTTAATGCCTTTTTTCAGCACAAGATAGGTTATACATGGTGGCCAGTATTAATGGTGGAGGAAGAACCCGGGAAAACTCCAGAAAGAATCACCAACCCACGACAAGCTACTGGCAAGCTTTCTCACATGCCCACATTGGCCAATCCGAGACTCGAACCCACACAGACAGAGGTGAGATGGCAGTGCGCTTTAGACCACTCGAGGCCTCCTGCCTGGAATGTATTTGAAATATGTTTTTATATTGAAATAAATGCAAATGGTATATTAAATCAATTGAATCAAATCAACTATAAACATTGAGAAAAGAAAAGGTGGATTTAAATTAATATTAAATTTGCACAAATATTTATAATTTAATTTGCAACATTTAAAAATGTGCTCATTATATGTTTTTAAATAGTCATATGTCTCAGGGAATATCTGTAACAAACCTGAGATCACTTTTACATTATATATGCCTAATAGCAGGATAATCTTTTGATCATTTATGTATTTCAAGCATTCACATGACATGGAGCTTTTTATGATGTTGTAGGGTTTGATGCCATTTTTCAGCACACGATAAGCTATACATGGTGGCCATTAATGGTGGAGGAAGAACCTGGGGAAAACCCCTGGTGAGAACCACTGACCCACGAGAAGCTACTGGCAAGCTTTCTCACATACTCACATTGGCCAAATCTGAGACTCGAAAACATGCAGACAGAGGTAAGATGACAGTGATCTGTAACAGAGAGCACTTTAGACCACTCGGCCACTTGGGGCCCCACTTTATTCAAAGTGTTTTAACACACCAACACATTCTTTTATTTACATGCTATATAAGAAAAATGCACAAAGTACACAATCCATTAAATGAAAATAAAACTTTGGATTTAAAATTTTTGATACTGGAATGCCATGAAACGTTTGGATTTTCCGAAACGATAGTCACCAGATATATATATATATGGTAACTTAACAATTGCAGCTCATTAATATTAGGGTGGTCTGTCTCCTAAAAATTCTACATGCTATTTGTAACTAAATTATCCTCAAAGTTTTCAACTATGGAGTATGGTTTTATATTTGGAAGTTTTAAGGGAATAAATAATTCAGCTCTACTATAGTGAATCATCAGAAGGCTTTATATTATACACTTTACACAGCCCAACAACATAAGCATATCACCATACAAAAATTAGAATACTGTTCTTTTTTTTACAGTATATAATGGAGTACATGTTTGCCAAATATATAAAGAAACAAAATGTATCCCGTCATTGATTTCAGTGAAAATAGCTGGACCTACCTTTGTTTACATTCTCCTTTCTGCATATGACCTTTGATGTATCTAAATTCTCCTCTGATGGTGGAGTGACCCAAAGATCATCCTGGGCTTCACCAATGTCGCAAATTGCGATTTTATTTCCTTATTGGCGACAAAAATCTCCCATCTGGCGATTTATTTGGCGACAGACTTTTTGGTTATTTAATTTGTACATACAGTCATGCATTTGGACTGGATAAATTAAAAGGGAGAACGAAAGGGAGTCACAGACTTGAATAACCAATGCATTGGAATCACTCGGTTACACAAACGATCCTTTGTATCGACAACACCATCTTTACAGTGCATTGTTACATCATAATCTGCTTATGCTGACATCTGGGCTGAGTACTGTATGCTGTGATACAGTCAATCATGCTACAATACTATACCTACAACCGACCGACTTCTTAAGACACGAATAGAACAGATAAAATTAATACTCCTCCTGTGTTTTTTGTTTTGTTTTTTTAGATATACCAATACAACAGGTTTGCTGAACCTTCATAGAAAACTGATAACCTTTGAAGTACCAACTACTGTGTATAAATACAAAGCAAATGGAAAAATCCCAGTGACAATTACTGTAGTATCATCAATATTCGTGGGGGATCAATTTTCGTGGTTTTCGTGGTTGCCACAAACCACGAATTTAAATCCCCAACGAAAAATGAGCCACATAGGTTGATGATTCCCCCCCCCCCCCAATTCCCGACCCGTTTTTTTTTTTAGTGTTTCATTTAAGTAGGGATAGAGAGAAAATATAGAAAAAGCATAACATATTCAAACAATAGTAATACTAAACAGAAAGACAGAAAGAAAAAATACTAGTAATACAAAATAACTGCATATGAAAATTAGATTTAATACTTATTCAAGTCGATCCTTCAATCTAGTGCAGCTGTTGTTTAAACATTCAAATCCTTCTGAAAGCACATTTCATTTTATCCATGCATTTTAAACAACAATCCTGTAAAAAAAATATATTTCTTGAAACACTAAAGCAGATTATTAAAGCTCACACTGCACAGATTGTTTAACAAAGCCACTGTTTCAACTGATTGGTCTGGTTTTGTTGGCGGCGTCGGCTTCCTTTGATCTTGAACACTCAAACGAAAACATGGCGAAACTGATTAATCCTGACGGGTGTTTGATATGTGCTCACATAGGTGGAAGTATTGTTTTAGTGTTGTTGGCTGAGTCTGCTTTGACAGATGTTAATCACTTGGTCAAAAACACGTTGTAAGACTTTCAAGTATTGAACTTGCCGGGTCTTAGATATGTACTCATACAGGTGGTAGTATTGTTTTAAACATTAATGTGACCGCCGTTTGCGTCGGCATCGTTTTAATCTTTTGTATTCTTTATTTGGGGTACTTGTAGAGGTTAAACCATGAAATTAACTACTTTATAATATGCAAAATTTGACAGGCAAAACCACGAATTTACGTCCCCACGAAAATGCCTTTTTTTACAAAACCACGAAAATTGAGCCCAATGAAAATAAATGATACTACAGTATATCTGTCGCCAGTGCAAAATTATCATGAGCAAACGGAAGTTAAACGTTGCGTGTTCATCATCGCATCCTAAGTTAACAAAATTAACAGCGTTTGGATTTAGTGCAAATTCATCAGACAATACAGTCACTGAACCCGATGATAAACCTTGCAGTCCAACATCATCTACATGTAGTGCTTCAAGTGCAACACCACATTATGATGAACGGGGCAAAAATTCCCAAAAATTTGGAAACTTGGGCGTCCGTGGCTGAGATATGATAAAAAGTTTAAACAGATGTTTTGTGATGTATGTATCATTTCAAAGTTTGTCAATTCATTTACAACTGGCTGTGATATTTTGAAGATGGAGTGTCACCAAACATGAATCCAGGCGCGGTAAGTAATATTTGTGCATTTTACTCATTGATATTTTCCTGTTGCCATCAGTCTCGTGTTATGGCTAGAGACTTAAACTCCGCAAGAAGAAATAGCAAAAAACAAACAAACAAGTTTTGCATAATTCAAAATAATTATTTATTTCACAAAATACAGGAGTGAAAAAAATCCCTAAATTGGGTGTGAATTTATGCTTATATATACGGTCCAATATTGGCAGGTGTTGACTCGTGTAAGTTTCGTTCGTGGGAATGGGGATCCTATTTTGCTTGTTGAGAAAATGTATACAGCATTCAGTGATCATTCTTGTGATTTAGGAAGCAATTCACTAAAAGCTTTGTGAAGATTGCCACAAGGGAAGAGGGGCGTAATTTAAGTACGGAATGCATGCAATCAACGGTCGCATTATACGTCACTTTTTCTTACATTCAATATACGATCATTTGGTTTTATTATTATTAAAATTATTATTATTATTAAAATGTCAACTAAAGTTGATAATGCAATTTTTTTTTCTTCAGGTAACAACAGTCATACACGTGCACAGACGGCGATGCGGGATGCTGACATTAGAAATAAACTCTGCATCTCATCTCTCGAGAATTTAATGAGAATCAGCATGTACAGATGTGAAAAATTAGACTTTGAAACTGCATTCAACAAGTGGGCAGCTTTAAAATCGCGACGGATTTTTATGTAACATTTTGTTAATGCTTGTTGTAATTAAAGTATTAACTTACCCATCTTTTGTAATTTTCATTGCCTGTTACATTAATAGACCAAATTAACACTTGGAAAAATGTACACTACTTGTTCTGGCGACACTTTTTTGAAATTTGGCGACAAAATATTGAGGTTGGCGATTTTTTGGGCAACAACTTTTTAAAAGCCAGGACCATCCCTACTGGACCCTCCTGTGCTTTGTAAAATCCACAGTATGTCCAAATACGAAAATTAGCTTTTCCCCAGAGATATGGATTTTATGTTAGGCAATCATTTTCATTCATGGCCTGTTATGATATCAGCATTTTAAAAATATTGTTTGGAATCCTCGGTTTTCTTCACAACAAACAAGGGAAGGGAACTAGTCTGTGCTGAGTACTTCACAGTTGTCTCTATTACGTGCAATTGATTGTGGAGTTTCACACTCGATTAGCAAATTGGTTCGCCCAACCAACTAATTTTCAGTTATAATCGAAAATCGGAACAACACTGATATATAGATATATCTTGTTGAAAGTAATTCATATTCAATGCAAAGTTAGATCATAGCAAACATAATTTTGTTACTTTTATATTTTCTACAGTGCTGGTGCACCATAAATCCCAATCAATCAATCAGTTTGCTGTATAGCCTTACAGTGATCCCAATCAATCAGTCAGTTATCTAATTTTCTTGCTTGACTGACATTTGTCAATTTTCATTATACAATTACTGGGACCTTATTTTGCCTACACTTGAAAATTTATAGTATCATCCCTCACTCAAAAGTCCGGTTATAACACAGTACCATATATAACATGGAATTGATTGTGGATACCAGTATACTAATTGGATTATAATTTTCCATATAATGAATTTACAATAATAGCAATCTTTAATATACTGCAATATATTTTATGGCTCCTCAGAATATCTTTTTTTTCAGGTGACCAATATAGGTGTGTGGATGCATACTGACGAAAACTGTAATGTGGATTATATCAAGGTTTATATCACGGTTAATAATTGTACCATATCAAAACTGGGTCAGTGCTACCAGATTTTATGTTTAAGCGATCGTTGTGTTTTTATTTTTTTTCTTTATACCTGCAGTATCTTAGATTATTTCACTGTACTCATGAAACTTGGCTTGTAGATGCTTATTTAATATGGTCGCTTATCTACACCAAATGTCACTGTAACCTGAATTTTTCACACTTGAATAATTTACAAATTCAGCTATTTGTTTGATATACCCTCAATATGTTAGGCCCTTTTTCATGTACAATCTTGAAAATTTGTACGTCATTTTATCTCAGTTGAGTAACTCGGCCATCCCGGGCACTGTAACTTAACTATCAAGCCTGAGTGACTGCCATTTTCTTTTATACCATTCTTAAAACTGTTGGCTGCTCTGGATGAGCCTTGGATAATTAGTGAATTTTTAATTACAAATAAGCACATTTGATGCAAAATATCACACGATGCTGTCATTGGTCTTGCAGTTTTCAGTGGATCGCTGTTGTTAGGTACATTTGGTAGTTATCTGAAGACAGGTACATGAAGCAAACTTTTTACTCAACTTTGGTAAGAAGTAATTGTATATATCAACCAATCATTTTACTCTTGCAGTTTTGGTAAGAGATAATTCTTTTCAGCTTACAGCTGGATGCAGATAATGAATCTTTTTTTTCCGCTGTAATTACTCTTGCAGTTACTAATGTATTTCAGTTACTCATGGCACATAACAGCTTATGAACATGTGCATACTGACCAGTTATTTTTCTTCATGGATTTTTGTTGGAGTTTTTTTTAACTTGCAAGCCAGAGGCAATGTGTCGCACAGTTGCCTTCAATAACTACTTTACTTGATTCACCTCCACCATGTGCAGAGAGATGGGATTTGGAAGAAATGGTTCTATTTACTTGAGAAAGTTGCTTGCCATTCCTTCAGTTGCTATTATATTTGACTTTTAGGTTGCCAGCCATGTGTGAACGTGAGAGGTCACCATGAGTCTCTTGTCCTGTGTATCAGCTTTTCTTTGATGAGTTTAAAATTTACATTTTGTTTACTGCAGGATTCCAGAGTGTATCAGAGGAGGAGAGATTCTTTGTTGCAGACAAATCAGTCAAGCAGGTGCTGCATCAACTTCAACATCTGAAAAATGTTTGGCAGGAAGTCCTTCCCAGCACCAACTTTAGAAAAGTTATGGGTAAGAAGATGTTTTGGTTTCACATCTTGAAAATGGTGTGCAAGTTTTTTTTATTCACGTAAGTGTTTGAAAGCCTATTATAGATTTTTATTTATGAACAGCATTTAGTTATTTATTTTTGAGGATGGTTGTTTCCATGAAATATGTAATATTTATTGATTGTATGTTTGCATGCTGTAATGTTTTAGATTGGTTATTTCCATGCAGTATTCTAACTGACTGAGAACAGGCCAAAAGTATAATATTTATACTTCTTAAAAAAAGTCCAATTCAAAGTCAGTCTTGTGCTCTCGTTTATTTAGTTTAGATTGTATCATCAGTGTATTTAACTATGCACATGCAGTATCCTTTGAGAAAGAGAGAACAAACAATCACCAGTAAAAAATCTATGCAAATTCATTATCACAGTAGGGAAGAGGGAACAATAGAACAAAACCATAACCTAAAGTTTAAATATTCAGAGACAAAGCTCCTAATTGGCACTCGTGTCTAGAGATGAAAAATAATACAAAATTTCAAGCAAGCAAATCCAATGAAAATATTTAGCTACTTCCCAGAAGAGAGTTTAATGCTGTATGATTGTGTCATCCACCATTTTGGTGGAGCACAGTATGCAGTGATTTTGTCTATTGGTCTCTCTGTCCATCCACTAACTTGCCTTTTCTGCATGATGACTTAAGTTCTCCAACACATACCTTGAGCAAACTTTGCAGGAAGTATTTACATGGGATAAGGATGAAGCGTACCAATTTTTAGGTCAAAATGTCAACAGTCAAGGTCATGATTATCAAAAATAGAAAATGGTGTATGCACAATAAGATCAGTTTTCTTCCAGACCTGAATGAAGGCTTTTTGAATAGTTTGCACTTTGGATAAGAAATAAGCTTTGATTGTGGATAAAAAGCTCATTTTGTTTTGAAAGAACTGTTTTCTGCACAAAAACATTCTGCATCTCAGACCTAGTCCTGATGTGGATAGTTAAAGAAGAAGCCTTTAAATGTGGGGTGAAAGGTCAACATCACTGACAGAACAAAGAATATGGTTTCTGCACACAAATATCACTTGTTTACTTTGTATCTTCACAAACTTTTGTGTATGAGGTGCAGGTTGGGTAAGAAACAACACTATTTACTTTGGGGACTAAAGATCAAAAGTCAAGGTCGTCCACTACAAGAACAAAAGTGTGTTTTTTTTTTTTTTTACATAATGACTTTAGTTCTAGACCACATACTTTGACTAAAGTTTATAGAGCACTTACATTGATGCAGTGGAAGATGCCTTTGCTTTGCTGAAGAAAGAAGGGAAGTCAGCACTAAAAAAGACTATCAGAATGTTCATTAAAACTTTTATGAGAAGACTAAATGTTTATCATGAGATTGTTTAGAATTTTACACCGGAGTCACATTGGCTCATTGGTTAGCATGCCTGACTTGCAAATCAATGGTCACCAGTTTTAATACATCCCGTCTCATCCTGGATTTGTTTCCATTGGAAACATCAATGCAAGGTACTTTTTCATTGATCAAACTCTGTATATCCTTTTGTGTGTTGATGTGCCTTTTAGAACCAAACAAGAAATTGTTATAATCTTGGGATGATGAGTCTAATTTCTCTTCTTTTATTAGAACTTATAATTATCCAACATGTTTTCAGTCTTCCTGATGAGTTTAAGTGATTGAGATTCTTTCATACCTTAATAAATCAATAAATAAACAAATAAATAAATAAAATACATTTAATGGAAGATGTTATAAATAAATTCAAACAATTTTAATATTCATTCTGTTGTAAAGGATAACATTGGAGGGCTTAAAATAGATTTCATTTTATTATAATAATGGTATTGTGCATAAATTACCTCACTATACGGTAACCTCATCTATATAGTGAGTTAGTACTGTACATGTTATTTTATTTTCTCAATTTTAGGCACATTACTCAATGCCATAATTGCAGAGCTGACAGATAGTGTTGTGTCTTTAGAGGACATCTCTACTGATGATGCCAAGCACCTGTCAGGCATGGTCTCAAGAATCACTGCCAATGCTCAAGAGCTGATGCGGATTGAAGGTGGGGAAAACATCAATGTCAGCATGGAGCTGCAAAGAAATATGTCAAAGTGGAACAGGTTTAAAGAACTAGATCTTGTCCTGAATGCTAATTTGTTAGAGATTTCAGACAGATGGTCTGCAGGAAAGGGGCCACTTGCTGTGGAGTTTACAGCTTCAGAGGTCAAGCAGTTAATTAGAGCTTTGTTTCAGAATACAGAGAGAAGGGCCAATGTCTTGGCCAAGATTAAATAGTGAAATAAAGTACTGAAACAAGATAAAGAAAACACAAAAGTGTTTGGAAATATTTCAAAACTTTGTTCATAATTGGGATTAGATAATTTTGAAGAAAAACTTCCTTAGAGCTCTGTGAAAACCAGACCAGAAGCACAAATATATGTCAACCTAAGTTTGTGTACAATATAAATATTATCAAAAAAATAACAATCCAGATAAAGACAGAAATCTTTGAAACTTGCATCCACAAATGTCGAGTTAACATTATCTCATGAAATAACAAATTTTATGTGGCTTTCTGTCTGTTCAACTCAGATTGGGCCATCTGTTTCAACTAGGAATAATTTAACATTTTGCATGCGACTTTATCGGCCTGTTCAAACTCTAGTTGGCTAATCTGTTTCAGCTAGGAATAATTGAACATTTTGTGTGTGCCTTTCTCTGCCTGTTTAACACTAGTTAGTGCAACAAGAAATATCTTGCCTCTGCAAGTATAATGCAATTGAAGAAAGCTTGTTTCGTGTTGAGTTGGCAGTTAAAAGTCAAAGCAGATGCAAACTGGGTGAGATTTTGTATGAATAATGTTAACATGACAAAGGTCTTATTAATAAAAGACTCATTCAAAATGCAGTTTCAATCCATAAAGTCTATCAAAGCTAATAAGTGGAATAAAATTCATGATGCACAGGACATGATTGACGGACTTGGCAAACATTTATATATGGTACAGAATTTAGTGTCATGAAATAATTATTATGACTCGCATAAGATTTTCCAAACATTTCGGACTTATTTCAAGCTGTCAATGTTAATTCATGTTGAAACAACAAATATGGGGAAATTTATTCCATACGTAGTTAGTTCTCATATGTACTGTATAAAAACAACATTTTCTTGGTTTAAAAAAATATTTAATGTAAGATACCAATTAATTTTAACCCTTAATGGTATTTCATCATCAAAAAATCTACGAGTATACAATGGGTAATTTTTCTTCTCCATTTTCTGTTACTGATAAGAAAGCATGTGCCTATATGACATCAGACAGTTTTGAAGTGTAGCATCAATGTCAGCTATTATTCCAGTTGCCAACGTGTCATTAAATTCTGAAAAATGTATAATAAATTCTATTGGTGCTGTCCATTAATGACTTCTATCATAAGTCAGCAATTGGAAATTAATACTACATCAAAAGAAAAGAATAAGTTGATATTGTTTCATTATGAAGATCTCTGCATTCTTAAAGATATAGTTTTATAGTTATGCTTTCTCAGTAAAGAAAATGTTTATGACTGCCCATTTACTGATCAGCTGGACATTATGATGGAATTTAATTGTGATGCCTTAATTGCAGATGTAGTAAAACTTCGTTGTGTCCTTCATATTTTACTTGAAAATTTTAGTTTTTAAATTTATTTTACCAGTAGTAAATTAAAAATATACCAGTATGATGTCTGTTGTTGACTGCAAATGATATAAGCATTAATTTTAACCCTTAAAGTAATATATTGTTTTGCAGTACAAGATCCCTCAGTGCTGAATTGTTTAAGAAAACAAAGAAGAAAACTGCACAGTTTTTAAATTGCATGTATTTCAATAAATATGCACAATCCCTAAATGAAAAATGATGGTGGATGTCTAAACTTTAAGATTTGCATCAAGACATGTTAAGTTTAGCATATTTGCATGTACAGGTGCAAAATACAGGTAAAATGATAAGTTACAATTGTATTTCATCTGTATTTTGGTTTTTTTAATGGAAAAGTTCAAATAAATCTAAGAAATATTATATTCTTTAGTAGTTCAACCATGTATATGTAATGTCTGTCACAATGTTTTATCTAAATTGTGAAAATCACAGGTTAAGAAATATTATCAGTTTTGTAAACATCCACTCCATGATTGTCAGAAGTAAGTTAGACCCCCAGATACAGTAAAAAATGTTCATGAAAAACTTTCTCCTGTTATTTATTCTAATATTATCAAAACTGAGGTTCATATCTGTTGAATTAACCACAGCAAATGCTTCATTGTTTTCAATCATTGGACAGATCTTGTGTAAAGGGTCACGTTGATTGTTCTCATTGCCTGCCAGGTGTAAATTGCTTAGAATAGCTACTACCATAGACACATAGTACTACCATAGACACATAGTGCTACCATAGACACATAATACTATCATAGACACATAATACTACCATAGACACATAGTACTACAATAGATACATAGTACTACCATAGACACATAATACTACCATAGACACATAGTACTACCATAGACACATAGTACTACTGTAGACATAGTGCTACCATAGACACATAATACTACCACAGACACATAGTACTACCATAGACACATAGTACTACCATAGACACAAAGTTCTACCACAGACACATAGTACTACAATAGACACATAATACTACCACAGACACATAGTACTACAATAGACACATAATACTACCATAGACACATAGTACTACCACAGACACATAGTACTACCACAGACACATAGTACTACCATAGACACATAGTGCTACCATAGACACATAGTACTACCACAGACACATAGTACTACCATAGACACATAGTGCTACCACAGACACATAGTTCTACCACAGACACATAGTACTACCACAGACACATAGTACTACCATAGATACATAGTACTACAATAGACACATAGTACTACCACAGACACATAGTACTACCACAGACACATAGTACTACCATAGATACATAGTCACATAGTACTACCATAGACACATAGAACTACAATAGACACATAGTACTACAATAGACACATAGTACTACCATAGACACATAGTACTACCATAGACACATAGTATTATCCCATACTCATTTTTTACTCATTATCAGTATACCATTAGGAATCTAGATCAGATTTATGTACCAAACACATTGCTATAATTAATGCGAAAAAAAAGTTTTAGATGCTCAGGTGTGACAGGCTTCCAATTCTTCATGCGACTATTATCCTTCAAGTCTGCTCCATGAACTCTCTGATCTGCATAGCGATTTGTTTGATCTACTTTCAGATGCATCATCTCATCATTAAAAAAACAGTCTAAAATAATCCATAGGTTCAATATTCATGATCTTGACATTTAATTTTGAAATACCAGTGATGCCATCTTTTCACATCAAGTGAGCACGTACATCAGACCCCAGTTCCACATCAATTCCTGGCTCAAAATCACTCATGTCTATTTAAATCAACACTTAGCCAGCTCCAATAATTTCCTTCTCAAATTCTTCAAAATCATTATCATCATCACTATCAGAAGCCAGTATTTATTGCAAGAACTCACCATCATACAACAGAATGCTTGTTCCGGGCTTTTATAAACCAATTAAATATAGTTTTACAAACAATCATGGCTAGTTGAAGTAATAGGATGTGTACATTGTTGATTACCTAGAAAACAACTTGTCGCAACAAGCACTATGAGACATGGACCGACAATGCGACTTAAGTCGCAACTAACACTATAAGGGTTTAGTTCTGTTGACCATTTGTGGAAATACTGATATTGCTTATGGACATAACACTTATTTTATGACATTGAACTCTATACCTTGTATTAAGATAAATCTTGATGCAGATAGCTTGATTTAAATCTCCTTTTGAAATTCTGAGATTACTGTTTTTGACAATTCATACCAAATTGGTTACTGGATCATTCTGAAGCATTGCCTGGTGACTTGTAAACCATTTTTGATGTAGTCTCTGATTAAATTCAGTTACCATTGGGGGGAAAAAAATCAGTCTGTACACAAATTTAACAATTACAATTAGCTGTCTTTAGCAGTTCAGTGATTCAGATTTAGCATTGTTCAAATTGTTAACAGTTAACGCAGAATTTTATCATGAACTTAAGATTTGAAGGATTCAGACATGGTGACTTAATCTTGGGTTAAACACCTGAATGATCCCACCAACATTGGAATAGTTAAGATCTCCATGTACTGGCTTATGGTAAAATATTATGTGTACTGAGCTATGCTGTAATGTCCAGTTATAAAATCAGGGCTGATCAAGTTTTGTTTTCATCAACTTGTCTATTACTAGTGGTTTCTAAAAATTAACTTGTCTCCACCTTTTCAGTTGTCCCAGAATTGTAATCATTTGCATTTTTCAGAACATTAGTTGAAATGAACATGTTGATTTGAACATGCAAGAAAATAATTTTGTTACCAAATTTGGCATATATGATATTCTCAAGAATATTCAAAGATTATAAGAAACATTTATTGTGGATTGCTTTGACATTTTCAGCCAGTAGAGTACTACACCATCAATGTATTGAGGGTATTTATCATGAATTAAATGTTTAGGAATAGTTACAGACTGTTAATGTATTTTCTTGTTAAGTTAAATATTTAATAAATTATGCAGCTAATTGTTTTTGTAATTTTTAGTTCCCTTGGTTTTAAAGTCTTGTCAACTTATAATATATCCCTGTTTCCATCAGATATGTTGTCCTGCATCATTTCATTGAGACTGGCTTTCATCTTTGTATAAAACACTTGGCCATTTCTTACCAAATTATAACAAAGTGGCTGAGCAGGTTTTGACCTAATTTTATAAACTGCATCATTACTTGAGTCCTGTCAGGTTTGCATGTGTATTCTGACTGCTCAGGGAATTATTTTTGAACACACAGAAGTGATCTTTATGGAAAAGTGGTACATTGTCTTGTTGAATGAGTGGTTGCTGTATATAGCCAAATTTTCAAGGACTTTTCAAGGCAACTGTACAATGGTTGTCTCTCTGGACAAGTGGTCAGTGTATGCAGGTCGCTGCTTATCAGATCTCATTATGTTGATCTGACATCTAGCTTGCAAAAGCAATTAAAAAAAAATAGAACTGAAAAGGTTGCTTTGAATAATTCATGATTATTGGAATGTTCTCTTAATCAGAGCATAAATGTTTTAGAGTTTGAAATTTGAAACAATTCATTAAACAGCTGAATCAACAGAATTGCAAGATAACATTTGGCTGCTTCAACAAATTCAGATGCCAGGCCATCAACACCTGCTGCTTTCCCAGACTTTAAGCAACTAATCTCTGTTATACACTCACATTCTTGGATTTCTCTGTTTCGTGTTTCATCTTCAAGATTTTGAGAAGTATCAAATTTACATGATAACATTGAAATACTGGATTGAAAACATGAAAAATTATAGAACCACAACTTGGGTGAAATAATTATTGACCATATATTCAATCTGTAATGGAATAAGTTCCAAAATATCTGTCATTTTTTTCAAATGTGTTTACAATTCTGTCTCAGAGACAGTCAAAACTATGTCTACCAGACAAAATGGTCAGTTTTAAACCATGCAAAACACAATGTATCATATAGATTTGTATGTAGGTATGTATGTATATATTTCTGTTTTTGTGTATGTATGTTGTTGTAGGGTTTAACACCATTTCTCAACACGCGATAGGCTATACATGGTGGCCAGTATTATTGGTGGAGGAAGAACCGGGGAAAACCCCCAGAAAGAACCACCGACCTATGAGAAGCTACTGGCAAGCTTTCTCACATAACTACATTAGCCGAATCTAAGACTCGAACCCACGCAGACAGAGGTGAGATGGCAGTGATTTGTAATGGAGAGCGGTTTATATACCACTCTGGGCCCGTATGTATGTATGTATGTGAATCATATCACTATATGCCGCTGGTTTACATCAGATCACCATTCTATCTCGGAGACAGTCAAAACTATGTCTACCAGACAAATTGGTCAAAGTTTTAAACCATGCAAAACACAATGTGACATAGATTTGTATGTATGAATGTATTTCTGTGTTTGTGTGTGTATGTATGTATGTATGTATGTATGTATGTATGTATGTATGTATGTATGTATGTATGTGGGGCCCCAAGTGTCCGATTGGTCTAAAGCGCTTTCTGTTACAGATCACTGCCATCTCACCTCTGTCTGCGTGGGTTCAAGTCTGTCAAACTCCAGGCAGGCTTAAGATTCTAGAAGATTACATTGTTATGGAATCAGCTGGTCCTTGCAGCACATTTGTTTCCCCCTTGGTCTTTGGTCAGATTCATACTCACTGGTGTTGACCTCTTAAACAATGTTGAACACCAGGCTTCCGACCCTTGTCTTGCCAGTCCTAAATCCAAAAGACAGCAGTCAGTGCCTTTTCCTCAAACTAGAAAGTTCTTCATGCATATACCTTTCCCCTACCCATCAGGTTTCCAGAGTCTTGCTTAATGCAACTGAATCTGAGAGCCAACTAATTCTGATTGCTCTCCTCAACAAGAAAAATCATGGGTCAGCAACTTCTTCAATCTAGCAGCCCACTCTGCCATCTCACCTGCCAAACAACTATCCACAATGGTTTTCAACTAAACCTGCATTTTTGGATTTTATCTGACAAGCCTTAGAAAGAAATATTTTTCCTAAAAAGTGGTACACTAAATTACTCAGGCAAGAAGATCCACTATTTTGAAAGCCTATGTAGAGATTTTTCACCAGTGTTGTGAGCAGAGACACATCTCTTCCATATGTTCCTCATTAGCTTACTTCCCAGTATGGCTTTTCATGGAAGAGTTACCAGTAGCTTAAATTACAATCACAATTTCTGACACATTTTGTCATCGTGAGCAGACCAATTTCAAGTTGACTCGACTGATGTACTTTGAGTTAAGATGGAGTTGAAGAAGACACCCTTTGAACCAGTCTTGGGAGTCTCACTGACTCCAATGTTGTACAAGACATGCTACCTAGTCACGTTAGCTACAGCAGAATAGAATTAGTGAGATCCACACCTTATCTGTCAATTTGCAGCTCCATGCTGGTTCAGTTTCTTTTTATTTCCCTGCATTCATGGCTAAGAAAAGACTTCTGCTGATGTGAAATCAGGTTTTTGTCTTGAACTGGTTGTCTAATTTGGACCTTTCCTCCCAAGGGCATCTATAGGATTCCATGAGGGCAATGAACTGGTACCTGAACTGTATTAGGTAAATAATAAGTTGGATCTCTTACTTGATATTATTGCTTAGAAAAAAATGGATATTTCTTATCCAGCTCTTTTACACTGGATCCAATGCATTATCCACTCAGCCTACAAGGAACTTAATCAAGACCAGATAAAATTTCTTAAGCAAAACAGCTCATCAAGTTTGGCAGTCATTACTATCATAGGATTTAAACACAATTGTTGGCTTATGAACATCATTCTCGTCAAGAGATCTAGGTCAGAGACATTTTTAAGTTTTCATCTCAGAGGACTCAGTTTGATCTGGCAGAATCGATATCAGTTGCAAAACAGACTGTCTTCCCACGTAACTCCGCTGCAGCTTTATAATGACCTTATTGTCCTCTGTTCCCATTGGATGTATCAGGGCAAAAATTTGTCTCTAAACTGCATCCATGCACTGACCATATGTTAAACTTAACCTGTATCTCACTTGAGACTGACCATGTGCTAACCTTTCCACTTCGTATACATTCAGAGACAGGGTCAGCTTTGAGTAATGGGATGTATCTCCTGATTCCAATTCTTTTTAATGTATAATGATCTGATAACATTAAAAAAAGAAACCAGTTTTGGATAAAATGTTTCTTTGATAATACTTACCCAATCATAACAAAGTCACGCTCTCCCAAACCCTCTCAACAGTTACATCATGGGAGGAGCGTACAAATCTGATCCAAAATTAACTTAACGATTGACAGGAGTTGTCATAAAACTCTATTCAAAAGGAGAAAGCTAAAAGAACACCGCATTTGCAAGATACATGTACTGGATGTACTCTTAACATGTTAGAATTGGGTAGTGTATTGAAGAAACATATTTTATACCCAAAATTGGTAAGTCAGATATCTTCTATATCAGCCGCTTTGCTCATCTGAAACTTTGGGATATTACTACAGTGAAGCCAGTCTTAGGAGATTTGCCCTTTTTGCCATAAAAATGTATTCTCTCAAGGCAGGTAGTCTCAAATTAGAGGTCAAAACATTATTTCCACACGAGTAAAAATGAGGTAATTCAAGTCACTGTTTACTGTATATGCTGAATGTTTTATTACCAGATATGCTATCTGTTCCTAGCTTGCCTTGATAACTAGACAGCTACACTATCATAACATTTACAAGTAGGACGCTTCATTCCACATTATCATGGGTAGGTGGTCTAATGCATGCCCCATTTCCAATGCAAAATTGGTGTTTAATTCCTCAATTTGGACCTGAAAGTTCCCAAGCAGGCACATTATAATTGGACATACCGAAGTGAAACTTACCCAAAAATGCTTGTCAGTTTATTCATAGACAAAAATCATCTTGTGTGTAAAGATTAGTATGCAATCTACCTAATTCCACTGGCCCCCAAGTTCTACTTATGCAATGTACCTGATTCCAAAGGCCTCCAAGTTCTACTTATGCAATGTACCTGATTCCATAGGCCTCCAAGTTCTACTTATGCAATGTACCTGATTCCACAGGCCCCCAAGTTCTACTTATGCAATGTACCTGATTCCAAAGGCCCCCAAGTTCTACTTATGCAATGTACCTGATTCCACAGGCCCCCAAATTCTACTTATGCAATGTACCTGATTCCACAGGCCCCCAAGTTCTACTTATGCAATGTACCTGATTCCACAGGCCCCCAAGTTCTACTTATGCAATGTACCTGATTCCACAGGCCCCCAAGTTCTACTTATGCAATGTACCTGATTCCACAGGCCCCCCAAGTTCTACTTGTGCAATGTATCAGATTCTACAGGCCCCCAACTTATGCAGACTTAACAGTAGTTTTGTCTGGTCATTATGATCCTTATTGTGTTAAATAAACAATTACATTTATTTCTGCACTGCATTTTGGAAAATCAGGAAGACAGGAATTATTTTTTCCTTTCAGTGATAACAGCATCAATGTGCGTTTCCAAGTTTTGTGTTTCTGTTTTTGCAGTACAAAATAGTCGGAGTACTTAGTAGTAAGCTGAGCATTTGAGACTTCATATTCCAAACAGTCAGTTTCTTTCTTTAAGCTACATTAATGCAGCAATTATAGTCTTTGATAAATTTCCTAATGAGTGGATGTTAGTTGATAGTTGTCATTACCATTTATTAATTTGCATGCCTTTTCAAGCTGATATACACAATTCATGAACTCCTACAAATTGAAATTGGGGGAAAAAATGAACACCATTTATTTTTTATGACATTTTATTTGCAAAGAAATATAAATTGTAATTTCATTTTGTTCTATATAGAAATCTGTAAAATATATATATATATATTACTCTGTCATAATAAAGGTATGGATATAATGCTAAACAAATTCTGAGGCACTCTTATGACCAAATACTTTGTCAGCAATGAATCTGACCATGCTTATTGCACATGACCAGTAAAAAAAAAAAAAAGCTTTATTCAAAGTGATTAAATAAAAGATTAGCAGTAACAAAACCATTTCAAGCAGCAAAGCCAACAACACAAATTAATGCTGAATAATTTCTAATTTCTGAGGAGAAATAAAATCGGCCAACAAATTGGATGTACAATTCAGTAAAACTTGGATTTCAACCATCATACATGTACATAGTATTTGCAGTAACTACATGTAATAACAGAATCCCATGAATGACATATACACCTCCCATCCCCCATGTTTAATAGTCTTCTATGTTGGCAGTAGTGCAGCATTGTTAACTAAGAAGAAAAATTATTTAGCACTGGATCTCGATGATCTTGATGTGTGGTTTTAAATAAAATTTAATATTTAGAAACCATTATTTTCTCATTAGACTTATAACTGTGACTTCTGAACCTTAGACCCCAGAATCATTAGCTTTCTTTATTTCTTTAACTGTAAGCCTATGACAAACTTTGATCCAGAACAAACCTGAATTTTTTTATCCTGAAATCAATTGGCCTTTTCCACACCCTAAGGACATGCCCCTCCACAAACATCAGTCAAGTACCTAAATAATTATACAAAACCCTTTCTTCTTCCTTCAGTCAGTGTGACCTTGACCCTTGTCCTTCTGACCCCAGTATCAACAAGCTTCCCTCTGAAATCAATAGGGCTCTCCTTTACCCAAAGTGCAAGCCATGCACAAAGTTTGGCAACTGTTGATGGTGGAGAACTTTACTTATTGTTTGGAAGCCATTTTTCTTCTTTCCATTGCTGTAACCTTGATCGTTCAGTTTGATCCAAAATCTTTGGTAATTACAGATTATGGACAATTTCAGTTGTGCAGAAATGAAATTGGTATGAGATGGATGAATGGACATCATGACATTATCTGTTCTGCATTATGGTGGGCATAAAAAAAACTACACGAGATAAAACAGGCCTTAGTCCCAAAAATGGATACAGTTGGGATTATTAATGCCAATGCTTTCATTGTTACAAAAATCAAATTACTTTTAGTTGTGAAAATTATCTGTAACATTTTTGAAAGCTGATGTGCATTTCATCTTTAAAAAATACATTCTTCCCAGATCATTTATTTAGACTTTGGCTTGATTCTGATGCTTCAACATGGACTGCATTTAAAAAAGAACCTAATTTTTTTCACCTGAAGCAGATTGAATACAAACAGTTCAATCACTTAAAACTGCAAGAAATCTCTATATTCTACAAATAACAGTTCATGATACAAATGCAAAACTTCAAAACAATTATAATAATAACATTATGCCAAACATTTGTGTAGTGTAGACTTCATATAAACTGTAAATAAATATTAAGTACAAGCAAGTGACAGGTCAAGTGGAGGATTATGGCATACAAATTAATCTTACTGATATTATCAAAGCAATTTACAAAACAATCACAGAAAAAGAAGACATTATAAAAATAATGTAGACAAATTTTGCTCATTACAAATCCATAATTCTAGCATCCCTCATTCTTGGGAATAAAATGACTTTTGAATAGTTATATAAATGCAAAAGCTGATATGCAAAAAGCCAGAAACAATTTGCCCTATATGACATCACTGTGTCATCCATTACATCATTTGATACTACACATTTAATATGGAGAACAGGATAAGGGCTTATAACACTAGTTATTTCTTAATGTTAACCTCAATAACTGCAGTTATTTCATAATATATGTTAAGAACATTGTAGTTATTTGATAATATTAACCTATAGAGCATGTAGTTATTTGATAATATTAACCTATAAAACAATGTAGTTACTTGATAATATTAACCTAAAGAACATTGAAGTTATGTGGAAACAGTTATTAGAACTTGTTGTGTAAATAACAGATCTTGACTTTAATAATTAATTCATACTGGATTAAATTTGGGTTGATTTTCTTTGTAATATAATGTTTATTCACTAAAGGAAACTGCTTCAAAACCTTAGTGTCTTCAAGTAAATCTTCAGTGCTCATAGCTATGATAATGCATGCAAAAGCTTGCAACACAGTGGCAGCATTGCATATGTACTATCACTTTATGTTGTACTGTAAATAAAGATATTTGCCCTGAAAACTTGCAACAAAGACAGCAATCAGTATTTTATACTTTGTTGATATATTATGCATACTATTTGCTAACAAATATGTCCCCTGATTTCTACCAACAGTATATGAAAAATCTAATACTGCACTGTTAATTACATCAGTATTGCAAGTCACCATCATACATGCACAAATTAAATACAATTGCTGTAAGATTCAACATCTCATTAAAGATGTCAGTTATCTGTGTCTTCAGTTGGTGTCTTACAGAAAAATGTGACTTTATCCGATGAACAAGAAAGATTAACTAAGAATCATGTTGATGCTGAAATTATTTCAGACTGTTCTCTCTAACAGATAAGCTGTAGTTGTATCCTTTTAGCTCCACTATTTATTATTTTCTACCACTTCACACCAGTTGGTATCTTTACACCAGTTGGTATTGTTCCATCATTATTCCATTATACATTTTGATGGTTCCACCCCAACTTAAGACTCACTGTTAAGGGTTAATTAATTAATTCTTATTTGAAAATGTCAAACGAATGTTTTATAAATTTAAAGTTTTACGACACACTTTTATCTTGTATGTACCATGGTAAAATGTCCTCATCTTGTATGCGCCATGATACCATACATAAACATCTTACTCTTACATATAGTAAGTTGCTGAGACTTTACATTGTTATAAAATGATAGGAATAATAATAGGAAAAGGCAGATGTTAACATTTTAAGAAATTTATCCGTTAATAAAAAATGGCAGTTATTATAAATAAAATTGTAAACCTTTCTAAAAGGTACTCAGTTTCAAATAAAAATGACTGATAATAAAGTTAAAGAATCACTGTTGTACTACTCACATTAAATGATAGAAAGTGGAGAATATAGCTTGCAAAAGAATATTATGTCAAAGTGTGTATGCCCATCCCCAATAAATCTGAATAAATATTTTTAATAAAAATACACCCACCGGGTATTCATCACATTAAAATCAAAATACTAGATATGACATCCTTATTTATCTATACTGAGGTATTTTCTTATTGATTTTGCACCTGAACCATATTAATGGTTGGACTGTGTATATCATTTGGTGTTCTTTACTAATCTTTCACTTCTGTTAAGTTTTAACTTAGCATGGGACTGTGGAGGTATTTTTGGGGGATGAATGAGACTCCTTAGATGGAACAATTGGTGTAGATTTTGCCAGTGATGACCTCCTTGACCTTGATGCTTTAGGTGATCCCAACTTAGAGGATGGAGGAGATTTGTTATTTTGATGTGCAACAGTTGTTGAATTTGACTTTTGTTCAACAGGAACCTCTAAATTTTCAGTGTCTGTTTTCTTGGTTTCTTCGATAACAAGACCTGATGGTTTCTCATCCTCTGGTGGTTTTTTGTTGGATTCTTGCAACATGCTCGTGATGGCTTGAGTCACAAGACCTTTACTGGCTTCTTGGTTTTCCTTCTTTTCAGCTTCTTCCTGTCTTCTTACCCCTTCCTCTGCTGAGATCACTTGCTTGTATGGAGCCATGGAAGGTAAGGATGTCACACCGACTTCTTGTATTTGTTGTGCTTCTGACAATCTCTGATTATGTTCTATGAACTTTTGTGCCATATCAGGACTCATCTGCTTCCACACCAAAGCTCCATGACGCTGCAATTGAATCAGATTAAATGAATACAAGTTTCAAGATATAATACAGGTCAAGGATAGGGGCCTACTTAGCTAAAATGGGAATGGAAGTGTATTCATAGCTTTCTTAATGGAGCCACATTTAGCTAAACTGGGAATATAAATGTATTCACAGCTTTCTCAATATGCGACACATTTAGATAAAATGGGAATAGAAATGTATTCACAGCTTTCTCACTAGGGACTCACTTATCTAAAATTGTAATGGAAGTATATTCATAGCTTTCTCTATAGATGTACATTTAGTTAAAATGGGAATAAAAATATATTTACAGCTTTCTCAATGGGGGTACATGTATATATGCAAAAAATAGGAATAGAATGTATTCACAGCTTTCTCAAAAGAGGCACATTTAGCTACAATGGGATTACAAATGTATTCACAGCTTTCTCAATATGGGCACATTTAGTTAAAATGGGAATGGAAATATATTCATAGTAGTCCTAATAGGGGTCCACTGAGCTAAAATGAGAATGGAAATTATTCACAGCTTTCTCATTAGGAGCCCACTTAGCTAACATGGGAATATAAATGTCTTCACAGCTTTTCAATAGGGACCATTGAATTAAAATGGGAATAGAAAAGTGTTCACAGCTTTCTGAATAGGGGCCCACTGAATTAAAATGGGAATGGAAATGCATTTACAGCTTCTTAATCTCAATGCATATTTATGCTTGTTATATAATCAGTTTCATTAGAGTGCACAGCCAAAGATAAGGATCTTTGTGAACACAGGGCATGTTGAACATTTTTGATCTGCAACATGGAAACATTTTTGTATAGCAATATTAGTCATTTTACAGTACCTGATAGTACAGAACAGAAGCTTTATCACATGGTAATATTTCTGCCATTTCATAGTCCAAGACTGTACAGTGTACTGCATATAAACTTTATCATGTGTCAATATTACTGTCATTTTATAGTCCCAGACTGTACAGTATGGAACTTCATGTGGCAATATTACTATAACTGTACAGTCCAGATTTACAGTATGGGAACTTTGTCATGAGGCAATATTACTCTTTTCATTTACATATTGTACATCATGGAAACTCTATCATGTGGCAATAATAATGTCATTTTACAGTCCTGATAAAACATGGAAACTATCATGTGGCAATAATAATGTCATTTTACAGTCATGATATAGCATGGAAACTCTATCATGTGGTAATAATAATGTCATTTACCACAGATTGTACAGTAATTATGATTAATAAGGTACCACATCCAAAAAGGGATCATTTTCTACCAAACAATTTAAAAATCAAATTCAAAATATTAAAATAAAATTGTTCTGATAAATCTTCTCTTAATGAGGTATTATTTTGATACAGAAAATATTGTCTTTTATTTAACCAACTGATACATAAATTGTCAGGTTGTGACTTTTTCCAAGTGCCAAGAGTCAATTTATTTTTAAAATATTATATTTTCCCATGCTTTATGTTCAGTATTTTCTTAAATTGTATAAACAAACATCTAATTTTGTAAATGTGAAACATTCATGCCTGTCTGTTTTGATTCTGATCAAGGTTTCTGAATTGTGGTAGGAATATACGATATAAAATACATTATATCATCAGGGTTCCCACTCTCTCAAATAAACAGACACAACACACACCATGGCACACATCACATGCAAGTATTAAAGAACTGCAAACAGCATCATACCTTAGACCTTATTGGATAGTTTTGATCATTTCTACAGTTATACATATGCTCATAGGAAATATTTTCTTGTATCAGTTGCTGGCTATCATCTTTTGGTCTCAGGAAATTCACAGGAACTGTCAAATTGATATAAAGAATTATATATATGCATTTCACTCCAGAAATTAATACTTGAACTGCAAATTTAATGATTTTATGTACAGTGATTAACATTTACATTTCTTTGTGAGATATGATAGACATTCATTCATCTTTTTTCTTTTCATGGAATAACCTATAGTTTGGTACCCATAAGAAGTTTGTCACAACAAGTAGTTGTTTTACTAATCAGGAGCCATTCAAAGGCTCCTAGTTATAAAATGAACAATAATACCTTGAAAAAACATCTGAAATCAACAGTAAAATATGCTAGGGGTATTCATGTTTTTCCTATATGTATTTTCATGAGTGATTTATGTTAAATCTTTAAAGATGATTTTAATCAATTGTTGCTTTTCATAAAAAAAAAAGCAAGTGTACATATCTCCAATATTACTGCAAATAATTTAGATACAAAGTCACATGCTTTTCATGCAAAGAGGGAGACACTAGCAGAAGCTTTCGAAATTAGCACCTTAAAAATGTTCTCTTTAAGTGGCATTAGTAGGAAAAATTTAAACATGTTTTGAAGAATGGTGTGTCTGATCACAGTAGTCATCTAAGACTACAGGTTGCCTCTGTTTTGGTTAAAGATACAGTGGCCACAATGTTACTCCAAAATATATATTAATTATGATGCAGTTGGGCTAAGTAGTTTATGTATGATAAAGAAGGGCAATCAATAGTTCTGATTGAATCTGATCCACATTTTGTATTCAAAATTTAGTCACAAAAGCCCAGTTAAAAAGAGCAGAATGTTTATAAAATTTTAAGTAGCAAACAGTGAGATCTGGATGAAATTATATTTAAAATAAATGACAGAAGTTGGCCATTCATTATGCAAATTACAATTGATAACTATGAGCCATGCAAGCTACTAAAAGTTTTGGAGTGATTGCTGCAAACAATTAAATACATTACAGAAAATGTTGACTCAGCAAATTTTGTAAATCACAAACTGCAATGTCAGCACAGATTAATTACTGTAAATTGCAACTTTAATGCCAGTATACAAAATGTTGAGTCAGCAATTACTCTAAATCACAAGTTCAATGCCAGCACAGAAGATGTTGATTCAGTAATTACTGTAAATCATAACATTTTAGCATTCTTTACCATTTAGAGAATTTAGCAAATAAAGTCATTGTCACTAAAATTTCATGAGCATGAAATTTCTATGGTGAGACGATACTAGTACTGTGGATTGTAAAACCCAACAACCTGTGACAATTTTAAACTTCTAAACTTACTTAAGATCTGTTTAACAAGGAGATAATTTTGAAAGCCATTTCTTCAATGAAGCTCAAAATTGTAAACTATTTTATCAAACATTTACATTGCCCATTGGTACTGTCACTAATGGGCCCAAATTAAAAATTAGCTCAAATTTAATGATGCTACAAACATTGCAAATTATAATATTCATACCTATTCCATGGGCAGGTTCAGTGTTGGGGTTTGCAGTATGACGAAGTGAACCATGTTGATCCACGCTCTTCTCCCGATGGTAGTCTTCCCTGTAGATTGTGTCAAGAGTATGTGGAGGCTTGTGAAGTGGTTCATTAGATACCCATGATGGCCACCACTGAGCTTGCTCAGCATTTGTACTCTCAGTGAACACACTACATACTGGTTCATTCAATAATCGAACATTGTGACGAAGAAATCCACAGCTTTTAGGATGAGGTCTGTTTACCCTGTAGTCAGGCACACTTTTAGGGAATACCTAATATAGGAACATTCATACATCAATCTATAATATCTTCCTACCAAAAAGCATAACTTGTAAATCAATCTATCCTTGCCTATAATTGACTACTGACTCCCATTATAAAGCATAACTTGTAAATCAATCTATAATATCCTTGCCTATAATTTATTATGACTCCTATCAAAAAGCATAACTTGTAAATCAGTCTATAATATCCTTACCTATAATTTATTATGACTCCTATCAAACTTCATTACTTGTAAACCAGTCTATCCTTGCCTATAATTTATTATAACTCCTACCAAAAAGCATAACTTTTAAATCAATCTATAATATCCTTGCATATAATTTAGTATGACTACTATCAAAAAGCATAACTTATAAATGAATTCAATACCAAAAATAAAACTGCCATTTTGTTTTAATTGTCTAGCTTCTCTTATTACCCATAATCCTCCAATATATTGATTTGCATGCATAGGTAGTGTCCATGAAACTGAGATAACAAGTAACAATATAATTTATAAAAAGTAAAAGATTGTGAAGTATAGGTCACAGTTACCTAGTTTTGTGTCAATATTGTATTGTCAATATATATAAAAAATATTACTGCAGGCAAAATTTCATGACTAGAAACACAACAGTGTCAGTAAGACTTAACTCATTTTTGTTTTCATTTTTTTTTTTGAGGGGAAGGGTGCTCTCCCTGTTGATTTTCACAGACCCCTTTGTGGAGGCCCTCCTGCCCTATTGTTTTGTGTTTATGTATGCTGTAGATTGAATAACTGTATTTTGTTATTATTATTACTTTTATTATTATCATTATTATTTTGTTTTTTTTAAGTTTGTTTTTTTGTTTGTTTGGGTTTTTATTGTATTTTATTTTCCTTTTATTTTTATTCAATTATTTCCAAATCCTTCTTCCAAACATTCATCGTGACATAGACTTTCCTCCATTATTATTTTTCTTCTTCCCTCTTTTCCTTCTTTTTTCTTTTCTTCTTTTTTCTCTTTCTTGTACAAATATTTGTACTTCTGTCATATGTTCTGTTGTACCATTTTTCTCGGATTCTTCTTTCTCATTTTCACTTTTAGCTTTCATTGTTGTTTCTCCTGGGTTTTGTTATTCCTCTTTAAAGTCTATGGTTTCTTCCCTAGCTTTTGATGTTGTTGTGGTATTTCCTGTATCTCCTTGATATTTGTGTTCAGTTACATCTTTTTCCCTTTATTAATCTTTTGTTGTTCCATTTTTATTCTCTGCAGCTGGTTCTGTTTCTGTGTGGGTAATTGCATTCCAGTTGTTGTTTGCTGGTTTTGTCGAAGTATCTCTGAGTTTTTGGTGTTTGTGGGTTCTAATCCTTCATACCATGCCTTGGTTACAAAACCATGTAGGTTAAATTCTCCTTTTATTGTTATGAGTCTTGTTTTTTCAATTTCTAATATCCTAGTTCCATCATAAATTGAAAAACCAGAGATAGTTCCGCATCTTGATCTTACTACTTTAATCTAAAAAATTTCTGCAAACCATTTTACTACGTCTTCTAGAGGTATATTAATAGGTAAATCTGATAAATGTAACTCTCCTATCTACCGTTGTTTTTCTCACCATATTGTTTTTGTGGTATCTTTCCCCTGTTCTTCTTGGCTATTGGATATCATTGGAGTATTTGCATTTGGTTGTGTCTTTTTCCTTTTTTCTTTCCTCAGTTTCTCTTTTCTGCAGCTGGTTCTGTGTCTGCATGGGTATTTGCATTTCAGTTGTTATTTGCTGGTTTTGGAGTGGTGTATCTGGGTTTACGATGTTTGTGGGTTCTACCATTTGTTCTGCAGTTTTTGGGTATTTGTGCGGTGTACCGTATTTTTGCGCATATAGCGCATGCATTATATGCATGTTTACAATCAGCGCAACCCCCCGGCGCGGTATATATGTAAGCACGTTATCCCAGGGTTTTTTTTACAGCCAAAAGTGCATCAATGAATTTCAAGCAACCAACCTAATAAACCGGTGACAATTAATAAAAGATTTCTTTCATACACATACAGTATAAATGAGGTTTATTAAAATCTTTAAGTAGAAAATAAACAAGTCGAAGTTGACACAGTGTTGCACCGCTTGTGTGTCTGTGCGTTATGGAATGTAATGAATATCATTTATACGCACGAGGCATACACTAACTTGCATTATAAGAATATATTTCTTATAATTTCTATGTAAGACAAAAACTGATAATCAGTTTAAAATCGGATTTCTACAAATGATAATCGGTTTTGGTTAAAATGGTTAAAAAGCCATGTAGGTACATTTACATTTTACTCTTCTGAGCCTTGTTTTTTCAATTTCTAATATCCTGGTTCCGTCATAAGTTGAGAAACCAGAAACTGTTCTGAGTCTTGATCTTATCACTTTAATCTCAAAGTTTTCTTCAAACCATTCTACCACGTCTTCTAGTGATATCTCCATTGGTATGTCCGATAAGTATAAATCCCCTGTCTGTTTTTTATTTTTCGGAGTATTGGTTCTGCTTTCTTTACTACCAGTATTACTATTTCTCCATGTATAGTTGTTTTTCCATAAGGTAATGCTGGTGTGTTACCTCTTGGTTGTATTATATACCCTTTATAACCATTTCTGTTGATAGAGTAAATTTTTCGCTATATAACTGGGTCTGTGATTTTTAATGCTATCATCACTGTTGAAACACCTGGTATATTTCCTCTTTGTATCCCTTGCATATCCAATACTTGGGTTCCTTCTTTATAATTGCATTAAATAAAGGAGCCCTCCTCTGTTTCTATTCTCCATATTTTGAAGTATTTCTGCAAGTCCATTGTAATCTTTCTTGCCGTGGCCAATTTTTCTCGCTTTTTTCCTCGATTTTGCTTCAGTAGTTTTCTCTTATGAAGTTTTGGATTATTTCATTTCAGCTTTCACTGCATTATTGTATATATTTTCTGTATATCTTTGATTTCTATATCATTGTTGATTTCTTTGCAGTCACTTTTGTGCACCTTTGCTCCCACTTGCTTGCTTAGGTGGCATTAGACTGAACTCATAAGCCCAAACTTTATGTTGATGGCAGCGCCATAAGAAAAGTGATATTATATTTTTGTCTATGCAGAAACTGTGTTACAATTAAACCTTAATAAAATTATTGATACTGGAATGATAAATAGACAGCTTCAATGTCATAGGCATTCAAAGCTTTGTGATTGCTGACAAACAATGACTGACAGATTTGAATGTTTCATAAAATAAATTTTTGTAAAAGAATTGTCATAATTGGTAGTAATTTTTTTATTGCTTTTACATCTGAACACATCTAAATTATATCAGAATAATCTGCATATAACATTTGAAAACATTTAAATAATAAAAAATAATTTGTATATAAAATTGGAACACACAGATCTAAATTATATAAAAAAAATTGAATATAACATTTGAACACATCTAAATAAGATCGAAATAATCTGCATATAACATTTGAACACATCTAAATTATATCCAAATAATCTGCATATAACTAAAACAAATCTGCTACATATCAATGCATGAATTTTAAAATCATCCTTGGATTAGAGGTCAATGAAGGTAACCATGAGGGAGGACTATAATCAAAGTTCACTGAGAAATGCTCAGAATAATTTTTTTTCATTTATTGCTTATCTTATCTCTTAAAGAAAGTTGATAACTGACTTCATATTAAAGGCATTCATTCATAATTTAAAAAATTGTTTACTGGGCATTTATACTTGTCTAAAAAAATGAAAAATTTCACATTTATATTTTTGGATCCATGCAAAACAAAACAAAACAAAACAAAATGCATGAAAAAGGTAGAAGGTTTTATTTCAAATAAGTGTCTAAACCAAATGAATTGTCTTGCTTTTCAACATACACCATGGCTAAATAGATAGTTATTGTTATTGTAGGGTTTAATGCCATTTTTCAGCACACGATTGGCTATTCATGGCATCCAGTAATAATGGTGGATGAAGAAGCCGGGAGAACCCCCAAAAAGAACCACCGACCCACGAGAAGCTACGTGCAAGCTTTCTCACATACCTGCATTGGCCGAATCTGAGACTCAAGCCCATACAGACAGAGGTGAGATGGCAGTGATCCATAAATTTGGTGTATAATTGTAAAATTACCTGTGTGTTTCGGTTGTATATGTCTGGAAGCTGAAGTCCTGATGCATTCTTTTTCCATTCTTGGCAGTAAGGAGGGCTGGTATCAAAGTAATGCTCCTCTGCCTCTGTGCTTATAACTCGAAATGTATCAGGGCTGGTGATAAATAATAATAGTTATATGTAAATAAGTAGTTAAAACCATTAATACAACCCATACTGGGCAGTATATTGAGACGATCAATACAACCCATGCCTGCCGTATGTTGAGACCATCAATACAACCCATGCCTGCAGTATGTTGAGACCATCAATACAACCCATGCCTGCAGTATATTGAGACCATCCATACAACCCATGTATGCAGTATGTTGAGACCATTAATACAACCCATGCCTGCAGTATGTTGAGACCATCAATACAACCCATGTATGCAGTACAGTGGGACCCCGCTATAACACGGTAGTTGGGAGCCATAGAATCCGACCGGGCTATGAACCGAACCGTGTTATAAGCAACCATGTACAATACCAACACCTTTTTGGATTTATTTAGGGTGGGGGTTACATAAAGACGGGTGCGAAAATGCATGACACAATTACTGTTTTCGATCAATATATATTAAATGAGAAAAACATTTGCTGTGGTAACAGAAATTGCAGATATAATATATTACTTTATTCAGAGAACCATGCATTGGTACATACACGTGTCTAATTTATGTATACATGTATAATCTATTGCATGAAAAGAGTATCAACACCGTGTACTCACCAGCGAATCTTGTAACATACATTGAATCCATAATACAAATATTTCCATCGAAAATATCCACACACTGATGTAAAATATTCAATAATTTTGTCATAGATCAATATGTGACTGAATTCAATGAAAAGAAAAAAACAAAAATTACGTAACGGGTGTACGTAATGAATGATGAAATAGTACATGTCCATAGATTAAACAATGGAAGCTAAAGTGTATTCTTATAATAACTACATGTACATCTCAGGATCTTTCTGTCTCTGAATTCAGTCATTGTAAATTTCAGCACATTTTCCCACCCAAGCTGCTAGTCAAAGTCCTTTGAACTTGCCGCCCAGTTATTGTGTCATGTTCTTTTGATGTACTCTAATAAATACAGCAGACAGAACTGGCTGTATGTATTTTAGCCACTGAATTATGTCACTGTTTAGCTCAAGACAAACACAAAGTAAACACGATGGCTTCATTGCTCAGGGATCAGTAATAATAATAATATTGATACTTATGAGCTGTAATTTTTCAACAATAAACAAAGATCAAAGTTCTCAGTAGGCCCAGCAAAATTGGTTCGTATTTCCGACGTTTATTTTGGCACAAAAATAGAAGAAATTTTATAATACATTTTCTACACGTTCTTTTTCACACTGTTTAGACGAATATGAGAATGATAATTAAACTCTTAATTTTTTTTTTCATACTTAATTTTTTTTTTTTTTTTTTTGGTCTTTGAGAAAAATACCTGTAATAAATTACCCGAAATTTTGGGAGCCATGCCACGACCGGGTTATATCCGAATTCGGGTTATAGCGGGGCGGGTTATAGCGGGGTCCCACTGTATGTTGAGACCATCAATACAACCAATGCCTGCAGTATGTTGAAACCATTAATACAACCAATGCCTGCAGTATGTTGAAACCATTAATTATTAATACAACCCATGCTGTTATTCTTACCCAAATGAAACCATAATTGTTTTGGACTGCATCTGCTATTTTTACAATTGGACTGACTGTTGGATTATATAATAAGTTGTAAATGAAAAAATAGTTCAATGCATACACAAAATTTTCTCTCAATCCTTATTTCATAAAGAGCTGGGATGGTCCAAAAGGCAAATATCAGCAAGAATTAAAGAAATGGTCTGTAGAGTAGACCTAAGAGTTGCACATGTACCACAGTGGTAAGCAGCTTACAATGGGACATCAAGTAAATGGAATGGTACCCAAGTGGTTAAATCTGAAGATGAATAATAAGACAGAAAGATAAAGGGAAATATTTTCAATGCCAATAAAACCCAGAAATGCTTGTTCAATTTGTCAAGTAATGGATGAAGAAAAAAAACAATTCCTGGATTTACACTAATAAAATTAATGATATTGCACTCAACAAATTTTGAATTCCTGATAGAAACTGCATGTTGAACCCACAACTAGAACACACACACATACACAAATATATATATATATATATATATATATATATATATATATATATATATATATATATATATATATATATATATATATATATATATATATATATATATATATATATAATGCATATCATGAATGATTTCAGTACCATTTGTATCAATATAATAATAACCAATCATCTTAATCAAATATTGGCTGATTTGCACCATGTTGTATATTACAAGAAAAATAATGAAACACACATACTGATTTAGTTTAGAATCTATGACTAGTTTCACAAAGCTAGTAGGAGAATCAACAAGGTTGATTTTCAGCTTTCAATTTACATAAGATAGTTATTAGAAAATTTCCAGCCAAATTCTGAGCAAAACAGATGTGTGCTATTTAATTTACATTTATTTTAAAAAGCAAAATAACTCTTCAGTGCTTATAAGAAATAAAATATAATTTCATTCTTTGAATTAATATATCTGAAAAACATTTAAAAACTTTTCATAAATCAGTCCAGTATGACCTGCTATTAACACTATGAAGAAGTAGGTTCTTTTTAGAATTATTGATGATTAACACAATAGTATAGCGTACTTTACTGCTATCAAAGAATGTAACAAAGCCATTAACCAGTGTGTGTTAGTAAATGGCATACAATTTAATGATTCATTATGAATTTATAGAAAAAAATAACATATATCTGTAAATATGTTTCATGTTTCAACCACCATTTTTTTTCGTTATCAATTTCTTTGCTTAATTATTACTAGGTCTACCAGATTAGTAGAATACATATGATACTGTATTGAATTAAATCTAAAATTTGGCAGGACCTCAGTTTCAATTTTAAGTTAATATGTGTTATTTAGCACAAATCAGCTTGTAATTTGAGTCAAAAAAAGCTTGGTCTGAATCAGCTTTCTACCTCTGAAAAAGAGTGGTTTGCATACGTGTGATCCACCATGTTGGTCCTAGAGTTATGGAAGAGTTCATTTTCATATAGGATTGGGTGGCCATATGCCACAGGTAAAAACAAACATTGTCTGCATCATCTATAGTGTATGCTGATATATATATATATATATATATATATATATATATATATATATATATATATATATATATATATATATATATATATATATATATATATATATGTATGTATCAGCATACACTATATACAGTATCTATAATTTGGCCTGTCTACCACCCTCCTGTTTGGTTATATGCCACACCACTGATTTTAACAATGAAAACAATCCAGGATATGAAAAATACATTGATTTCAATTTTATAACTGACTGTCCCAAGAGATTCTTAACACTGTCAATTTATTGGCATTTCAACACAAATAGAAACGCCCGATTAAAACAAGCAGTCCAACAGCTTGCTATCCATTTATCATTATCAGAATTGTTTGTTTTTAAATTTGGTAGAATTATAGTTTCGCCAAAGTCTATTCAACTATTGAATGTTCTTTACCTTAACAATCATTTAAAAAATTCAACATGCATAGCTTATATTGTTATCACACATTTCTGTTGACTAACATGTTTGTCTTGGCATATTAAAAATGACCTTCCAAATAAAGGTACATGTATGAGAATCCAAATAAACTGAATAATTTACCATTTAAAGGTATGTGTAATACAATTCTGTATAAAAAAAACTGTACACGTTATTGAAATAGTCGATACTGAATGCATACATGACTTTTACTGTAGTATGATTAAAATATTTGCAATTTGTACAATGTCTTTGTATGGTATGCTTTGTCTAAGCAGTAGATGATGTTTGTTTACCTGTAGCACATGACATCGCCAATAACATAATTGCCCTGTATCTTGATATAAATGGTGTTGAAATCATTCGTGTGATAAAATAAATCGGTTATGTTATCGACATTTTGAGACGTTCACGCAAAAATTCACTTAGTTACATATGCGAATATCATTCGCGATGATGAACTGACTATGGAAATCTATAAGGACATACTTATATCGACCAGGCACTCGCTTTTTACGCGAAATGGGTGGCATGTAAATTGCCATTTCTAAAACTAATAATCAGAACACGTCAGGAGCAGGTCCCTTGCTCAATCCAAGAACATAATACATAGTTTAGTCCGCCATGATACTGAATTTGTTTCTATAGACACGGTAGTCTGGTTTGCTGTTTCTTTTGCCTTCAAAAGTTTTGGAATACATATAAAAATAGTATAGACTGTAAACCGGCCTTTCTGCTTTTTTTTTTCTTTTTTTCCCCCAATCGGAATATCCTAAAATCTTTGCCATTAAGTAGACTAAAAAAAGCCTCGACGTCATTGAACTATACTCTGGACTACTTTCGTTTACTTAGGGCAATTAGCGGAGGTAGAAGAGACAGTCACAATTGGAGCCTTTCGGCCTTTTCTGTAATGCATTTGTCAGAGGCCTGTCTCTCTCTCACACACACACACAAAAATAACATAGATGTGTATTCCTACAACCACTTCCGAGGTTATTTCACTCCCGACTGTGGCCGAGAGATGTACCGATCGGAGATCGTACGTGATCACTACTGACAACAGGGGATAATAACAAAATGGCGACCATGGTCAGACTTTTACGGCAGACTGATAAAGTGATTGAAACTGTGTACAATAGAAAAAAGTACGTAATTTATTTTGGAATTTAGCTTAGAATATTGCTATTTTAATTACGAGTTTTACGTGTGAAACTATTGTGAACAAAAGTTACGTATTTGCTTCCTTAGAATCACCCATTAGGATGGTGTACCGTATTCTCGCGGCACCAGCAAAAATATCGAATCGTAAATAAACGAGAATAATTTACCTGCTAATGAAAGCTGCCATACTTGTTTATTTTTCATCTATTTCCAATCCTATTTTCACGTTATATGGTAGATGACGATAGTTTTTATCTATGCAACTAAAAACCAACATGCAGTGTCTACTGCCACCTGAAATTAGATTCTAGTATTGCAAATAATGTAATTTCTGTATGGTGACCCAAACAGTGTAAGAGATAAAAACAATTTCAGTAATTACACACAGCATTGTCATGGCAGCTGAAATTAAAAATGAACAACTTGCCTAGTTTTTTTTACATAAAAAATATGCTATTAAAGGTATAGATTTCTTAACTCATTCAGCCCCAAGACACTTACCAGTAACACTGTTGCTGTGCCCCAGCAACACCAAGCTCTATATAGCTGCTTGTGCCCCAGAGTGTTTTACCTGTTTGGAAAATTTTGTAAACATCATGCACATGCATTCATACTTACCTTATTTTCTTTACTTACATCCAATAGTAATCCATGAAATTTTCACCAATTAATCCAAATGAATTTGTCAATACAGTGATTTAATTTTTTCTCCATTTATCCAAGTCTTTCAGAATTTATTTATACACTATTTACAAAACTATGTGCAACATTGTTAGGAATTTCACATCAGCCCTTTTTACAAAAGTATGTGCAACATTGTTAGGAATATCACATCAGCCCTTAATCCCATTAAAATAAACCAGGAAATTTTAAAATATGATATGGTTTGAAACATGTTATACATAAATTAACCTGACATTGTTCACATCCATGTACTCGTTAAGATCAGACTTTGTTCAATGAACACATTTTGCAGGTTTTTCTCTTTGGCATGACTACTGGCAATTTGCAATATTTGTATACAGTTCTTCTGGAAATAATAAATGAAAAAATCTATTTCTCTTTTTTCCTTGTCGATGTTAGTTGTAGGTCCGGGATTTGGTCCACTAAAATGATTTATTTTAACAGGCCGAAGATGATCACTCCAATATGCTATATCGGCAAAGATGCTATAATTATCGCTATCCACATCCTCGTCTTCGGACGATTCGATCTCGGAAATTTCAATGTCCGATTCTAATTCTTGCAAATTATCCAATTGGTGAACATATCTTTCCTCTGCTTCCTCAATATTAACTTGATCAAACCCTAGAAACTCCTCATTTTCACTCTCATCGCCATAAAAAAATCACTCGTACTTCTGCCATCATTGCCATGTTTTCAAGAAGTGAACATGTGATGCGAAACTGCTCACAATTTCAAACATTTGAATCCTAAACAATTCAAACTTTAAATTCAAATTTGTACAAAGGAAAGTAAATTAATTTTTGATTGGTTACAAATGGGTCTGATTCTTGGGAAAATCCCCATTTGTAACTAATCAGAGACTTTCTCACGACCACCTTTCGGAACGTGTATTTGCAGGACCGGTCATTGAATGCAGCTTTGAAACTTCATGAAATAGCAGTATTGGCCGTTGAATGCAGAAACTGGATTACGTGTAAAGACGGCATCGGGGCCGAATGAGTTAAGGCATTTATGCCATTTTCTGGAAAAGCACACTGTAATTTTCACTCCTTCAGTTCCTGCTTTGATAAGTATAAAAATTAAATGCCTATTATGTATTCATTTAAGATATCTTTGTACTAATTCATATGAATTACTGATATAATTATGTTGATATATTTTGGCATATCATCAATTATATCAGATAATAGTCCTAAATTGTAAGCCCCCAACCCTAA
Source organism: Unio delphinus (assembly GCA_029339505.1). Lineage (NCBI taxonomy): Eukaryota > Metazoa > Mollusca > Bivalvia > Unionida > Unionidae > Unio > Unio delphinus. The sequence continues at coordinate 4,845,283 of JAQISU010000225.1, forward strand.
TATTTATGTTTTATGTGTTGAGGTCTTAATAATGGCAGTGTGTAGCTTGTTAACTGACATCATAACTAAAGTCAAAGTTTCATGAATATCTCAAACACTTGGAAGCCCATAATGATGCTTTTCTATAATTAAAGTCCTATACTCCAATGTCTTTGTTCTAATAAATTAAAATTCTCACCCCAAAAAATGGACCTGTTTTCAAGTTTCATTGGCATACATTTCAGTTGGCTGTAAAGCAATGGAAGCTGGTAATTGATAAAACCTATTCATCATCTCATAAAGATATTTTTTTTTGGAAGATTTGATTCATATAATATTGTTTATGAGACAATATTCAATATTGTTCAGAGTCAATCAATGGTTTGTATTTCCGAAGGGGGAGGGGGTAAAAAGAAATGCTGGTGACAGGTCATATACAGTATACTGTATTTTCTGGCCTATAAGTCGATACTTTTTTACTTGAAAGTCAGGTCTTCATCTTATACTCTGAATCAACTTGTATATGGATTGTATCATTGAAAGTTTATATAAGTTATGTTCGTAACTACAGGTAATAAAATGAACTACAACATGGATGTGCTTTCAATTATAATAAAACAAGCATGGACTGTTTAGTCAGCTGTATTAATTGATAACAGAATATAGCAGTAGTTTGTTCAGAAGTAAAATCACAAGCATGTTAGCATCGGTAATGCAATTTCACGATTGCCGGTAACATGGAATATCATACAATTATACCATTACTAGTGTAAATTATGAAGCCAAGATATTGACCTGGCCTCGTCTTATACTCCGAATTGACTTATATATGGACGAAGGATGGAAAATTTACAAAATTGGTGAATTCGACTTATACTCTGAATCGATTTATAGGCCAGAAAATACAGTACACTGCATTGTATCTCAGCATCCAGTTTTTGGGAAACCTAGACTAGTCCTAGTATATATTACATTGCATTTCTGCATCCAGTTTGAAGAAAGCCTAGCAGTTTATACTGCATTATCCTTAGCTTCTAGTCAGAAACAAACCTAGTATATGACACTGCATTGTATTTCTGCATCCCGTTTAAGGCAAGCCTAGCATATTACACTGTATTATACTTTACTATTTAGCATCCAATTTGAGGCAAGCCAAGCATATTACACTGCATTGTATCTCAGTATCCAGCTTTTGGGAAACCTAGTATATTACATTGCATTGCATCTCTGCATCCAGTTTGAGGCAAGCCTAGTATATTACACTGCATTATACCTTGGCATCCAGTTTGAGGCAAGCCTAGCATATTACACTGTATTATACTTTAGCATCCAGTTTGAGGTAAGCCAAGCATATTACACTGCATTATACTTTACTATTTAGCATCCAATTTGAGGCAAGCCAAGCATATTACACTGTATTATACTTTAGCATCCAATTTGAGGTAAGCCAAGCATATTACACTGCATTATACTTTACTATTTAGCATCCAATTTGAGGCAAGCCAAGCATATTACACTGCATTGTATCTCAGCATCCAGTTTTTGGGAAACATAGTATATTACATTGCATTGCATCTCTGCATCCAGTTTGAGGCAAGCCTAGCATAGTACACTGTATTATACTTTAGCATCCAGTTGAGGTAAGCCAAGCATATTACACTGCATTGTATCTCAGCATCCAGTTTTTGGGAAACCATGTATATTACATTGCATTGCATCTCTGCATCCAGTTTGAGGCAAGCCTAGCATTCTAAACTGTATTATACTTTAGCATCCAGTTTGAGGCAAGCCTAGCATATTACACTGTATTGTACCTTAGCATCCAGTTTGAGGCAAGCCTAAAATATTACACTGTATTATACCTTAGCATCCAGTATTCTTTTCTTTCAGTGATGCAGAGTTTGCAAGGTTACAAGAATACCAAGCTGCTGTGAAAATCCAGTCATGGTTCAGAGGTACAAGGACAAGATCATATCTTCGGTAAGCTACAATTGAAGCCAAATTAGTTGTGAAGAACTGAAAAAATTAGTTCTCTGGTAAGTTTAAACTGAAGCTCATTTGGTCTGGAAGAAGTGACTTGATAGGTACCTGAGTAAAAGTAGCTATAAATCAATCACTGGGCTAGTAAAATGGTTAAATACCTTGAAATTTTGGTAATTGGCACAATAGTTAGTCAAAAGCGATTAAAAGAATAGATCATCTGTATTCTGCATGAACATAGTTTAAAATGGAACTTAGTTTCTAGTGGTCCTTCAAAATCTTGAATAACAGATGTGACAATATTATTGCTTCTGGGTGCACAGAGTGGCTGAGTGGTCTAAAGTGCTCTCTGTTACAAATCACTGCCATCTCACCTCAGTCTGCATGGGTTTGAGTCTCAGATTCGGCCAATGTGGGTATGTGAGAAAGCTTGCCAGTAGATTCTCGTGGGTCTGTAGTTCTTTCCCAGGGTTTTCCCGGTTTCTTGCTTTACCATTAATACTGGCTACCATGTATAGCCTATCATGTGCTGAAAAAAGGTGTTAAACCCTACAACATCAACATTATTGATTCACAAGCTCATTTATATCACATACTTCTAACATGACCTTGATGAGAACTAATCATTTTACTTTAAGAATAAAAGTTTGTTTACTTCTTAATTCACCAGTCCTATCTTGACCTTAACAACAACCAATTATTTTAAAATAACAATAAAACCTGTTTACGTGGTTATCACTAACCTTGAATCAAGCTCAGGATCTAGGTCAACATTACTTGGTTACCAAAGAATAATTAGGCCCAATAGCATGTAATGAAGAAAAAAAAAGGAATTTAAAACTGACAAACAAACAATTAAATATCTATTGAATCAGATATACATGACAATACAGATATCTTTATGAACTTGTGCTTCAAATTATGCAGTTGATTTTAATAGGCATATTATTTTCATTTTCTACTTCTGACATTCTCAACGCATTCATCATTGTTCTACCCTCTTCTCTACATTTGTCACAAAGTTACCTGTACTTAGTTATAACTGTATGTAATGTATGAGAAAATCTCATGAACTCTTCTAGTTTTACAGTTTTTAATGGCATTTGGTGATGTCATATGATCTTTACCATATGAAGAGATGCATGTTGATCAATTATTATTTATTTCATGATTTTATAAGAGTTATTGCCCATTGACTTGCAATGGAAGTCATCAAGTATTGCTCTTGTTTCAATAGTGTTTTAATTTTCACTGTGTCATCACTTGTTAGATAGTAATATTTGCCTTTTCTTATATAGTGAAAAGAAGTCAACATAAGCTTTTGAAGAAATTAAATGAATCCCAAAAGAACATTTGTATACTAAACTTACATCAATCCAACTAAACAACTATCTTTATGGGAAATTGAAGTATTTGCTATTTCATATCACTATTTCTGTCACACATTTCTCACATCGATTATAACAATTATAGTAATTACTTTACTTGATGGTCAGCAGAGCAAGAGAGACAGGCATATTTTACACGAAAGAAACAGAACTTGTATCTTACACGGACTGATTGTCAGTTCATTGCCATAGCATATTGGTACATTTAAATGTGAGGAATAAAGATCACTCATGGGAAAAAATTCCTATAAGGTTAAGGAAAAAGAAGTACACATATATGAATATTATTTCGAAAGGAACAGTATTTCATTGCTATGTATACTTAGAAATCACTTTATTTTCTACTCTTACAAGCCTTGTACCCAAAGATTTCATGTAACATCATTAAAATGGATACCTTCTCTTCATACCACTTTTCTTTTCCTTTTTCTTATAGCCACCTTAACAACTGTGCAGCTGAAGTTCAGAGAAAATGGAGAGGATTTTTGGGTCGAAAATATTACAGAATATTTGTCAAGGTATACCAGAATGGTCACTGATGAAGTCTTTTTAAAACAAGCTTATCTGCAGATATGACTGTGTCTGTTGTCAAATATTTCATAAAATAGATTGACAAGTTGTTGTTACTTATTTAAATTATGACCTAAATATTTTACAGTATGCACATTTGCATTTAAAAATAGTTTTATGCAATAATTTATTTTCAAGTATAACATTTTCTGAGTTATATGTATATTATAAACACATTTGGTGTATGTTTAAAAATCTTCATATTCATATGCAGTGTATTTTAGCAATATAACTTAAAAAGAGAACAATAGAAGCTTTACATTGTAACGAAGTTTAGCTATCTACCTAGAATACAGTATTATAATTGCAAGTTAGTCAAATATTTAATCCTCTCCCCCTAGTCAATAAATTGCGGTTGAAAAGATTTCTAAACTTGTTTGAAACAACCCCTGTACTATGTACATTACAGAAAATGCATACATCCTTCAGATCATAGAGTTCATCCTAATTTCTTTCTTGCCGATTAAATTTGCCCTAATTGTACATAGACAACAGCCTGAAAAATTTAAGTCAGTATATGAATTAACTAAACCCTTTTTTTAAAAACCAAATCAACATAGCCAACATGCAAGTGCATCTATTTTTAGAAAGAGGGGTTTTCTTATTATAACCACACACTTTATAACTTTGTTACAACAGTCCATTGATAGGATTACAAATGTAAGGTTTTACATACATTTAGTAAAATTAGACATTGGTTAATTAGCATTGGCTTTGCTGTTTTCTTTTCTTTGTAATTTTACAACCTTGACCATACAATGTCTCTCAAATTCCACAACATAGCCTTGCCCCATTGTGTTTCTGACCTTCATGATTGCTTTTTAAAGTTAAATCTTCAATAACATATTATATAGGCTGCTTTCTGTGAATTGGATATTTCCTAAATATATTTGCCCAACGGTTTACAAAAAGAGACCATCTAATCAAGAGGTACTTCCCAGATACAGCAATGTTCACCATTATTTCCTCTTGACAAGTTCACTTATGACTTATGATTCCAAACTGATTTTCATGAAGAAAACAATATGCAAAAGGCAGTTAAAATATTTATTTTCAAAATACAAGTTAGTATGTTTTTATCATCAAATGATAATTTGTGGAAATCAGGCAGAGATAGAGTTTGTTACTTGCTCAGGAAAGAGTTGATAATCAATTAGTTATCAAAACACATGCCTCTGAATGTGAATGAGTTTGATTTTCAGCGTAATTGATATCAACACCCACTATTTTGATGGCTTGAAGTCTACATTTTACCTTGAGTACTTCAGTCATACAACAAGCTTTGTTACAATTATAAAATAAATAACATGAGTTTGTGATGATTACTTCAGTCATACAACCAGCTTTGTTACAATTATAAAATAAATAACATGAGTTTGTGATGATTACTTCAGTCATACAACAAGCTTTGTTACAATTATAAAATAAATAACATGAGTTTGTGATGAATACTTCAGCTTTGAAAAAGGTTAATTACAAATGACATAACTTCTTGAGGTTTTTTGATGAGTACTTCAGCAATGTTATGAGGTTAATGCAGAAACCTAACCTCTAAAGTTTTTGATGAGTGCTTTGACTTTACTTCAAGAATGATTTAAAAGGATTTAACTTCACACAAGTTTCTGCTGAGTATTTAAGCTTGGCTACAAGAAAAGTTACAAAGACCTAACTTCACACAAGTTTCTGAGGAGCACTTCAGTGTTGAAAATATAGATAAAAAAGTAAACATTATTAGTACACAGACCTGTGCATATATAGTGTCTTTCAGCAGCTAATACTGATAAACAGATAAATCAACACCGTAATGAAATAACATCTGTTTGTTACCAGAATTGCTGCTAAACTAGCCTAAACAGTACACAGATCTGTACTAATATTATAAACAGTACACAGATCTGTACAAATATTATAAACAGTACACAGATTTATACAAATATTATAAACAGTAACTACGGTATCAGTGGCTGTCCAGAAAGTAAGGAAATATGTAGATGGTACTTTAAAAAATATATTCCTTGCATCATTTTAATTTCAGAGATGGTAATAATGTTTTCATTTTTTCATATTTTTTTCAGAACCAAACCCTGGTGATGAAATTAAATCATTACAATGCCATGGCTACAAAGGTACAGTATTCTTCTTGAATAATTTAATTATATTATTTGAATTTTGGTTAGAAATGTATGCTGCACAGATTCTTCTTTTGTACATTTTCATAAGCTTCCTTAATCAGTACTGAATTTGATATTTTGGTGTCGGATCTATGACTTGTACATTCTATATAAATTCACTTTTATGAAATTTGTTTAGGAAGTCTTCCAATTAATTATAAAATAATCATTACTGAAAATATGAACAGTGGATATTTATGGATTTTAACAGATTTAATAAGTTATTACTGAAAATCAAGCACACAATTTATTGAAGAAGTTAGTCCACTGAAAGCAGTAATATTTTATCCTGATACAGGTTTACAAAAGTTTCTTTCTGATAATAATTTTCTTTGTAGATTCAGAAGATTTGGCGAGGATACTATGTTAGAAAATATGTCTACAACTACTACAGTCGTAAACGCTACCTGGAGGCACTTCAGATAAAGAATGAGATCGTAAGGTAAGATTTGCCAAATCACTGTCTAGTTTTCATGCCTGCAGAGTCATACATTGAAAACATAATTTTTAAGCTGCCAATCATACTCAAATAATTGCGATTTTCAAAACATTCATGCATCCATGAAGGGGTCATTTGGTGCATTGTCAAACATTAGTAAATGTATAATTTTCTTAAGTGAGTCATAATTTGAAAAAAGGATTTTTAAATATATTAAAAGAGTTATGATTTGAAAAAAAGGCTTTAGAAGTTTTTTAAAAAAGTCATAATTTAAAAAAAGGATTTAGAAGTTTATTAATGCTTTGAGCAAGATATCACCAGTTAAAGTTTTCTTTCAAATCGTATTCAGTAGAATGCACAGAAGCTGTTGTTGAAAACACATCTTTTTAAAAAACATTTTCAGGAGATGTAGCTGTATTATAGCTTAAAACAAAGTTTGAATTGCTGGTCCAGATGAAGGGACAAGAATTTAAACATCCAGAATTAGTATATAGCTATTGAATGGGGCATATTAGGCCTTTAATTCTATTATTAATAAAGTAATAGTCATAATAATGAATAACAAAAACTCAAAATGCAAGAAATATTAAATAAACAGAGTCATTAGATAACCATTTTATTTTAATGTATCAGTAATTTATTATCATCTCACTTCAACCTATATTTAAAATGACTGCAAAATAAAGATGCCACTAGAACCAACAAATGTTAATTAGATAATCTGTATTTGAACATATTTTACCTAGGTTATATCAAATTATTCCACCCCTTTCAAGCATAAACCCAAAAATATATCTGAAAAACCTTCCACCACTATCAAGAAAGATGGCAGCAAGAGTTTCATTCATCTATCTCAAAGTGTTGCCAATAAAACAACAAGTTAAATCCAAGTACAAACTAAAATGCATCTTTTTATAGATCAAAGTTGGTATAGATTGCTATTGTGCTTTTTATTTTTATATCGTATCTGTGAAGTTGCTGTTTTCTTGATGTACCATATGTTTTTCCATTTTTTTATGGGACCAGTTTTTCTTGAGGATCAATTTTTTTGGGGTACCAATTTTTGTGCAGTTCATGATTGCTTCAAATCACAAATTTAAAAACACAGTGAAGAATGACTCAGTTGAGGAAACAGGAGTAACTTTTTTGTACCAAATCCACAAAGGTTTGTGCCAGCTAACATTTCGAAACCCTCAAAAAATATATACCCTTGACAGTAAATGAATTCACTGGATTAAAAAACTAATGAACAAACAAGGGATCTGACTAAATTCAGTCTGCACCATTAAATCAGCCTGCATCAGCTAGCATGTTATGTCTGGCACTTTGCATCATTGAATCAGCCTGCATCAGCTAGTGTGTTATGTCTGGCACTTTGCACCATTGAATCAGCCTGCATTAGTTAGTGTGTTGTGTCTTTGGGTATGGCACTTTGCACCATTAAATCAGCCTGCATCAGCTAGTGTTTTATGTCTTTGGGTATGGCACTTTGCAACATTAAATCAGCCTGCATCAGCTAGCATGTTATGTCTGGCACTTTGCACCATTGAATCAGCCTGCATCAGTTAGTGTGTTGTGTCTTTGGGTATGGCACTTTGCAACATTAAATCAGCCTGCATCAGCTAGTGTGTTATGTCTTTGGGTATGGCACTTTGCAACATTAAATCAGCCTACATCAGCTAGTGTGTTGTGTCTTTGGGTCTGGCACTTTGCATCATTAAATCAGCCTGCATCAGCTAGCATGTTATGTCTTTGGGTATGGCACTTTGCATCATTAAATCAGCCTGCATCAGTTAGTGTGTTGTGTCTTTGGGTCTGGCACTTTGCACCATCAAATCTTTCTGCATCATTAGTTTCAAAGGGTGCAGATTTTATTCCGCCCATTGGATAAGTCTGGATCACCTACCGTGGTTTGGTCATGGATTCCAACCATTGGATAAACCTGGATTGCCTACCATGGTGTGCCCTTGGGCATAAAAATGAAAAATTCCATCATTGGATAAGTCTGGATTGCCTACCATGGTGTGCCCTTAGGCATAAAAATGAAAAATTCAATCATTGGATAAGCCTGGATTGTTTACCATGGTGTGTACATAGGTATGAAATAGTAAAAAAAAAAAATATATCAAAAATATTTCTGTACAGCTCAGTGGAAAGGCAAAAGTAACTTGATCTATATTTACTTTTTTATATTTTATGTCGCAACAGAATCAATGAGAGAACTATAGATTGTGTGTAATTTTATGTCACAACATAACCAGTGAGAGAAATATTGAGTGTGTGTAATTTTATGTCACAACATAATCAAAGAGAAAAATTGAATATGTGTAATTTTGTGTTACAACAGAATCAACAAGATAAATATAGAATGTGTGTAATTTTATGTCACAACATTATCAGTGAGAGAAATATTGAGCATGTGTAATTTTTGGATCTTGGCAGGAGTGAATTAGAAGAGTATGCAGAACAACAGGAGCAAAGAAGACGTCGACAACAGATGATGGAGGAAAAAAAGAAACAAGAATATGAGGCCAGAAAGAACCATTACCTCATCAGCACCCATGTAATTCCAGGCATCTTCAGTTCCCCATTCCAACCGTTAGTATCTGATTTTGTATCTCAACTTGCCAGTTCAGTTTACCTATACCCTGACTTCTAATTGTTTCACGCATAAGAAACTAATTTTCAGAAAACACCCTTGACTGTAATGGCTATAATTCAAGGAACAGTGCTTCTGTTGATAATTACTCTGCAATAGGGTTTTTTGGGATTATGCAGTATTTAATGCAGAAATTTATAAAACATATATATTGTCAGTATTATTACTCTTTGTTTATTGTTATTAACTTTTCTACTTCTTTATTCAATTTTACAGTTTATTTGAATCATTGAATATATTTAGTCTTTTTAGGTCATTTTTAAATTTACATGATATATTTCACTATATATTATGCACTATAAACTAGATTCTATTATTTTTCTTCTCAACCTTCATCAATTTGAATCCAATGTTTATCCTAACATTCATGTAAGTGGTCTTCTGTTGATGCAATTTTACATTTAACATAAACCTTATTTTGAAGTTTCAAATTTCTAGAGATAAACACATTGTTCATTTGACTTGAGAATAGTCAAAAGGAGTTGTTTACCTTTGAAACCTTGAACTGAGGCACTAACTTTATTGTAACTGTCAAGATAAAGTATCCCCTTTTTATAGGTTAATTGCCACTTCAAACTAATGTAAAATATCAAAGGCAGGGACAGATAATTGTTTCAGCTTAATATGGCAAATCAGAGACTATTATGGGATATCAAACACAAGAAAAGGTGAATCCCACTTTAACCTAATGTCACAGGTATATCAGAGACAGGAAAAGTAATGGCCACTTAATGGGTTATGTCAAAGAAAAAGAAAGGTAATATCCACTTTAACTTAATGTGGTGTATCAAAGCCAAGGAAAGGTAATTGTCACTTCAACTTAATGTTGTATATCAAAGCCAAGGTAAGGTAATTGTCACTTCAACTTAATGTTGTATATCAAGGCCAAGGTAAGGTAATTGTCACTTCAACTTAATGTTGTATATCAAAGCCAAGGTAAGGTAATTGTCACTTCAATTTAATGTTGTATATCAAAGCCAAGGAAAGGTAATTGTCACTTCAACTTAATGTTGTATATCAAAGCCAAGGAAAGGTAATTGTCACTTCAACTTAATGTTGTATATCAAAGCCAAGGTAAGGTAATTGTCACTTCAACTTAATGTTGTATATCAAAGCCAAGGAAAGGTAATAGATGTATTTTACCATATATCAGCAGCAAAAAAGAACAGAATATACATCTGCCAAATTATATATATGATGCTTACCAGAATTGAGTGTTATTAGTCAGACATTGATTTGCACTATAAATATTATTTGTTCTAATTGGCATGTCTGTTTCTCTTGAAATATATAGTGATTAGCTACTGTAATTTAAGGCATCTACAAATGAAGTAAGGGAGAATGTAGATCTGTCTGTTGTCTTACTTATAGAAATATATGGTAATTATCTGCTGTAATTTGAGGCATCTACAAATGAAGTAAGGGAGAATGTAGATCTGTCTGCTATCTTACTTACAGATACCCATCGGAGTATGAATACATATTACGGAGTGTCAAACCGCTTCAGCATAAAAAGACAAACAGGAATGGCAACAGATATGACCCAGCCTGGCAGAGCTATGAGTCACCAAAACCCATGCAACTTCCACCTCTGCCACAGAAGCCTCAGGTATCAGCTTTATTCCATCAATATATGGGAATTAGATTTACTATTATCATACCTTTTTCCCCCAGGCATAATATACATAAAAGTGCAAACAGCATAGGTCTATCTTGATATGCATTGCATAATGTGCTGGCTTATCAGGGTGTATACATTTTTGTTTTACTATGATTTTCAGATGGTGAACAGCATTAATCATGATTGCAAGTGTATTTTGTTGATCTCGGTCAGTACTGCTTATTCTTGGAGATACATGGATAAATTGGTTGGTACATAGTCTAATCTTGTTAGTCCAAAATCATTGTATCTATCAATAGATATCATGACTATGATGAATAAATAAAGTCATCCAAACTTGTGATTGCTGATTAAGATACCAGGAAATATTTAGAGAATGTATTGCATGAACAGTCACAGATGTTTACTTTTTTTAGCTTTAGTTTATGACCTAGTCTGGTTGCATATGTTTATCTCCTGTAATCTTGACAAAAAGGTTTTTTCATAAACAAGTAATAATGTTAAGGGGGACATACCGTAAAGGCCAGAAACACACCACCTCAAAATTTATTCATTGGATGATATATTAAAGCTGTAACACACTGTGCCTAATTATATAAAGTTATATCAGTATTCTTCATGATTGATTGGATCTAAGGTCATCACCCTAACATTCAAGTTAGTCTCTTTATATGGTATTATATATATATATATATATATATAATAATAATAATAATAATAATAATAATAATAATAATAACTTAAGCAAGTATTTAATGTTAAACTTTGATCTTTTACAAGTGAGCTATATTTCAATATTACAAAAACTGCATTATATTTTATAAGATCATTACATAAACACATTTCTAAATTGTATAAATTAATTTCTGCAGAATTATTCCATGAAATTTTTATTACAAACCATAATATACAGTAAGACATAAAGAAAACATGTGCAATTTCCTGCAGGGTGCATGCTATACAAGTGATTTGTAAAGCCTTCGATGTAAATAAGGTGATCATGAACCAGATCCAGGTCACAGTTTGCCTGACATAAAGTGTTAAGAGTTGAGGTTGGGTTGGGTGTGGTGTGGTGTGACTGAAAAAACAAGCTAAACAAGCTACACTTTACTAATTACATATGTAATGTCTGTATGATAAACTTTTAAGCTTATAATAAGTAGAATTTTCTTAATTAATAATTTATTTAATTGTCAAATGTGCTGTATGATCTGCTTTTTAGTAGCTCTTGTGCACCAGCTATTTGGAATGGTAATTTTCCTTGAAGCCCAGGTAATTCCAGAGTCGACTTTTCTTTCCACTTGATAATATGGAGGAAATAAGCAGATACATTAGTCCCGTGTTTTCTAGTAGGGTACAGGCTGTATCTTGAAAGGGTGGTAAAGCTGTATAAACTAAGTATAAAAAATATTTCCAGTATAAAGTTGTATGTGAAACCAGCTTTGCTGTGGTATAGTCAAATATTTTCAATACAAAGCCAGCTTTGCTGTGATGTGGTATAAAATGTTTTCAGTAATCATGCAGTCAGGTTATAATATACTTCAATTCAGTAGATACATTAAGTGATTTTGTTAGTAATGAAAAGTTATCCAAAATTACTTCTTCAATTATTTTCAATGATAGATACTTTTTTAGTTGATCTTTTATTGATCCTTAGTCAGCAGTACTTAGACATTTTTCAGACCTTCTTACATCTGCTTTGTCTCAACCTGACAAGACCAGACCAGACAAGACAAGACAAGACAAGACAAGACAAGACAAGACCAGACCAGACCAGACCAGACCAGACCAGACCAGACAAGACAAGACCAGACAATAGAATTATGACTAACCTTGACAGTACAGAAATTTAAGATTGATAAGAAAAAACATATTTCGTAGAATAGAAAATAGAATATCAAATACATGTATGGAAGATCTTACATGAGTATTCATTTCAGATAAAATATATAAAATGATGTCATTCATTCATAACATAGCTTTGGTATTAATTTTTTTAATTACATATGTGGTTTCATAAATTTAATTTGAAACAAGGACAAATATTTGATTATATTTGTCCCTTAATTAATATAATGATAATACTGTTTTTATAGTTAAATAAAACTGAAATACATTCAGATGTCTCTGACACTCCACAACTGATTTACATTTCATCCTGACATTATTTGTGATGTCATCTGGTGTAACACTACATGATTTAATATTGAAAAAAATATATGGCTTTATTGATCCAAGGTAACTCATTAGAAGCATAAAACCAAAGACCTTTATCTGTTAAACTCCATAATGTCAATTTTCATTGAGCTTACATTATTGGTAAACAGAACATAACAGCCACTGTGTGTAGAGCTGATGGTTGCATCATAACTGTTGTTATAGTTTTGGTTATAATTTGTCATTATTGCTTTAAAGTTTGACTTGATGTGAGAACCAAAAATTTTTTAATGTGTTGAATATACGGACATTATATGCATAATACTGGAATATGGCCTTGATTCTCAAATCAGTTCCAAATAATGAAAGCTGATAATGTTCTAGATTAGGTCAAAATAATTAGGTAAAAATAATCATTTTTTGGCCGACCCAGATCTTCTTTTAAAGGATATTTTTAGCTTTGCAAATGAAAGCATTCATTTAACATTTTTGCAATAGAATTCAAACTTTCTTGTATAAACATTTGTTGAATGCATGCATATTGAAAAGATGACCTAATACCTGAGCCAAATATGTACCATGTTGTATGTCATCTTTTCAGTTTTCTGGATGGCATGTATAGTCTCTTAAGTCATGTTGTATTGTAATGGATGGGTTCTTTGTTGTACATTTTTCCCCTTTGTAATTTTCAAAGCACTAAAAATACAAACCTTTTTAATTTACCAGTGTCTTTTATGCACAATATTTTACCTCATGCAAGCATACTAATTGAAGTTTTTGTTGCTTTTAGGGTCCCTTCCGAGATCCAGAAGAAGTTCAGAAACAGAGGTATAAACCTTTCCAGCCCACATTGCGAGTTGCAACATCTATTAATGCCCTGGATGAGGCACGGCAAAAAATGAAGGATGAGGAGTGGGTCACACGGCTCAATGATAACATGTAAGCCCCTGTTATGTTTATTCATAATAAGTGTTTTTATACATTCAGGTGCTCTCCTTGAGTTGGTGTTGAACTTGTTTATAAAACAAAATTCAAGCTAAAGTAAAAGATGCCCTGATATCATTCACCGAGCTTTCATAGATAAACAGCTGACTGTTTTCATAAAGCAGACTTTTGCATTACTATAGGAGCACAACTTTGTATCTTCCAACCTTTATATCAAGTTGAGTTTGCCTGTTTAAATTTGGTTTAATTAAAATTCTTTACATGGATATAGTCCTACTTAATATACATAGATCTCACTTAACCATTTTCAGGAGTTGGCCAAAAAAAACCTAATTACCAAGTTTTATCAAAATTGAGAAATATAGTCTTTAGAGAAGTAATGACTTCAGCCAGATGAAAGATTAACTCTTTGATATATGCATATCTGACTAATTGTATGGATTATGATGATATACGTTTATTACCAAGTTAAAATATTTCAGAACTCCAGATGCTGATATACCATTAACTAATGTGTCTTGCAAGATCACCTCATCAATGTACCGTACATGGCTGTTGTTCATTATCAAGCCCCCACAAGATCTTAAGATTTCATGCCCATATTCCAAGTTTGATCAAAATCAGGAATATAGCATCCAGAGTGATAGCATGTTCACTTAATCAGATCTGATATTACCTCAAACATAAGCATAAATGTCGTAGTCAAACTGATCTGCGATGTTGGTGATATAAGCCCATATCCCCAAGTTAGGTAGATATATGGCTTCCAGTGGTAACATGCTTAGCCAATGTGGTGCAATAACACCTCAGATATATACATGAACTTTGTTCATTTTCAAACTCATATGCAATCTTGATGATAAAAATGTTGATGTTTTAGTGTTGTTCATTCAAGCTCACAGCAATAAGATATGTGAATCTCTGTCATCATCGAGCTCATTTGAGACCTAAATGATATAACTGTATATTCCCAATCAGATTTGGATGAGAAAATGACCTTCAGAGTGGTAACAAGATCATTCAATCAGATAATGTTAAATGAATTAACCCAATCTTTTCAAAATTAAAGTACAATAAATTTGTTAAAAGTGAATTGACTCAGTCTTATAAAACATATATAGTAAATTCCCGGGAAGTCAGTTTGCCCAGTCTTTATAAAGTTAAATACAGCAAATTCCTGCGAAGTCAACTGACCCAGTTGTTTGAATCATAAATACAATAAATTCCATTTAAACTTAAATAGGATGTAATAAAAGATATCAGGTTTTATCAAGCACGAGGGAACTTTGAAAAAGTAATAAATGGATAGATATTGAGAGTGATGGTGGGCTGTCAGACAAAGAAGGACATATTTTATAATTGCAATAGGAATTATTGTCCATAAATAAAGTTGTCCATTTTTCATTATAAAATTAATTACTTTTATTTTCAACATAATGAATCCCAGAAAGATCATAAAACACATTCCTCCAAGAGGATTCAATACACATTACATGTTTACCAACAAAAATATTGTGTATTTCATCACTGTCTTTTGTGTGTAAATACATTCTTGTCTTGATCTTGATTCAGAACCAAATAAAATTCTTTTTTTTTAAATTAACATTTTTTCGAGAAACAAAATTGTTGAAACTCAATTAGTCATTGTTCTGTTAGTAAAATATTGATGACATAATTTCATTCGATTTCTGTCAATCTTTGCTCAGATTTCTGTGTGCCATTTTGGAAATTTAATGTTCACTACAAACTGTGGAACTCGCTTCTCCATAATTAACCCTATCTGTGAAACTAAACCTTTAATGCACCAAGTACACCTTTCACATGGTTCTCTTATTATCCTGGATCACATTAGATAAACCACCGCTTTATGTATGATATTTTAGTTATGTTACCTACATAGTAATATTTAAAACAGTATTTGATTGGCCAGTTGAAATGACTTTACTTGAAACATGACTATAAATACTGCTAGCTCTTATTGCATGTAAGATTTGCTTACCTTGTAACTTTTTTATTTTACCCCCTTTAATTGATTTGACACAGAAGAACATAATTAACATGATAATACTAAACATGTCTACTTTTATTGAATTGTAGCAATCTAGCAAATACTTAGACAAGTTAGAGATCAAAACACACTCAGCTCTTTATTATGTTCGCATAATTTTTTTTTACCGGCATTGCCATGACAGTTGATTGACACATTTTACATTTAAATACAGGAGGGCATATTGCATTTAGTGAAACTGAATCAAAAGTTAAAATCAAAATTTGAATTTCACTTGATAAGACTTATTTAACAGACATTTATTTCATAAAGTGTTGTCACCAGTAGATATTTTGAATTAATCACTATTTAATTGTACATTGTTGAATATAGTGCACTGAAAATGTTTTAAATACATACCTGAGTAAAATGTATAAATTCTTAATTAAAAGTTGCTTATGTCATTATGCTGATTCAAATTTCCAGGCAGAAACCAGCTTTTTCAAGACAAGCCATATATGAAGGTTTCATCTGCCAATTTTGATTACAATCTTATTCATATTAAAGAAAATATTTGCCTATCTTTCAGATAATTTTTTATCAGAAAATATGGACCTATCTTTTGTGCAATTTTTATTAGAAAATATGAGCCTATTATTTGGTTTTTTTTCCCAGAAAGTAAGGACTATATTTTTTATCAGAAAAGAGTGGGCATATACTTCAGGTTTTAAACAAATTCTCAGTAAATATGTGCCTACTTTTTGTTTCTCCAGAAAAACTGGCCTATATTTTTGGGATCAGAAAATATGGGCCTATCTTGCTGGTAATAATTGTCAAGAAAATTGGAATTCACACCTACCCCTACATTATAAATGTGTTCAAAGTTATCCAAACACATTTAAATGAGGGGTATATTTTTAAAGCATTTTGTGATTAAATACTGTACTTCTTTTCCCAAACATAGATTGTACCCTCGTAGAAACAACTGATGCAAGAGACAATGTAATGACTGCAGCATAACATTAAATAAAATTAATGTTTTATTTTGGAAAAATCACATGTTATAGAATTTTTGTACATTTAGTGACTAGCCTTGGCAATTCATCAAATGTTCCAAAAGCCAAAAATTCTGCTCCATCCTCTTGTGATATGCATAATATTCTGGGTGCCCTGAGTGGCCGAGTGATCTAAAGCGCTGTCCGTTACGGATCATTGCCATCTCACCTCTGTCTGCGTAGTTTCAAGTCTAAGATTCAGCAGATTAAATTAAATTAAGCAGATTACCCTGAGGTCTTTAAAAGTCTTTGAAAATTGAAATAAACCTAAACATTTTAATTGCTTAAAAACTCACAAATCAAATTGCCCAAGGTTGTTAGATTCGGATTTTGCATTCATTGTTTTCTATGAAAAAAATTATACTAAATGTTTGCGAAAATAGGTCTTGGAAATCTATGATTATGGTTTTTGAAAGTTTGGGAAATGTCTTTGCATTTATGATTCAGAATTCTAAAAGAACCTTGATAGATCATGTCATGTTATTTCATGCAGCAAATGGTTTTTTGAGGGATGGAAAGCATCTTTACTGACCAATTTTGACCAGACATGAATAGAAACTTTAATTAAAATTGTGTTTCTTTGTAGTACTGAAACTAGTTACATGTAGTTGTTTTTCCATTCCAAAATATTTGCATAAACGACATCCTAATAAAGAGATATAATGAAGACTGAGGAACCTTAAGATCATATCATTATGTCAGACTTTAGTTATAGCTATGGTTAATATTGTTAATATTGTTATTATTAGTAGTAGTAGTAGTAGTAGTTATTATTGTTGTTGCTATTATTATTGTTGTTATTATTATTATTGTTGTTGTTATTATTATTATTATTCACTGTTTTAGTTTTGAACCCTTCACCAAGAAATACTATCCATACGAGCCTCTTCTTCATGCCACATCCAAGTTTGGACATTTGCCTTATGGAACAAAGTACTACAGAGAGGAGTCAATAGATAAGCATGTTACCCATAAGGTTAGCAAGATATTTTTATATGTGGCTAATATTCCCTACTTTATTATTCACTAATTTGAAAGAATATATTTAAGACTTTAATAATTACCATATATTTGAGTTGATTTTGGTATAAACTGTAATTTACAATGTTGTTTATAAATTTGTTCTTCATCTCAGTTTTTCTTTTCTGACCTTAATACCTGCTACATAAGAATAATCTCCCTTTGTTGAATCCACTATTTTTATTTTAGCATTAAAGGAATTCCACAAACCCTTATGCTGCTAGAATTTCTTGAATGAAAAGTTAGGAATATTTTGACAGTCTTCAAATTAGCAAGATGGATAAAAGATGTTTTTGTTTACATAGGTGAAGAAATATTTAATTCTTTTAAATAATACTATTTAGGGATCTTCTAAAATCAGTTTGAATTTTGAGAAGGGTCAGCTTTGGTCAACACTCATGTCTAAAATTACTCATAGATGTATATTTAGCTTAAGGATTTTCATTGATGATGAAAAACACAAATCTAATTAAAACTTGCAAAGTGACTGTGTTGGC